>CM070693.1:17200000-17800000 GCA_036346265.1 Melocanna baccifera
GATTGTTAATAGAATCAGAGGTACTTTTTTCTCTCTGCTCTGGTAGGCAGATTTCAACGACAGATAGCTTAACAAACTGATTGGGATCCAATGGAGAAAATAACAGGACAGCAGAACTCAACAACAAAGGAAGCAAAGAACCACCAGACATCCTAAAACAGAGGACATAATTACGACTAGTTTTACTTATTACAAGAGCACACACCCCTAATCTCTGACACACTCTCCAAACCTTATTACACAATCATAACTAAACCAAGACACGCATGTGTTGATCCTATGGACAGAACACGTTGCTACTTGGATCTGTTAGACTGATCTCAACCGTTTGGTCCAACGGCCAAACGGGCCCCTTGTTCGCGCCCTGATCGGGGGCGCCCAGCCCAATAGGCTGGTGGGCCCCTGTCGCTAGCGCCACAATAAATAGAGGTGGGGGGTCGGGGTGGCACGCACGACGAGATTCACCGTGCCGCCACAAACCCCACCGACAAACCCTAACCCGATCTAAGAGGGGGCGCTCCAGCGACGGGAAGCTCCACCGTGCCGCCGCCGTCGCCGTCCGTTCTTCCCCGACCGTCGCTGCCCGTGCGCAGAGCTTCACCGACGAACCGCGATGGCCAACTCCTCCTCCTCTACGTCGGACGGTTAGTACCCCTCTCTCTCTCTCGGTGTTATCCCAAGAACAAGAATAGAGAGATCCAACAATGGTATCAGAGCGGGCAAAGAAAGCAAAGAACAATCCCATCCCAAGTCTCAGATCGGGAAAAAGAAACAAGAAAAAAAAATTGCTTTCGGGGGTCGGCCGCGCTCACTGCGCTGTGCTCGCGGGCTCTGCGCGCTCGTGGCGGCCTCGCGCCGTCAAAGAAAGCCACGCGCCGCCCGCCCAACCACAGCGCCGAGCGCGCCCAATTGTTTGCTGCCCGCCGCCCGTGCGCCGCGCTGCGCTGCGCGCTCCTCCACGCCGCTTGCCGCCCGGCGCCGCCGCCGCCGCCGCCGCAGCGTCGCTCGCCGCACTGCTGCGCCAGCGCCTCCTGCGCGACCCGCGCGCGCGCCGCCGCCGCGCTGGCGCTGCCTGCGCAGCCCCTCGCTCGCTGCTGCTGCGCGCCACTAGGCCGAAGCGACGACGTGCCGCGCGCTGCGCTGCGAGCAGCCGCCGGCCGCCGAGCGCCGAGCCTCTTACGCCGGCGCACGGGCAGGCCCCTGTGCTGCCGATCCGTTTTTTCCGGGTGGGGAGGTGGTTTTGATTGGAAATGAGTGGTAGAAAACAACTCAACGTGGCTGATATTTTGGGAGGATGGGGTTGCTTTGGCTTTGACTGGTCAAATGGACATGAGAAGGAGGAAGCTCACAGGAAGCTTCGTGGTTGGGAAGTTTTTTTTGGGTGAAAGTTTTTCTTTCTGGCCCCTCATCTTCCTTAATTTTTATGCCCTTTTTCATTTGACCGCATATTTCATGTATGAGTAAGGTCCTTTTGACCAGGCAAGGGAGATATTTTTTGGAGGAGAGCAATCTTGTTGACCGGTCAAAAGATATTTATTATTGCTTTTATTCTTTTAGGTGTGTTTATAGAATTATTGTTTCATGGTATGCGTACTTTTAGATATATATATATATCTAAAAGAAAAGATATAATTTTTTCATTATTAAATTCGAACCAACGGGAGAATTTAATTTTGGAAAAATAGATATAATTTTTAATGGTATTTTTTCCGCTGCAAAAGTCAAATGGTAATTACTCTTTAAATTAAATTCAAACCAACGAGAGAATTTAATTTTTTGAGCATTGTTGTGAATTATAATATTGTTATTTTCTGACCAACGTTGATAATAACAGTATTATAATTTTAATTGATGTTTTTATGCATTATTTCTATTTCTGCTCAACGGTGATGTAGATTTAATGTATAGATAAATTGATTTAATTGTATGTCGTATTTTTGACCAACGTTGGAAATAAGGCATATAATTTCCTGTTATGTTCTCACTTTATTTGAAATATTTTTCAGGCGGATACAACTTGATGAGTTGTATCAGAGAGATCCCCACTCTTAAAGGAGATAATTATGGAGAGTGGAAGAAAAGATAGACTTAGCGCTTATCTTAGTGAAGTGGACTGGTCCTCACTACAAAGACGTCCCACCGAGCCTATGGCACCGGTGAGGATCCAAATGAGGATGATATCGCTGGCGAGAAAAGACAGAGGATCATGCTCCTCATGATGTCTTATGACCTTGAGCATAAGAAATGGACCACACCAACAAGAAATGTATGATCGTGATAAAGAACACGATTGAGCTCGCTATTGTGGGCTCAATCGCAGAGTGTGACACTTGTCACGTAATACCTTGAGAGAATAAAGAGTCGCCATCGGCTCTTCAAAGACTTATACTACACACCGATTAAGCGACTTGTGACATGAAAGGTACTCGGTGGTGGCAGTGGCATAAGAGAGCACATACTGAGGATGAGTAACATGGCATCCAAGCTTAAACCAATGGATTTGGCTCTCAAGGATGAGTTCCTTATTCATTTAATTTTTGCTTCTTTGCCGAAAGAGTTTGACACTTTTGTTGTCAACTACAATATGCAGCCCGAGAAATGGGACTTGGAAAAGTGCATAGCTATGTGTGTGCAAGAGGAGGAAAGAATTAAATCCTCACATGGTGGTTCTATCAACTATGTGAAGGATAACAAGAAAAGGAACTTCAACAATCACTCCTTCTCAAAGAACAAGGGAAAACCTCTCATCCATCACCTCAACAGAATAAGTTTGTTTGAGACAAAGATCAGTGTCTTCACTGCAAGAAGACAGGACACTACAAGAAGAACTGTCTTGATTACTTAAAGATGATAATGGCAAAGAAAGGTGAGAACATTATTACCTATATAAATGAATCCCTATATGTGCAATATTCGAAATCCACTTGGTGGATTGACTCAGAGCAACTGCTCATGTTGCTAATTCTTTCAGGATTCCGTTCGACGAGGACTACGCAAAGAAAAAAAGATGCATTAAAGTCGCAAATGGAGTCCAAGTGAAGTTGAAGCCGTTGGCGATCTTTCATTAGAGCTAGCTGATGGCTTCACTCTTTACTTAGAGATGTTCTTTATGTTCCTCTTTACAAAGAAATTTGATCGATGTTTCATGTTTGGACAATGATGGTTATGATTGTCATTTTGGAAATGGCAAGTGTGAAATAATGTTTAATAAAACATGTGTTGGCCCTGCTATCTTGCAAAATGAGCTTTATTTATTATCATTATGTGATGATGTGAATGTCGTATGCGATCTCGGGAACGTCGCGTGCGAAAGTAAATGAATCCTCGTCTCTTAATACAAACAGAAAACGAAAGAGAACTCTAGATGCGTCGTCGAAATTATGGCACCGCTGCTTAGGCCATATTTCGAGGGGAGAATAGAAAGACTAGTTAAGAATGATATTCTTCCTCCATTAGAGTTCTCAGACTTAGAACAATGCAGAGAATGCATTAAAGGAAAATATGTAAAGAAAATTAAGAAAGACGCCAAAAGAAGCACAAGAGTTCTACAAATTATTCACACAGATATTTGTGGTCCTTTTCCTGTGAAAAGTGTGGATGGATATGACTCGTTCATAACATTCACGGATGAATACTCCCGTTATGGATATATTTATCCAATCAAAGAAAGAAATGAAGCCTTGGATAAATTCAAGATATTTAAGGCTGAAGTTGAAAACCAACATGATTTAAAGATTAAGATAGTCCGATCTGATCATGGGGGGGAGTACTACGGTCGACATACCCCATATGGACAAGTCCCTGGACCTTTTGCAAGGTTTTTACAGGAAAATGGCATAGTGGCCCAGTATTCTACACCGGGCGAACCTCAGCAAAATGGAGTCGCTGAAAGACGCAACCGTACCCTGATGGATATGGTGCGAAGCATGATGAGCTACTCCACACTGCCATTGAGTTTATGGATGGAGGCGTTGAAAACCGCCATTCATATTCTCAACAGAGTGCCTAGTAAGTCGGTGCCCAAAACACCGCATTTAGTTGTGGACAGGAAGAGTTCCTCACTACACCACTTACGTGTGTGGGGAGTCTCACGAGGCTAAAGTATTTAACCCAAATCTTGGGAAGCTTGATCCCAAAACAGTAAGCTGCCATTTCATTGGCTACCCTGAAAAGTCAAAAGGTTTTCGTTTCTACTGTCCAGACAGATATACAAAGTTTGTAGAAACGAGACACGCTGTCTTCTTAGAGAATGAAATGGTGAGGGGAAGTATGGTAACTCGAGGGATTGACTTTGAAGAGAAGCGGGCGTATGCGCCCACTCCGATGATTCAAGAGCCATTCTTCGTAGTACCTGCTGTCGCTGCACCGACGGTGCAAGACATCGTGGTGCCAAGACTGCTATTGTTCCTCCTATGGCAACAATAAATGAGAATGAGGAACCTGTTCTTCAGATCCTACAGTAACCCATTGCCACGTATGAGGGGAGCAACAAAGAGCCCCAAGCAGAAGATGTACCAAATGTGGAGGCCCCGAGGAGGTCTCAAAGAGTAAGAAGACCAGCTATTTCTAATGATTATCAGATTTATAATACAGAGGAATTTCAAATGGAGGATGATCCCACCTCATTTGAAGAAGCCATGAGAAGCGAAAACTCTTCAAAATGGCTTGAAGCCATGGAAGAGGAAATGAGGTCCATGAAGACTAATAAAGTCTGGACTTGAAAATTATTCCTAAAGGAGCCAAAACAAGAGGGTCAGAAATGGGTCTACAAGACAAAACTTGACTCCCAAGGGAATATAGAAAGATACAAAGCGCGACTTGTGGCAAAAGGTTTTACTCAAAGAGAAGGGATTGATTACAATGAGACATTTTCTCCAGTCTCATGTAAAGACTCCTTCAGAATCATAATGGCATTAGTAGCACATTATGATTTAGAGTTACATCAGATGGATGTAAAGACGGCATTTCTTAATGGGGATTTGGAGGAAAATGTTTACATGGCACAACCGAAAGGTTTTGTCGTGGAAGGAAATGAAAGAATGGGATGCCGCCTAAAGAAATCGATTTATGGGTTAAAGCAAGCTTCAAGACAATGGTACTTGAAGTTTGACAGTACAATAAGAAAATTTGGGTTTAAAGAGAATGTAGATGACAACTGTGTTTATGCAAAGTTTAAAGATGGGAAGTTTATCTTTCTAATCCTGTATGTGGATGATATCCTACTAGCTAGTAGTGATGTCATCACATCGAGACAAAGAAGTTTTTGTCCTCAAACTTTGATATGAAAGATCTTGGTGAAGCTTCGTTCGTTCTAGAGATCGAAATTCACCGGGATAGAAACAAAGGGACATTGGGACTGTCACAAAAGGCATACATAGAGAAAGTCTTAAAAAAATTTGGTATGCATAAATGTAGTCCTTCACCTGCACCTATAGTCAAGGGCGACAGATATGGGGATTTTCAATGCCCCAAGAACCAGTACGAGCTCGATCAAATGAAATCGGTTCCATATGCTTCAGCTGTCGGAAGCTTACAGTATGCTCAAGTGTGTACACGCCCTGACTTAGCGTTTGTTACCGGTTACTTGGCGATTCCAGAGCAATCTCGAATAGAGCATTGAAATTGGTAAAGAAAGTCTTGCGTTATTTGCAAGGCACAAAAGGCCTCATGATGACATACGAAAGATCGATTTACTCCATATAGTGGGGTATACTGATTCGATTATGCGGAGATGATAGAAAGTCAACATCCGGATATGTATTCACTCTCCGAGGAGCTATATCGTGGAAAAGCTCAAAGCAAACCGTCACTACATCGCCCACAATGTATGCCGAGTTTGTAGCATGCTATGAGGCTACGGGCGGTGAACTGCTAAAGAAGTTCATACCCGGTTTAAAAGTGGTTGACGACATCAATAGACCACTTAAGTTGTATCGCGACAATGAACCCGCAGAATGTATGCCCACAACAATAAGTCAAGTGGTGCTGCCAAACACATTGACATAAAGTACTATGTTGTGAAAGATAAAGTTCGGGATCAAATTATAAGTCTTGAGCATATAAGTACCGCAAAGATGTTAGCGGATCCGCTTACTAAAGGCTTACCACCCAACGTGTTCGAGAGAACATGTAGCGGCATGGGTTTATGGGAAAGCCTATGATTCTGGACTAAAATATGGCCCAAAAGATTAAAGTAACTATTTCAGAACAGAGAGGTGTATTGTAGCTGTTGAATCTATCGGCGATTGACCGTGACGATGAGACATGTTCTATGCACTAATCTGTAATGGAATGAGTAAAGTCGAAAGTAATTAAAGTTAAAGCATAGATTGAGATCAAGGGGAGAATGTTAGATCGATCACAACCGCTTGGCCCAACGCCAAACGGGCCCCTTGTTCGCGCTTCGATCGGGGCGCCACCAATAGGTCAGTGGGCCCTGTCGCTAGCGCCAAAATAAATAGAGGTGGGGGGTCGGGGTGGCACGCACGACGAGGTTCACCGTGCCGCCACAAACCCCACCGACAAACCCTAACCCGATCTAAGAGGGGCGCCCAATGACGGAAGCTCCACTGCGCCGCCGCCGCCGTCCGTTCTTCCCCGACCGTCGCTGCCCGTGCGCAGAGCTTCACCGACGAACCGCGATGGCCAACTCCTCCTCCTCTACGTCGGACGGTTAGTACCCCTCTCTCTCAGTGTTATCCCAAGAACAAGAATAGAGAGATCCAACAGGATCACGTCGACGCTGGCGCGTAAACTCCTCCGGTGATCACCCTCCCGCCGTGTTGCTCACTACTCCATTGCCCATGAACATGCCATGCGTGCTGGTGCTGGCGCTGGCGGCTCCGGCTCCATAAGAGGGCAGCGACGGGAACCGGACAATGTTGTCGAAAGCGCTGTGGGCGTATCCATAGTTGGAGTATCCTGTCGTGTTCCGAGCAACGCCGGATAGGTTGTAAACTCCAGGAGGCACCACCGTGCTATGCTGATGCAGATAGGGTTGCTGTTCATAGGAGCTCATTTCGAGGAAAGGATGATGCCCGTAAGAGTTGCCCATTACCATGCTTGCACAAGTGCCGTAGCTATTGCTTCCATGAGAAGTCCACGTCATGTCGGACGTGAAGGCGGCTGTGGTTTCTTCATAGGTGTGCTGCCGATTCATCCCCATGATTGGAGCAAGATTCTTGCGGTTGTCTCGTCCAGAAAGCGGCACCATCATCGACGTCTGTGGCAATCCCTGTGGCAGCGGTGATGGCACTGGCGATTTGCTCATGGGATTGTTGTGGCTACAGACCAAACAGAGAAAGAGTGTAGTAGTGAAGAGCTAGGTGAGCAATACTCTCTTTGGGGTTGTCTCCCCATGACTGTATCACGTATATATGCTCTTATGGGGAGTGTTTTTACAAGCGTACCTTTACATACAAATATCTTTCCCAAGGGCAATCATGTCATTATACATGTTAATTTGAGCTTTACAACCCTCTAACAGGCATGCTGGGCTTAGGTGGGGACCTCCCTTACAACAGGGATGATTGGAGAACTGATACATCACTGTGTTTGGATCAAAGTTGTTGCTGTCTCCCACAGGAGGCACCATCATCTCTGGGTGTGGTGGTTCTTATGGCGGCGGCGGCGATCTCTGTATGGGGTAACTAGAGTACTGAACCATGTGCAAGTTTGGAGGAATGATATAGTTTCCTCCTCCAGGAGGCGATTGTGACAGCTCCTTTGGCGGCATTGGTAGCGTAGATCCCTTCGTAGGGTGATCGGCTTGCCGGCCTTGAACAGTTCCCTTCTGTGCCTAGGGAAAAAAATTTCGGACAAAATTTCGCCGAAACGATGAAATTTCGTCCCTTTCGTCGTGCATCGAAAAAGGAGTGTTTCGGCCAAAATTTTTGGATGATTTTGAATCACCGGTCGCCGGCCCGCACCGCATAAGCGGCAGCCCACCAGGCCCATCCATCAGCCGCCTAACCGGCTAACCCTAACCCCCGTCCCCCAACTCCCGAGTCACAACACTCCAACTCCCTCCCGAAATCCCGATACGGCGACGAATGGCGATACTCCATTAATCCGAGCGGCGAATGGCCAATGGCCAAAGTGAGACGAGCGGCAGGCTTCGGCCAAGGCGGGGATGAGTGTCGAGTGCCTCCCCAGTCCCTCCACATCCCCATCCTCTGCCCAATGGTGGGCAACGGCTAAGGTGGGGAAGAGCGGCGGGCAGCGGCCAAGGCGGGCAGCTCCCTCCCCGATCGATTTGACGGCAACGCAGCTCCCTCCCCAATTGATTCAACGGCAACGCAGCTCCCTCCCTGATCGATTCGATGGCAGTGCAGCTTTCTCCCCAATC
This sequence comes from Melocanna baccifera, assembly GCA_036346265.1. NCBI lineage: Eukaryota > Viridiplantae > Streptophyta > Magnoliopsida > Poales > Poaceae > Melocanna > Melocanna baccifera. Next base: position 17,208,348 of record CM070693.1, read on the forward strand.
GATTCGACAGCGACGCGCTCGACCTCCTCCCTTGTCCTCAATCCCCCCCCCCCCCCGAAGACGATTGAACAGAGATGGCAGGCGGAGCGGTAGTGGACGGCCGGCGGTGGCGAGCGGAAGCACATGGCATCGGAGGAGGGGAGGAAGGGTGGCATGGGTGGGCGTCCAATCTCCAAGGCCGGCATGGTGAGGAAGGTATGTATCTCAAATTCTCAATTCTCAAGTGATACAATTTCGTTGGCATGATAATCAAAAGAACAAGATGACTTGCTTAACCAATTTTGGCCAGATTTGGCTCTATGTGAAATTTATCTAATTTCATCCAAAATTTAGTTATAATTTATCAAAATTCAAATGTTATTTGAAAATTTCGCCCGAAATTTTGGACGAAATCCCGAAATTTCGTCTCTTTCGCTACCTGGCGAAATTTTTTTCATACCGAGATATTTTTTCCCTGTCTGTGCCTTGATATTTTTCTTCCTCTTCCTGCCGCTGGCACTGCTTCCCAATAGGGTGGAATTAGATGTATTGCATTGAGCCTCTCGGGCAGTATATATAGAGGTACAAGACTTGGGGGGCAAGATGGTCCAAGGGATTGTAATCCCAATTGGACTCTATCCTACCATATATTGTACTCTAACACTACCAAATATATTGTACTCTAACATCCCCGCAATCTAACGGAGCGTCGCAGACGGTGAGACTGGAGAAGCCGGAGAGCTGACATTCCCCCGCAGCCATAACCGTCGATGCGTCGCGTATGCTGTGACTGGAGCAGGAACCGACAAGTAGCTCAAGCAAGGCGGTAGCCCTTTGTGCCGATGTCGAGGTAGCCGAGCGCGGGCGAGTAGTCGTGGTCGAGGATGTCGTCTTTGGAGATGGCCGTGGTCGACGTACGTGGTCGGGTTATCGATGTCGGCGTCGCATATGAAGCGCGGCGCAAAAGAGGCGCCATGGTGATGACGGAGACGCGCCGAGGCGCTCGTCGTGGAAGAGGGCGGCGCCGAGGTCGTCGCGATCGGGGCCGCCGAGGATGTAGACGAACAGCGGCGATGCAATCGAGGCGACGGACGGAACGGAGGGTCGATGCCGAAGTCGATGCAGTCAAGCCACCAGGGCCGAGGTGTGTGCCGGGTGTGCCAGACCCGGCAACGCGTCGAGGACGAAAGTACGCACCGGTGTTGCCGATGCCGGACGTATTAGGAGAGGCCCCAACCGACGTGGTTGTGCCGGACGAGAAGAAGAAGCGCGGAGCGACGCTTACCCGGCGGTGAGCGATCCGGCGACGCCTAGCCTCAAGACGAGCGCCCCGACGCAAGGTACGGCGGCGGCGGTATCGCTCGATGTCGGCGAGAAGGCCCAATCAGCATGACGAAGACTAGGTGCAGACAGATGGCGCACAAAAGGTTGCGCAGCACAGTCGTCGATGCACAGAGGACGGCGATGTAGATGCAACGGCGAGGGGACACACGTGTGGCGGTGCTGCAGCCCGAGGAGGCGACACAGCAGCAGCCCTGTTGCTCGGAGATGATGCACGTAGTACTCGATGATGGACGTCACGGGAGCCGGGTGAATCACGCACAATCGGCTGATCAGACCGAGGACGCGCGAGGCGGGACGCGCGAGGCGCGAGGCGGGAAGAAGTCGGCGGAGGCGTCCCGACCTGTGGTGGCGATGACGAACCGGCGATGAGGACGTGCAGACGGGGTGACCGAGATGCGACGCAGGAAGGCGTCCCCTCGGCATCGCGTGCCCAGCCTGGTCGCACAGTCGAAGAGGTAGAGGCCGGTGTAGTCGACGCCGATGTCGGAGTAGATACATGCGAGGTTGACGGGCGGTGGGCGACTCAACCCCGATCAGTGATCGGGAAAAGAAAAGATACAACAACAGCAGTGGATCCTCCATCGTTCTCACTGGGTGCACCTAGCCTCCTCTATCTCTCTTTTTTTTTCTTCTTTAAAGCCTGATCCGCCCCTTCTTTTTTTTTACCTACTTATCTCATATCTCAGCTGATCCAATCTGAGACTTCACCGAAAAGGACACGGCACAGAGAGGAACCAGCGTTGGCAGGCGGAGGGGTGTCGGCACCGGCGGGGACGGCAGCACCGGCGGCGGGCTTGAAGGTGGCGCACCCGGGCCAGGGTGCGGGGTCCAGGCGGCACGCCTGGAGGATGCGGCGCACCCGGGCCTGGATCAGCACCGGCGGGTGAGTCCGGTGCAGGAGAACCGGCGACTGGACACCGGCGGTCCGTGCCCCTTGCAGCGGCGGGAGGGGCCGACGGGAGGTTGCGGGAAGGAGCCGACGAGAGGACGTCGGCGGTCGGCGCCCCTTGCAGTGGTGGGGAGGGGTCGATGGAGCCGGGCCCGGTGGGCGCCGGAACGGGGTGCTCGTCGGGAAGAAGCGGCCGCAGGCGGGGAGTCCCAGAGGCGGAGGGGGGTCCCGGCGGCGTCCTGGGGAACCGGATCAGTCCGGATCCGGGAAGCTCGGCCGGAGGAAGAGGCGACGGCGGAGGGGCACAGGAGGAGGCGGCGCGGTCGGAGGGGCAACGAAGGAGCGGCGGCGCAGATCCGGCCGGCGGTGGATAGCGGGCGGAGACCGAGGCCAGATCCGGCAGACGGCGGCCAGCACCACCTCCAGGTGGTGGACGACGAGCAGGGACGGCCTGGGAGGGGCGGGCGGCGTCAACCCGGGGAGGAGGCGGCGGCGTCCGGCAGCCTTGGAGGGGAGACGGCGACGGCCTGAGGAGGGCGCGACGGTGCATGGCGGACTGCGATGAGGACCGATCTGCTGCTGGACAACAACGACAGTGGTGGCGGTCGGATCAATAGGATCCACCGCCTAAAACAGTGGCGCTGCCCCCAGCGGAGATAGATCTCCCCGGGGGCGCGCAGTGCGGAAGCTAGCGGCGGCTAGGGTTTAGGATCTAAACCTAGACGCTCTGATACCATGAAGGATGATAGAATATGGTGGAATTAGATGTATTGCATTGAGCTGGAATTAGATGTATTGCATTGAGCCTCTCGGGCGGTATATATAGAGGTACAAGACTTGGGGGGCAAGATGGTCCAAGGGATTGTAATCCCAATTGGACTCTATCCTACCATATATTGTACTCTAACACCTCCTCACCATTGCCGCTGGCAGGGCTGCCAATTGGACTCTATCCTACCATATATTGTACTCTAACACTACCAAATATATTGTATTCTAACACCTCCTCACCATTGCCGTCGGCAGGGCTGCCTTTCTGGCCTTCTGTCTTCTTCTTCTTGCCCTCCTCCACATCGGCGCAGCGCTGCTTCTTCTGTATCGTGCACAGCACCAACTCATCCATCTGCAGGAATTAAACCAATGCAATGCAACACCAGTTAATGTCAAGTGTCAAGCACACACGTAGAATCACTAGAGATCAAGAACCAGATGAGAGGGTATATATATAAAGACAAGACCTTGTCAATGTCTTTATTCTTAGCCTCAGCCTTAGACGTGAGGTTCTCGTACTCGTATATGGTCCAGGTGGTCTTCAGTTGCTTCTTCGACGCCGTCTTCTCATCCATCTCTTCCGGCGCCGGCGCCCCTTCCACCTCCTCCTTCTCCGGCCAAAAGTAGAACACCAGCGTCCTCACGCGCCCGACCACTGCTTCGCCTGAGAGGATCTGCCTCTGATTCACCGTGGCCTTCCAATACCCGTTGTCCGCCGTAGTCCAGTACGGCCGGTTGCCTTTCGCGTACCTCCGCTCCCTCTTGGTGAAGAAGTACCACCTGTTCTCCCCATGACCCCATGCTCCCTGTACTTATCTGCAACATATCAAACCACAGAAAATTCAGAGCTTGTTATTTAATTTCCAAGTCGAATCAAAAGAACAAAGAATTTCTTACGGCACGTAGTATGTACCTATGATTTGCTGTGGGCTGTAACTGGTGATGCGCTCGTCGACGAAGATCGGCAGCGGCAGCGGGAGGCCGGCCATCTTCCGGCGAAGGTAGTAGACGATGAGCTCGTGCTCTCTCGGGCAGAAGTGGAAGCCCGGGGGCAGGTTCAGCATGAACCGTCTCCGGTGGCCCGGTGACGCAGCGGCAGACTCAGAAGCAGAAACAGACTCTGCAGCAGAAGTAGACTCAGCGGCGGCGGCGGCCTCCATGGTTTACACGGCCGGCCCACACGATCGGTCAATCAACAGCTTTCCCTAGATCGCTCGAGATCGAGAGGAGATCCGATCCGGTGGCCCGGTTTGGGAAAGGGAGAAAATTGATAATTTGTCATCCTATTCGGTGGGCTTTGACAAAATACCACTCTTTAGAATGACCACTATAAAATACCACTCTTAACATTGACACTTTAATTATTTGCCATTTTGAAGGGTTTTTAGGATTCTTAATTATTTTTTAACCATTTTCAGATTATTTGCCATGAGAAAAGACACATTTACCCTTAGGCCATTTACTTGTTCTCCAGCCTTCAACCCAGGCGAGACATTTGATCTGAAAATGTGTCTTTTGTAGTGCAGTGGACCCAAGGTTATCAAAACCAGTTTTGAAGTTTTACCGGAGGAGAAGGGGTCCGGTAGCACTGTTTTTTTGTGTGGAAAATTTTGTTACTTTTCGAGCCGAAAAGTTCAAAATTGAAATAAAAATCGGCCAAAATCTGTCTAAATCAGTGTAAATAGGAGAAACAATCGGTGTAGCTTAGAGTAAAATAAAATATTTGAGTATAGTCTAACCGAGGGTGCCTGATAGAACAGATTTTTGATGATTTTTGGCCGATTTTCATTACGCTGAGTGGACCTACAGCAAGTAAGCAGGCACTTTGCCACCTCAGGGAGCTGGTTTGGTCGGATAATTGTGGCTTCATGTTAACATGGTAGGGTTGATGCGCTGCTTACGATCAGTGGGATTGATTTGACGCCTACTTGATTGAAAAGAGATCTAGCCTGCAAGAGCTCTATGGGGGTGATCGGAATAGCGATGGCTTTTGGCTTTTGGCTAAAAAAATATTGTAGCTGGCTGAAAAAACACTGTAGCTGAGTTAGTGGATAGTGTAGTGAATAGTGAAAAAAAGCTGAAGCTAGAAGCTGAAGCCGAAAAAAGCTGAAACGATCACCCTCTATGTGATCGCTTCGCTGGACTCAAGGTTGTTGATGCTTATATAATCATCATGTAACCCATTAAAGCGTATCTCGTTGAGCTGAAACCCAAAAGAAGTTAACAACTTGTGCGATCCTGTAACTACCGCACATCTTTGCAACCGAAATGCTAGCAGTGAACATATAAATTAACGGAAAAGAAGAGGCGAAATTCAAGCTTCGATGAAGAGAGAAATAGGAACAGAAATTGCAAGAACAAAACCCATACCAGCTGCCTCGTGCAGTCAAATAACAGGGACGATCAGAGGGGAGAAGCTGCAAATGTGGGAAAAGCCACATTTGCCCTTAGGGCCGTTTGCTTGTTCTCCAGCCCAAGGGCAAATGTGTCTTTTCCTATGGCAAATAATCTAAAAATAGTTAAAAAAATAATTAAAAATCCTAAAAACCTCTCAAAATAGTAAATAATCAAAGTGTCAATATTAAGAGTGGTATTTTATAGTGGTCATTCTAAAGAGTGATATTTTATCGAAGCCCACCGAATAGGATGGCAAACTATCAATTTCCTCTAGGAAAGGTACGATTCTGCACGCGAGAACTAACGCTTTTATATACTCGCGCGTACATGCCGCGCGGGCGTACGTGTGACGGCGTGGTGGCCTTGGACACTCTAGGGTTTGGATGGCTCGGAGCGGTTAGAAGAGTCTCTCTTCAAACGAGTGGCGAAGGCACCGTCCCTCCAGCCCGGGCACTTGCCCGGGCTTTGCTGAGTGGCTGAGTCCAGGGCCTCCAGGCTGTCCAGCCCAATTCTCCAGCTACGGTCCAAACTCCGAACGACCAAATCAGTCGCTGGACCGAACCCAAGTAGGCAAATACCCAACCGACGCTCGCTCTTTCAGACGCTCGCTCAGTCTCCTCGTTCCCCCAACCAAACCCCAACTTTCCCCAATCCCCACCCACCAGCGGCGAAATCCCCACTGTCTGGTCTGTCCCCAAGCGCAAGCGGTGGCGGCGCTGCTGGTCGTAGGCGTGGCTGACGCAGACACGACGAGCCGGCGAGGCGAATCAGGCGATGGTGGTGACTCCGGGCCTTCCAGCGGGCAGTGGCGGGAGCCGAAAGCGCACGCGCGTGTGTGCTGAATCTGGCGGGATTGGGAGTCCTAGGACGGCGATTCCGGGACCGGCGGCCATGGATCTGGTTCTCCGCCGATGGCGCAGACTAGGCCTAGGCCGTGAGGCCATGAGCGAGCGACATCGTTTGAAACTTTGGATGTTTGATTATCTTCTAGACTTCTACATCACTACGCCTACATGTTTTGATCATTTGATCTTTGTGAGTCGCTAATCGCTAAGTGCCTAAGTTTCATCTTTCATGCTAACTGGGAACATCTTTGGTTGAAAATTAGGTGGCATATTTAGAGAATAAAATCAATAAATTGAGTTTTGGACAATGGACAAAGGCTGCTAGCCGAACACTTAACTCATTTGCTTGGGGGACAACCAGATGAATAGCTCATTTCTGTTGGCATGGACTCAATTCATTGATGAATAGCAGACAACCAAGAAACATTGTTTCATGCCAATAAATTGAGACGGTCCACGCTATTCATTAATAAATTGAGTTTGCAAACGGATGGATATAATGCTTGGATGAAAGCATAAGGGAATAAAATCAATAAATTGAGTTCATGCCAATTGATTCATTTCCTGATTGTTCTAGTAGAATTGTAGAAACTAACTCATTTCCAATTGATTCATTTCCTTGATATGATGAGAATTGTTAAAATTTCAGAAATGAGAAGGTTTTTGGTTGACTCAAGAAGCTTACCACAACCACAACCACAACCACAAGATCCACAACCAAGTGATGAAGATGAACCAAATATGGCTAATGATGATGAGGAGGATGTGTTTAATCCAGATGAAATTATGTGTGATCCTGCTCTTAGAAAACAAATAGATGATTACCATCCGGATGTTCAAGACCAAGTGAGAAGAGCATACATTTTGCCCAACGGTTTCAAGCCATGAAGAAAAGGAAAGGACATTTGCCTCGTAGGCCTAGGCATAATTAGCACATTATCGGTATGTTTTATTCTCTCCGATCTGAATATTATTTTCAAATCAAAGTTATATGATTTACTAATTCATTTTTTTATCTTGTAGAGTCTCTTACTCTCTTTCAGTTGTGTGATTGGATATTTGGACTTTTGTTGTTGACTCGTCGTAACTTTGGTAGTGTCTAGTAAGTTGTTTGTTATCGTATCTCGTTTTTATTTCTATATAAGAACCTTTACATATGTGATGTATTGTATCTGTTCTTTAACTTCAAAACTATTGTGGATTAGCATTATGTGTAATTATGTATCCGAATATCCGATGCTTGCGGTTCTAAAATCTCAACAGACCATAATTAGGTATTTAGCATGCGGTTTGCCCAGGCTTTGTAAAATTCCTGGCTCCGCCACTGCAAACGACTTACCTCTTTCATCTGCTGTGCAGGGCTGCAGGCTGCTAGAAGGCCTAGAGATGGATAACTTCGAAGGTGTGTCCCCATTGTAAAGAAACGGGTTTGCCAATTCACAGGCGGAAAATGTCAAAAATCACAGTCGATTACCTCGCCATTGGATCTTGCGTTGTAATTCATACAATTCATCCTCTCCGACGGCGGCAAGTGGTGGTGACAGCAGACGATAAATTAGGGCGTTAGTTCACCCGTTTAGGGTTCAGGTTCACCAGTACCCCTCGGGCTTAATGGGAGGTAGGCAGTGGCGGCAGACTAGTGGTGGGGCAGCGGTGGCACCGCTGGGTCCATGGGACAGAGGAAGGTGAGGCGGCGATAGTCGGTGGGGGCGATAAGAACCGGAGAGGTTAGGACATGGCGGGAGACGATGACGAATCTGGCAGCGGCAGCCGTCGGGGTGAATCGTCGGAGAGGTTAGGAGGTGGCGGGAGGCAATGGTGGATCCATCGACGGCAGCCATTGGAGATGAGGAAGGAGGCGGTGCGGGGGCGATCGCCGAAGAGGATGAAGAACGGTAGTGCAAGAGGTGGTTGGGGCAGACGGGGGAGGTGGGAGTAGCGGCGGGGAAAGAAGATAGCCGGCAAGCCTTTGCCGCTGCCAAGCGAGGCAGTGGGAGGTGGCACGCACAGAGAGGGCAGAGGAGAATCAGGTTTGGGGGGCAAGGGAGTTTATATGAAGAGGGAGAGAGATCTAGACCATTGAATCAAAATCCAACGGTTCACGAAATCAACTGTGTTTTTTTTTTTAAAAAAAACAGCAGTCGACTGTGGTATAGTCTGCCTGTAAAGAAAATATTTGAATCTGTCTAATCTCTTGCCCAAAGGAGAAATTGACCGCCAAAAACTAAAGGAAAAATTGGAGAAAGCCTCGTTACACAAGTAAAAGCGTTTGTTACTCCATGTAAAAGTTCTCTGTCTTCCCCTGCAGTTAAATATTTTTATCAATTTTTAACGAAATTAGTCTCAGTATTGTATGGTGAACATGGTGTCATCAAGAAGTTCAATTCTCATAGATGATCTAATCTTTGCAAATTGGGAACAATTTGCAATACATCGTACTGGTAATCTCGAGTGAATTTCTATCAGCACCAGAGAAAATTGTACCAAGGACGCGTGCCAGTGACCACTATAATTTCGATGAGTAAGTGTAGGGATGTATTTGATCGAAGGGATTGACTAGGAGACAAGCAATTTTTAGCTACAAAAACTTCAACTTTTCTTCTCCCCATAATTTTTTCCGAGCGCTCCCACTTGTAGGATGAGCTATGTGACTCTATTGGCCAAAATACTCCCCGAATAGTGAATAACTAGCAACATAAGCACGACGTCACATCGCGTTAGCTACCATATGAACCGAAGTAAAAGAGACAAAAATTCACAGCAAAAGGAAAGCGGAAGGGCTTTTTCGTAAAAAACTGAGAGCCTTTTCGAAAGAACCAAAAGTCTGTATGTAATTACTTGAAACTGTGGGGCATTATCCAGTAAAAGGAGAGGGGATGGGCTTTTTGTAAAAAATCGAGAGCCTTTTCGTAAGAACAGGGGTATATACGTAATTACAAAAATATTGAGGTTTTTTTCGCGAAAAATGACACGTGGGCACGCTCGGGGGACAGGAAGTCCCCCAACTTTGTATATGGTACTAGCCACATAGGCGTGACACCACGCGCACGCTAGCCACCATGTGAACCAAAGTAAAAGAGGAGAAAATTCATAGCAAAGGAAAGTGGAGAGGCTTTTTCGCAAAAATCGAGGGCCTTTTCGCAATAAAACAAGAACAGAGGGGCTTTTTCGTAAAAATCACGGACCTCTGCGGAAGAAATAAGGGCCTGTACGTAATTACGGGAAACCGCGGGTCGCTACCCAGCAAAAAAGTGTGTAGGGGTTTTTTCGCAAAAATCTAGAGACCTTTTTAAGAGAACCGAAGATCTATACGTAATTTCAAAAATTCGGCGGGCTATTTCGCAGGGGCTTGACATGTGGATATGCTGGGGGCCAATGAACCCCCAGCTTTGTATAGGTACTGATGATGCTCTTACAGTACTTGTATTTGTATTTCTTGTCGAATATACGTGTGAATGTGAATATTGTTATAATCAAACTTCTATTCCATTACATATTAGTATAATTTACCCGAAAATTTATTTTACTGAATAGATGACACGACAATGACAAAGTTATATATATAATTTTACCATAAATACGATTTAAGTATAATTTAGAACAACCATATAGTCTGACAAATATTTTCATAAAAAATAAGCTGCTTTTGAATTTAGATATACAGATACATAGATGCTTTATTTTGTTGTATTTGAATTCTAAAACAAATGTCAACGTTGGATTTACATACGAATTGGATAGAGAAAAGTATTTCTTGAATGTTTAAATTCCATACAAATCCATATCCTAATAGATTTAGTTGACGTGTTTGCTCCTGCTACGTCGTAGCTAGGCATAAGCTACCCGTAAGGAAATTAGTGTCACCACAATTTAGATATTTTATATTGGGAGAAACTCTATTTTTCAACCTGCTTGAACTATGACCTGACACTGTTTTTCAACAACTCCGAAATATATCTAAAACACAACTCTTAATTATCAAAATCATCTATAACATAACCGTCAACACATTCCAAGACCGTTTTGCCCCCCAACAAATGTTCACGTGGACCTGATTTTGCTGGCGTGACGTCCTAGGAAGTTAATCGGACGTTACATCAACAAAATCAGATCCACGTGGATGCCACATCAAGAAAGAGCCTCAGAATAAGTGAGGGTTGTGTTTTAGATGGTTTTGAATTTACAATTGAAATTCAGAGTCAGTCCATTATTGAAGGTTGAAAAATTGATTTTTTTTTTCCAAAATACAAATTCAGAAGAAGATTGGATGTAACTATCATTCTATAAAGAGTAAGGTTACAAATTTTTGTAAGGCTTTTAGAACATGCAAACTACCATCTAATTTATTTTCTAACATATTTTTTATAATCTTCAATGGTATTTTACATGATTTCACACCATAAATATTCGGTGAAAATGAGACTTGTGAAAATTCCATTTTTCATCTAACTTAAGTTTCTAAAAATTCTTTTAAAAAAATTACTAGGTGTAGGGTAGAGTATGTTATACATCTCTGCAAAATTTCAAGATCAAACTCAGTCAAATTTGCAAGATAAAAAATACAAGCACTTCCTAGAAATAGTGCCCAAACATATTTTCTTTTTCATATCTCTTGAATGAAATTTAGTTTGATCTTAAAATTTTGCAAATATATAAAATATAATCTGTCCTACATAGGGTAATTTTAGGAATTTTTAAAACATCTAAGTTAGATAAAAATGAAATTTACGTCAGATTCGTATTTTTTTACATAATATTTCACCCTAGATACCAGCCCAAAAAGATAAAAGAAGAGTTCATCGAAATCGCTTTACCCTGTGAGGTGTTTTGGCCCAACTCCCAAATTCCAAGTACTCACAAGTCACCAAGCTAAAAAAAATCATTGGCTCAAAGCGGAAAGCGCCCAGAGATGCAAGAAAGAAACAGAGTCGAGTCCCAGTGGCGCACTTGCTCCCTTCCACCGCGCATCCCCCGCTACCTCCGCACCGCCGGCGCGCTCGCCGCCGCCGTCCAGAGCCTCATCAACGCGTCCCCACCCCGAGCCGAATCTCAAACCCTCCACGCGCAGCTCCTCACGTCCGGCCTCCGCCCCACCACCGACCTCTCCCTCAAGATCCTCATCCTGCACCTCAGATGCGGCTCCCACCACAACGCCCGCGCGGTGTTCGACGGAATGCCGAGGCCGACCCACGCCGCGAACAACTACCTCGTCGCGGGGTACTTCCGGCTGGGGCTTCCCGAGGAAGCGCTGGGGGTCGTGAGGCGACTCGCAGAGTCCACCGGGCGGCTGGACGTGTTCGCTCTGTCGATGGCGCTGAAGCTGTCCGCGGCGCTGGGGCTGCCCGGCGCCGTGAGGGAGGTCCACGCGCGCATTGTGAGGTCGGTCGTCGAGTTCGATGACATTCTGTTCGCGGCGCTGGTGGATGCCTACGTGAAGAACGCGGCGCTGGGCTACGCGCGGCGAGTGTACGGCATGATGCCGGTGCGGAACGTGGTGTGCTCGACGGCGCTGATCGTCGGGTGTATGAACGAGGGGCTGTACAAGGATGCCGAAGCGATATTCCAGGGGACGGATGAGAAGGACGTCGTGGCATACAATGCGATGGTCGAAGGCTACAGTCAGACGGAGGAGACGGCAGAGAATTCTTTGGAGGTGTTCAAGGCGATGCAGCAGGCAAATTTCCAGCCAACGGTGTCGACATTCGTGAGCGTGCTTGGCGCATGCTCGCTCTTGTCGTCACCGGAGCTCGGGGAGCAGGTGCATTGCCAGGTGATCAAAAGCAACCTCTTCTCCAACATCAAGGCCGGAAGCGCACTGCTCGACATGTACTCCAAGTGCGGCCGGTTTGAGGACGGCCGGAGGGTCTTCGACCGGATGGCGGAGAGGAACGTCATCACATGGACATCGATGATCGACGGGTACGGGAAGAACGGCCTTTCCGACGAAGCTCTTCAGCTGTTCGGCCAGATGCGGATGCAGCGGGACATCAGGCCAAACCACGCCACGTTCCTGAGCGCCCTGTCGGCGTGCGCGCACGCCGGGCTGCTGTCTCAGGGCCAGGAGGTCTTCCAGAGCATGGGGCGCGACTACTCGCTGAGGCCGCGGATGGAGCACTACGCGTGCATGGTGGACCTGCTGGGCAGGTTCGGGAGCGTGCGCCGGGCTTACGACTTCATCAGGGGGATACCGGCGCGGCCGAACTCCGACGTGTGGGCGGCGCTGCTCGCGGCGGCCACGCTGCACGGGGACGTGGACATGGCCGACGTCGCGGCGTGTGAGGTGTTTGAGCTGAGCCGCGCCGGGAGACCGGGCGCCTACATGGCGTTCTCGAACACGCTCGCGGCGGCCGGGAAATGGGACGGCGTGCACCAAGTCAGAGAGATGATGAAACGGCGAGGGGTGCTCAAAGACACTGCCTGCAGCTGGATTGGGTCTCAGAACTCTCCATCCGTTGAATGACGTAAATCAGCCATGGCCTGTTATACAATTTCTGTTGGTTCTTCTTGCCAAACTGCTCCCTCCGTTCTTTTCTATTCACTAGTAAGGTGCCCGTGCGTTGCAACGAAAAACCAAATAAAAGTGATGCATACTATCAAATATGTTCTCAAACTGAATAATAAATATCAACTTTTTCTTACATTATCATGTATCAAAACAAAACATACATGTTCATACTCAACAACGACAACTCCTCAGCAGCGAAGGTATCGTGGATCTTTGCGAGTTGAGAGCAGCGGCACGAGCACTCGCTAGAGACCTCACCGGTGGAAACTCGCTGACGAGAAGTCCGCGACGGAAGGAATAGGAGCAGAAGCACAAAGGCTCTGATACCATGTTAAAGAGAGGTAAGCTCAACTCTATTCCCAAGCATATGACACACACAAACACAACACAACACAACCCTAAGTTTATTGGGCCTAATGGGCCAATATACACATACTTCATACACTAAACACTTTACAAAAAGAAGAAAAATGCCTTTTGACACAGAAAGCGCACTACTTGATAAGGACTCAGAAATGGGAGTAAGAAATTGGTTTCATATTTAATCAGCCCTATAAAACAGTAGTGCTGGAGTGCAATGTGCATTGCTACATCTCCCTGATCTGGACGGTGAGTCAAATATATTATGTGTTGTCTTAAGGAACAATAAAGTGATGCACCTTTGCAGGTTTTCTTTGCATAGACTTGTGTTTGTCTTAGGCTCGGTATAAGTGCACTACAGTATGGGTTGAGAAATATCATCTTGCAAATGAATGAAAAAGTTTGAAAGATTTGGGAGTCCTAATTGGATTAATTAACTTGCTTGGACTAATTAAGAGTGGTTTACCTTCAAAATGCAGATGAATGAATAGACAAATATAATCATAAAATTACTTAGGATGACAGATTGGTGTCCTATGAGTGCTAATCAAGTATGACGCCCTGTCTCACTGTGGCCTTTTTGGAAAGTATTTATGAAAGTTATTTGAGCAACACGATGTTAGTGTACAATGTTGAAAGGCATGTAAAATGTTTGGTTCTCCCAACAAAGATTCGAAAGATGTTAAAAACTTAAAATAAGGTAGCATGTTCCCCATTTTTCTGCAGTATGCTCGAATACGAAGTATTAAGATAAAGTTAACCATCCTTCACATGTTTTAGCAAACAAAGACTCAGGAAAATCAATCAACATCTTTCATATTCAAAAGTTACACACAGTACTGAACAGAGAAGTAGGCTATGGGACGTACCAGGAGCACTAAACCGGGCAAAGTGGTCCTTGATGACTACCAGGAGCGATTAGCTGCCAAAGCAAATGAAGCTATCCCTGACAACACAAACAAAAGTTTACAATTCCATTACTGGCACATGGCAAAATCGTGAGAGCTTTTCCTTCACATTTTCTTCCAAAACCTATTAAATAAGAATGCGCTTTATGAAAAGTAATGTAAAGAAACCCAAGAAAGTGAAGAATCTACCAAGATACAAAGATTAACGGTAAATGAATTTGTTGACTAACCTTTATACTGCGACAAGCTAAAATATTTGGGGTGAGCCCAAGGCCCCTTAAACCACGTACACTATGTTGGGTCGGCTTAGTTTTCTACAAGAGAAAATAACACAGACGTAGAATAAATATTAGATAAATAGAAGTAAACAGATTTATCTAAGTTAATTGACAGTGGAACATAGTAAATGAATCAACCAGAGTCCAACTACCTGTTCACCAACAACATTCGAACTGGAACAAGACTGACATGCACCAAATGAAATTACGGGACTGCAACCAAAGTAATGTCCAAAAGGAGATTGTAAATACCCGCTAAAGTAGGAAAGATGGGAGTACAGTGTTTATGTATCAGTATAACTATGCAAGTTCCTTACCAACACGATAAGAGAATTGACCCAACACTTCGATAAATGGCATAGATTCAATATCCCCTGCAGCAGGAGTGACAATGCAATCAAGCTACAGGAAAATCAGCTCTAAATTGTCTATTGGGACTGCTATCAACCAAAATAAATATTAAAAACTATTAATTATCTCATGCCCACCTATAGTGCCCCCCAGTTCTATCACGCACACATCAGCTGATCCTTCCTTCCCATCCACTGGTATCATTGCAACACGCTCGATCCACTCTTGTATGGCATTTGTGATGTGCGGCACAACCTTAAGGTAAAATTAGTTGAATGATCAGCACTTGAAGAAACATACACCCAGAAGTTACCAAGACAGACAAAAACAAAGATAAGTCCGCATGCCTGGACAGTCTTTCCCAAGTATTCCCCCTTCCTCCTCTTGTCAATAACAGACTGTCATCAACCATAAAAAAAGTATAATAAGAAAAGTCAAAGCAGTTTGTTATGCAGGAACAAAGAATCGTATTTAAAATTTGCTTGCATTCTTAATGTACTCAAGTCACATAAGACAATGAGGACATCCTTTTCCTTCCTATGCGGTACAAGATATCAACGTCAACAATTGAACCATTTCAAAATCATTCTGGATGTTTGCATGCCGATGAATGCCGTTAAATAGCTATGAAGCCCCCCTATGACATATAGTTATATAGTTAAGATTTACGAATTCAACTTATCTTGAAACTTTAAATACATCTATTGTGCCTATTTGCAAACACAATACCATATAAATTAAGTTCTGTCAGGGAGAAAATAATTTGCTTAGCTGGTCAGTTTAATATCAAGAAACCTCTCATAATTCTCAAGATCCAAGTCCACCTATAGTATACAGAAGATAACACTTCATGAGACAAGCAAATATGTGCTAGCCGTTGAACAATTTGACTTGGTCACATATCAGTACCTCGCCACCATCATCTAACACAAACACCGACGTCGCCTGAGTAGAATCAAGAATAGATTGGAGTACCTCAAACCCAACATCCTCAAGACCAGATTCATATATCCAAAGCGTCGTCAATCCTATTGTGGATTGCATGCTCCTCTACCCTCCAGATCTACAAGCAATAAAAGAATAAATTTTTGATCTGCAAGAAGTGCAAAGAAACGTAGGTGCAAAAATAGGATCTCCATACCCAGAGAGGATGCTCTTGAGCCGCTTCGCGCCGTGCTGCGCTCCCACCCCGTCGTCGTCGGAGGGTTGGGATCCCGACGGGAGGAGGGGGGCTAGGGTTTTGGGCTTGAGGCCTGGTGCGCGCGCGAGGTCGAGGAGGAGGGGTGGCCCTTCTTCTTCTTGCTGCGCGGGGATGGGGTTCCCACGGGCGATGGAGGCGCGCAGCTTGCGAGCCTTCACCATCGGAGGCCGCAAAGCGGAGGTGAGTGGGAAGAGAGGAAGGTGGTGGTGTGTTCGCCACCGAGGGCATAGTGCGTGCCCTCGGTGAAGAAGAAGGGCATCGATCTGCTCGCCTCCTCCTCGGCTCTCGTGGTGCCTGCGCGAGGGGGAGGCGGGAGAGCGAGGCGGGGAGAGAGGGGGGGGAGAGCGAGGAGGCGGCGGGGGGGCGAGGAGAGGCGGGGAGAGCGGGGCGGCAGGGGAGAACGAGGCGCGGGAGAGCGGAGCGAGGGGAGGCGGGGAGCAAGGAGGCGGCGGGGGAGCGAGCGAGAGGAGGCGGGGAGAGTGTGGCGGCAGGTGGAGCAAGGGAGAGGCGGCAGGGGGAGAGCGGAGAGCGAGGAGGAGGCGGGGGGAGAGCGTGGCGACGGGGGGAGCGCAGAGAGAGGGGGAGCGCGGAGAGCGAGCGTGGCGGCAGGGGTATAGCGAGGGGGAGGCGGGGGCGGGCGGGGGGTTGGGTTTTCTGTGTAAACGGTTGAGATGCTATCTCATAATCAGATCGAATGGTTAAAAAAAAGTGAGAAAGGACTCATCAACCACCAACTCCTTCTTTTAAATAGTAAAGATATCCTATATAATTCGTATCGTCAGACTTTAGAAACCGCTAATATATTTAAAACTACCTTGATTAACCGCTAATATATTTAAAACTATCTAGATTAGTTATATCATTATATTTATTATTTAAAATAATTTTATAATTTTACTAATATATCTCAATGTAAAGTTAAAAATGGTAACAGACAAATTTGCATCATGAAAAATCAAAAACATAGGTAAAAAGAACGAAGGAAGTACATTTCGCTACACTAGCTTACCGTCTCGCATTTGCTGCACAGATTACAACCAGTAGCGTGCAACAGCCAACAAGTCCGTAGTGATACAAGCGAAAGCGTTGTATTCGTATTCTCATGTAGAAAGAAAATCACGAAATATGTTTCTGCCATTTGAAATGGCATGTGATGCAGGAGCTAACTGGAACTCACGTGCTCCTAATAATCACTCGTAAAAGATCTCATCTCTATTGCGTAATGCATATACACACAACCAAAGGGCCGGAGAATATACAAACACCAGACGACGTAAAATACGAATCCAAATCTAGTAGTTAATACTACAGGAATTAAATATACAAGCACAACAGAATTGTAACAGCGTATATTATGGCTCATTGACAGCTCCTTTGCTAACCGAGGACCGCACTGCACCGGCCTGAAAGAACTTCCATGCACAACCATCAAATACCTCTGAAAGTTTCTGCCGACAACAATCTCCTGTTGCTAACTTGAAAATTTTGAGCAGGCGGAGCCAATCCTGGGATGTCTCGGATGTTCTTGTTATGTGGGTTGACAATCTGGAAGAACAAAACATTGTGAATGATCTGATTCAAGTCCAATTGTTGCATAGCGAAAGCAGTAGATGATAGGAAAAGTCCCGCTGAGGTATTAAACTACGAATGACTTGTAGATAGCAAACAATGCTTTAACAATTCGGTTCGTAAGGGGGAAAAAACAAAGAATCACTCATGCCATGTGTCATAAGCAATTATCGGAATGTTTAATTGTGCACAATGATGATACCATCTGAAAAATGAGTTGAATCGACATTGATCATCACTAGGTTTAAAGTTTCAATGAGCCTTGTTTCACTCCCTAAAGTAAGTGTGGTACCAAATTTGGGGCATCACGTCATAAGCCTTCTATCATTACTACAAAATTCAGTAGCATGTGTGTACATTTGTTTTAATCAACTGGCACTCTTTCATGTCCCCTGGAAACAGAAGTAAATGCATAGTATAAAAATAGCCATCTAGAAATAGCTGAAGAAAATACCTTGACAACAATAATTGCAATCACGCCAGCAACTATCAGAAAGAGCAATGCCATGATGCATTTGTCAGTTGCAACCTGCAACAAGGAGTTTTCAAATTTCAGGTACCGCTGCACAAGCACGAGTGACCAAACAAACAAACACACGGACATGCACGCCCGTGCACACACACACACACAGAGGGGGGGAGAGAGAGTACCTGACGACCAATCTCCTTCACCAGTTGGCTAGCCTTCTTCAACGAAAAGTGAACAGAATCTAGCTCATTACCAATTGTCTTCATTTGCTCTGTCTGCAAAAACATGAGAGAATCTTGACTATTGGAAAATTCTAATCTTCTAGGATATCCGTCCAAAAATGTCAAATTTAGAATGGAAGAGGTCAACCGGAAAAAATCCAATTTTATGTTGCTTGGATTTTATCTGATGAAGACAAGAAAATCTGGATACAGGAATGAAGCCTGGCATCTAAGAGATATGGCCCCACTTGAAAAATTAGCCTGTCATAGCCCATCACAATCTAGTTGCAATCTAGGATAGTGTTGTATACTTATATTGTTATGGAATGGAATGAGATGGGGCAATGCAAAGAGTAAATGAGAATATGAGATGTCCTATGTAGAAAAACCTGTGGAATATCCAAGACATCTGCATGCACATCTACTCTTTCCCATGGCAATGGCACTAGATGTTGAAGCATTCAATACCACAAAGAGGGTTAAAAATACATGTTGAATCTCCATAGGATTGTTAGAAAGTAAACTTGTGCCTGATTGGTTTCTGGTCTAGTGACATGCACGTTGTGTTGCCGTGCATGCAGCAGTTGGTGTGAGTCCGAGTCTTGCGCTATGAATACATCGTGGGGATGGACACGACTGAGGCATGGCGTGAATAATGCTTTTGTTAGTTGCGTCTAGTAGTATTAAAAGTTGAAAACTCTCCAGGAAAGGTGAGAGACTGTATTTTGTTTTTTCAGCACAAATATCAGTGTTTTTCCAAATCTTCTTCTGTGTGTGCATTTGATCAGGGAAGGTTCTGGGATACCTGACAATTGGTATCAGAGCGAGGTTCAGTGCTTGAGCCAGAGAGAGCGCACCTGTGAGCGCCCTGATGCCTCGAGGTCGCACGCATTCCCCGCGTCGGCGGACCATGTCACCGCCTGGGCGTACTCCTGGAGGCTCCAGCCGCCATACCGGTGGTAGCGGCGGGAGCGACCGTGGGCCGGTTATACACCGCGTGGTCAAGGAGGCGGGGGGCTCAGCCAACTACCCTTTGCTGACCAAGACAAACTACAACGATTGGTCTTTGTTGATGAAGATCAAGCTCCAAGCACGTTGCCTGTGGAATGCCATCGACCCGGGTGGTGTCGAATTCCACGAAAACCGGATGGCGTTGGACACCATCTGCAGCGCCGTCCCTCCTGAGATGATCTCCACACTGGCGACCAAGGAGTCGGCCAGGGAGGCCTGGGAGAGCATCAAGACCATGCGAGTCGGGGATGACCGCATTCGCAAATCCAGTGCGCAGAAGCTGCGCACCGAGTACGAGAGCATCGTCTTCTGTGACGACGAGTTGGTGGAAGATTTCTCCATGCGTCTCACTGGAGTGGTAAATCAGCTCGCCACTCTTGGCGACCCTGAGCCCAACAATAAGGTCGTCAAGAAGCTTCTGCGCGTGGCCCGGCCTAGGTTCTCCCAACTCATCCTCTCCATTGAAACCTTGCTTGACATCTCCACACTGTCGCTGGAGGAGGTAACAGGGAGGCTGAAGGTGGCGGAGGACACACAACAGTCCTCGACTTCGTCTTCCCCAACCGGCGGAGGGAGACTCTTCCTAACCGAGGAGTGGCTCGAGCGGTACAAGGAGCAGGAGGCAAGGTATGGGGAAGGCGGCTCGAGTAGCCGTGGGAGACATCGCGGCACTCAAGGCCGAAGCTGCGGCGGCGGCGCAAACCCAGACGCCCGGGCGACCCGCAGAGATAAGTGCCGCTCCTGTAGGAAATATGGGCATTGGGCTCGGGATTGCAAGAGTAAGCCCAAACGTGAGGTTCAGGCCCATGTGGCCCAGGGGAATGAGGACATGTTGCTACTTCTCCAGGGGGGCTGTATCTCCACCGACACAATCCCACCTACTCCACTTCGTTCCACATCGGAAGAGAGCAGCGGCGCAACTAATCCAGATCCGTCGGCGTCTGATCGTGATTCGAAGGTGCCCCTGCGGCAGAGCATGCTGCGAGTCCAGCCCCTGCGGTGCAACTCCCGACGGCGGCCATGGGTGCTCCAAGCCCAGTCCCAGCGGCTGCCGTGGGTGCCCCAAGACCAATCCCGGCGGTGGACACGCATGCTGTACCCGCACCTGCATCGTCGCGACCAATCCGTGGCGCCGTTGAGCTGGTCGAGAAGCTGTTCGCGGCACAATAGACGCCGTGGACTGCGACTCCCAACGCTGGATCCTGGATACCGGGGCCTCCAACCATATGACCGGTTCCAGGGCGGCATTTTCGCACCTTGAGTCAGGGATCACCAGACGCGCGCGCCGATGGCGGCTCGTGGTGCGGATCGAGGAGTCGGCGCGGTCTTTGTTCGCGCAAGAACGGGAACACCGCCGCTGCGAATGCTTACTTCATCCCGCGCCTCACCGCCAACATCATCAGCGTTGGGCAGTTGGATGAGAGAGGCTACCAAGTCAGGATTGAGGACGGGGTGATGTGGATTCGGGACGAGCAGCGGCGTCTGCTTGCGAAGATACACCGCAGTCCCGGCCGGCTTTACGTGCTCGACATCAACATTGCACGCCCGGTATGCATGGTGACGCGCGGATCCGAGGATGCATGGCGGTGGCACGCCCGCTTCGGACACATCAACTTTGCCGGGCTACGCAAGATGGGGAGAGGGGCTGGTCCGTGGACTACCTGTACTGAAGCAGGTGGACCAGGTCTGCGAAGCGTGCCTCGCCGGCAAACATCGTCGAGCACCCTTCCCGCAGCGCGCACAGAGTCACACCACCGAGCCACTTGAGCTCCTGCATGGCGACCTCTGTGGTCCAATTTCGCCACCAACGCCCAGCGGCAATCGGTACTTCCTCCTCCTTGTCGACGACTACAGTCGTTTTATGTGGGTAGCTCTACTTCCCACCAAGGACGCCGCAGCGACCGCCATTCAGCGCATCCAAGCTGCAGCCGAGAGGAAGAGTGGCAAGAAGCTCCGTGCGCTTCGCACGGACCGAGGGGGAGAGTTCACCGCTGCAAGCTTCAACGACTACTGCGCCGAGTTGGGTGTGCGCCGTGAGCTTACAGCCCCGTACACACCACAACAGAACGGGGTTGTCGAACGCAGGAACCAAACTGTGGTTGGGACAGCGCGGAGCATGCTCAAGGCGAAAGGATTGCCAGGTATTTTTTGGGGGGAGGCAGTAAATGCAGCAGTGTATATCCTAAACAGGTCCTCGTCCAAGAGCGTGGGTGGGAAGACACCGTACGAGCTCTGGAATGGTAGCCCACCAGTCGTGCATCACCTCCGCACGTTCGGGTGTGTGGCACATGTGAAAGTCACCACGCCGAATGTCAAGAAGCTCGATGACAGGAGCAAGCCGATGATCTTTGTCGGGTATGAGCCGGGGTCCAAGGCGTATCGCATCTATGATCCGGCTACCCTGCGTGTCCACATCTCCCGGGACATCGTCTTCGATGAGCAAGCACAGTGGAGATGGGAAGGTGATCAAGCCACGGGCGTCGACACCGACTTTGTCATCGAGTACATCCCCGTGACCCAACCGGGTGTGGTCACCTT
Organism: Melocanna baccifera; assembly: GCA_036346265.1. Taxonomy (NCBI): domain Eukaryota; kingdom Viridiplantae; phylum Streptophyta; class Magnoliopsida; order Poales; family Poaceae; genus Melocanna; species Melocanna baccifera. The sequence continues at coordinate 17,229,984 of CM070693.1, forward strand.
GATCCGGTCGGACTCGGAGGAACAACCCGCTCCACCCTCTCCGCCAGCATCTCCAGTGAGCGTGAGCACACCTGCATCAAGCCTGACACCATCCACAAGCACGTCATCAGTCGATGTGCCACTGGTGGAGTTCGTGTCTCCTCCTCCTGCGACTGAGAACATCGACGCCGATCACAGTGGTGCTCCACTTCATTTCCGCAGCGTCGACAATCTGCTGGGTCCGACGGTACCGCCAGGACTGGCAGAACGAGAGGTACAGGAGGACCTGCTGTTGGTGAGCGGGGAGGAGCCTGCTACATTTGTGCAGGCCGAGCAGGAGGAGGCATGGCGCAAGGCCATGCTTGATGAGATCTTGTCAATTGAGGAGAACAAGACCTGGAGGCTTGTTGATCTGCCGGCTGGACAACGCCCAATAGGACTCAAATGGGTGTACAAGTTGAAGAAGGATGCACACGGCACGGTCGTGAAGCACAAGGCGCGGTTGGTTGCTAAGGGTTATGTGCAAAAGGCAGGGGTGGATTTTGACGAGGTATTCGCACCAGTCACACGCCTCGACTCTGTCCGTTTGCTGCTTGCCCTTGCTGCGCAGGAAGGATGGATGGTGCATCACATGGACGTGAAGTCTACCTTCTTGAATGGGGAGCTTATCGAGGAGTTGTACGTGGTCCAGCCCCCGGGATTCGTCATCAACGGGCAAGAAGATAAGGTGTACAGGCTTGACAAAGCACTGTATGGACTTCGTCAGGCGCCCAGAGCTTGGAACATCAAGTTGGACCGCACTTTGAAGGGCCTTGGATTCAAGCAAAGTCCTCTGGGGCACGGGCTGTACGCGCGTGGCAACGGAGACGCGAGGCTTCTCGTAGGCGTCTACGTCGACGATTTGGTCATCGTCGGCGGCGACAGCAGTGTGATCGAGGAATTCAAAGCGGAGATGAAGGCGGAATTCAAGATGACTGATCTCGGCCCTTTGAGCTTCTACTTGGGGATAGAGGTCCATCAAGGTGGCGGCGTGATCACTCTCAATTAAGCGGCATATGCATCCCGGATAGTGGAGAAGGCGGGGCTTGTGGGTTGCAACTCATGTGCAACACCCATGGAGCCTAGATTCAAGCTCAGCAAGGAAAGTTCAGCACTGCCTGTAGACGTCACCGAGTACAGGAGTTTGGTGGGGAGTCTGCGCTACCTAGTGAACACTAGGCCAGATCTTGCCTTCTCGGTTGGCTATGTAAGCCGATTCATGGAAAGGCCCACTACAGAGCATCTTGCAGCTGTGAAGAGGATCATTCGGTATGTGGCAGGGACAATTCACTTCGGCTGCCTCTACGGAAGGGATGAGATCGGGGGACTGCATGGATACAGCAACAGTGACTTGGGGGGGGGGGATGTTGACACACGAAAGAGCACAACAGGTGTGTTGTTTTTCCTTGGGAAGAACTTGGTCAGCTGGCAGTCCTAGAAGCAGCGAATTGTAGCACTTTCATCTTGTGAAGCAGAATATATTGCTGCTGCCACAACAGCTTGTCAGGGCATTTGGCTTGCCCGACTCCTCAGCGATCTCAAGAATACTGCCCCTGAAGCTGTCGGTCTCAAGGTGGACAACAAATCTGCCTTGGCTCTTATCAAAAACCCGGTGTTTCATGACCGAAGCAAGCACATTCAGACCAGATTTCATTTCATCCGTGAGTCTGTGGAGCACGGGGAAGTCAGGCCTGAATTTATCGGCTCCAAAGCGCAACTTGCCGATATCCTGACCAAAGCGCTCCCACGAGTTGCATTTCAGGAGCTGCGCCAGCAGATTGGTATGGTTTCCATTATCTGAGCACAAGCTTTAGGGGGAGTCTCTTAGCAAATAAACTTGTGCGAGCAAGGTTTAGGGTCAGTATGTTTTTAGTATGCTTTCTACTTTCTGTAGTATAGGCACAAGGTTTAGGGGGAGATTTGTTAGAAAGTAAACTTGTGCCTGATTGGTTTCTGGTCTAGTGACATGCACGTTGTGTTGCCGTGCAGGCAGCAGTTGGTGTGAGTCCGAGTCTTGCGCTATGAATACGTCGTGGGGATGGACACGACTGAGGCATGGTGTGAATAATGCTTTTGTTAGTTGCGTCTAGTAGTATTAATAGTTGAAAACTCTCCAGGAAAGGTGAGAGACTGTATTTTGTTTTTTCAGCACAAATATCAGTGTTTTTCCAAATCTTCTTCTGTGTGTGCATTTGATTGGGGAAGGTTCTGGGATACCTGACAAGGATAGGTGATTCCAAGGCATAATGAAAGGTATACACTTCAGTCCAGATTCCCAGGAAAAAAAGGAATAAAAGGTGGCCCTTACAATGGAAACATAGGACTGCGTAAAACTAAACTCAGTTAATAATAGTTCAACATTGTGCATACCAAATCCTTGTATAACAAAACAATTTTTATGTACCTAATAAGCAACAAGCATGTAAGAAAAAAACTTGGTCGTTTACTAGTTTATAATCCGGATTCCGGAAAATCTTACCTGCTGTGTTAATGTTGCAGCAGTTTGAGATCCAACTTCAACAGTTTGCACAACAACCTACCAAAAAATGTCCTTTAAAATTTGCCATGAAAGAGCATTGATAAAGAGTGTATGCCGTTTAGAAAGCAACCATTTTTGAACGCTCAATAGCTTGATCTGTTTGATCCATTTGATTTCTTCCAGCATCAATGAGTTGTTGATTCGTCATAGCTGTATGTTTAGCCAGGTGATTCCATAAGAACCAAATCTAAATGTCTAGCTTTCAAAAGCATTACACTATTTAAGGATATGATCTAAACAAAATGAAGCAGTAAAATCCTGTATTAAGCATTTGAGTCTTGGAAAATGCTCTTTTAGTTCAAGCCTTTTTTTAGTTTTATTAGAATCATATACCTTCCAACTAATCAGCCCACCTGAATTAATCATAGTATATTCAAAAGGTATTTATGACACAATATTGCCCTATGGAGCCAACAAAGATACAGGGCTTCATTCTCATTCACATGCACAAAAAGGGTTTGGTCCATGGGAGAAGAGAATCAAATTAAATTAAAATTAGCTGATAAAAACGGAACAGGGCACATCCAACATAATTGATATCCTATCCACACTCATGTCGTTTAGATGCAGTAGAAACGACGAGGCACCTCTAACAAAGGTAACTAAGATATTAAATATACACCACCAGTTCACCATCTTCAAGCATCCAGATCTTTAACTTTCATCACTTCATTGTTAAAAAAGCATATCCTATTCCTATCATATAAAATCATACAATTCATAATGAAACCTTTCCAGAAGTACAGTCTACTTGATATTATAGTGACAAAAGTCAAGAAAATGATCCCATTACAATTTATTTATACTCTTAAATATTGTTGACAAGATTACCAGCTCTGCAACATATGCTCAGATAGCCATAAGATAATCTTTACACTACGGAAGATTTTATTAATATGAGAATATGAGATTAACCAGAAAATGATTTCAGTAACTAACTTTACCTGATGCCATTTGAATATTGTCCTCAGCGGCAGGCTCACTACTTCCAGCACCCATATCGAAGAGCTCAACCCGCTTATTATTACCAAGGCTACTTTGATATCTGCAATATAACCTTAGTATTAGTACTAGCAAAGTACCAAGGGACACAAGAACATTGCAGGAGGTATAAAGGTTGAGAACAGGATTTTCCAAGTTCAAAATTCAAAAATTACCCTCTCGGAATTCAGTATGGATCACAAAAAAGAAATAGCTTGAGATTCTGCAGAGCATATTTATTTTTTAAGAATACTTGTACTTACGTCTTCCTCAAGGTGACATAGGAATTCAACTCTTTGATCTGTACAGTGCATAAGAAATTTGTTACACGAGTGTGCAAAATGGTATAAACCAAAGAGACTATTGAAAAGACAACGGAGGTGCCAACCATATACTGCTTTCTGTCATTTAGCTGCTTGTTGACATCAGGAGGGTTCTTTGACTCCTCGTCTTTCAGAACACGATCAAACTCTTTGATCAAGCTGTCAAGGACCAAGTTGAATTTAAAAAACATTAAATTAAGTACCAGTGTGTCCACCAAAGGAGAAATTGTCATGACAAACACACATGATAATATTACATCAAGCGAGCAGTTAAATCCCAAAAAAATGTTCAGGTTAGGAATAAAAAACAACTAAAAAGGAGGCATATATGAATAAGCAAGCAACACCAGTGTAGAAATCAAAAAAATAAAACAAAGATTTGGCAATAGCAGACTGAAGACTATTGTTCAGTCTGACATACCGCTTGCATTCCTTCATTTTCCCTGTGAGATCCTCCAACTGTTTAGCTTGCCTGTTTGAATCTTTAATCTTGTCCATCTTTTGAAATCCATTTCTGCAAAAAAAAATACATAATATGAATAAAACTTCCAATCATAACGACTTAATAAGGCAGGCAGCTAATAATCTGAGTGTTTTGGATAAAATCATTAGAGCTTAAAACATTGAATTTTAGAATTCACATAAGCATTTATGTTCCAATACTATGGAGAGTCAAATTAACCTTCAAGCATGAAAGGTAATACGGTTAGTCATCCTAATAAGGTAGGCACACTGGTAGTTGCAACTTACCACTCAAGATTTGAGCTAACAAAAGACAGAATTCCTAATTTCAGTTTTATTGGAACTAAATTTGTTCAGAAAAAGGATGCATCCAGTCCCATCAAATATGCTACAATTTTGCTTTCAGGTTTCAATGGTTAATTGGGATAGCAAGAAGATATGTTTGATAGGTACCCAAACCCAAGTTGTCCAAAAGTTCATTTTGCAAGGTGTATGCTTTAGACACTACCAACCATCAAATATCTAAATTGCCAGACAAAGCATGAAGGATAATATCAGCCTCAATTCATTCAATAAAATCATTAAAATGACATAAGAATGAAGAATCAAACTATTGCGTCCTAATGTCATACATGAACCAAGGACTGCGGTTCTGATAACCAATTCCAAACATAAAATGGGAAATTGAGTAATTGACAGACATTACTCATGGGAAAGGCACCATTAAAATCAAGTTAATCATCTTTGTTGATAAGGAGCAATTCTGTGATCCAAATCAACTATAACACAAATGTTGAATTAAGCATTTTGTACTTCTGAATGTGTTCAAGGTAACCACATGGTCTAATATCAGAGCTCTCTTTGACCTTTCGCGACCCTATTGTATGTAGTTTGTAGAAATGAGGCTGGCCATAATGAAAATGGAGACAAACAGGAACTGTAAGCCAATACTGCCAGTACAGAACTTGAGGTTTCTGCTCCAATGTCTGATTTAAGTGGTTTCTTAAGGATGAGTTGTACCATTAGGCTAAATTCTAACAACTGTAAATTTCACCTAATCGATTTTCAGGAATGGCAACTCGACACCCAGCTAGAGACAACTGTGTGCCAAAACACGAAAACTTCCTTGATAAATCATATCCATCATCCCATCACATAATTCCCTACACTAATGCTTCTTCCCCTTATGTACTATACCAGTATACCACACCTGAGCGCAATTGTAAGCCGTAACCACTAAAACATGAGAAACTAAAGCAGTAACGAGAGCGGAAGAGCTGTAGGGGGGCTCACTGGAGGGCGCGGAAGATGTCCTGGATCTCGCCGTCGACCTGCTCGAGCTCCGGGCTCATAGGCACGTCGCTCGCCATGGCTCCCTCCTACCTCCCCCCTTCTCGCCGTCTCTCTCCGGCCGGCCAAACCCTACAGCCCTAGCCGAACCTCACGCGGCCATTCCGACCGAGCCGAGGGTTCGAATCCGTAACCGCGGAGGGGAGGAGGAAGAGGAGGAGGAATTGGGGATGGACTGGGAGAGGAGGGGGGCGACGACGAGTGGGGCAGTTGGTGAGCGGGGGGATTGGGGATTGGACGGAGCAGCCTAGGGCTTGGCTCCGCGACGGCCTGGGCCTGGGATCTGAATACTCGGACGTCTAAAAGCAAAGTCAAACGGCACCGGTGTTTCGTGGTTGGGTTGAGGTTGAATAGTATGGCATAATTCTCTATCATGTGGTTTGATTATTTTTAATGAATAGGATGGTTTAACATCCGGAGGGAATACCATCATTCGAGATGTGATTCTATTCAAGCAACCAAATTACGCTAAAAAATTAGTAACAGCTATAGTACAAAACAAAACTACTATAATAGCAAAAAGATAAAAAATTAAGCTTCATAAACCCAAATGAACACCCTTTTGTTAACCATCTCATATATGCATCGCTTGGTACAACAACCAAACACATCTTAGATCTCTATAATGATTCTACTGAGCTACAAGCGCAGTAGTAAAATTTACTGTAATATCGATATTATAATATAGCATTGGATCTCATTTGTCCATTTTAAGTTGTACTTAGTTTGGTTTATATAGATCGGCTTATAGTTTTTTTTACTGTAATTGCTGATGTCTTGTTTAACGTAATTAAATTTAAAAAATTAAAAATATAAAAAACATGTTAGTCCATCGCAGATAATACAAACGAATACAAGAAAAAAAGAAAAGGCAAAAAAAGCCTAAAAAGTTAAAAAATTAGAAAAAAATAAAATTAAGGATTAATAAATTAGAAGTTAAAAGTTAAAAACTGATATCAAAATAAATGGGACCTAAATCAGGCAATTTATATTCACCAAAAGTCAAAGCAGTTTCCTTGTTAACGTCGGTAATCCTCTTCCCTGCCCTTGCGTATTAGGTGGGGTTTAGAATAGAATCTGGCAGGCAATACGATGGAAGAAAGGGAAAGCAACGAACGACGCTTGCTTGACAGCGAGGGCGCAGGCGGCTTAAGATAACGTTGTTGACGTCATGGTCGGAGCTAACTGCTGATAAGCCAAGGGCGTTTTTTGTTTCTTTCTTCTGATCTGACACCTGTTAGGAGAGTTTAAAGGGGTGTTCAGAATAGCAATAGTTTCTAATTTTTGGTTGAAATTTCACTATATTTAGTATTTTTTTACTGTAGCTTTGTTGGCTTTTTGGGCATAATTAAATTTAAAAAATATAAAAATAGAAGAAAAAACATATTAGCCCATCACGGACAATGCAAAAGAATACGGGAAAAAAAGAAAATATAAAAAAGCCCAAAATATCTAATATATCAAAAAAAGATGAAATAGTGAATACTAAAAAAAAGTTGAAACTGAAAAAAAGCTGAAACGAGCGGGGCTCTGTGAGAAGCTGTCAGGAACTTGGCAGGCTTGGCATTCTTATTTTTGGCCGTCGGGAAAGAACAAGGATTGTGGTTCATTTCTACTGCGGCTGTAACTTATTATGGTTGTAGCAGATAGTTTTTATTTGAACATAAATGATTATGCGAACGAACCGAACTTCGATATGTGATAAATCGTTTCGAAAAGGTTATACCAATAAGCCATTTTAAGAAAACGATGGAGAAACTGTTTCATTTATTTATTTAGGAGAAACCATAAACCACAAGCCAAAAATAATCCACTCGAAATCAGATGAGTAGCTAAAACATTTTTGTTTTTTTTTTTTGCCCTCTTGATCATTTTGTACCATCTGAGCTCTTCTCAAAGAAAACAAAAATATAACTATCTGACTTGTCAGACTCTTGCTGATTGTCCAATGAAGCCAGTCTAGGTGCCCATAAATCAAACCAACTTTACGAGGCTAAGTGGTGCGTGCTTAGAGTAGAGCTGAGAGTTAGGTCGGACTGATCCGTGCTAGCCCGAGGCCCGGCTGGCTCGGCACGGCTCAAGCACGACAGGGCATGCTATGTGGCGGGCCGGGTCAGACCTAAAAAGCCAACCCGTTGGGCAGCACAACACGACATATCGTGTCGTGCTTTGCCCTGCTCGGCCTGACGAGCACAGTTAGCACGGGGGGCACGGCCAGCACCCCAACGCTCGCGACTGCCTCGGCCTCCCCGGCTCCCCTTCCCGCGTCCCCCTGCCCCCGCCCTCCCGTTGCCATCCCATCAATCTACACCCCCATAAGCAATCACAGAGCAGAGAGAGGGAGCAGAGGGGTAGAGTGGAGGGGAAGGAGTGTACTCGAGCTCAAGCATGAACTTCATGGTATAGGGGCAACTGCTGTTGCACGTGGCGCAGCGGTCGGCCGTACTCTGAGGCCTCAAAGTTGTGCTGAGGTAGTGCTACCCTCACTCGTCCGTGGCCGTGGCGCTTTGTGAACTAGAGCCGGACAGGTCCGTCTCACTCCCGGAAGCCGGGAACAGGAACACACGGAGTTTAGCGGAGCCGTCAAGCGGGCACCCCGCCGCTGCCCTCGTCCACCTCCTCAACCTTTCGCATGAGCTCCCAGAACAACGTGGTCCGCGGTACGGAGATGAGCCGCATCTGCTCACCCACATACCGCAGCGATCGGGGGAAGGGGAGGTAGAGGAGGAGAGAGGCAACTGGGAGAAGCGGGAGCGGGCTGAGGGAGGTGGCGGTGGCCAGGGGAAGTGGAGGCGTCCGGGGGAGGCGGAGGGGGTCGGGGGAGGCGACCGGGGAAAGGAGGAGGAAGGGGGCCGGGGGAGGTGGCGGTGGCCGGGGGAGGAGGCGGAGGTGGCCGGGGAAGGTAGAGGTGAAGGGGCCAGGGGAGGTGGGAGGCAGAGGCGGCCGTGGGAGGTAGAAGGGGCCAGGAGAGGCGGAGGTGACTAGGGGCAGAGGGGGCCAGGGAAGGAGGGAGGCAACCAGGGGAAGGGGGAGGAGGAAGGGGACAGGGGAGGACGATAGAGGGCCGGGGGAGGAGGCGGTGGCTGGGGGAGGTGGAGGCGTTCAAGAGAGGTGGAGGGCGCGGGGGAAGAGGGAGGCGGAGGCGGCCGGGGGAGGTAGATGCAGCGGGGGGTGAAGGGAGCCAGGGAAGGAGCTGCGGCTAGGGGATTTGGAGGCGAACCGAGGAGGTGAGGAGGGAGGCGATGGGCGGGCTCGGCCGCTCAGGGTTAGGGAGTCGTGGGGGGAGAGGGAGGGTAGAGGGGTTAGGTGGAAGAGGGAAGGGGAAGATCAGAAGAGGGAGGGGACGGGTTAGGTGGGGGATTGGGAAGAGGGACTGAGGGAGGTCGGAGGGGACAAGCGCCTGATTTTTCAGCTGAGCTATCAGACATGATCACATGAGTGATTGACATGACAACAGTCATAATGTCTATATTTCACGAAAAGTAATGTTTGGGACATGCAACGCCCGAGTAACATTCATTTCTTTGTGATGTTTATAAATTAACTCTACTTCTCATTCCTTCACAACTCACAAGCTTACTTCTTCATCCTCTTAGCCTCAGGCGGCCTCCAAGTGGAATTATGTCTCGGAACTGAACCTCTACTTAGAGCATAATTTTGCAAATATTGATCCTGAACTTACTGGTGGAGGTAAGATAGACTTGCTCGAGTGGTAGAAGAATAACAAGGATATTTCCTGTGTTGTCACATTTCACACGGAATATTTTTCTAGTGCCAGTGTCCACCATGTCTTCAGAAGCGACGTTCAGCACAGTAAGAAGAATAATCGAAGAAACGAAATCATCTCGCAAGCCCAAGATTGTGGAGACAATCACATGTGCTAAAGACTAGGAATTAGCTAAAGAGTATCAACAACATCAACTGGAGGATCCTAAAATTGTGTAGGCGTACGCTGACCTCGAACGCCTGAACGACCTAGACATTGATTAGTAGATACTATGTACGTATGTTGTTATAGTTAGTATGTACATATATTGTTACTGTACTCTTTTGCTTACTCGGAGAACTTCACTCTGGGGCGTAAGGTTTTAACGAGGCAGTAACATTATATTTTTAAAATATCAAGATAACTCCACTTTTCCCTAAAATATTTACGTCATTGCGTGCCTATGTTTTTATGCAATTAATTCAATTTCAACTAGTTTTTAACGAGTCGGGTACGAGAGAAAGGAAGATGATGGTTGTCACCACCATTGTCCCCGTCGCCTTCGTCGTGTATAGTTACTTCGGGCTGAGCTTGGGCTGGCACGGTGGGTTTTTGGCCATGCTTAGGTCTGGCCGGAGGCGAGGCGGGCCAGCACGGCACGATACATTGGGGTGACTGGGCCAAGTCAGCATGGCATGAAACAGCCCGAAGCACAGTGGGCCTAGACTGTGCCAGCACAGCACGGCCCAACTCCCAGCTCTAGCTTAGAGGCATGAGGTGCAATCTAATTTACTCCATGAATTTAAGGTGTACAGTCGAATATCTATCTATTAGCGTAAAATTGAACATGCTGCATATAAAGATATATTCATATTAGTTGTGGCTGATGACTTTTGACTGAAAAGGATTAGTAGTGGCTAAAAAAGTGGCTTTTAGAAGGAAAGAACGAACGGTGGAAAAAATGAGAGAGAGAGATGCGTACGTGAGACCGGAATGAAAGAAGTACGGTGTGTGATGTGCCTGTGACCTCTGTCATATTCCTGGAGCGAGACAGCAGTGAAAAGAGTAGAAAAGCCACTTCGAAAATTCAAATATTGGGCCTGTTATTTTTGGCTGCGGCTTATAGTTTTGGAGCTGTTTGTGTGAGAGAGTATTGAGTAACAGAAATTCACGTGCGATTTTGAACAATACAAATAAAGTCGCTACAGTATATACTACAATTAACTTGTAGATTCCGTCTTAAAAAGACACTTTATTTGAAAGTTAGTCACTATATAAAACCGAAAAATAACTTTTAGAAGTTGAAAAAAGAGACACATTCATATTAACTTCTAACTTCTTCAAACAGAAAACATAAGCATTTAGATGGGTTCTTTTTTGCTGTGATTTTTGGCCTAAATTTTTGAATTTTGTCTATTTGTAAAAGAGTATGAAGATATACTTGCATATGATTTTAGCAGATATAGATAAAGTTAAAGCAATATCTACTCTAATTAATCTGTAAAGTCTACTTTAAAAAGATATTTTATTTAAAAATTAATTACTATAAAAAGGTAAATTATAAACGCAAAAGAAAAGAGCCAAGAAAATATGAACCAGCCCTGGCATCTCTACAGCTGGCTGTCTCCGAGAACGACGATAGAAGCAACAGTGAACCAGTGACGTCGAGAAAAGAGTGAAGGCAGCGCAGCAAGGAGCAGGCCGGGTGGCAGCGTGACACCTTGGCCCGTATGGCACGAGAGTGTCGGTCCAGTACATTTAGAAGCTCTATTAGTTTCGGCCCATATTAGTATTGTCGGCCTAACACCTACATCAAAAAAATTTTGTGTGTACGTTGAAGCATTTCTAAAATAAAAATTTTCCTTCTGCCATACAAAAGAATGCATGAATTCGCTTTAGAGACTGCTCAATATGGCTTCTCAACGCAGTATTCGGTGGCCAGTTCCCTGTAGCAACGATGGAAATTACTGTAGCATTTTTGTCCTTATTAATTTTTTTTGTTTTTTAGTATTTTTATGTTTTATTTTTTCCCGTATTCCTTTACATCGTCCGCTCTAGATTAGTATGTCGCTTTTATTTTTACATTTTTTAGATTTAATTATGTCTAACAAGCTAACTCAGTTATAGTAAAAAATCAGCTAGTTACAGTAAAATTTTAGTAAAAACTAAAAGTCATCGCTATTCTGAACGCTTAGTCCATCTTTCTTTCCATGTCCGTTTCTCGACCCTCTGTACGTTGCAACTTTACTTAGACTTTACATAGTCGCGTTTCATGCGACCCATCACACGCAAAAGAATCGACACATTTGATATGAAAGCTTGCTCCTAATTAATTAAAGCATTTTGCACATACATGTTGCTTCGCTTCGTTACTTTAATTTCCAGCAAGGACCGAATCTTTTCTCTTGAGAAACCAACAAAGAATCGGAATATTGCTATCCGATTGTCTAACCACGCTCGCTCGAGCGCTACATGCGCGTTTATTTTCTGAGATGTCCTAGTTAGGTGCAATTTCCAAGCTGACTCGAGCGCATGCCATTGATTCTCAGCCATGGCTAGTGTAAACGTCCCCGTTTCCAGGGGTGTCTAGGACACGATCTTCCGTACGATTCATGCATAAACAAATACAGAACGTCGCGCAAGAGTGAATCGTCACAAGTTTACAGCAAAAGTCCAGCTTATATTACAAGGTAGGGGTTATCAACCCCGTTTTAGTTGCAGCGAGGCGTGCAAGCTCAAAGTATATTACATAACAAAAGCCCAACTCCAAGGAAAGCTCAAACGCGGCGGAGACCTAAAGTCAGGGGTCTTCATCGAAGAAGGGTTCTTCCGGGGCTTCCTCGACGAGGGAACTTGTGAGGAGGGAGGCGCCATCGGGCGGGAGAGGCGGGAGCCAAGAGAGGAGAAGATTAGGGGGGAATTAGAGGAAGATTAGGGGCAAACCAAAGATCAAGAACAAGATTAAGCAAAAAATTTCCTTTTGAAATTTTTGGAATTTTTGGGTTGTTTCAGCTAGCTGCAAGTGTCGTTGTTGCTTTCACCAGCCAGTGTGCAGAGATGCTCTCTTGAGTTATGCTACCTTACTTCTTTGCATCGAGAATTCATTCCATCGGTTTTGGGAATTTTGGACGAGTTTCTTCTTTTCTCCTATAGGAATGTACCAATCGTATGCTGGGAATGAAATCTGTTGCTCATCCACTACACCAAATGCTATATCTGCCTTTGGCACTTGGTAGCTTGTTTCTGGATTCATAATTTACCTTCCTAGGAATTTTTTACAGTACATTTCAAGGAATTTAGAAGCATATATATTCTGCTGTTGTTTATCACGAGAGTAGTATGTGATCTTACTCTCAAATGCCACAAACATTCACAATATAATTGCGCAACGAAACAACTACCTCATACGTGTGCATTGCAAACACCAACACACGAGCAACGTGCACCTCGCACACCACACATGTTCGCCCTTATCCTCTCATCGATTCCATCTGCTCTCTCCACCCTCCTTCTTCATCAACGCCGGTGAGACCTCGTCGACCCACATATCGCCGAAGGCCTCAATTGTCCACTATCTCATCAACTCCACCTCCTCCCACCTATCCACTATGGCTTCCATCCGCTTCTCTCAGCCCTCCTTCTTCATCAACACCAGTGTGGGTTAGGCCACATCTCGCCAACAACAACCGTCGTCGACTGCCCCCATCAGCTTCGCCTCCTCACCGCGCTCCCCTCCCTTATCTTGTACAGGCCATCATGGCGAATTGTGACGCGGCCGATGACCTCCCCCCACCAACTTTGGCGGTGGTGCTGCCGCCATCAACACTGCCCTTCAATGCTTATCTAGGCAGAAGCCAAAGGATTGAGTTGAAAGTTCAAAAACCTTTTAATTTGAAAGTGAAGAATCTGAGATGAAAGCTCTCAAATTTCAGTTGAAAGCCCTCAAATTTTAGTTGAAAGCCTTTTTCGATCTCTAGTCTAAAGTTCTAAATTTAGTTGAAAGCTTTTTCAATCTCCAGTCAAAAGCTCTCAAATTTAAATGAAAGCTTTTTCCAGTCTCAACTTGAAACTTAAAATTTTCCGATTGAAAGGTTTTGAATCTTTCAGTGGAAAGCCCAATTTGCATATGTTGGACCGATGTCGGTAACCAGAAGAGGTAAATAATTGCGAAAGCTCCCCCCCTCAAGTATTCAAAATCTTTACTCAAATAATTATGAGAGTCATCAAATTTAGATTATATCTCCTACACAAGAAATACAGAGATCTAGGATTTAAAAGAAGCAAATCCTTGATTTTGCCTGCTATGTCGGTACTACCACTACAAGCTGGTCCTACTGCTCAAATTGAACAAGTATGACCCTATAGTATTACCGCCATAGTGAGGCTAGTATGACCACTGCCTTATTCCTAGGCAAAAACCTCTCAAGACAAAAACCAAATTCAAAGATCTTGATCAAACATTGTCCAAATGCTACGAAAATTTGTATAGAACTACATGCAATAGCTACATACTCGCTTCAAAAGTAGACTGTACAACAGAAGATTACTTCCTAAAAGACCAAGAGACAAGAGAAGTAACTAGGAAGTGATAAGTCCCAAAGGTACTCTTTCTATCTATCTTACAACTCATAAATTAGCATATGAGAAAGCTCGAAGAAAGGTATAAGAAGAAGAAAATATCAAAGTCCAAACTCAACAGTGGACTAGAGGTACCTGAAGATGCACTTCACTGCTTGGCGATGAGATGCACGAGGAGAAGTATAAAATCGAGCGCACAAATATACAACTGATTATATGTTCGGCCTCAGAGCTGTGAGGTGGAGGAGGGAATTGATCAAACTGCGGTACTCCTTTTGATCAACAGGCTCGTCATCATCATCTGGATCTAAGGTACAAGTAGAAGCCATCAACGTGGAGTCGAGTTTGCTACTCCCTATGTCAAAGCGTCGAAGCAGATCCTTAATGTACTTGGCTTGATGAATAAAAGTGTCTTACTTCGTTTGCTTGACTTGGAATCCAAGAAAGAAGTTAATTCCCTCATCATGCTTATCTCAAATTTTCTACTTATAGTATTTGAAAACAACATGAGAAGAGCCTCTAAAAATGATGTCATCCACATATGTTTGAACCAAGAGAAATCACTACCATACGTGAGGGTAAACAATGTCTTATCTACCTTACCCATCTCAAATCCATTTTTTTTAATAAGAATGACTTAAGCCTATCGTAACAAGCTCTAGGAGCTTACTTAAGGTCATATAGGGCTTTCGCTAGTTTGTAGACATGATTTGAAAACTTAGGACTCTCAAATTCAGGTGGTTGTCTAATATAAATCTCTTCTTCTATAAAACTATTAAGAAAAACACTCTTGACATCTATCTAATATAGTATAAAGCCTGTAGAGCCTACAAAGGCTAAGAGTATCCTAATGGCTTTTAATCTAGCAACTAGGGTGAGTGACTCGCTCATGAAGTCCTCCAATTATTTGTTCAAGAGGATGCTAGCGCTGAAGATGTCGAGGTAGTCCTAGAGCAGAGGTGGCATCTATCTTATGGGCTATGGAGGTAGGAGCATAGCCACCCCTGTGCTGAAGAAGATGTAGAAGCATGTTGTCCATTTGAAGGTGCAATGGTAGAGGCAGGTGGTTCAGCTGGCTGAAGTGGAAGCAGGTCATCAACCTTATCTTCTCCATCGAACTTCTCAAGGAAGATGTTCTTAGAATCTTCCCCAACCTATGAACCTGGAGTGTTATGTTTAGTCCCTGGACTAGCCTCATCAAAGGTAATCTCATAGGTCTCTACAATCTTGTTAATTTCAAGGTTAATCACATTATATCCTTGAGAGATAGCAGGATAACCTAAAAAGATCCCATTAGAAGATCTAGACTCAAACTTATCTAGGTTGCAAGATTTTATAATTAAGCACTAGCAATCGAAGACTTTAAAATGAGATACACTAGGCCTATTACTAAATCTCAACTCATATAAGGTCTTATGCAATATGGCTCTAAAAAATCCATGTTAGACACATAACTAGCAGTGGAGATAACCTCAGCCCAATACCTCCTAGGCATTGCATGCTTATCTAACATAGTCCTAGCCATCTCAACGAGAATCATGTTCTTCCTCTCAAGTACCCCATTCTGCTGTGGAACTCCAAAGGAGGAGAACTGATGTTCTAGACCATGCTCAGTGCAGAAGGAAAAGAGAGGATGTATTTTTAAACTCAATGCTATTGTCACTCTAATGACTTTAAGGGCTCCAGAAAGATTAATTGATAATCTAAGGGCCAACCTCTAAAATAGCTGAATACCTTATCCTTAGATGCTAGGAAGTAAACCCGAGAGTATATAGAGTAATCATTCACAATGACAAGCACATACCACTTTTCTCCTGCAGACTGAACCATAGATAAACCTAAGGTATCCATGGGCTATCTGTCATAACCATAGTAAAAGGTGGATGTGAAGCGCAACCATCTTACCATGTCTACAGGGAGAACACATTAAATCTTTCTCACCCTTAAGCTTAGGTCGTCCTCTAATTCAATCCATACTATTGACCTGTGACAAGGGATCAAATCCAATGTGTCTCAACCTACGATGTCAGAAGGCAAGATCTCTAGACTCTAAAGCAATGAGACAACTAAGACCAGAGGAGGAGGACTAAGCAAAATTAGCACTAAAGACTCTCCCTAGTCGAGAAATTCCAAAGACTAGATTCCTAGACTGATCTAGAACTCGACAAGTATTCTTCTTAAAGCTCACCTCAAGACCATCATCAATTAGACTAAGAGCATGTTGTACCTGAGTTCGCTTACAAAGGCCATATCTTGAGCAAGAAGTTGTCATTGATTTGAATTGTGCCCTTCGCCATGATGGTACCGGTCAAAGCATCCCTAAACATGATCAATTCATCTTCGAATGTATGAGTGAGGGACAAGAACCATTTTGAATCTTTGGTCATGTATCAAGAATAGACAGAGTTCACTAGGCACATGTTATCCTTCCTCACTCGTCGGACCTAGATCACATGAGAAGAAGACATCGATATCTCACCGAGACACACGACGGACAAGAACAACAATACTAGTCTTAGAAGCTGAAACAGATGTAGAATGATGCAAAGCCTGAATACCCTGAGGACGCACCTCCACGTGAGCTCTACCTACTCCCTCTAGACTCTCGCCTAGGCCTAACAAAAACCTAGCGCTCACCATGTCTAGTAGGCACTCATGGACATATCATGTCCTCATGGTAACCAAACCCTAGAGGAGAAACTGACCTAAACCCATCGAAGAAGTCCTCTACATACCTAGGTTTGGCTAAGGATCTATGAATACTCTCGGCTACAGGAGCACGTTTAGCTTTAAGGGCTCTTTATCCATCTTCTCCTTCTTAGCCCGCCTGAAGCAGAACTGATACAAGTGATCATCTCTCTCACAATAACCCATCTGCAAGCAACACAACCGCTCCATCCTCGTAAAGGAATGAGCTAATTTGCTTATAAAATACTATTGCAAAGAGACCAAGCTTACAAATGCCATCACAAACACAAAAACTCTGGAGAATACCATCACCGTTAGCTTTTCCATCTATTTGCTCCATTAACCGCTATTTAGGTGAGAGAAAAAATATAAATGACACTTTTGCCCATTGGCATTCTGGAGAGAAAGCAGAGAACTGAGGGGGAAACAAAGGGCAGGCAACAGTGGCTCTAGAGGGTGATAGTGCCGGTGAGGAGAGAGGTGTGTGACGTGGGTGACCAGCAAAATGGGTTGCCACGACCACGAGGAGGCCATGGGAGGTGGTGGCACAGGTGTCAGCGCACATTGGTGGGCATGAACGACGGTTGGAGTGGCGGCCAAGTGTGGGCAACAGGTAGCGACACCCTGTGAGTTCAAACTCCATTAAGTTGGTTTTAGTAATTATGACAAATACAATTGTGAAACTAATTTGTTTATTGATTATGATATTATTTATTCTTATTTAGATGAAAAGATGAAAATCATAGAGCTATGCATTCGACATTACATTCTTATATTTTATTGCATTCTCTAGATCCAAAATATATATTGAACTCTACCAAAAATTTAAGATAAATATGTGCATATATTTTTAATTATACATTCTTGTATGCACACATTTAGAGGAATTCACTCTATGTTTTGTGGTTTCATTAGTATTGATTTATGTTTTCTTTTTAACACATATTAAGAATTTTTTACTTTGAAACGTATCTCTTGATTATATAAAATTTATGTAGTTCACATATACTTATGATTGATTTAAATTAAATCAATTACAATCGGGTTATCATCAATCATCAAAAGGAAAAAAATTATAAATCTAGTTCCTCTATTATGTATTAATGGTTGGATGATTAATAATAACCAGATGAGTAAGTTTTGCTAGCAATTAATATTAAAGATAAACACACAAAGTTGAAAGAGTTAATTGCTTAAGAAGCTTATCCTAGAGTATACAATTATTGTGTATATGTTGTATACTCGTAAATCATTTTCTATCTCATTATTTGTTGAGATTGTTATGAATTACCAAAAATAAAATATTGTAGAATCTATTCTCTCCATTATAAGTTAATGGTGAAGTTTTAGCAATTAACGACAATTGATTTGTGGACTAACATTTTCCATGAGTTGGATGAATATGTTAGATTCCATAAATGAGGATAACTTAGAATGATTTCGTATGTTGAAAATCAAATCAAGATACTGGATAGAAAATGTCTTCATGAGTTTAAGGCCATCAAGAAGAGGAGATGATCATGACTTGATCAAGATCCTGAAGAGAAATTGATTAAGATTCCCAAGAGGAGATTATCATGAGCTGATCATCAAATCAAGTGAAGACCCATCCTATGTTGATAGAGTATAACTGAATGATGCATCATGGGTTGATGTATATCAAGACAATGACTCTGACTTAAGGTGAAGATGTGCGTCATTAAGCTTCAAGAGAATACTCAGGGCAAAGGTATAACTTGCTAGGGCTAAGAATATGTTCCTAGTCATTTACCAGTCTTAGTGCTTGATTGAAAGACCAGATTGCTAGTATATGTTACTATACTATTAAAAGGGGTCTTGTATAGTAATTTGAATCTTATCATATATTGATAGTTCAATCTCACTTGCTCTAACTCTCTATGGTATGATGCTATTATTTGCGAATGTGTTTCATAAATAGTTGAGGCTCATGCATTGAATCCTTGTAATATGGGATTATACATTGCGAATGTGTTTTGTAAGTGTTTAAAGTTCATGTTCCCTACCCCTTGTGATATGAGGCTTATATTTGCTAATACATTTTGCAAATGACTGAAGCTCATATATAATTCTTATAGCATGCGACTCAGGTTTGCGAATGTGTTTCGCAAACGTGTTGAGTCTATTTACCTATTCCTTGTGTTATGATTTTAAAAGTATGCAAATGTGTTTTACAACTTATTGGGAATCATGGTTTGATCCTTATGTACATGATACTATAATTTACAAATGTGTTTTGCAAAATTTGTTGAAGTATACGTATTTTTTTTAGAAAAAATTAGAATTACCACTGTGAGTTTTGCGGAACTACTGACTTGTAACACACGGTACTACAGCGTTGATAATTAAAGATCAACGTGGTCAAAGACTGACGTGGTCGAATAACCATGTGATCGAAGACCAACGTGGTCGAAGACCAGTATGGCTGTGGTAATCAAATCAGCTTTGTGTGAGCGGTTTGATCGGCATGTGGTAGTATCGATCTATGTGATGCAATACGACCAGAGTTGCGGTATCACCATGCATTAGTTATCGGTACGTTTTTTCTAGAGAGACACCTTTGTGGGAGTCTTCTCCTCCCCTAAAAAACAGAAGTTCTGTATGTGTGTAGCAGTACTACCAGTATACGGTGGTACCAGACCCTATGTGGCGATAGTACCAATTTTAGGCTCTGAAGGCTAGTTTTATAACTGTTATGAGGGGAGCAGTAGTGCTGTCCCAGCGACAGCTAGTGGAGGGTGGCGTGCGCATGGGCACGACATGACCTCGTGGAGTGCTTTTGTGTAGTCAGCTCGGCCGAAGGATGACTAGAGATGGTTAGTAAGGAGAAAGGCTCTAGATTATATGTGTTACATTTAGAGGTATATTTCGTATCCACTTGAACTTGCGTACTCGTTGCATGTAGTGAGAGTCAAGTAAGGAGTTTGACTTGTTAGTCTTGGAGGTTGCCGACTCCTAGACGGCATTGGAGACATCTTGCGCGGTGATTTTTTCAAAGAAGGTTGTGAGAAAACATGGCGTGTTGTGAAGGTTAACTTAATTCGTGGAGCCGATCCAATTCATTTGGGTTTACTTCAACGTGAACTAGGGGAGATCGACAAGTCTCTGAACACTACGGTAAAAAGAAACCGTGTTAATTATGGTTTATTCTCTTATGCTCAATTTACATTGAAGCAATTTACTATAATAGAATTAAACTGATTGTTTGTTACCCTAGAATTGCATACCTTGGACTTAGATTTAGTTGTTAGTGCACTTAGTAAGATTTATTGATTTAGGCTTTAATTATGTAAAACTGAATTAATTTACGCTTCCACATTATAAACTTGATTTTAGCCAAAGGAGTTTTTAAAAACTACCTATTCTCCCCTCTCTAGTTGGCCTCATTGATCTTACAGCCTCGATAACAGCCAGTGGAGGGTGGCATGCGCATGGGCACGATGTGACCTCGTGGAGTGCTTCTGTGTTGTCAGCTCGGTCAGAGGATGACTAGAGATGGCTAGCGACGGCAGCCAGCTACGGTGAAAGGTAGGGTGCCTGTGCTAGGATTACACGGTGGTGCATTGTCCAAATTGATTTGAGAGAAATATAGAGGGGTGGAGAGGATGGTTGGATGTGAAAAATCGAAGTTTGGCTCACCAGAGGCAACGAAATTGATAGCGAGGAGTGAATTTGATCAGTTTTGGGGGAAGTTTGATTTCGGGTGATTGGTTGCATGAAAATCAAATTAACTTGGAAGATGGGCTACTTGGATGCTAGAACACGATGTGACATGAACGAAACTTGAAAAATTCTTGGCAATGATTGCTGATGTTTTCGAAGCATACATCATCGGCGTTCCTATCGCTCCGTCGAGTTTTAGGCCGAACCACCCGCGTCACCACCTTCGTCTTGGTCCCATAAATCTGTTCCATGCTGTCCATCGATGGGATCTCAATTATATGATCAACTTGGGGTTCTACAAGATCAAGTCATTGTTAGTCGCACCCATCTCCAAGGCGTCAGCCGACTAGCAGCATATGTCTTTCATTGGCCTGTGCTTTTGGAGAGGAGAATGATAGGTGGAACCGAATATTACAAAAGAGAAAATAAAGAAAAGAAGAAGGACAAATGAGGGTAAAATAGCCAATTTGCTCTAGTGCGAATAGAAAAGTCATGACAGTGATATTTTACAAATTTTCAGTTTCTGCGTTGGTTTTCACAGCGCTTTTTCTTTAAGATGGTATTTTTGAAGCCACCATTCTTTACATATCACTACAAATTCTCTCTTGAAGGAATCGGTTCCTCTGGACTCCACCTTGGTATCTTCTTCCCCAACCGTCCCATCGCGTACTACCACTACCACCGCGGAGTCGCATCGCGGGCCATCTGTCTCGTCGTCCCCACTTGCCAGCGACCACGCAAAGGCACCGTTACCCCGGCCCGGCCGCTCCTCGCCTCGTTGGCTCGGCGCGTCATGCCCCACGCGCCACTGACAGGGGTGTTCCATTCTTCCCTCGCTGACACTCGGGGCCCACTGTGCCGCGCTTTTTTGGTGGGCAGCTCCTCTCCTCCTCGGCGTTGCGTTGCGTTGCTTCTTTGCCAGCACACCTGCGCCTCCTGTTTTAGTAGACGAGCCCTCTTCCTTCGCACCTCTTCCCTCCCTCCCCTTCTTCCATTTGTATACGACGCCGATGCGCCGCTCCGGTGGCGGGTGGCCTCTCCCTCGCGCCGCCTTAGGTCGCTGCCATTTCTAGCCACAGCTAGAGGCGGCGGAGGAGGAGGGAGATGGCCTCGTTGCCGGTGGCGCGGTGGGGCGGGATGAGGCAGACGGGGGTGAGCCTGCGGTACATGATGGAGTTCGGGGCGCGCCCCACAGAGCGCAGCCTTCTGCTCTCCGCGCAGTTCCTGCACAAGGAGCTCCCCATCCGCATCGCCCGCCGCGCGCTCGACCTCGAATCCCTCCCCTTCGGGCTCTCCAGCAAGCCCGCCGTCCTCAAGGTGAATCCTAGTACGCACGTCGCCTTCGTTGTTACTACTGCTGTATTACCAGATCGCTGCTTGTTTCTTTGGTGATGGTGGCCTAATTTGGGCTGACGGTTTCCTTTTTGTTCTCGTCTAGTGTGATTCTTGTGGGAAGTTTGGGATTTTTTCGCTAGATTTTGCTTTTTTTGGAGTAGTTTGATTTGTTTTTTTGGGGTGAATAAAGGGTCGCTTCGTTTCGCGAATAATACTACTACTAGTTTATCAGTTTATCTCCTAGGATGTTTATTCGGGAGCATCTAAAAACAGTTCTTTTAGGATTCAGTGCTGTGTTCTTCGTTTTTTTAATATAATAATGTCCCTGATCAATTTCTTGTTTGTGATCAGTTCTTGGGAAGAGGAGCCGGGGATGGCCACTGTTGAGACGGTCCCATTTTCTGGGGAATAACAAATTGTTTATTCTACTAAATTATCTGTTTGGCTGCTTTCGTTTGAGCCTGTAGCTTTTTACGAATTGAAATGGTTCTGTCAGTTCTCGGTTAACATTATTGTTGTAATGTCATTTTCTGTCGCTTCGTTTGACTAAAATACATCATGAAAATCTTCTTGTTCAACGCCAGCCAGGTTTGACAATTGCAAAATTTGTGATTCATATGCTTGTCATTTCGGTTCTTGGAGAGAGGTGTAGCATAATTGTATCATAGGATAAGGGGGAATTTTGTAGATTCCTTCCTGCCAACTTGCTTAAATTGCTTTGATTTTTTTTTATCATATCGGCTTCTTGAACTTGTCGGTTCAGGTATCAGAAACACCTGAACTCATCAAATTGCACACATTCTAAGAAGGATTTGCAGAACCGTATCAGTACATTCTTGCCCATGAGAGTGCCCATTTACAGGACTAACTTTTGGTCTATTCGGTACTGTGAAGGTGAGAGATTGGTACTTGGACTCGTTCCGCGACATCCGGTACTTCCCAGAGGTAAGGAACCGGGACGATGAGCTTGCATTCACCCAGATGATCAAGATGATCAGGGTGCGGCACAACAATGTGGTGCCCACCATGGCGTTGGGTGTGCAGCAGCTGAAGAAGGACCTAGGTGGTACAAAGGCATTCCCCCCTGGAATCGATGAGATCCACCAGTTCCTCGATCGCTTCTACATGTCAAGGATTGGGATCCGCATGCTGATAGGTTAGCAGACTCAGCACTTGCACATCTGTTACGTGCTAAATCTATAATATTTTTTACTTGTGTCTGCTGGCATGTTCGGTTATTAACATGCTGTCAAGTGTTTAACTCCCATTCCTAACTCATAAGTAGTGTTTCTGGGTTGATGATAGAAATGCAATTTGTCTACTGGCATACTGCCCTAACCAACTGATACGAAAGTTCATTTTATTGGTTCTGCTTTCTGCCTTGCCGAAAGAAGAACCACTCTGAACCTGTCATTCTGCCTGACATCTGCCTAAAAGTTTTTTCATTACTCAGTTAATTTGGAAAGTATAGCTTGGGGGCAGAAATGGATGTCTTACTTGCCTCATTTGGAAAGAGTAGTTCTTACATGCTCTCCAAAAATAAATAAACTGCATGAATCCGAAAGTTGTATTGTTAGTAGTGGAGTAGTGGGTGGTTGCAGATCAGGACCTCAACGTGCTTTAAAATTTGTACTTTTCACTATCGGGAGAACATTTCTTAGTTGGATATAGAAGAGCAATTGTTGTAACCTTGTAATGTTCCAGCAGAATATATTTTTCCTTGGAATGTGGTGGTTAGTGGTTACCCTTACCCAGTCATTTTATATCTTCCTGCCCAAGAACTAGAGCAGTTGCCGTAAGATAACTGTCTATGACTACAAGTCAACAAGGAAAAAGAGAATTATTTTGTTGTCCCTGCCCTGATGTGAAAGTGATAACACAAATTGATAAATGGTACTTTTTAATTCACTGTTTTTTCTTAGTTGTGCTAACTTGCTTGATTTCAGGGCAGCATGTTGCTTTGCATGATCCTGATCCAGAGCCTGGTGTCATAGGGCTCATAAGCACAAGATTATCCCCCATGCTGGTGGCTCGATATGCTAGTGAAGATGCACGTGCTATTTGCATGCGGGAATATGGATCAGCTCCTGACGTCAACATATATGGAGACCCAGATTTTACATTTCCGTAAATCCCTCCTTTTCTTTGCTTACTCTGTACCTTTGTTTTTATTTTATTTAATCACACTTTAGTGTTAATTCTTGTTTGCCATTAATATATCTGTCAGGTTTCATATACTTCCGTTGTCATTAAAGTGTTCCATGTCTTTTATGCCACATTCAGCTTATTTGCTTCATTTTACTAGTTCATGTGCAAATTGCAATTCTTTGGCCTTAACTGTGTTTATCAGAACCCATTATAGTTCAACTCTAACCTTTATAGTGAATTTCATCAGTAATATAGTTGAAGTGCAGAAAGTCTTAAAATGGTTTTCCTGAACTGCTTTGACTTCTCAATTGCAGATATGTTACACCACATCTACATCTCATGATGTTTGAATTGGTGAAGAACTCCCTTCGTGCAGTACAGGAACATTTTATGAACTCTGATAAACATGCACCTCCCGTTAGGATCATAGTTGCTGATGGAGCAGAGGATGTAACTATCAAGGTATGACTCTCCCCAAGAATATCTGTTGCCTATTTTGTGGAGAACTTTCTAGGCTCAAACATGTTAGAGAACAAATTTCGCGAATACATAAGCTTCTGTGGATACAAGAGTTTCCCTTTATCTTTGCTGTTGGTATTAATTTAACATTTCTTATTACTTGTGGCATATACTGCAACTGTAAATGTAGAGAATAGAGAATTAAAATTGATTTTTTTAACGAAAACTATGTGTTATTTTTTTAATAATGTGACACTAACCTTTGCGATACACTTATGTATTAGTTCTGCAGAGACCTCATTTCTTTATTAGTGAGTGATGACAAGTCCAAATCCAGATAGCTCCACATGCGTTTTGAAAGCAGAAATATTAGCTCAGGCCATGTTTCTCTCTTGCAAGAGTGATTCAATGTCTGCAAGAACAGTGTGCAGTAGCATATTAAGTTCCACTACAATTTTTTTATATAGAGATCATTACTCTGTGTCACACATTAACCATGTCATAATTGTTACAGAAAATTGGCTCCATGTTTATGTTACAATTTTCTTTTTTTCATTAGTCAATTTCTTCTTGTATGATAGTCCTATTGGAATTTCTTACTGTAAATAGTTCCCTATATGAGACCACAAACATGATAATATGTTTTTTTAGCAAACTTTGATATATTCAATTCTTCATAATTAGGCATGAGTATGAGTGCTGCCATTATGACCTTTCTAATGCAGATTAGTGATGAAGGTGGTGGAATACCAAGAAGTGGCCTCCCAAGAATTTTCACTTATCTCTACAGTACAGCAGAAAACCCACCAGATCTAGATGGCCATAATGAAGGAGTAACTATGGCTGGGTATGGTTATGGGATCCCGATTAGTCGTCTTTATGCTCGATATTTTGGTGGAGACTTGCAAATCATTTCTATGGAAGGATATGGTATGTCCATATTTCACCTTTTTTTGTTCCTGTAGCGAGTATTGAAGAATGTGACCATATTTTGCTAAGCTTTCCTGTATATGTTGCTCTTTCAATTCCCATAAATTGCTGTTGAAAGTTGACCTCTTTTCTTCTCCGAAAGTTCATAACTCTTTTCTAAAGAAAAGTGAAGGTTAAAATCCTTAGCCATTAGGATTGGGAGTTAAGCGTCAACTATGTCTCTCTTACTCTTTTACTTTTCCTAAGTTGCTGTCCAGAACTTACCACTCTTGAAACATGCTTGCTGAGATGTTGCATTACTATCGTCACTACTAAATTGATTATGATCTTACAGATACACGACATTACTTTTTCGTCTTCTATGTAGGAACTGATGCTTATCTCCACCTATCACGGCTGGGAGATTCAGAGGAACCCTTACCTTAAGAGATTCGGAAGGAGCCCTTTCCTCAATGATCATATTCCTGTTCTCATACTATTATTGTAATTAGGATAGTATTGCTTTCGCAATTGCTGTGCTGGTATGCAAATATAGTTACCAAGGCCAGCCACCTATATTTAGTTCAGCTGTTCTGTTCTAGTCACTATGTGTTCATTCCTCGGCTACCTCGAATGTTGTCATTACTCGGAAGCCTCTGGTTTATACTGTCATTAGAATTTTTCTACGTCGTAGATTTGTTGTTTAGTCTTTCAGAGTACTTGGAGCTCAGTCGTTGCAGAGAATGTAATATAAGACTTATGACTTTTAGTTGAAATTTTTGGATTTTAACTGTTTGTGATAGAGATTATAGAGAAAGATACTTGCTTACGATTTTGGATGGTACAGATGTTGGGTTTTTAACGTGTACTATAATTAACTTGTAGACTCTGTCTTAAAAAAATACTCCGTTTGAAAGTTAGATACTGTAGTAAAAGCTAAAAGCCATTTTGAGAAACCAAAAAGAACAGGCCCTTATTGGCTTATGTTTCTAACTTCTGTTTAGAAAAATCAATACAAACACCTGCTTTTTAAAGCGGTTTCTCCATTTATCTCATTATCATCTTGCTCCAGAGATAAGGTAAGGGGTCACGATTGCATCACGTACCTTACTCACTCCTGTCATATGCACACATATTTCTCTTATTTTTTTCATCGCTCGTCTCCTCCTTCTAAAAGATATTTATTTCAACCATTATTATTTATTTTTAACAAAAAAATATATGGCACAACCAAAAATCATCAATAAAAGACAATGCAAACGTTATCTAATTTGTTCCTTTCATTAGCAGCAGCTGATTTCATCTACAACACCACATATTATGCACATTTTTGCTTCAGAATAGGAAGTGCTGGCATTTGATTATACAATACCTTTTCCTTCTGCATGTGTATTAGTCGTTTCTAGCGCTGTTCTTCGTACAAGTTGGATATCACGACAATGAGTTCATATCACAAAAACTTGATAAATAATTCACAATTGTCATCGGTAGGAATTGAACTCTAATTTTCTCTACTACTTCAAAGAAAGAGTTAGTGGTGGTACGTTCTTTCTCTCTAGGCCATTACAAGTAGTGATTTTTCTTGTTGCATTATCTTTCCCTTTGCATCATCTAGGTTTAGACGCCCACCTCGCCATGTCGCCACCCCAATCTCCTCTGTCCTCACCCCGTCACGCCACCACCCTCCATCTTCTCCCAACTGCTCTCCACGATGCCCTATCAAAATTGAAGAAATGAGGTCTGAAACGAGAGAATATTCAGAGCTAGAGGCAAGATCCTCAGTTATCAGTGATGACTACGATTGCCCTATACCTCTTCGTTCTAGATCAATGGTCAAGACGCGTTTCAGTAATTATTGTTTACATCCTAAATGGCTCATTACTGTGGACAGTATTAGCACTCTTGTTAACAAAATCTTTAGCATGTAATCTTTCCCTTTTATCCTTAAGACTAGATTATGAAGGCATATATATAGTTCTGAAAGTAATGAGAAAAGGCATCTAGCTATTATGACAAAAGCATCTAGTGGTATTTGCTAGGTTTTCTTTGTTCTTGCGTCTTGCAACTTCCCCCAAATTTGGATCCCGATCTCGGGATTTGACAAAGTGGTATCAAAGCAATTCAATCCTTGGCAAAGAATTGGTCGGGGAATTGATTGGGTTGGGAATCTCAGTTCCTTGTAAAATCCCTAACCAATTTCAAACCTAGGCGGTGGACAAGATTGTGAGTGCAGTGAGGGTTTAGGAATCATTCCTCGGTAAAATCTCTAAGCCTAGCACCGACTATGGAAAATGACGAAGCTTGTGACAAGAAATGAAGGGGAGGTGTTGGAACTCACTCACAGCCATGCAACAAGAGGCCAAGGAAGTGAGTAGCAAGGCAGAGATGGTATAACATCAGGTGGGTGAGTTGCAGAAACAGGTTGCGGATATGCAGGCACATATGAATAGAATGCAGAAACAGGTTGCGGATATGCAGGCACATATGAATAGAATGGAGGCCTTGTTACAAGGAATGGTAGGATCTCAGGTCAGGGCAACTGTGCTGAACAGGGAGTGCCCATCCTATGAGGAATGTGGAAGCGCCTAGAGTTGTACCAAATCCAGTTCAGTCGAGTGAGCTGGACATGGAAATGATGAGGAGAGTTAGAGAGCTCGGCCATATCAATCTGAACAGTACTCAAGGAGTGCAGTTCAACGCCAACCCTAAAGGTAATCTCATTCACCCTCGACTGGTTACTCTACAGTTGATAAGTTCTAAGGAAGTTGACAAATTGATACATAAAGGGATCTTTGGTTATGTGATTGAACTGCAACAATTGAAGGAAGAAAATAAACTATAAGAGGTTAGGCCACCTTTCCAAACTCTGGTTGAGACCTATCAAGGGGTTTTCAGGGAGCCCTAGGGATTACCTCTGGAGAGGAATTGCGACCATACTATCCCATTGAAAGAAGGAGCAGATCCTCCCAATATTAGACCTTATAGAGTCCCACATCAACTAAAGTCTGAGATGGAGCAGCAATATAGAAGATGCTGGAAACCTCGGTCATTAGGCCTAGCACTAGCCCATTTTCTTCTCCAGCAATTTTGGTTAGGAAAAAGGATGGTTCATGAAGATTATACATTGATTACAGGAAGTTGAATGCTCATACGGTCAAAAATAAGTATCCCATACCTGTCATAGAGGATTTGCTTGATGAATTACATGGAGCCACTATTTTTACCAAATTGGATCTCAGGTCTAGTTACCATCAAATCAGAATGAGCAAGGAAGACATCCATAAAATAACATTCATGACTTATTTGGGGCATTATGAATATCTTGTAATGCCTTTTGGCCTTACTAATGCCCCTGCCATATTTCAGTCCTTAATGAACAATATCTTTGCAAGGTATTTGAGGAAATTCATACTAGTCTTCTTCGATGATATTCTCGTATATAGCAAGGATGAGAGGGAGCACCAACAACATTTAGCTATTGTGCTAAAATTATTGAAGCAACATCAACTCTTTGCAAATTTTAGCAAATGTGTCATGACACGTCATTTCTGGTCAAGGGGTAGCTACAGACCTAAAGAAAATCAAGGCCATCAAAGAGTGGCCTAAACCTCAAGATGTGATTAGACTTAGGAGCTTCTTGGGCATGGATGGGTATTATAAAAGGTTTATCAAGGGGTATGAACTCATTTGCAGACCATTCCATGATATGTTAAAAAAGGGGGGAGTTTAATTGGAAGGAACCACAAGTTGTGGCATTTGAGGAGTTGAAGCACAGGCTAATAATAGCCCCTGTCATGGCATTACTAGATTTTTCTCAGGCATTCACTCTAGAGACTGATGCTAGTGGAGAAGGAATTGGGGCAGCTTTAACGTAAAAAAGGTCGACCCATTGCATATTATAGCAAACCTTTAGGAGCAAGATCAGCAGCACTATCCACTTATGATAAGGAGGCCATGGCTATTATTGAAGCACTTAAAAGATGGAGACATTATTTTTTGGGGAATATGCTAGTAATTAAAATCGACTAGCACAGTTTGAAGTTCATGGTAAATCATAGAATTAGTGAAGGAATTCAACACAAGCTAATATGAGATTACTTGAGTTTGATTATGTCATTGAATACAAGAAAGGAAAAGAAAACAAGGTTGCTGATGCATTGTCTAGTAGGGGAGCTAGTTAAATGGCAATTATAAAAATGGTACCCACATGTTTAGAGATTGTTGAAAGCAGTTATACCAATGATACACACTGTAAGGAGATCATAGAACATTTGTCATTAGCTCCAAACCCTAAATCTAGGTTTAGTCTTCACTCTAGAGTGTTGAGGTACAAAGGGAGAATTTATGTCAGGAACAATTTGGAGCTGAGGCAAAACATTGTTAACTCACTCCATACTACAACTATGGGAGGACACTCTAGCATGGTAGCCACCTATCAACGGATTAAAAATCTGTTCTATTGGCTGGGACTAAAGAAGGAAGTACAAAAATTTGTTCAAGAGTGTGCTATGTGCCAACATTTCAAGATGGAACATTGCCACTATCCAGGTCTCTTGGAACCATTACCTGTGCCTGACATGGCTTGGACACATATTTCAATGGATTTCATTGAAGGTTTGCTAAACTCAAAAGGGAAAGAGGTAATTTTCATGGTTGTGGATATGTTCACCAAGTATGCATATTTTGTACCACTATCTCTACACAGCTCAATCAGTGACACGAACATTCATTGATAATATTTTCAATCTACAGGGATTTTTGGTGGCAATAGTCTCAGACCGAGACATAATATTCACTAGTAAGATGTGGCAAAATTTGTTCAAATCTCTGAATGTGCAACTGAGATTTAGTATTGCATACCACCCCCAAACTGATGGGCAAACGAAATGAATTAATCAGTGTTTGGAGTCCTATCTCAGGTTTATGGCATTTAATGAGTCGAAGAAATGGTTAGATTAGCTGGCTTTAGCTAAATGGTGGTATAATACAACCTTTCAAACTTTCCTCAAAATATCTCCTTTCCATGCATTGTATGGCTTTCCTCCCCTAATCAATGAGGTTGTTATTCCCGGTCCTGAAGATGATGAAGTGAGAGATTTCCTCAAGGAAAAACAAATTATGCTTAATAGATAGAAGGAGAACCTATCTCAGGCTCAGTCAAGAATGAAGAAGTATGCAGATCAAAATTGAAGTGAAAGGCAATTCGCAGTTGGGGACATGGTATATTTAAAAATGCAATCCTATCGGACCGCTGCTTTTGGCCTAAAGCAATCATTAAAGTTGGCAAGTAAATTTTATGGACCCTTTAGAGTCATGTAGAAAATTGGGATGGTAGCTTACAAACTGCAGCTTCCTGCTAATGTGGGCATTCACCCTGTATTTCACATCAGTCAACTCAAGAAGCATCATGGACCTAATGCGATTCCTAGTCCAGATCCACCTTTAGTGGGAGAAGATGGGAGGATAAAGCCAAAACCAATAGCAGTGTTGGAGACAAGAGCCTTACCCAGAAATCATGTGCTGGTCAATCAATGGCTAATTTAGTGGGTGAATCTTCCCCCTGAAAATGCATCCTGGGAAGATGCAGATTTTATCAAAGGTACATTTCCATAATTTTATTCCAATACCATCAAATTCTGGTTTCCAGATCAACACACTTGAGGACAAATGGATTGTTGAGGGGGAGGTATTGTCAAAACTGAAGAAATGAGGTTTGAACTGAGATGAAGTATTCAGAGCTAGAGGCAAGGTCTTCAGTTATCAGCGAGGACTACGATTGCCCTATACCTCTTCGTTCTAGATCAACAGCCAAGACGTGTTTCAGTAATTACTATTTACATCCTAAATGGCTCATTACCATGAACAATGTTAGCACTCTTGTTAATAGAGTCTTTAGCTTGTAATATTTCCCTTTTATCCTTAAGATTGGATTATGAAGACATATATATTGTTCTGGAAGTAATGAGAAAAGGCATCCAGCTATTATGCCAAAATCATCTAGTCATATTTGCTAGGTTTTCTTCATTCTTACGTCTCGCAACCTTCCCCAAATTCAAATTCTAATCTCAGGATTTGACATGCCTTCTCATCACCTGCAAATGCATAACGCCAAACCACCTCCCCTCTCTCAATCTTTGACTCCCCTCTCTCTCAGACGTGCATCACGGCGATGTAGTTTCCCCAAATCCCAAGCCCGCGGAGGAGCGCATGGTTGGGGACGAGACCACCTCCCCATAGAGCGATGCTTCCACGATAGTGCTACGTCACTGCAGGAAGTGCACCATGGCTCACTGCGGAAGTAAGCTATGCCCACGGATCTATTGACGCTGTCTTCTCTCCGTCACAACGTCGCCACTGCAGAAGTAAGCTGTAGCCATAGATCTATCATCCACGAAGTCTCTAGCATTGGATCCACTGTCCATGAGGTCTCCTTCATCGGATCCACCATCCATGACGCCGCTGGCATCGGACCCTTCTTCCCTAATGTCGTTGCCCGCAAAGCTGTCGTCCTTGAGGTCACCTACACTGGATTGACCGTCCCCTATTGTGGTTCCATATAAGTTGCATCACAGTCAGGTCAAGCCAAAGGAGTACGACGCAGTGGTGACTGTAGAGGAAGTCAGAGAGGCTCACAAGCAATTCGATCGAGAGGTCTTCCATCACTGATCTCCACCTCATCATCCTACATGTGCTAATTCTTGGAGGGTTTCTTCTGACAATGCTTGTTCTTGTTTGGTTTGGTGTTGATGCAGTGTAGTGGTGCAACAAACAGAGAGGAGAGGTGCAGAAGGAGAGGGAGTGGTTGATGGAACAGGAAGATAATAGCATGGTAGCTTAATTAGCACATGCACTTATCCTCTCTTTTTTTGTTGTGTTTTTAGTTTTGATCAACGGATGGCAGTAATATAAAACCCTTTGTTGTTTGGGTATATGTTGGTTTGATGGGAGAATGGATATGCAGTTTAGGTTCAAAGCAAATGCATGTATTTCAGAAGTAAAATCCCTT
The DNA here is from genome assembly GCA_036346265.1 of Melocanna baccifera. NCBI lineage: Eukaryota > Viridiplantae > Streptophyta > Magnoliopsida > Poales > Poaceae > Melocanna > Melocanna baccifera. The sequence goes on from CM070693.1 coordinate 17,262,167, forward strand.
AAGACTGAAGGTGCAGTTTGACACCTAAGCTATTACAGTGAAAGCATGTAGGTTCTGTTACTATGTTTAATGTTTCATGATCTAAGCCTTGTTCATGATCTAAGCCTTGTGAATTTTCTCTTTTATTGTTGTTTTATTTGTACTAGATATCTATGAAATTCTTCATCCCCAATTGGCCAATTCCATTCCTCATTGGTAATTTGGCTCAGCGTCTATCACCCAACTAGACCACTTTATTGCATCTATTCTTCCTCTTGAACACATGCCCAATATGCTGTTGAAGTTTGTTTTTCTTATAATGAAATTTGCAGTGGCAGTTTGGCTACATGGCCAGTGACTCCACCATGGAGAAAGAAGGCCGCTGCCATCCCACGGCCACCACTTCCATGCCGCTGGCCAAGTCCATGCCTTCAAAGGTGTCGAGCATGTCGAGTGCCTTGGGTGGGATTGTGACATTATCGCATCTCTCCCACCATAGTCACACTCCAAGGAGGCAAAAGATAATCGCTACCCTAATCCAATCTCCTACACCACAGACACCTTCCTCTACATCGAGCCATGCTAAAGTGCCCATGCCATCGCCATCCATTGTCACTGAGGTCTGGCTCATCTCCTCTCACGTGAAGTGGCGTCAAGTTCATGTTCTCTCATCGACATGAGGTCTCCTAAGGCTGCAGCCGTGGTCGTCGCTCTACAACTCGAGGATGAGTTGCTCATCGAGAAGGGAGAAGTTGTCATGTGTAGTGGCACTATTCACATAAATAGTGCGCGTTACTGTTCACTTGCAGCCACTGATTTGGTTGAATTAGTTTTCCTGATTTGGTTGGATTAGTTTCTTTATAGATATGATTAGATTGGTTAGGATAATCTATTTTCATAATATTAGAGATAAATTCCTTATGGGTCAAGCCATCCAATCTATATAAGCATGGGAGTGTATCTCATTTTATCAAGCAATGAAGATGAATTAATCTAGTATCTTTCCTAAGGTTCTTCTCCCTCATCTATAGTCTAATCCCTCATTCAATCAAGCTAATGTTGTCCGGCTATCCTTTGATGGTGTTTACCCTATAATGATCTAAGGATCATTATAGAGATGTTGTGGGTGCTTTACCCAAGGCCCTGGCAAGAAGAGGATATTGTGTTATGGTACTCACTCCTTTGCTTTTTCTCTTTGGGCTGTCATTTCAAAAGAAAAGAAAAAGATTTACTAAATGGATAATTTGATGATATAAAAAGTAACCAAATTGTGTTGATTTTCTCTTTGGTCCATCATTGCAAAAGGAAAGAAAAGATATACTTAGTGGATAATTTGATGAAATCAAAATTAACCAAATTGTGATGTCTATGCGCTCTATAAGAGAAAAGCATGCTACTTTAGTTGTTATGCACCACTTGCTAGTGGAACGGTTCAGAATTGTTGTTCTTTTCATTTGCTATGCAACAAGGGGGGAAAACTCATCATAACTTTGATTATTTCTCAGTGTTCTAATACAGTACCATACAAAAGGGGGAGGGGAAAAAGAAATGCTATTTTTTAAAAAAAAAGTAGATATGCTATGTCATAAGAGAACTATTCCTTCTTGCTGTTTGATTTAACATTTCTGACATGGATGAGATGACAACTAACATTGCTTAAGACGACACTTTCCTCTAGAAAGGCTTTGTAAATTTGAATGTGGGATATGCACAAAGATGAGTTTGGTGGCTTAGTTCAAAAGAAGTAATGCAAATATTTCTTTCCATTTTTACTTTTTGTTAGTCTACCTGCTTTTACTTTTTGTATAGCTTCCAAACTACCAAGCAAGATGTGAAAAGAAATTGATCAATTTCTGACTTTGCTGCAGAGTACTGTATGTATAGCTTTCTCAAATATTGGGAGGGTTGCTATACACTGCCTTTTCTTATTACTCTATAGGTCCTGCTAACACACTAAAGAGGAAAAAAAAGGTAAGTTAGCGCCTTTGTGATGTGGCAATTCTTAGCACATGTGGAGGCGCCTCACATTGTTAAGGAGTTCTCAGTTGATTAATAGTGCGCAATTCAAGACGTTGTGGAGCTGAATGATGCCCTCCTGGCTCATACTGAAAAAAGGGGAATCAAGATTCAATTCAAGTTACTAATGATCGCCTGATTAGCTCCATTATAAGTACTTTTTAATTGTAAGAGACAGTTACAAGCACTTTGAGATGTGTAATGTTCTTTTTTAAAATAAAATACAAGGTATTTCTTTTTTAGAACATGTACTGCCTTGCGGATACATGTCTTTTGATTAGTTTATTCGCTTGATATGTCGGAAAGAACACTGCTATTTAGTATAAGGATTTAGGATCCCATTGCGGTGGCATATTATTATTGTCAAAAATGTTTGTGAAATATTCATGTCATATGTAATTTCTACTTTTTATTGAAAAAAGTAGCAACTTTGGTGATAGCAATTTTCTGTAGAAGTAAACATTTTGGTCCTCTTTTGTCATTGAGTCAACTATATGTTCTTCTCTTGATTTAATTGATTTTGAGCCAAGAAATTGCCATTTTTCATTAAAGAGTTTATTCTTAGGCCTAGAATTAGGTAAGAATTATGCTGCCATAAGCAAAACTTGATTGTTTCACTTGATACATATAAAATAAAAAATGGTGTTTATCGTATAGTTTAGAATTTTTTTTATAGTATGTATCACATTTTTTAAAAAAATTCTATCGTAACGCATGGACAGCCTACTAGTTGAATGAAAATGTTTAGTGCAAGTGTGCAACGCCAGTACTGGCCAATGATTGGTAGGGCATTGCTACAGGGTATGTTAAGGGCCTGTTTGGTAGAGTTTCAGATTCTTATTTTTCAGCTTCTGCTCCAGATTCTGTAAGAATCCACTTCTCTAAGAATCTGGAGCTACCTCTGAAAAGCGTTTGGTTAGTGGGTTGGCTCCAGATTCATAAAAGAGGATATTTAAGAGAAATAGACCATGTCACCCCTAATTGTAACCTTTTTATTTATCTATTGTTTAATTAGCAAAAGAAACACGTGTAGATCTCTTACTTGCTTCACGTTCAACTGATTGATGTCATACAAGTCAAATCTTGATGTGCAAAATTGCTTAAAAAAATCTTATTGTGCAAAATCAAGAGGCCAAGTAGAATTCATCGGATTAAAGATCTCATCCTATTGCCAAGTTATCTCGTTGGTTTATCCTGTACAATTACTGGAAGAAGCAAAATAATTGATCTCCATAAAATTTCAACACAACTAACTTTGCACAAACCAAAAATATCTGCAATATCAAGGTTCAAATACTGTGATTCACTCGTCGTTCAAGTATATATGCAAACATACATAAACTTAAGTAAATGATGGAATATGTAAAAGCAATCATCTCATACATATGAATCTCTGTAATCGCAGCAAGTTTTTACAGGCAGTGGTAGATTTTACAGATGTTGTTCAGCATTCTGAAACATGCTAGATAATGCCATCTTTCACACACAATAATATCTAAATTCTACCTGTAGTTTCCTCTGTTATACATCCAGAAACTTTTGCATACCCATGGAAACTAGATCCAATTAGAGGGGTTCAAATCTCTCCTAGATATCGAAGTCGAACCCCTTTGTCGGGCAAAGATATTCTCAAGTAGCAACAGTTAACCAGCAGAGGAGCTATCAATCTCATCATTGTGTGGATTTGTGATCATCTGCCGGAATACTATGCATGTTTCTAGTGTACATCATTGTTGTGGAACCCATTGCATCGTCACCGAATCCACATGCTTCGAAAAAGGGCCTGCAAATGGTACCATAAAATGAATAAACATCACCATATACCGGTGAATATTCTATTCCCAGCCATATGTCGAAGTAGATGCACACTTCCACCTTTACTGATAATAGATGAATGGTGTAGCAAAATATAACAGGACATTCATGAGGTGTACCAAATTAGATAAAAACCATACCTCTCCTTTTACGTACATAATCTTTGAAATGTCATAAATACCTCTACTATGGAGAACCCTGCAGAAATTGTTCCGTCAACAAACGTATTAGATGAATCTTGAAATTTGGACAAGAAATCAACTCATCAATTGTCAAAGATAACAAGTATCTCTACTCAAGTAGACATTGCAAATTCGCATGTTGTCCTAGGACTAGTTGATCTAGAGATATATTGATTATTGGGTTTGATTATGCAGTCAACGAAACAAAAGAAAACTGTAACGAACACATATGGCCATCAACATAGAAAAGTTCCCTTCTTCTGAACTTAGTTTTTCAATCAACACCTATATGCAGTTAGGAATTAGGATGGCTCTCTAACATGACTACATCAGAATGATGCCATTGTTTCTTACAACAAGGTTACAATTTTATAATCTTTGTTTGGTTCTTGGATGAAAGGAAGTTGCTACCGCTACTCCAAGATCAACTACCAAAACTAATCATCAGTATACGAATGCCATAAAGAATTCCATTAAAAATCATCATCGTTGCGGGAAATTTAGCGGCGCAAACACGAAATGCAAGCGCCTACCAGTTATCGAGAATGCAAGAATCTTTGTAGAATCAAAGATCGCTTCATTGGCAATTTAACAAGACGAACAGAGGATTACCACGACATCATGGACGGAGGCGGTGAGCCCGACAAGCCGCTGGTCCCCCTGGCCCCCGAGCCCGAGGTAGGGCCAGAGAGGCGACGGCCGGGCCGGGGAGGAAGAGACCGGGGCGGCGCCGGAGCTCGGGAGGAAGGGGCGTCGGGGAGGCTGCAGCGGCGGCCCTGGGTGAGGCGCGTCGGGCGACCGAGGAGGGGCGGCGGCGTGAGAGGGGAAGGGGAGGGAAGGAGGCGGCGCGAGAGAGAAGGGGAGGAAGGCGGCGCGAGAGGGGAAGGCGGCGGCGGCGCGAGAGGGGAAGGGTGAGGGGAAGGAGGCGGCGCCAGAGGAGAAGGCGAGAGGGGAAGTCGGCGGCGCGAGAGGGGAAGGGGAGAGGGGAAGGCGGCGGCGGTGCGAGAGGGGAAGGCGGAGGCGTGAGAGGGGAACGGGAGGAACAGGAGAGGGGAAGGAGGGAGGCGGCGAGACGAATGAGGGAGGCGGCGGGGGAACGGGAGAGGGGAGCAAGGGGTAGTTGAGTGGCATTTTACGGGTAATTTTTATCAACTTCAATGGGCAGATTTGATTAAAGGTAGATAGCTCCCCACGAGAATCCACCAAAATGCTGCTTCTCCTGTCTAGTTCATTTTGAATAGTGCTTCTCGCGAGAAGCAGAATCTAGTCATTTTAAGAATCTGGGTGTTTGGCACAGCTCCTTAAGAATCTATTGAGAAGCTAGGAGCAGGAGCTGTACCAAACAGGCCCATAAACGGATGCAAGAAAGCAGGAGCTGATCTGATCCATTCATTTGACATCGGACGGCTCATATTCCCTCTCGTCGGCCCTTGAACGGGTTCCCCTCGGTCTTCGTGGCGGACAGCGACGCCGTCCCAGGGATAGAAAGTCCACCCGCCTCCACGGCCTCACCAACCTGCCACCGGACCGGCGTGCTGCTACGGAGGCGCTGGGTGAGTGCGACGCCGCGGCGGAGACGTCGGTGTGGTGGGACATCGACAGGTGCGCGGTGCCCCCCGGCGGCTGCGACCCCCACCACATCGCCCACAACGTCATCGCTGCGCTCGCTGCGGCGGGCTACACGGGCCCCGTATCGATCGTCGCCTAAGGCGACGCCGCCCGCATCGCCCCGGGCGTCCTGGAAGCCCTTTCCGCCACCGGCATCTTCCTCAACCACGTCCCCGCCGGTATAGGCCCCCACCTGCTCTCTCCATTGCCGCGTAATCAGAGCATGCAAATTTTCCGATTTTGCTGCTCAGTGTGCGCGTTACTAGTGAAATTCTCCTAAAAAAATTAAATTTGCACCAATAATTGGCAGTAGCTAAGATGGAGTTGACAAGAAGATGTTGTTCGACATGTTGTTCTGGGTATGCGTCAACCCTCCACCAGGCAATTACTTGCTTATTTCGGGTGATCAGGACTTCTTTGGTCTCCTCCATAGGCTTAGGATGAAGAAATACGGTATCCTACTAGCGCAACCTCCAAATGCATCATCTCAAGCACTTGCTAACGCAGCAACGACTGTTTGGCTCTGGGAAAGCCTTGCGGCTGGAGAGCCGCTGCTGGAGGAACCCCACTTTCACTTAGTGTGTCACACTGCAACCGGGATTTGAATAATTCGGATACATCAAAGTGCTCACAGAGTAAGGTTCGTTCTGAGTATAGCAAGTGTGATGGTAATGTGAGGGCAGGTAATCAATATCAAGTGAAACCGCTTCAAAAGTACGTACAGAAGACAAACATCGCATCTAGTTCTGCAGGCAATCAAGATCGAGTAGAGTCAGTTGAGGGAGCTTCTGACAGTTCTATAAGAAGCACAGCAAGTGAGCTAGACCTGTCTTCTGTTTCATCATCATCAAGTTCTTAATCAATGGAGCGAGCAAAGGTGGATCAATGAAGTCTGCTAGGAACTCCTACCATGTCCCAGCCATCAGCTCGGAAACCTGTGGTGTTTACTCATTCCCAACAAGTGGGAACATCACACAAGTTCGTCGTTGGTGAGAAGCCTAGCACATCAACTGAATGTGCGTCAAGAAATGGAACTCTTGAATTTGGCGTTAGTCATGGCCATTATCATCAAATGTATCAGCAACCACAATCTCCAGAAGCACAGAATAAGCTTCATTCTGAGTATAAGATGGGTGATACTAATGGAAAGGAGGGTAATGAATGCAATGTGAAGCCACTTCAGTATAATATAGATGATACTAATGGAAAGGTGGGTAATGGACGCAAGGTGAAGCCACTTCAAAAGTATGTAAAGAAGACGAACATCACATCTCATTCTGCAAGCAATCAAGTGGATTCAGTCAGAGTTTTTGACTGTTCTATAGGAAGCACTACGAGTGGGCTAGATCTATCTGCTGTTTTATTACCATCAAGTTCTGAATCACTGGAGGGAGCAAGGGTGGATCATGCAAGCCTACTAGGAACTTCGACTTTGTCCCAGTCATCAGCTCAAATACTTGTGGTGTCTACTCATTTGCATCAAGTGAGAGCACCACATGAATTCATCCTTGGTAAGAAGTCTAGCACATCAACTGAGCATGCATCAAGAGATGGAACTCGTGATTTTGGCGTCAGGATTGGCCATTATCATCTGACATATCAGCAAACCCAATCTTCTCAAGCACAGAATAAGCTTCATTCTAACTGTAGTATGGGTGATAATAATGGGAAGGCAGGCAATCAATATAAGGTGAAACAACATCAAGAGTATGTAAAGAAGACAAATATTTCATCTAGTTCTGCATGCAATGAAATAGATTTATTTAATGGATTTCCTGGTAATTTGAAAGGAAGCATTTTTAGCCATCCAAGTCAATCTATGTCATCGTCATCAAGTTCTGAATCACTGGAGGGGGGGCTAAGATGAATCAGTCAAGTCCTAACAAAAAATCCTGCTTTCTCCCTGTCACCAGCTCACAAACCTGTCATGCCTCATTTGCATCAAGTGGGAGCAGAGTTCATCTTTCGTAAGAAGCCTTGCACATCAATTGAGTGCGCCCCAAAAAAAATGGAATTTTTTTTATTTGGTGCTAGTAGTGGCCATAATGATCCAACATATCAGCAAACCCAGTCTTCTCAGTTGCCGAAACAACATGATTCAGGTCGTCCTCATCCTCATAGAGCATTCGGTCAGTCGTCCTCAACAAATTCAGATATTGGCAGCTCATGCCCACCATCAGCAGGGCATAATGGCGTTCTTTCCCCACAAATACAAACATGGCCAAGTGGCTCAACCTTTCAAGGTCTGCCTGATATTTGCCATGATTTCAGTAGACTTACTATTTTTGAATGCCCTCGAGGAACTGGTGAGACCAAGCCGCCTTGTCAAGGTGCGCCTGCTAATGATCCTGTTTTTAGTATGCCAAATAATTCTGGACATCCTAGAGGTCTTCATGAGATCAGATACTATTTTCATCCTGGTCGTAATATCAGCTTCCATCCGAATCACTCTAGTGCTCCTCAGAATGTCCAACCTCCTTCCAGTGATTATACTTGCAAACCTCCTGACCCACCTAACCTATCCTGCATCATGTAAAATCCTGGAAATCATGGAGATACGCAAGGATCTCCATCAAATTCTTCTGAGCCTGAAGGTACTATAAGAAATATAGTACGTGCTTTGGACATACTAAAGACTGAGAAGATATTCCCAACAGAATCAAATATTGCAGACTGTATACGCTATGGCGAGATGAATTTATGTTAAGAAAGCTCTTGAACTCGCCATTTGACATCAAACTGTCATTATGAAAAAGTTAGTAAATGATATGCCTTTATTTGTTGCAAAAGATGAAAGCCTTTGAAAATGTGTGGATGTAACAAACAGCAATGCAAAGCACCCAAAAAAGATGCTAGACACAGTATGCAAGTACATATCATCCACCAGTGGCCATTTAGCAATAAAGAATTCTCAGTCAAGGTGAGGCTTTGTACCTTTCTGGTTTGTGCTAATCATTTCATCTTTTATTCTCAGATGTTGTAACATTGTCTGCGTTTCCTTTGCTGGTAGGTACCAAGCTGCAACTATCTTAAAGAAATTGTGCTTGCAGCATCATGCCCTTGGTGACGTTCTCCAGATTTTGCATATTGTAATTGTTAGAAAGAAGTGGCTTGTGCCTCATTCTTCAGGCTGGCGGCCATTGTCCTTCAGCACAGTAGTGGTTGATGAAATTACTAATGTCATTGAAGAAGCTAGGTCTTGATTCTTTTCCTCTGCTCATGTAGGATGGATATTTTGGTGCGCTGGTGAGTGGCCAAAATATCTTCCAACATCTACATTCATCAAAGGTTTTTTGGATATTACTTGTTTGTTCATCTACATTCTACTGTAAGCAATCAGATGCCGCAAGTAGTAGTCTGGATGCAGTATTTTTTTTTTACTTACGGGGAGTTTAGTAGTCTAGATGCAGTATTTTTTTTACTTACGGGGAGTTTAGTCCCAAAGGAAAAGACTCTGAATATCCTGTTGGTATTGTTCCAAGTATGCAGGAGCTACACAGGCCATAGTTTTTCATATGCTTTCGAAGAAGTTAGTTCGGCAATCCGGCCAGCAATTTGATTTCATTCTGTGGTCAGCAAGATATATATACAAGCATTGCCACTTCGCTGAGTCACTGCCTGAGTTTGTTCGTATCAGTTCCAGTGGTTTGTTTCGTGGAACCTTAGCATGGGAAGCTGCTGCTAGTAGATGATGGTAGCTTCTTGAAGCATTTGTTTGTTTCTTAAATCTGAGCTTTACAATTCCGTTGTGAGATACCTTTGTTATGCCTGATGTTCAGTGAGGCAGTGACTCACTGGCGGGTTAGTGAAGTAATTGGTGTTTTCTATCTTTGAAACGCATTCAGAACTGCTATCCTCGCTCGAAGATGCTTCAGAGCTTGCCCGATTCGTTATGCTGTTCGCTGCAGAAGTTGGCATTGGTTGCCTTTTGAGTTTCTTCCTTTTTGGCTATGCGCGTGCCGTTTCTCACCTCATGTGGTGGGCGCGCACTGCAATGAGCAATTGAGCAGTGACAATTCTCTCTTATGTTGGGTCCCTTCGAGTTATGACTTATAAGTTTTAACTTATATTTTTTGGATTCTGACTGTTCGCGTAAAATAATATACAGATATGCTAATGCGGTTTAGAAGGCGTCAAAGCTAACCAGTACACCCCTTTTTATGGACGGTATCTGCAGATCACCTACAAATCTACCACTAATGACCAAGAACGATGAAGCTGAAACAAGAGTAACCTCCCAGTAAACCACATCATCATGAGATCATGTCGCCGGTCTGGATTTGAGTTCCTCAAGCGCCGACTTCAGCTGCTCCTGCAGCAGGTCGATCCGCCGCAGGTACACCTCCAGCTCGAGAATCCGCTGCTGCCTCCACTTCTCCCCCTCCATCGGTATCCCGAGAATCGCAGACGGCGGCTCCGGCGCCGCCCCGAGCCCCGGCGGCGCCGGGCAGCCGCCCACGCCTAGCATCGCGCGGACCATCTCCTTGAACAGCGGCGCCAGGACACTGCTCTCCGTGTCGGCCCCTGGCAGCGTGGAGGGTGGCTCGGCAGGGTCGGTGCCGTCCATGGCTGCCTGAGGGAAGAATTGCGGGAGCGAATCCTCCGTCTTGAAAGGCATGGGCGCCGGCGGGTACGGCTGCGGCGCGTCGGCGGCGAAGTTGATCGTGCGCCTGCGGCGGGTGCGGCGCTGGACCCTCGAGGAGGACGGGGACTTGGCTTCTCCGTTGACGTTGGCGTCGGCGGCGACGGCGAAGTTGCCTTCGTCGTCAGAATCGGCGGCGGAGGGGTAGCGGGCGTGCTTGTCGGAGGAGGGGCGCCAGATGTTGCGGGCGATCTCGAAGACGGCCTGCTCGTGCGGGGAGCGGAAGGAGAAAGAGGCCCCCGAGCCGCGGAGGCGGTCGACGCAGTTGCGGTACTTGCGCTTGAGGCGGCGGAGCTTCTCCACGAGCTGGCTCTTGGAGAAGTCGAGCTGGAGGCGGCCGCGCATCACCTCGTAGAAGGGGTCCGTGTCGTACTGGTGTGACGCGAACGCCGTGCCCCGCTGCGCCGTGAACTCGGAGAAGGCGCGGAGGATCACGATCTCATCCTCCTCCGTCCACAGGCGCTGGAACAGGGGCCGCCGCTCCCCGGCCGCCGCCGCGGCTGGGGAGGGGGAGGGGGCGGCGGCTGCGGCGGAGGATAAGACGGGATTGGGGTCGGCCGGGAAGTCGATGTCTTCGGAGTCCCCGTTGCCATAGGCGTCAGCGTCGGGAAAGGAGGCGGCGGCGGCGGGGTCGGCGACCATGGGAAGCATCGGTACGATCGGAGATGGGGCTCGGCTCGAGTCGGTATTAGGGTTGGGGTTTTTCGCTGGATTGGGCTCGGGCGCTCGAGGAGGATCTGGCTTTCCGGACCCGTTTAGGTTCCCCCACTCCTTTCCGTGAGTTGATTGCACCCGGATCGAAGGTGGGTCCGTCTTCTGGGGAGTTCTTTGTTTATTGAAGAAAAAACTCTAGAAAGGAAGCAAGGATAGTACAAACATCTCCACTGTATCCACATAGGATGTTTATTACTTAAACGGCTATTTTTTATTCTTAGTTTTTTTATGTATTAGATAAGTATCTCTCAACGATTCTATTTTTGTAACTTTAGATGATTAAAAGATAAGAAAATTTTAGTTAGCTATGCAATAGCAAAACATATCCACTTATAAGAGAATTTTTGAAGTCTCACGGTTGATGCATAGGCCTGATAGTCTACAGGGCATCCACAGTGTTTAGCCTAAAACTCATAAAAATCTAGCATAATTTTCCATTAGGATTAAGAGCATTCATAGTATTTGTATTTAGCCCCAAACCCACAAACAGTCTCTAAATTTGACAATTTTTTCAATGTGCGAAGACTGATAGCATCCGCCACAGCTATAATAATAAAAAAAAATTCAGCACCCCAGCTAACATCCATCCCCATCGCCACTCAGCCGGTCGGTCCTACTCTTCTCTTCGTCCTTCCCTTTCTCCATCCAAATCTGCGGCGCTCGTGTGGCGCTCGTGGATTTTGGGTGTAGAACAATTTTTCAGTGCTTCAAAGCTATCCTATCAAGTATGCCTCATGTCTGCAAGTATTTAATCTTCTTTGGATTCTGCTAATTCGCGGTTGTCCAGGGGTATAAGTATTTAATCTTCTTTTGGATTGGGTTTGTGGCTTTGTGTAGGGTTAAAAGCTTGATTGGACCAGACTTGGTGATGTCAAGCTTGAACTATGTTGGGGAGTTGGGAGTAGAGTTTGGAGTTGGTCAAGACACAGGTTGGGCCACGCTCGGGTTGAGTTGGGTTTTACTAGTACGGCTTAAGCTGGGTTACGATTTTTTTGGATTCACGAATATATACAACAAGCACGTACTCACATATATACACAACATCACACGCACTCATACACACTTATCTTCCCCTGCATCCCTGTCCATCTTCCCCAATCAAGTCATCTTAACCCGCAAACAAACCACACTTATCTCAGATACTGCCGACCAATGGATCGATGTCCAGTCCAGTCGTCATTTCCTTCACACAACCAGCAACACTTCTGCTCTATCATGTCCATCTCACGCATATCTTCCCAACAAACCAAGGAAAGTTTGCACCCCCTCTCCCTTCACATACACATGCCAAAGAAAGCAAGTCTATGCTCACAACAAACCCACAAGTCTCTGCCCAAGCATGCATGTCTCTGCCTTAAAGCATGCAAAAAGGCCATCTATATCATCCAGGAGTGCAAGCAAGCCAACATGCCCAACAAGATATCCTTCCAAGCAACCGTTTCAATTACTACTCGTCCGTCTAATCTTGCTAGGCTCTTCCACAAGATTAGCACGCGGCAAGCAGTACGAACACCTATAAATCGTCGCAGATCGCAAGCCATTCTACTCACACCAAGAGTTGCCAAGAAGTGCAAGAAGTAAGCAGCTAGCTTAGCTAGTGATCAATAGAAGAACACGATAAGGCTAGGCGACTAGTAATGGCGGCGCCGACGAGGAACTTGAGCATGACGGACAGGGCGCTGCGCGGGGTGGCGGACCTGATCAAGCTGCTGCCGAGCGGCACGGTGTTCCTGTTCCAGTTCCTGAGCCCGCTCGTCACCAACAAAGGCCACTGCGCCGCCTTCAACAAGGCGCTCAGCGGGACGCTCCTCGCGCTCTGCGGCGGCTTCTGCGCCTTCTCCTCCTTCACCGACAGCTACGTCGGCTCCGACGGCCGGGTCTACTACGGCGTCGTCACGCGGCGTGGGCTGCGCCCCTTCGTCGCCGACCCGGACGCGGCCACCAGGGACCTGTCGGGGTACCGCCTCCGCGCGGGGGACTTCGTGCACGCGGGCCTGTCGCTGCTGGTGTTCGCCACCATCGCGCTGCTGGACACGGACACGGTGTCGTGCCTGTACCCGGCGATGGAGGTGAACGAGAGGACCATGATGGCCGTGCTGCCCCCCGTCGTCGGCGGCGTCGCCAGCTACGTGTTCATGGCGTTCCCCAACAACCGGCACGGCGTCGGGTACCAGGCCACGCGCGCCACCGAGGACTTCGAGCACAAGTACTAGCTAGTAGCTACCTTGTTAATCGGATGCATATATTGCTTAATTCTGTCCGTGCGCGTCTGCATGTGCATGGTTTGATCGTGTTCGTGTGTTCGCGGTTTGAAGACCCAAGTCATCTAAAGTGTGGAGGTGTGTCGTTTGAGTGACGTGTGTCATCTTGTTGTTCTTAATTTACCAAGTTTGTACTGATACTGGGATGCATCAGGGGCGCATGATTTATTGGTCAGATCCTCCTTAAACAACGCTTTCGGGTCAAAATGTTTACTTTTGTTATTGGCAGGCGTCATTTTTCTCTCGGGGCTTCCAGCCGACTATCTGGCATGGCGCTCGAACCGCATAAAAAGCTTTGTTTTTCGCCTTTTAATCATCATAAGCCCCTGTATGTTTACTGGTAACAGAAATTCTTAAGCTCATTGCATGTTGTGAAAATTGAGTTAGTAACTGTGCGTATGATGTATCTTCAAAGTTAATTTCTGCACGGCAGGCCGGGGTATATATGTGGTTTTGCACCCATCAGGCCAATCCGCCATCCCATCTATCCCATCCCATGAAGTTCGCAAGAGAATGCTTGCAGGTTGTGGCAACTCGTGCCGTCGTGCGTGAGGTTTGCTTCTACTCAACAGCCTCTGCTTAATTTCCTCGTTCCCATCTCTCTCGTGGCCGAATTGACCCGCCGGCGGCCCACCGCTGGCTTGCGGAGCTTCCACAGCGCTAGCACTCGAGCTAAGCTAGTAGCGTCCACATCTTGTCCTTTTTTCCCCTATTGAATGAGTGTTTTTTCCTCTAAGGGGCGATCGAAATAGTAATAACTTATGACTTTTTTTACTGTACCTGATTTATTTTTTTACTGTAGCTGAGTTGGTTTATTTGACATAATTAAATTTAAAAAATATAAAAATATTAAAAAAATATATTAGCCTATCACAAACAATGCAAAAGAATACGGGAAAAAAGGACAAACCAAAAAAGCCAAAAAAATCTAAAAAAGAGAGAAAAAGACGAAATACTAAATAGTGAAAAAAAGCAGAAGCCAGAAGCAGAAGTTGGCTTAAAAGCTAAAATGAGTAAGGCCAATGGGGAGAGGAGAGGAAAGGAATCTTTCTTGTTTTCTAGAATTAAACCGATTTCTATAATAATTTTCAAAAATCTCGTGTTCCAAAGCCAAGGGCATCTCTAACCTACTTATATGTAAAGTTGTCTTCAGAGACATTTTCAATATGTATCTTGGCGATAGCTCTAGGTTCTACTATACACACGTGAGAGAGAGATGTCAAATCAGTAAGGATGACATATTTAAAAGACCTAGTGGTAGCTTCATGAAGCTACCTTGGCATTACAGCCCGCTTAGTTGGACTTATTTTTTATGATTTATGGTTAAATTTATATTGTACTTAATAGTAACTTATTTAGTATAATTAAAATTTAAAAATAAAAAAGTTATCCCATCACGTATAATACAAACGAGTACAAGAAAAAAGAACTGACAAAAAAGCCAAAAAACCAGAAAAAACAAAATTTAAGAATAGTGAAAATAAGCCAGAAGCTAGAAGGTTAAGCCGAAATGTGCATAAGAGAGCATAAGAAGGGCATCATTCTTTAAGTGGGAACTTGAGATAGTGTGAAGCTAATATGCATTGGAGTATGATATTGTTGGAGTGGATGGAGTTCATTGTAATTCATGTCATTGTGTTTGTTATTGATGGCATTTATGTAAAATTAATCATTAACATTTTCTTCGACGATCTATCATTTACTATAGGTTACTACGACAAGATCTACACATATAGTGTTTAAGGTGGAGTCGTAGTTTTTCAAAAAATTGAGTTGATTTAAGTTACGCTTGACCGAGGAAACTTTGAAAAAAACATGTTAGTTTGAGGGGGACGATTGCTTTACCGTTTGATAACACCCCTGATAGCAACTAACATAATATTATCTGGAATTTCTTATTCACTAGTGAAGATTATGCTCCAAATATGAGGTCAGGATGAAGAATTTAAAGTACAACAAGGAGTTAATTATCTGCACAGATATTACAACATTTGGTATTACAGGCGCAATACATTCTATTGTCATAACTCAATATGAGGGGTCTATTATAGATATTATTTTTGCTTCATTGACAAAACAAGAGTTACTTTCATTTGGATATTCTTCTATAGGAGTAGTTTTCAATCATGTCATGAAATTCAATTACTTTTACAGTTGGTAGTTTGATGTATATATGGTCACACGTGTAAGTTTCTCTTTGTGGGGACCTTGGATTTACTAGGAATCTCCATATTCACGCAATTGTCTAACATTTCAGTTACACATAGATTGATAAATAACGTTTTACAATTATAATACCATAACAAAATTCTTACATAAAGTACAATATAGCAGTCAATTACAGAGTTTTAAGGGTTACAAGCCAAACTTACTTATATTACGGACGAAAGACGACAAAAGGTGACCACACCATAGGCAACATTTGAATGTAAGGTCGACATAAAATGTATGATCTTCACTATCGTAGTACTTATCATTTGCTGGTATGTTCTCTTCATAATAATCATTGTCTGAACCAAAATATGCTACAACGAGTACATTCTTACTCAACAAGTCATGGTGGTAAAGTTTTATAATGCCCTTGAGGGTTTTAAGAAAAATGTCTATCAAGGAGGGTTTCCTTTGGACCTATCATCACTAGTACCTATATAGTTTTATTTGTAAGCATTTTGACTTGAATCAAAACAAGTTCATAAAGAAGATTCTATTAGGGGTCATCATTAACAAGTTCTTAGTTCCAAGTTACCATAATTTTAACTAATAATGTTACTTATGCCTTGATTTAGGAATCACCCCTTTGACACAGTTTTATTCGAATGATTTCATTTAATCTTTGTAAAGAATGCCCAAATTTACCCATATGATATCCACAACTTATATGAAGTCGGGACAATAGAATTCATTACTGATTCACAAATACTATTACTACCCAATACAGAGAGGTTCCCTTTCAGTAGTGGGTCCCTTACCAAGCCTTGGTACAGGTGACTCCTCCATTGCTCCAAGGGGTCATACTATGATATATGCCAGTCTGTGGTCCACACCAACACTGAACCTACTCGTGGCAATATTAATAAAACTAATACAATAACTGAATCAAGTTCAAGTAATCAATCCTATGGATGGGCGATGTTGTGCTTACGTGCCAAACAATAGATAAGAGGGGCTACGGGAAAACCATAAAGGGGCTGCCCAAAGTTGAATACACAGTAGGGAGTAGTGTACAAGATAAATAACATGCCACTAGTATTACCTATGCTTGTTCTTACAAAAAAAAATGAGCTCCGCCCTACCCTAGGCGCCCTAAGAGCCATATTTATAGCCATGAGGAGATTGTTTACACAAGTACCCTTGCTAGGGTCAGTAACAGTAAGGGTAAATACGTCTTTTCCATGGCACAACCTTTTTGGACTGGCCACGTAAATTACACATTCGCTGGCCATTTGGCGTATGGGCTGATTGCACCTAGGTGGGGGCCACTCCCCAACAGCAGCCTCTCATGGTCAAGGCATTCATGACCAGTGGGTCGAGACCATGCTGCTCGCTTTGCCTCCTCTGTCCCATCAGCTTTTCTGTCAGTTGGCTTGTTTCGAAGTTCCATTGTTGGCGGTAGCCCGGGATGCCCTATGCCATATACGTGGCGCAATCCTAGTCTAGTACATGTGGCATGGGTTGCTACACCACTTATGAGGGCACACATTCCCCCTAAAAAGGCACACTCATTTTGCTGCCATTACTGTAAGTCTCGAGTTGAGCTTATCTCCTTCATCTCTCTCGCTCTCGCCCGTATCCATTAGTGTTTGCCTTGCCTACCGCCACACCTCACGCTTGTCACCACTCATTGGTCACAATGGGTCAGGGCAGTGAGCGCGCCAGTTGTGGTGCTACATCAGCTACCTCTTCCAATTATGGTGGCAGGGACGCATAGTCTGAGCCCACTGCTAGCAAGCGATGGAAAGCATCCAAGAAGGTGGTTGGCGCATGTGTTAATACTCTCGGCCCATTGATGGTGACAGGGGAGCTCCTCGACATGCTTGTTCGTGATGGGAAAGTCTATAATAGATAACTCATTCGCCTACCGATGACCAATGAAGTTACCCCGTGACCACGAGAGGGTGAGACACTCGTCTTCGTTGCATACTTTGATACAGGGCTTCGCATCCCTACCGCTCACTTTATAGGTGAAGTACTCTGAACATACGACCTGGAGCTTCCACAGCTTACGAAAAACACCCTGATCGAAGGTCACCATTGCTAGTGCACCACTCTTCATCTCTCTTCATGATGCACAATGCTAGCCAAAGTGCATGGGTCATGGGCAGTATTTCAACCTAGCCAACGTCAACTTCTAGGTGCGCTTTGACTACTTGAAGGAATTTCTTTCCAACTCGATGCAGATAAAGTGGGAGTCCAACTAGCTCTAGAAGTGGTTCTACCACACTACGGAGCAGGGCAGTAGCCTTCGATGTACTAGGCACCTCATGGACTTTGTTTCATCACCACGTCTGATGCTCGATCGGGATGACGAGGTGCGCCTAAGGAGGCTTCATGCGATCATGCACCATATGAACTCACACCCCGCAGTCGCTCGCCCTCGCTCTTGCACCACCATCCTCGTCGGACATTGAATCGCCGTCACTCTGCCATCTTCGTCCTCTAGTCTGTTCACTGCTATCCCAACCTTCGTCTTAGGCCATCTCCATCGTTCTCGTCGACTGCCATCGCCGTCAGTCCCACTACTGGTAAGTTACCGTCGGCCAGAGCTCTGTCGCCAACCTCGTCGGTCGAACCCAGCCGCTGGCCTCACCTTTGTCGTTGCCCACGCTCGCTTGTCATCTAAAGTGCCGCCCCGGTCCACATGCCGTTGATGTCAGTCGGCTGACGTCCCCCGTACTTGCGCCTGACACCAGTTCGCATTCTCCATGGACTTGGTCCACCGTGCGCCGAGTCATTGGCAAGCCGAGCCCACTTGTTAGAGTCACTGTTCCATAAATCATAGACCATGCCATGCCAACAACCACCTCACCAAGCCATATCGAAGCCACATTAGCCTTAAAGCTGATGTGTCTATCCACGTGTCAGCCACGTCAACTCTTGAGCTTACCCAAGTGCCATGTCAGCATGGCATGTTAGCATGCCACACGTCAGTGTCACGTCAGCCCTACCTGCCACCTATCAGCCACATGTCACGCCACGTCATTTCCACGTTAGCTCTAGCCACCACGTCAGCAAGCCTAGTCGCCATGACTATTCCGTGAGTTAGGTCCACTGTAGACTAGCTATTCCGTGAGTCAAGTCCACAGCTTGGTGAATTTTTGATTTTTTAATATTTTTCTTTAGATTAAAATTTTCAAGAGCCCGTTCTCTTTCGTCTTAGCTCCGATTGAATCTGTTCTTTTTTCTAAATTCATCAAAAATCAATTTCTATCTTTTGGTTCTGATTTTGAAGTTTTTAGATTTCTTTTGAATTTTATTTAAATTTATTTTATGCCTTATTTATTTTCTCCCTCGTTAGATCGCATCTTCGAATGAGTGGGAGCACTACAATAAGATCAAGAATTTATAACAGAGTAAGGCCAAGGTAAGTCATGTCTTTTGGTCATATTGAATCTAGTTTTTAATCTATTTATTATTTTGTTTTAAATTATTCTGCATTACTATTTTATTACAAACCCTTATACTTGATAGTTACTGTCGAAAATTGATTAATCCCTCAATAATTTGAATGCCATGATTCCATTGTCACTATAGGATGAAAAATTATCTAGTAATACCATACTAGTTATCATATGGGTTATATGATCAATTTGCTTAGCCATGATTATAGGTTCGTTGGGCTTATCATCACATGTGATCAATTAATTAATTTGTCTTAATGAAATATTGAATCATGGTTGTAGCCACAATTATGAAATTTGTGTGCAATGACATTGGTGTGTCATTGGTGTTGGCTATATAAAATTAATTTTCACTTGGACGAATGATCGTGCAATAAAAGGGGAAGTGTGCATTCACTTCGAGAGATGTGAAAGTCTCGCCCGGGTAAAGTTTAAGGACTTAACTTTATACGTTATTGATCTGAGTTTTACCGTGCAAATCACATATCTAGTATGTGATAGACTTGGCTGATTAATTTATGATATTTTAATTTTAATCTCGCCATTATAATGAACATGGTTGCTGATTTCCGTAATTGTAAGCTTATTTTGTTTTTTGCTGCTAGTTTTTTAAACCTTCAAGGTATTAATTGTAAGCTTGACTATAAGATCGTACTATAATAATGAATAATATTTGAGTCTTTTTCTTTATTAACCATGCATATGGTTGATATTTCTTCTATGTTTATACTGTGTGCATTAGCGTGATCTTAGACTAGTGTGGTATACACAGTGAGCCCGGATTTACAGATTCAGGTCTCGACACTGGGTAAGCCGGATGGTGCAAGAGCGGCGAAGGTGCAGGCTAGTGTGGTGTGGGTGTTGGGCCGGGAGAGATGGGCCACAAGAGAAGGTTGAGCATCGGCTGGCGTGATGCTGGGCCGAGCGAGAAAATTGCCCATCGAAGGAAAATAAAGGAAAAAAAGTTGTGGGCTAGACCAGACTCGGGCCAAGAGAGGAAAAAGGTAATTTTGAGAAATTTAGTTGTTTTTTTTGGAAAAAGAGATTGCCTTTTCAGTGTGTGAAAAACACGACGAACTCAAAAAAATGCAATAAACAAAATAAGAGATTTTGCATAATATTTTTTAATGAAATTTTGGGCTATCAAACTCTTCAATGGGCATTGTTTGCCAACTTATGTATTTCAGGTGGAGCATGTAAAAGATCCATGAAATGAGTTCTTCACTATAGTTATACAGTGACACATGAGAAGCATATGGAGAAGACTGATTTAGTCATACTCATTGATTAGTCGTATGAACTTTCAACACACATGGATCATTGATGATGAATTATGATTTGAGAAGATTTGATTTGTTTTACCTACAAGAGTGAATTCATTTGACGGTGGAGATTATTAAAGTGTGATCCGAATTTAGATTCGTGTCCAAACCAGACACGTTCACTGAGCCATATCAGACGTGGCAATGAGCGCAACCGACTCTGATTCGGTTTCTTTCTTCGTTAGGAACTCTTGTTCTGTAGCCTATATATAAACCCTTGTAGTTGTATGGTTGAGATATGCCGAAGTTCAACGTGCTCGTAATATCTCCTCATATAGTGAATTCCGGCTTCATGTGTCTATGATTTTTTAGAAAGAATTTTCACGTTAAATCTGTGTCTACCATTCTTTCAATCATCTATTTTTGCTATAAGTTTTATAAGCCGCCACTTAAAGTTGCCAGTCATAGGAGATGCACTCACATAACTACACACCATTCCCTTGGGGGAGAAATTACGGCTGGATTATTTTGGGTTTATAGTTTATGGCTTTTGGTTTCTGTTACAGTAGCTAGCTTTAAAACGATGTGTCTTTTTAAGACAGAGTCAACAAGTTGATTGTACTAGATACTATACCGAATTTATCTATATCGACTAAACTTATATGTGAGTGTCTCTCTTCATACTCTTTTACAAACAATTAAAATTCAACAAATTAAACTAAAAATCATAAATCATAGTATAAAAAAACACACCTTACGCAAGACCTAGGTCATTCCTTGATCAGTAGGACCTCTTGCTCTGCACTGGACACGTAGCAAAACAAACCTCAAAGCATCCATGGCCACTATTCTTCCCATCTCTTAGGTTGCTTTCGGGAAGGCTTTGGCTTTCGTTGCTACAATAAATAGCTTTTAAATGATACGTTTTTTCAAAGCAGAGTTTACAGGTAGATTATGGTAGATGCTATATCGAGTTCAGTTATACTGATCAAAATCATATGCGACTATTTTTTTCTATATACTGTTTTTCACGAATAACCAAAATTTATAATTTTCTTCGAATAGTCACAATTCAAAGACCATAAGCTAAACAAAACTACATAACTATTGGTCCTTACTCGTTCCCCTTTATGCGTCTTCGTCTTCCTCGTTGTGGCTCCCATTCCGGCTGAGAGCCATGATGGAGGCCCGCCCGCCGAAGCTATCGAGGGAAGGTAAGCGCGGCGACAGGCTGCTGGCCATCATCGGAAGCTTGGATGCGTCGACATGCTGCGCGATGGCCTCCGGCAACCAAGCAGTGCATCTAGCCATGAATACGGGATTACGGGCCAGCGACTTCTTTGGAACTCGAAATCCTCTTCCAAATAGAAAGTGAATACCACACGGTTTAGTTGATTGGCTAAAAATTGGTGCTTTACATGAAGCGAGTTCAGTTCCTTGTTTTCTATTTTGGAATTTTCAAAGCATTTTATAGCTCCGCTCGTTGTAACGATAATTTTTGACGTCTACTTATTTCGCTATTCCTTAATTTTATCTTTTTTTTATTTTAGTTTTTAGAGTTTTTTTGTCTTTTCTTTTTTCTTGTATTTCGTTACATTATCTGTAATGGACTAACTTGTTTTTTCTATTTTTATTTTTTAAAAATTTAATTATACTAAATAAGTCACTTCAATTACAGTGAAAAATAAGTTAGTTGCAGTAAAAAAACCATAAGTCATCGTCATTTTAAACGCTCGCATATGACCTACTCCTTTGCTGTGATACGGAACATTTGAATAATATTTTACTTATATTTAGATAATGGATTTTTACATGTATATAGACGTTTATGCACTATTCTAACCATCAAATACGTTTCAAACAACTATCACATCAATTATTGTAATGTTTTTGCACAAATCATGGAGCATTTTGGATGGTTATGATAGTGCATGTACATCTATATACGTTTAGAGTTACTTTTCCCTAATATTTACTGCTTAAAAATATGCTTTTAATTATTTATGTATCAAAAAAATTATTTTGAGAGTAAAAATAAAAT
Source organism: Melocanna baccifera (assembly GCA_036346265.1). Lineage (NCBI taxonomy): Eukaryota > Viridiplantae > Streptophyta > Magnoliopsida > Poales > Poaceae > Melocanna > Melocanna baccifera. Next base: position 17,284,305 of record CM070693.1, read on the forward strand.
AAATAAATCACTATATGATAGACGACCGCCTCACTGCAGTATCAAACTAGAGTGGACATGAAACTTGGAAATTAGAGCGCACCATGGGCCGGCCTAAAGATGAAGCCCGGCAAGCGGCAACCCGAGCCTAAACCCTCCCCCATCCCCTCCCCTCTAAAACCCTCCTCTCTTCCTCCCCGCCGCCATTCCCCCCATCGCCTCCCCCAGAAACCCTAAACCCCAAAATGTCCACCCCGCCGCCGGCCGCCGCAGCCTCCCCGGCCTCCGGCCACGCCAAAACCAAATCCAAGAAGAAGAGCAAGAAGCATCAGGACGACTCCACCGACCCCTCCGCCGCCGCCGACCCCGCGCCGTCGCTGGCCGAGGCGGAGACAAAGGCCGACGGCTACCTGATCAAGCCGCAGCAGTTGGTGCCGCCGCTCGACACCTCCGCGTGGCCGCTCCTGCTAAAGAACTACGACCGCCTCAATGTTCGCACCGGCCACTACACCCCGCTTCCCGCCGGCCACTCCCCGCTCAAGCGCCCCCTCGCTGAGCACCTCCGCTACGGCGTCATCAACCTCGACAAGCCCTCCAACCCCTCCTCCCACGAGGTCGTCGCCTGGATCAAGCGCCTCCTCCGCGCCGACAAGACCGGCCACAGCGGCACCCTCGACCCCAAGGTCACGGGTAACCTCATCGTCTGCGTCGACCGCGCCACCCGCCTCGTCAAGTCCCAGCAGGGCGCCGGCAAGGAGTACGTCTGCATCGCGCGCTTCCACGCCGCCGTGCCCGACACCGCTCGCGTCGCCCGCGCGCTCGAGGCGCTCACGGGCGCCGTATTCCAGCGCCCTCCGCTCATCTCGGCGGTCAAGCGCCAGCTCCGGGTGCGCACCATCTATGAGAGCAAGCTTCTCGAGCACGATCCCGAGCGGCACCTCGTCGTGTTCTGGATCTCATGCGAGGCCGGGACGTACGTCCGAACGCTCTGCGTGCACCTCGGGCTGCTGCTCGGGGTCGGCGCGCACATGCAGGAGCTCCGCCGTGTCCGGTCGGGGATTCTTGGTGAGGGCGATAACATGGTGACTATGCACGATGTCATGGATGCGATGTGGGCGCTGGACAACCACAAGGACGAGTCGTACCTGAGGCGAGTCGTGATGCCGCTCGAGGTGCTGCTCACTAGCTACAAGAGGCTTGTCGTGAAGGATTCAGCTGTGAATGCTATTTGCTATGGTGCGAAGCTCATGATCCCTGGGTTGCTCCGATTTGAGAATGACATTGAAACTGGGGAGGAGGTGGTCCTCATGACAACCAAAGGGGAGGCGATTGCGATTGGCATTGCCGAGATGACTACCGCTGTCATGGCGACTTGTGACCATGGGGCGGTGGCCAAGATCAAAAGGGTGGTCATGGATAGGGACACATACCCAAGGAAGTGGGGGCTTGGTCCTGTGGCGCTCAAGAAGAAAAAGATGATTGCTGAGGGCCTTCTTGATAAGCATGGGAAGCCAAATGAGAAGACACCAACTGAGTGGCTTCGGAATGTGGTGCTTCCAACTGGTGGTGATGCAATGGTTGCCAGCATTGCTGCGGCACCTGAACCAGAGAAGCCAAAGGTGGAAGAGGAGGCAGCTGTGGCTGAAGAGACCAAGGAAAAGAAGAAGAAGAAGAAGCATAGAGATGAGGAGGGTGACAATGCTGATGAGGGGCGGAAGAGGAAGATTGGAGATGATGATCTCTCTGCTTCTGTGACTGCGAAGAAGATCAAGGTTGAGGAAGATGCTGATGCAGTGGAAGGGGATAAGAGTGAGAAGAAGAAGAAGAAGAAAAAGAAGGACAAGGGTGAATCAGCATCTGCTGATGCAGAGGAAGTGAAGGTGAAGAGTGAACTGTCCGATGGGGATAAGGGTGGCAGTGAGAAGAAGAAAAAGAAGAAGAAGAGCAAGGGAGGTGATGCTGTTGATTCTGAGAGTGCACCAACTGGGGATGGTGAAGCTGAGAAAAGCGAGAAGAAAAAGAAGAATCAAGATGCAGAGACACAATAGCTGGAGAGTGTAATTTTAGCCAGATTGTTGACTTCCTAGTTTGCAGATTGGGGGAGGTTTGCATGTCTATCTGGTTTCGTTACTTGCGAACAATAATGATTCTTGAGGCCTAGTGTAGCATTTTCTATATCGCTATCCCTTTTCTGCTTTGAACTTGAAATGCAAATTTGCGAGGTCTGCTTTTAACTTGTCCAAGATCATGATGGCCAATTATTGTGTTGTTGTTTCGTTTATCACCTAGATCTGATTGAGTTTTTCTCCATTGCTGTCTTCCATCTTCTTATTTTAGCATATGTTGCTGCCATGTTGCTTACGATATTGTCGGCCTTGGTGAACGATATTCATCTTGATGCTTAGTAGCTTTACCAATGCTACTTTTGTCGCTTGGGTTTTGGCATGCTGCTCATATGATGGGAGTGGTGGGTTGGTTTTCTCCATTGCTGCAAATGCCTTTTAAGATAATTTGGATTGGAGGTGATAGTTTTGTGTACTCAATTGTTAAGAGGCATTAGCTATTACTGATTAGTCCCAACACCTCGGAGAGATTTATGGTGTAAATCTGCTTTACATATATGTCTTCCATGGCCTTCTGCCAAAATTCACAGATATCCTGGTTCTTTATATTGTTCAACAATTTTTTAAGAATTCCATTAGTTGACTTCCACTGGCATGTTTGCACAACTTGTGATGTTTTGTTGTAGTCGGAGGCAGTGGGTTTCTGCCACACGTCCTCGCAGCATATGCTGTGCTATATTTGAAGGGCTGGTATTCTCCAGATAGGCGGTATGTGTCTTACATTACATTTATCATAAGATTGTAGATGTGGAATTCCTTATGAAATTCCCATTCTCACCAAGTTTCTGGGTTAATTTTGGTGAGAACTGCTAAAATGTGTTTGGCATTTGCTTGTTAACATGAAAATACTTCTTATGTTGATCTCAACTGCTTGCAAGTGCAAATTTTGTCAATATTTTGTAGAAGTACAACACAATCAGGCTGGCACAAAACAAGTTCACCTGTTCTGATGTTTACATGCACTTTATTACTAGTTAAGCTGAACTTTTCTAGCGACTGCCTAATCCTCCGCACCCCAAAAACAAACTAGCCTAAAACTGCGGTGAACGACTGCATTAAAGCTCCGTCCAAGAACTGTTTTTGCAGAGGTGAAATCTTTCCTTCTCACGATCTTCACAAAGAAGAATCAATCTCTGTCCCAATGCACAATATCTTTTAAGAATTGTAACATCCCAAAATTTTGCTTTCTTAAAATTTAATTTCAGAATTAATTATTTCAAAGTGTTTAGTTTTTATTTGGCTTTCCGGTGAATCTCAAAATTCAAATTCCGGTCGAACCTCTCCAAATCAAATCCCAAATTCCAATCCAAAGTTCAAATTTGAAATTCATCTCTCAATTCCAATTCCAATCTCCCAATTCGTTTTTCATAGGCCGAAGCTCATTCCCTTTTCCCTTGGGCCGAGTTCATCTCCTTGGCCCAGCCCAGCCGCCCCACCTTTCCTTCCTCTCTCTCTCTCTCTCTCCCTCTGCCTGCTCCCCTGCTCTGCTCGCGCACTGCGCTGGCCAACCGAGCCAGTCCCAAAGGAAGCAAAACCCGCATTGATGTGGAAAACCCCCACCAATCACGCGCGCAATTAATTCTTTCCGTTTCTCCTCGCTATGAAAACTTTCCGTTTCATCTGTTTCTAAGAGCTTGAATACTAATGCTATCACACATACAGTCATACTCAATTCGATGGAATTGTTTGATCTTAAAGGGGATCTTCTATAATTTCGCACATAAGGGGTTATTTCTTGGTTTCGTCCAGTCATTAATAACTTGATTATTTTTAGATAATAGTAGATAGAAAGAACGCTCGTAAGGAGTCCTATTGAAACCAAGAAATATAGGCCTGCTTGCCATCCACACCAGAATAGATAGAGTTTTCCGAAGAAACCCGCTAGTGGAGGAAGGCCTCCTAGGGATAAGAGACATAGGGCTAAAGAGAGAGCCAAAAAAGGAAGCCGCACACGTTTGGCTATCGATTCTGTATCAAATTCCTTCTGAGCCTATAAGTTTTCGAACTCCCTGTTGTCGTGCATTGCTTTCCACCGCTTGAAACCAACAACGTCTGCGCCTGACGCAGTGCCCGGCCGCCGCTGATCCACCATTGCAATCCCCTTCTTCTTCTGTGGTTTTCCGACAAATTTGTTCGCGCTGATCCACCATTGCAATCCCCTTCTGTGGTTTTCCGACAAATTTGTTCGCGTCGCTTTGTGTTCTAGCCTCCCATCTATCTAATCCTCAGTTTAATTGCATTTTCGTGCAGTGAGTCGCTGTGAATCGAGCTTCTTCTCCACCGCCGACCACATCGTCTCTCGCCGCCAATTCACGGTGAGCGCTTTCCCAATTTCTTTGTACAAGGAGCATCAACATATCTATCTCTACCTTTCCCTCAAATTAATTTGGTCAATGATTTGCTGAGGAATGTCATCACCATCACCGTCGTCTTTTCCATCGCCAGTCCATCTCTGACCACCTCCAAGCCCACAGACCGTACTAAAGTCCACTAGTCATCGCCAGTCCACTAGTCGTCGCCGTGCTCATGTGCGCACAAGAGATCAGAGGGCATTGCCATACCTTGCTGCCCGGCCACTGCCTAACACGTTGCCCTACTCGCCACCGTGCGCCTCCCTATGCGTTGCCACCTTTCATCCCCTCCGTCCCTACACTCCATTTTGGTTGTCGTTCGTGCCGCCCCTGCCACCTCTCACTAGCACCGTTGCCATCTCCACACGGCTGTCACCTTGCTCTATTCTGTATCTTCCTTCATTTCTAGCCAAATAGAATATTCCCTCCTCTCAATCTTCTAGAATTTCATTTCCATCGAATCTTCCGATGGCCCGTTCTCAATCGTCTGGACTCCGATTCGAACCATTTAAATTTCTAAATTCATAATGCACCTTCGAATACCTATTTTATATTTTTTGATTTTTATTATTTATTTTGTTTTTATTTTGCATGTTTAGACACCAACGCTGTTGAGTTAATCTAAGACCAACAAGAAGAAACACCCGTTGTCGCCAACGAAGGCAAGTCTCTCTTGATCATGTTGATCCTAATGTTTATAAAATTCTTTTATATATTTGAAAACTATTATGCATTGCTATTTTTATTCAATGTTAATTCAAGTAGAATGTTGGTTATGCCTACTTGTAATCTTACATTCTTTGATGTTGATATTCATGAACCATTGTCACCCTAGTGTAGTAGATCCTCAGTAATGGATACATTATTGCTAGATGTTGTGACCTAGATTTGGCAATCCGAATCTCTGATGTATTCTGAGCTAGTCTCTGGATAAGTAGGTAGCTCATACAATATAACATTGACATATATCACATCTATCATGCGCAATAATAAAAGGAGTACTTAATATTACATTCATAACTAGATCTTATTATCAGTTTTACAGAACGGGCCAATAGACCAAATGCGATTGTTCATAACAAAGCAGTGAAAAATTAAATAAACCAAAAGGGCCACAATGACAAGCAATCAATTAGGGCTAAACCTAGTCCTGGCATTCGTCTTTCATGTCGTGTCCAGAGGCATGAATGTATCCTTACATCGGATAATCAATTCCGTCATCTAAAACCACATATTAAGTAACAATGAGTATAAAAGTACTTAGCAGGTCCTTATATCAGAATGCAAGCGTAGGTATATAATTCTACATACAATACTTAACTAAGGGAAAGTCTTATGTTTCTTTTAGCATAAAGTTAATTTGCCAAATATACTATCTTAGCTAGTTTCCAAACCTATGACTTAGCCATTTTGAACTAAAATCAATATCTAATTTCAAGTCAAGTTCATTATAAGAGTGAAATCCCTCTGCTTTTGTTATCCAATTTCATTTCAAGTTATCATAACCATTTTATTCATAATCACCATTAATCAGAAACTATTAATTTAACACAAGTTTGACGTTTCTACACTGCCCATGTCCGGGGGCACGGATATTCAAATAAAAATTTCACACTCTACAAAGATTATACAGCTTTACCCATAAGATACGATTAACTCATAATGTCTGCCATTACATGCTTTTGTAGGCGTACGATTGAGAAAATCATAAGAAGACTTTTACAATGCTTCAATTCGATGCTTACTCCTACTCTAGAGTGAATCCTCAACACTAGCGACAGTGACTGTTCTCATCCTGGGTAAATATCAAATAGGTGTGGCATTTAATTGTTATTGCATGTGTAAGCAAAGCAAACTAAGAGTTACATCATGTCCGAACAGCAATTGAACCGTATGATTAAGTTTTAATTATGTTAAGTTTTAGTCATGGTATATTAGTAAACAGTCGGTAAACTAAAGTAATATAGTAAAGTAATTATTTGAATAATTTGCAATCGTGCCATACAACACATGACACGAGTTGGTCAATGGCACGATTGGTGCGTGTCCTGTATTAATTGGGTTTCGTACACGTCGATTTCAGGTATGCCATGTCAAACATTAAAGATCTATTTGTGTTCTACGGGGATGGTCTCGTATGCGACGAACCGTACTAGGTGGACCTATCTGGTTGAGACCGGACCGTGATATGAGAGCCAGGTCCGAAGGACATGGACTTGACGAGCTACGGAGGTGCATGCATAGCGCGTTCAATCATGAAGAAGCTACGCATCGAGGCGGTGTATTCCTTGGCGCTGGGTGATGCAGGGGTCACCTTTTGGTAACTTGTGAAGGTGACAAGTGACATGTCGTGGGCCAATTACATGGAGATTGTGTGCAACCCTATCGCTATAATATATGCCAGGCCAATGGTGCATGCTCAGTTTGTGGAGAGGATAGAATCATCTGGCATGGGTGGTTCTGGTGGAGCTCCTGCTGATGAAGTGCCTGGGTTGGGCTCTGGTGCTGATGTAGATACTGGGGTTAGAGCAAATGCCAACGAGCAAGCTGATGATGAAGACCTGTGGAGGCGTGCCACTTGTTTTGAGCTAAATGAAGGCGTGAGGATATGGTGGGCAACCCGTATTTACTGCCACGAGTACATTGCCGACCAGGTGGGATAAGTGGAAAGCATGGAGGAGGAAAATGTGGAGACGGCTAGCTCTGATGGCGAGGAAGATGGAGATGGTGCTACAGGGGTGTGGTAGGTGGTGTTGTCACCATCGACGGTAGTTATGTCTCGTTTAGACTGGACGACATCGCAGTGGTATCTCACAGTCGGAGGAGGCACAATGGGGGTTCAATGAAGACACCCTTCTCTTAGGGCATCTCTTCCCTAACAAGAGCACTGCCTAGCAGGCCATTGCCAGATACACCATCAACATCAGCTGGCTGTATCTGGTGTGAAGGTCGAACTCGGACACCTACATCATCAAGTGTGTGGATGAATCTTACCCTGTCAAGATCTGTGCGCAGCGGTCAAGAGGCGTGGCCATGGACTTTCAGGTAACAGTGATAAAGGATCACACATGCGTGCTTACTGAGCCACTTCACAGGCATCGCAACATGATGCCATTGTAAGTTGCAGGTCTGATAAGCCACTGCATCATGGCAAATATTTTAATTTCACCGAAGCTTCTATTGGCAGAAGTTGCCAATACGGTCGGGTTCCAGGTTAACTACCACAAAGCATGGCAGGCAAAAAGGAAGGTCCTTGAGCGTTTATACGGCACATACTGGTGTCCTGTGCTAATGATCGATGGCACCTTTGTCGAGACCCGAATTTGTAAATCTGAACTCTCTGTGTATACTACACTAGTACATGATCACGTTAGTACACACAGTGTAACATAGATAAAATATTAACCATATATATGATTAATAAAGAAAAAGACTTAAATATTAATATTTATCAGAGTACGATCTTATAACTAACCTTACAAATATTAGCCCGAAGGGCTTAAAAAACTAGCAACGGAAAACAGAAATAAGCGTAGTAGTCATTCGACATGCCCATAGGAAATCAGCTTGGGAGCGAAGTCCTAATCCGCGAAGTTTTCGAACTATCCTCCTTTAAGTACCTCCTGCTGATATAGTTCTTCTTCTTTATTTGAGTAACAGTAGGCATAAAGCTGTGAGTATATTTGTACTCAACAAGTCGTTTGTAATAAATATGCAATATAATATGCAAGGCTTACCAATGGATGGCTCAAATGTTATTTTGCAGAAAACAATAATTTAAAGAAATACAGTAGATAGATTGGAAATGAACTTTAAATAAAATGATAACAAATAACTAATCAAAGTAATTGAAAGAAACACAAGTGAACTAACCATCCACCCATTGAGCCACACGTGAAGTAACAATTCACGTATTTAACCACCAGTGAACTAATAATTCACTTTCTAAAATTATCCCAACCAAGTTTTATGAAACATCTAATATTTGTATGAAATCATCGAGCATTGTCCATAACCATGGACACGACTATTCGAATTGTTTTACACTCTGTAGAGGTTGCACAACTATACCCACAAGATGTGATCACTCCTGCGCTAAAGGAAATCACAATAAGACCTTTACAATACTCAATCATAACACAATTTCATCCACTAAGGTTTTACAGTCAAGTAGGTTAACCACCTAGTCGATAATTGCCCCCTCTTGCGCCTCATGGAAATCAGCAGCCATGTTCAACTTAATGGCGAAATTGAAATATCATAAATTAATTAGTCAGGTCTATCCCCATTCTAAATATGTGGTTTACACGGTAAGGCTTAGATCAATGACGTACAAAGTTAAGTCTTTAAACATTATCCAAGTGAGACTTCCACATCTCTCGAAGTGAATCCATGCTTTCCCCTTTACTACACGATTACTCGTCTAAGTGAAAATCAATTTTGTATAATCAAGACCAATGGCACACCAATGTCATGACATATAAATTTTGTAATTGTGCCAGCAACCACAGTTTAATATCTTGTCAAGTTAAATTAATTATTTAACCATATATGATGATGAACCCAACGCGTCTATAAGCATGACTAAGTTAAACGTACAACCCATATGATAACTAGTATACTATCACTAAATAATATTCCATTCTATGATAACAATAGAATCATGGCATTCGAATTATCAAATGTGGATTAAGGCAAATTGGACAATAGCCACCATATACAAGGGTTTGTAATGAAATAGCAATACATGATAATTTAAAATAAAAAAATAAACAATATATTTAAAATCTAGATTCATCATTATCAAAGGACATGACTTGTCTTGGCCTTGCTCAGTTAACTGCTGTGGATCTTCAGATTTTGCTTCAGCTCCTTTGAAGGCGTGATCTAACGAGAGAGAAAATCAAACGAGGCACCAAATAAATTCAAATGAACTCTAAAAACTTTAAAACTAGAACCAAAAAGTAGAGCTCAACTTTATATGAATTTAGAAAAAAATGGTGTTAATCGGAGTTAGGACGGAGGAGAACAAGCTCTTAGAAAATTAAATCTAAAGAAAAATACTGAAAAATAAAAAAATTATACTGTGTTGTGGACCTGGTGCATGGATAGGCTAGCTACAATGGACTCACTGTGTGGAACAGTGCATGGCGGCTAGGCTTGTTGATGTGGTGGCTGACTGGACTATTAGGACTGATGTGGCACTGACACGTGTACACTTGGGCTAACACTGCGATGACATGGCAAGGCGACATGGCTGACATGTGGCAGCTGATGTGGCACACACGTGGATGGACATGTGGTGGCACATGGCATCTAGGGCCTGCATGGCTTGCTAAGATAGTGACTGACTCGACTAGGGCTGACGATGATCGAACGGTCCAAAGACGATCGAATGGTTCGGAGGATAAGGATGCTCAGACAGTCGAATGGAATGACAATCAGATGGCTAAGGAGTGATGATGATCGGATTGTTCGAATGATGACGACGATCGGATGGTCTAACGATGATCGGACGGCTGGGGTTGATTGGACTGACCGAAGATGTTCAGACCTATCGAAGGGGATGATGCGTGGCATGTTGTGGTTGGTGGATAGTGGGGAAGCGTCGGTGACTCTTCGATGGGCGAACGGTTGTGGCGCTTTAGCATGCGAACCGAGGGGTGGTGCCGGACAGTAGCTTGGCTGGTGAGCTAGACGACGGCATGAAATGAGTGAGGTAGGACATGGCTCGGTGGTGGACTCACTGGCGGCGAGGGCGGTTCGGTGAGGTGCGACAGACGGTGCACCGATGGGGACGGCAAATAGCGGTCGGAGTTGAAGATGGCAGCGAGAACGACGAGGGGCGGCGTAGCTATTTATAGCATGGACGCCAAGAGTCCAAGGCGACGGGGGCATGGACGCCGAGTCTGAGGCGGCTATGGCGTCGGTGGAGTCCAAGCGGAGCATGGTGGCATAGAGACCGTGAGGGAGACGATGAACATTAGCGTGTTGTGCTGATGGGCTACACGTGGCAGCTCGGACTATTGGGCGACATGTGACAGCTCGAAAAATTGGATTGCTGGTGCGATATGGCACAGATGAACAATAACAGGCACCCTGGATGCTTGACACGTGGCAAAAAGAGTGGATCGGACAACTTGGGTTTGGTAGGCCTAGATGAACAGTAATATGTTTTTAGGATTTTGAGGGCTTTTCAATTTTAGAAATTCAAATAAGATCAAATGTGCTCTAGAAAATAGCAAATAAATCCAAAACAATTCATAGAAAATTCCTTGAGACACAAGGAACCCAAATAAAATATTTTCAGCAAATGTTATATTTATTTTACTCATATTAAATCCTTTTAATTATTAAAAATTCAATTTAAGCTTGTATTAAATCCAAAAAATGTAAATGGTGAATTTTATTTTAAAAACTTCAAATAAACTCTAAAAATTAGGATGTTACAACATTCCTCTGTGGCAAGTACAAGGGTATAATCCTCACCGCGGTCACAGCCAATGCGAACGACGAGTTACTCTCTGTGGCCTACACACTTGTGGAGAATGAGAACACGGAATGTTGGTTGTGGTTTCTAGCTAATGTGAAGCAAGCAGTCATTCATGACTGGCCAGATATTTGTGTCATCTTAGACTGCAATTTCGAGTTGCTGTCCGTGTTGACCATGATGCAGAATGGAACGGAGCCGCCATTGCAGTGCAATGATTTTAGGAACTGTTGGTGCGTGAGGCATCTTGCGGCTAACTTTCACACAAGGTCTACCCTAACTCAGCTGTACCATCTGAGCAGCATGTGGACTCCTTTTCGGCCGACTGGTTGAGCTCTATTTTCGGCCCTCCGTTGCAACCCTACACAAAGTTGTCCGCAGCCTCACCTCCGACGCAGCCCTCGTAGTATGACCTCCGAGACGCACCTCGCTCCCCTGCCAAGTTCACCTTCTCCGAGGATCACCTACGCCGTCCAAGGAAGCCGCGGCCGGATGCACAATGAGTCCACATATACCTTCTTCGGTAGTGTCGCGTTGTTACCTACACTACTTTGTACGATGTACGTATGTATAATGTATATCCACACCACCTTGTGTAAATAATGTTCTTCTCATTAGAATGTGCTTCTGAAATTATTTTGCCAATCAAAATGACATCATTGAAATACACCACCTTGTGTAAGTAACATTGAAGTTATGGGATAAATAATGAACCTTGATGTCACTATCACTTAAAATACTATTTTAATTCAAGTATACATTGCACATGAATTGAATGTCCCTAAAAAATAATTTATCGTCCACTATCATTTTCATTAAAACCAGACATTATATAGTTGATGAGGACATCCCTACTACTTTCACATTTTCTACGTCTAGTATGCATGAGAAGGATCAAGATGATATTCCTTATGCACCTAAGGGCCTGTAACATCCTGATTTTTCAGAGTTTATTTGAATCTTTTAAAAGAAAATACACCATTTAAATTTTTTCTGGATTCAATGCAAGCTTAAAAGAAATTTTTATTAATTAAAAGGATTTAATATAAATAAAATAAATATAAATATACTAGAAATATTTTATTTGGATTCCTTGTGTCTCAAGGAATTTTCTGTGAAATTTTTAGATTTATTTGCTATTTTCTAGAGCTTATTTTATTTTATTTAAAATTTTGAAAATAGAAAATCCCCAAAATTCCTAAATAGTATCGGGCCAAGCCCTATACTGTTCATCCCAGCCCGCTGCACCTCAGCCGTTCGATTTCACTTTAACCACGTGGCAGTCAACCAAGCCTCCTTTGCCTTTGCCACCAGATCTCGTTTGAGCCACGTGTCACCAAACCATGCATCCTTGCACTGTTCATCTTTGCTTTCTGCCATGGCCGTCCGATAGCATCACCCTACCATGTGTCATACATCGGCTGGTCGGGCTACTATTCTTCGTGTCTGATTGGCAGTCTCCACCGCTGCCTCGGCGTCCATGCTATAAAGTCGCCAACTCCCTCATTCCTTGCACCCCGTAGTCAAGCTCGCCCATGCCCCTTTGACGTCCGTGCCATGCACCGTTGTGCTCGCTGTTCGCTGAGCTTCATCGTCGCCGCCTTGGTTCGTGAGCCCACTACCTTGGTTTGCGCGCCATCGTGTCAAACCACACCGCGCCTCTGAGACTCTTCGGATTCTCCATGAACTGAGTTCACAAGCATCGAGTGTCTGACAGATGGGCCCCACATGTTAGCGAGTGCTATTCCATAGACCTGTGAACTAGTCAAGCCGAGTCAGCATCCACATTAGTGCCACCTCTGCCCTAGATCCGGTGTGTCTCCACGTATCAATGCCACATTAGCACCACATCAGCAAAACTGAGCCATCTGGTGCCACATCAGCACCACATGTCAGGCCACGTCACCCTACCACGTCAGCTCTATTAGCCAGTTGTCAGCCATGTGTCAAATCACGTCACTCCACGTCAGCAAGCTAGCCGTCCGAGCACTATTCCATGAGCCGAGTTCACCGTAGACCATCTATCCTATAGACCGAGTCCACATCACAGTATAATTTTTTATTTTTCAGTACTTTCTTTAGATTTAATTTTTTAAGAGCCCGTTCTCTTTCATCCAAGCTTCGATTGACTCTGTCTTTTTTCTAAATTCATCTAGAATCAAGTTCTATCTATTGGTTCTAGTTTTGCCTTTCTTGGGTTTGTTTTAATTTTATTTTATACCTTGTTCATTTTCTCTCTTGTTAGATCGCATTTTCGAAGGAGCAGAAGCACAACCAGAAGATTAAGAATTCAGAAGTGAGTAAGGCCAAGGCAAGTCATATTCTTTGGTCATATTGAACCTAGTTCTCAATTTATTAATTATTTATTTTGTTTTAAATTATCATGCATTGCTATTTTATTACAAACCCTTGTACTTAGTAGTTATTGTCTAATTTGATTAATCTCTTATTTGATAACTTGGATGCCATGATACCACTGTCACTATAGGATGGAAAATTATTTAGTGATACCGTTCTAATTGTCACATGGGTTGTAGATTAATGTGCTTGGCCATACTTATAGTCCGTTGGGTTCATCATCATATGTGGTTAAATAATTAATTTGACTTAATAAGATATTAAAACCTGGTTGGTGCCACAATTATAAAATTTTTGTGTCATGACATTAGTGTATCATTGGTGTTGGTTATACAAATTTGGTTTTCACTTGGGCGAGTTATCGTACAGTAAAAAGGGGAAGTGTGGATTTACTTCGGGAAATGTGAGATATTAAAACCTGGTTGGTGCCATAATTATAAAATTTTTGTGTTATGACATTAGTGTATCATTGATGTTGGTTATACAAACTTGGTTTTCACTTGGACGAGTTATCGTACAGTAAAAAGGGGAAGTGTGGATTTACTTCGAAAGATGTGGATATCTCATCCGGGTAATGTCTAAGGACTTTGTGTGCCATTGATCTGAGTCTTACCATGCAAATCACATGTCTAATATAGAATAGATCTAGCTGATTAATTTGTGATATTTTAATTTTGATTTCACCATTGGGTTGAACATGGTCGCTAATTTTCATGAGGCGCAAGAGGCAGCAATTATCGACTAGGTGGTTAATCTATTCGACTGCAAAACCTTAGCGGACGAAATTGAGTTGTGATTAAGCATTGTAAAAGTCTTGTTGTGATTTCCTTTAGCGCGGGAATGATCACATTGTGCGGAAATAGTTGTGCAATCTCTGTAGAGTCTAAAACTATTCGAATAGTCGTGTCCTCGGTTGTGGACAATGATTGGTGATTTCACCTAAGGGGTAGATATTTCTTGTAAACTTGGCTGGGAGAGTTATGGAAAGTGAATTGTTAGTTCACCGGTGGTTTATTAAGTGAATGGATAGTTCAGTTATGGTCTATTCAATTTCTTTGATTATTTGTTATCATTTTCCTTAAAGTTTGCTTTCAATCTATTTACCGTATTTACTTTAAATTATTGCTTTCTGCAAAATAAGCTTTCAGCTATCCATTAGTACGCCTTGCATATTATCTTGCATCTTTGTTATAAACGACTTGCTGAGTACCAATATACTGATTGTTTTGTGCCTACTGTTGCTCAGTTGAAGAAGAGGAATTATATCAGTAAGAGGTACCTGAAGGAAGATTTTTCGGCGACTTCACGAATTTGGATTTCGCTTCCCAGTCGATTGCCTATGGGCATGTCGAATGGCTACCATGTGTATTTCTATTTTTCTCTACTAGTTTTCTAAGCCATTCAGGCTAATATTTGTAAACTTGGTTATAAGGTCATACTCTGATAATTAATAATATTTGAGTCTTTTTCTTTGTTAACCGTGTATATGGTCGATATTTTATATATGTTTACACTGTGTGCACTAGCGTGATCCTAGACTAGTGCGGTTTACACAAAGAGTCCGGATTTACAAATTTGGGTCTCGACAGATGGGCCCAATGACTAGAGCAAGAGCCAAGCTTTTACACCAACAGGTGCTTTTATTTCTTAACAAATTTCCTTTAGCCCTTGATAAGAATTAGGTGCTGCCTTATGCAAGTATATTGTGTGTTCTCAGGTTTAAGACAATGGAGGACCATAGGACATAAGGATGGCTGGCCAAGAAGTCCCATGCAGCCCACGCAGCCAACGAGCAAAAGTTTATGCAGCCTGGAGTGAAGGAGGGAGCTGTGCAGTCCACGTAGCCGAGAATATTTCGGTGTCAGGCAGACGTCATGGGAAGGAGAGTCTTGCGTCCAAACCGAACAAGAAGGCCATGCGGCAATGCAAGCCTTCAAGCCCATGACAGAAAGGGGGTGATCGGAATAGCGATGGCTTTTGGTTTTTGCTGAAAAAATACTGTAGCTAGCTGATTTTTTACTGTAGCTGAGTGGCATGTTAGGCATAATTAAATTTTAAAAAATGTAAAAATAAAAACGGCTCGCTAGTCTAGTGCGGACAATGCAAAGGAATGTGAGAAAAAAACGGAACGCAAAAAAACCAAAAAAAAATTCACTACGTGACAAAAGTGCTACAGTGTTTTAATCGCTGCTACAGTGTTTTAATCGCTAAACAGTGTTTTAATCTTCATTTTGATTGGGGCCAAAAAGTCATAGACCGACTGAACCTTTCCTTGCTAGCAGTTTGAACTTTTCCTTGCTAGCAGCCCGAACGTTTCCTTGCTAGCAATTCGAACTTTTCCTTATTAGTAGTCCAAACCATGATGGTCGTAGTTTTGGAATCGGTTTCCTAATTATCTTTGACGTTAGGCCTATATAATGTAAGGTGCAGCTGATATGGGAGTGTCCGATCTTCACGACATATAATCTCTCTTGAACGGTAAAACTTATGATCTTTCTTGAACGGTAAATATGTGGTTAACCTGAAATCCCGTAGATTTTGATGAATGAAAGTACACAATTGTCTATCTCGATTATAGACTCCCATGTATCAGATTCAACTAGCAACACGCTCTGGATCTCCATCTTCTCACCACACTAAGACAACTTTGTTGGTCTACAAGGAACAACAAGGGCTGTTATAGCTCGCGATGAACAAGCAGAACGTGCCAGAAGGCCACCTTCCCTAAGCGAAGCCTTTCGTACCTCCAACCCTAACCTATACCTCAACGTTCCCACCAAGCGTTCGTTGCAAGACTTATCCATGGGGGAGACGCCCCCTCTGTTGGTGCAGGGACGTATGCATGTTCTTCAAATCAAGGAGTTGTTGAACTTGGGCATGCGTTACTGGGGTCGCGGTAGCTATGCCTAGGACTATCCCTACCAGTGTTGGAACACGGCCTGTTATTGACAACCGGTAAGGATGGGTTACAGTACATTTCCTATCAGTTCTCTTCTATGGCATGTACTAACAAGCTCTTCCCTTTCCACATAGCCTTTGACTCTGCTATGCATGTATCGCAAATAGATTGATCGAGAGATCCACCCACGTGACCAATAGACTCTGGACTGCGACGAGTGGGACACCCAGACGACACACGATAGGATGGAGGAGCGGCGGCGTAGCGAAGAACGAAGTGGGAGATGCAAGCTCATCTAAAGGCATGAAGGCGCAGGAAGTGCGAGGCTCGCGAGGCGGAGCATGAGAGAAAGCGCAAACTGGTGGCCAAGACCAGGGCCACCGGTGAGGACTACAACACCGACCTTGAGAGGAAGGGCAAATGGCCGTAGTTCACATAGTAGACTGGGCCATTCCGTTGTAGCCCGTCATCCTGCCTACCAAGCTATTCCTCTCTACAAAAGGCATACATTCCTACATGGTCCAGGTGCATGTCTCACTGCGTACCCTTGTCCTAGTGTAATTAAAAATAAATTCTAAGGAGCAAGTTTTATCCTAATGTGAGAAAATATTCTTCGCCATATGCTAAACTTGTTCATGCTGAAAAAAAGTTCGAACGTCGTACTTTATGGATTTCTGCTACTCTTCCTCAAAAATTTGTACATAAATATTTTAAAACATGGCAAAATTTCTTCTGTTTAGACATATTTTTTACATTACTTTCACATGAAAAAATACATGTAATTAATCTAAAAATATACATAAATTTATTTACATGAACGTATAATTGAGTACCAAAGACACAACTAAACTTGCTAAATAGCTACCGAATGAAATTAGTCAAATAGAACTCCCAAATTCCAACTCACATGAAATCATGAAACCCTAATTTCTGAGACATAAACTCTTAATTTTTTAGACAATTTGAGAACATAGAAAATTCTAAAAAAAAAATACACAACTAAGTGCGTTGCGTATAGAGCTTTCATAATAAATCTCAAAATATTTCAAGCTCGTTTTGTATATTACAAAATTCGTGCAGATAATACACATAAATAAATTATAGAGGCAAATTCTAAATGTTTAAAATTGCAAAAAAAATACACAAACATGTAAACTGTGTTACGAGGCTGCACAAAAAAATTATAATTTTACAACCTCGTTTCCTATATCTAAAATAAAATTTGCTACAAAAATCATTTTTGAAT
Organism: Melocanna baccifera; assembly: GCA_036346265.1. NCBI lineage: Eukaryota > Viridiplantae > Streptophyta > Magnoliopsida > Poales > Poaceae > Melocanna > Melocanna baccifera. The sequence goes on from CM070693.1 coordinate 17,301,751, forward strand.
ATGTTTTGGTCAAAAAAAATATCGCCGAGCGGGCCCAAGCCTCAATGCGTCACCGCTGCGCGCAGAAAAAGCCCGGCTCCCCCGCTCACGGACTGCGGCCTTCAGTCGCCAAATTCCCGCGCTCGCATGTCGCTGGAATTCGGTGGGCCCAACCTTTGCGTGCATGCAACGAGTCCAATCGGTGGGGGCCCATATTCCGCGCTGCCCGGGAGCAGATTCTCCACGCGTCGCCAGCCCAGAACTCCACGCTCATGAGAGGGCTACTGCCGCAAAAAAGTCATCCCGAGGCCAATCTTGCAAAAAAGAGCATCAACAGGCCAAATATGCAAAAAAAAAAACAGGTCTCATAGATCAGGTGGGTTGTTTTAAACTGTGTTTTATAGTTTAAAATTTCAAATTATGATTGTTTATGTGAGAGATATTTACATATGATTTTAGCTAATACAGATAAAGTTAAAATAGTAATAACTACAATCGATTTATATATCTCACTTTAAAAAGATATTCTATTTAAAAGTTAGCTATTGTGAAAACCTCTATCGTTGATAGTTACGTACACAACGACACATATTTTTTAGACTATCGTTGATATTTTTTTATTAAAAAGTTAATAAATATTATCTAAATTTTTTCTTTTAAATTATCTTTTGAATATCTGATTATTGGATCAGAGATCTAACGGCCACAAATTTTTCCTCTTTCAAAAATATCCTCTCTTCAAAAAAAGAGACCGTTAGATCAGAGAGAAATCTAGATGATTATTTGAAAAAAAATATCTAAGTGATGACTAAACACTCCTGTTTAGTTATAGATGATAATATTTATTTATAATTTTTTAAGATAGTAGATAACACGAATGATATATAAGTTTTTGAATATAAAAAGTTATTTAAAAATTTTACTTTAAAAAGTCACTATTTATTCCAATTTTTTAGGTAGCGTTCAAAATGGCGATGGATTATAGCTTTTTTATGTAGTTAGCTGATTTTTTTACTGTATTTAAGTTGACTTATTTGACATAATTAAATTTAAAATAAATAAAAATAGAAAAAATATATTAACCCATCACAAACAATGCAAAGAAATACAAAAAAAAACTAAAAATAAAAAAATAAATAGAAAAAAGCCGCCTCTAGACGCTGAGCGGCGCCTGTTGAATGCTATTCCTGGCAGTAGTCCCAAACCTATCAATGCGAAGCAATGGTTAGAGGCGTTTCAACCGTTGCATGCGCTTGGCATGTTCTCAGGAGTTATTGATCAGTTTAATGGTCGGCATGCGTGAGTGTGTGAGTTACAGAATGAGAATAGGTCGTGGGATGGCACGATCTTTGAACTCCCATGCATTCTATAAATAGCAGTTGCTAGAACAATGTAAGGAGTGAGTCATTGTTTTGATTCCAGGAGAGTCATAGTTTTGATTCCAGAAAAGAAGAAAATTGCCCCAGGTGAGATTGCCATCCCCAGTCCCTGCTGTTGCTCGACGGAGCCCTGTCGCACCCACGCATCCCCTCGAAGTTGTAGCCGAGTACTCGTAGTCATAGCCGAGTGCGAGAAGTCGTAGAGGAGCTACTACCTCCTCGGAGAAGTCGTAGAGGAGCTACGACTTCCTCCTCGGAGTTACGAGGAGTTACGGAGAGGTCGTAGAGGAGCTATGACTTCCTCCTTGAAGTTACGAGAAGTCGTAGAGGAGCTACGACTTCCTCCTCGGTGCTTCGAGGAGTCGAAGAGGGCCGAGTGCTCAAAATCGTAGCCGAGTGCTCAGAGACTTCACTACAAGGTTGAAGACTTCGCACGATAAGCGAAGTAGGGACTTCGGACCTATAGGACTTCGTGCATCGAAGTCAGAAGTCAAAGACCAGGGACTCCGCTTCGAAGTCGGAGACTTCTCACGACAAGTAAAATTTCCTCGATCCTGTACCTTTGCCAACAATTGGTATCAGAGCTTACAAGGTTCATGCCCAAGATTCTACGATTGAATCTAATGTCGATCGTTCCTACGGGAGAGACGTCGTGAGCACAGCAGGTTGGTGGTACATTCCAGTACCCACAGCTGACACACACGAATTACACCAGTTGGGTGATTCATGTTCAGGCCATGATGGAGGATCAAGGTGTTTGGGAGGCCGTCAAGCCGACGGGCGATGCAGAAGTCGACGCCCAGCTTGACAAGAAGGCGAGGTCGCACCTCCTCCAAGCGCTTCCAGAGGATCTTCTTATGCAAGTGGCGAACAAGAAGACGGCCAAGGAGGTTTGGGGCTGCCTCAAGACGAGATTCGTCGGGTTGATCGCGTTAAGAATGCATGCTTGCAGACATTGAAGAGTGACTTCGACGCAATGCGTATGAATGACGGCGAGTCCCTGGACCAGTACGTCGGCAGGTTGACCGACATGTCCATCAGGTACGCCAACCTCGGGGGAACTCTGAATGATGCCGCACTAGTGAAAAAGCTATTCGACACCGTGTCCGAAAAATTCCTCAGTGTCATCGCCAGCATCGAACAGTTCTACGACATCGACACTTTACCGTTCGAGGAGGCCGTAGGACGCCTCAAGACATTTGAGGAGCGCACGCACAAGAAGGGCATTGACGCCAGCAGGAACACCGATGAGCAGGTGCTCCTCACTCAGGCTGAGTGGGAGGCGTGGTACAAAAAGGACAGCGGAGACTCGTCGTCAAGCAAGAAGAACAAGGCTCCCGCAGATGGCGGGAATCACAGCCAGGCTGGTCGTGGTCGCGGCAGAGGTCGCGGCAAAGGTGGTCGGAGCGGACCACGCAAAGATGGAGCAAGTGGTTTTGGCAGCGGTGGCCGTGACAAAAGTCACATTCGTTGCTATAATTGCGACAAGATGGTGCACTACTCGACACAGTGTCGAGCTCCGAAGAAGGAGGAAGCACACCTCGCGCGCGCTGACGACGTTGAACCAGCACTGCTAATGGCGGTCTCAGAAGAGATATCGTTGGTTAGGCAAGACCGACAAGATGTCATCACACTGAATGAAGAGAAAGTATGGCCAGAACTGCACACTGTCGAGGACATTAAAGCACCGACCGATGTCTGGTTCCTTGACAATGGCGTCAGCAACCACATGACTGGTGACAAGGAGAAATTCCATGAGCTGGATGAAGGAGTCACCGGGAGGGTGAGATTCGACGACAGCTCATCGGTGTAGATCAAGGGTAAGGGCTCAATTCTCTTCGCGTGCAAAAATGGTGATCAATGACTGCTCCAGGAGGTGTACTACATCCCCAGACTTCGCAACAACATGGTGAGTCTTGGTCAGCTCACTGAGACTGGTCACCGAGTTCTCATGGATGAGGATGTACTCGAGGTGTCCGTCAAGGATCCTTGGCGCTTGATCATGAAGGTGAGACGGACTTAGAATCATCTCTATCGCATCGAGTTGTAGTTGGCGAGGCCAGTTTGTCTGTTAACAAGCCTCAATGACCCAGCATGGTTGTGGCATGCTCGCCTTGGCCATGTCAACTTCCAAGCCTTGAAGATGCTCGCCAACAAGGGAATGGCGGCAGGTGTACCGCCGATTACACATCCTGACCAGCTGTGTCGGATGTGTCTGGCAGCGAAGCAGACAAGACTGCCATTCTCGGCGGCAGCCAACTACCGAGCGAAGGAGCCGCTTGAACTCCTGCACATCGATTTGTGTGGACCGATCACACCATCAACACCAACTGGTAATCGTTACTTTATGCTAATTGTTGATGACTACTCCCGGTGGATGTGGCTGCATGTGATCGGGACTAAGGACCAGGTGTGCTCGGCGTTCATGAAGACCAAGATGCTAGCCGAGAACGCAAGTGGTCGCTGCGTGAAGGTTCTTCGATCCGACCACGGTGGTGAGTTCCTGTCAACTGAGCTCGCAAAGGTGTGCGCGCAGGTAGGAATTGAATATCACTTCACCGCACCATATTCACCGCAACAGAATGGTGTGGTGGAAAGCCTCAATAGAACGGTGATGGCTATGGCACGCTCACTTCTCAAGAGCATGAGCATGCCCGGCAGATTTTGGGGTGAGGCGGTGTGTCATGCCGTCTATCTCCTCAACCGACTCCCAACCAAAGCGATGGGTGATCGCACTCCTTTCGAGGCATGGTCGGGAAGGAGGCCGCACCTGGCACACGTCCGTGTGTTCGGCTGCACGGCGCATGCCAAGGTGACCACGCCACACCTCAAGAAGCTTGACGACCGCAGTCAGTCGCTCGTGTACTTGGGCGTCGAGGAAGGTTGCAAAGCTCACCGTCTGCTGGACCCACATCGCGGCATGATCCATGTAAGTCATGATGTTATATTTGAAGAGAATGTGGAGTGGAAGTGGTCGAAAGATGCAGGAGATGATCGGTCTCACGACTTCGTGGTCGGAGAAGAGACCAACTCCGAGCAGATAGAAGTCAATTCGGTCCCGCTCGTGGGTAGCCCAACAGGTGTGCCGGTGCCCATGACAGTACTCGGACCGACTACCTCAACCATTCCAGTAGTTGGCAAAATGCCGACCACAACAGCTCCAACGAATGGTACAGCAAGTTCGTCAACAGCACCCACTATCTGCCAAATACTCCGCAGGCCACGTCGACCATGGCAGGAGGTGCCAACCAAGGTAGGAATTTGCCCACACCGTGGTCTGGTGGGCATGTCGGTAGCGATGATGGACCTGTTCGATACAGGCACATGGCCGACATCATGGAAAATGCACCACGTATGGAGCTGGAGTATGAAGAAGCTGATGAGGAGGCAATGCTTGCAGAGACGGAGGAACCGTCTTACTACTGCGAGGCTGCTGGTCAGCCTGCATGAGAGGAAGCCATGGCCAAGGAGATTGAGGCCATCGAGAAGAACGCGACGTGGATGCTCACCACGTTGCCAATCGGACATAAGGCGATCCGGCTCAAGTGGGTGTACAAACTCAAGAAGAACTCGGACGGTGAGGTCATCAAGTACAAGGTCAGATTGGTTGCAAAAGGTTATGTGCAGCGGCAATGCATTGATTTTGAAGAAGTTTTTGCACCAGTCGCTCGCCTCGACACAGTACGTGTCATTCTTGCTATTGCGGCCAACCACGGGTGGCAAGTACATTACCTCGACGTCAAGTCAGCATTCTTGAATGGCGAACTCAAGGAGGAGGTTTATGTGGCCCAGCCGGAGGGGTTCACAGTAAAAGACAAGGAGCACTTAATGCTCAAATTGAGCAAAGCGCTCTATGGACTTCAGCAGGCACCGCGCGCGTGGAACACGCGGCTTGATAAAAGTCTGAAGTAGCTTGGCTTCAAAAGGTGTGCACAGGAGCAAGCCGTGTACACAAGGGGCAAGGCCAACACCGACATCATTGTCGATGTTTATGTGGATGATCTGATCGTGATTGGGAGGATCCAGAAGCAATTGCAGACTTCAATCAGCAGATGATGGGTGAGTTCGAGATGAGCGATCTCGGCTTACTCACGTACTACCTCGGCATTGAGGTGCACAAGGAGATGGTGGCATCTCGATCAAGCAGACTACATATGCCAAGAATGTATTGACTCAATTTGGCATGTTTGATTGTAATTCCACCAAGATTCCTATGGAGCCGAGAACTCAGTTGCACAAGGATCCCGAAGGGCACCCGGTTGACGCCACCGAGTACTGGCGCATCATCGGATGTCTACGCTATCTTCACACCAGGCCGGATCTCTCCTACGCAGTTGGCGTGGTGAGTAGATTCATGGAGAAGCCCACGGTGATGCATCACAAGGCTATGAAGCAGATCCTCCGATATCTCAAAGGTACAATTGAGTTCGGACTGGTGTATGGGAGAGGTGGCGGAGAAGAGGAGATCACTAGCTTCACAGGACAGTGATCTGACCGGTAATATTGATGACCAGAAGAGCACAGGCGGCATGGCGTTCTACGTCAACGACTGCCTGGTTACATGGAACTCGTAGAAGCAGAAGACAGTGGCTCTTTCATCCTGCGAGGCTGAGTTCATGTCGACAACTGCGGCAGCGTGCCAGGCACTCTGGCTCAGGGCTTTGTTGGCTGAGCTAGTCGAGACAGAACCAAGGTCGGTGAAGCTGTTCGTCGACAACAAGTCTGCGATTGCCCTCATGAAGAATCCGGTCTTTCATGGCCGGAGTAAGAACATCGACACAAGGTATCATTCATTCGTGAGTGTGTCAAAGGTGGTCAGATCTACGTCGAGTTCGTCCGCACTGATGAACAGCAGGCCGATGCACCGACGAAGGCGTTGCCGGCAGCAAGGCTGGCGACTATGCGACACCGGCTTGGTGTCCGCGAACTCGGACCACACCAAGACTATGGGGGAGAATGTTGAATGCTATTCCTGGCAGTGGTCCCAAACCTATCAATGCGAAGCAATGGCTGGAGGCGTTTCAACCATTGCATGTGCTTGGCACGTTCTCAGGAGTTATTGACCAGTTTAATGGTCGGCATGTGTGAGTGCGTAGTTACTGCATGAGAATAGGTCGTGGGATGGCACGATTTTTGAACTCCCATGCATTTCGATAAATAGCAGTTGCTAGAACAATGTAAGGAGTCAGCCATTGTTTTGATTCCATGAGAGTCATAGTTTTGATTCCAGAAAAGAAGAAGAAAATTGCCCCAAGTGAGATTGCCATCCCGAGTCCCTGCAGTTGCTTGACGGAGCCCTGTCGCACCCAGGGGCGGAACTAGAACGAAAGTGACCGGGGTTCACTATTTCATCGTACATATAACACTATATGTAATTTTGAAGTAATGTTGTACTAAATTATTATATGTCCGATAATTTTTAACACAATAAGTTAACATAACCGATATCAATGTACAATGATAAAGAAATAGCGATCATAATGCTTACCAAAATGAAGAAATCCACTAAAATTATTGAAAATTGCAGCAAAGTGAAGGAACTAAGAGTGAAATATGAACAAAAGATGGTTGACATTGGCAAAATACATCGTTCGACTTCAATGGGCTATAAAAAAGAGAATAAATTGGATTAAAAATTTTCAAGAAAAAAAGTAGAACAAACAAATGAAAGTAAATGCATTACCTTTTAGTATTTACATTCTTTCAAGTTCATAAAGCGATGAACCACAGCAACATTGGTAACTTTCTTCATTTCTTCTTTCTCCGCATAGCAACATCAATTGAGGCCCTTAGTCGAGCAAAAAAAGTAATCTTAGCAGATTCACTTTGTGTATGGATAACAAAATCAATGTGTTGTTCCTTTTTTAACAAATTATCACAATTTTTCAGTATTTGGTTGTGGACACTATTCACTCCATCTACGTGCTCTTCTAGTCTGGCATTTTTATTCCAACCAGTCCAACCATTTATAACAAATACATCATACCCAACTTCGTTCTTATTGCGGTCTCTAAACAAGAAGCAACAAAAGCAATATGCTCTATCTTTGGACTCATCATACTCAAGCCAACTTCTAAATTCACTAAACCATTTAGGATTAACCTTCTGTTTTTATCCCCAAATTGTCTATATGAAAAATCACAAGTGCAAGGTTGACAAGGCTTATTATCCAAATACTTTCTTCTTACCACATCTTTCTGATTTGGATGATAATCATCTATTCCTTTTCTTTTGCCTGTATCAAACTGAATCTCCTCTTCCCAATTGATATCTTCTAGAGGTGAATTCCTAGCATTAGCAACATTATCTAGCGCTTTTCTTTTCAGAAACTTCTCCATAAATTTACCTGCCATTTTTTCATCGATTTAAGTATTTAATGATTTACAATATAGGGCACCGGCACTGGCGATTACTTCCCACATACCTAGTCATACGAGAATAGTCAAACATGTCGTCGTCCTCGACTGTATAACTACGACGGGGTGTAGTATCCTGAGTAACGAGAGTGTACGGCCCTCCGTACGTTACCAGGCACATGCACAAAGCAGGCGATCCATTCACTGATTCACGCACCAAGCAGTTGGACTCGCCTGCTCAAGCATTTCATCGAACACCTGGCTGGCACGAGCGTAGGCCAAGCGGCTGCCTTCCCTTGAGGTCGCCACCGCTCCGCCGGTGCCGTGCCGCCTCTTCGCCGGTGCTGCGCCGCCGCTCCTACCGTCGGCCATCACTACCGCCGCGTCGCCATTGCGCGCCATGCTCGCGCGCCTCGCCCGGCCGATGCCATTGCGCTCCGTGCCCACGCCTTGCCCGCCGCCGCGCCGCGACGCCGCGCTCGCTCGGCTGCGCCGCCGCCACACCGCGCGCCCGTGCGCCACGCCATGCTGCTGCGCGCGCGCGCGTACGTCGCTGACCGACCTCCCTACGCCGGCCTCCAAGCCCCAGGAGACAGGGAGAGAGAGAGATTTGGAGAGGGAGAGCCAAACTGAGAACAAGATGATGTGTGGCGGCTGCCCTTGGAAAAGGAGGAGGCTCTCAGGTTTTTATGGATTAGATTAGGTTAGATAAACAGGCCTTTTTTTCTAATCTGGCCCAAACCCCAAGAAATACAGGTGTTACATGGGCGATTTTGGCTACTGCGTGTCTTGGTTTGGTGGCTGGTATGCGCTTGTGGCCTTTTTGTTTGTTTGGTGGGCTGGTACTGGGTGCACAGTTTTTTGAGTTGGGGGTGCACATATGGTGTATATGGGCTGGGTAGTGCTGAAATTTTTTTGGACCCGGTGTCCTGTGACACCGGGTGGGCTTATTGGGCTCCGCCCCTGGTCGCACCCACGCATCCCCTCGAAGTCGTAGCCGAGTATTCGTAGTCGTAGCTGAGTGCGAGAAGTCATAGAGGAGCTACGACTACCTCCTCGGAGTTACGAGGAGTTAAGGAGAAGTCGTAGAGGAGCTACGACTACCTCCTCGGAGAAGTCATAGAGGAGCTACGAATTCCTTCTCGGAGTTACGAGGAGTTACGAAGAGGTCGTAGAGGAGCTACAACCTCCTCATCGGAGTTATGGAGAGGTCGTAGAGGAGCTACGACTTCCTCCTCGGTGCTTCGAGGAGTCGAAGAGGGCCGAGTGTTTGAAATCGTAGCCGAGTGCTCAGAGACTCCGCTGCGAAGTCGGAGACTTCACACGACAAACGAAGTAGGAATTTTGCACCTACAAAACTTCACACATTGAAATCAGAAGTAGAAGACTAGAGATCCGCTTCAAAGCAAAGCAAGAAACTCTCACGGCAAGTAAAATTTTCTCATCCTGTACCTTTGCCAACAGCGCCTACCAACGACCAAAACACAAAGTACCGAAACGATAGGGCGTTGACCAGCCCCCCGTACCTATCCACTGTCGTCCTCCATGATCTCTCTGGACCAGATTCCTCCCACCCTAGGTCGCCTTCCCCACCCCCACGCCCGCGAGAGTCGTCTCTACCACACGGCGCAGCACAGCAAAGCAGTCGCCACATCCATGGCGCCCGTCCTGCTCCCGGCCCTGGCCGCTCTGCTGGCGCTCGCCGCCTCGTGGCTGTGGAACTATGCCGTTGTGCCGCTCGCGTGGCGGCCCCGCTCCGTGGCGAGAAGGCTCAGGGAGCATGGGGTCCGGGGACCTCCGTACAGGTTCCTGAGAGGCAGCAACGAGGACATCCGGAGGATGAAGGCGGAGGTCGACAACATGGCGGCGCTGGACGTCCGCGATCACGACTACCTCCCGAGGATCCTGCCACACTTTGTCAAGTGGAAGGAGCAGTACGGTACGGTTTGTGATCGATTCTCTTGTGCTTGTTTCTTGGGCGTGCTCTGTTTCTGTTTCTGCTTAAGATATTATGATTTGTTTATCTGTGAGTAATCAAATGGTAAGCGGTAACAAGGCAAGTTATTGTAGATAAGCAGCATGGAAATGAAAGCTTTAGGCCTAATATTTGCAGATAATACGCGGATAGTTTGATGACTTGGCACTGGGAACGGATTGTCTAGCTAGCTAGTACCTTCTGTTGGCCAGAAAATTGCAGTTTTTCCAATAGGATAAATGCTGACTCCTGTTTCTTCAATTGCGAAATTGTATAATGACCTATGCTTTGCTTGCTTCGATGGCTATATTTACTTGATAGCACCTTGGACCGAAAAAACATTTGGTTGATAGCAACAGGTACAGCTGGTTAATGTAAACGAGCTGCAATTGTTTTCAGTAATAGATAAGTTAAATTTGGAAACACACCTTACGATTTCTACTTCAGACATTGGTGATAGGAAGTAGTGAAAGCAGTATGTCATGAAGTGGTAAGAGGAAAATAGAAGAAATAACAATATCAGGAAGAGAAATAAAATGGCCATAGAAATTAGTAAATTAATCCCTGTTCTGTTTATGAAAATAACTATCTTCTAACTAACATTGGATGTTAATTACTCCCTGTTCTGTGTAAGAAAATAGCTATCTTTTAAATAACTAGCGGATTTACCTACGCAATTGCACAGCTAGATATTACAATATAGTTGTCTTTGGTATATAACTCTATTGCCTATAATTAAAATAGGAAAAAGTCCATATAACATCCTGAACTTTGCTCGAAAGTCCGTCTAGCACCTCAAACTATAAAATCGGACAGTTGACCCTCCGAACTTTGCAATCCAGTTCAAATAACACCCTGATATGGTTTCAGATGGTGGTATTGCTCACGTGGCACGATGTGTGAGCGGTTTTACATATAGGATGACACACTGATTAAGTTATGTGAATGATACGTACAGCCCATAGGACATTCTCTCCCAAATTGGAGCAGAGAGGGAGTGAGCTACAGGTAGTGGTGGCCATGGAAGCACGGCTGAGAGCTCGGTAGAGGAGAAGCCCTTGTGGGCCTCACATGCCACTGAACCAACTTGGCCAGTGTGTCATCCTGCGCGGTAAAACCGTCTACTCATCGCGTCACGTAGGTAATACCACCATACAAAACCGGATCAGAGTGTTATATGAAGTAGATTGTTAAGTTCGGGGAGTCAAATATCTGATTTCATAGTTTGAGGTGCTGGACAGACTTTCAAACAAAGTTTGGGGGTGTTATGACTTTTTCCTTTAAAATACAATTGTATTTGCAATACAACTCTAATATACATATATGATTTATATGCACCGTTATAATATGGCCTCACCAAAATAAGTGGTGAAGTTGTTTATCTTTTTTCTCGATTAATGTGACTATGTGAGTATTTCTAGGATCTTTTTTCTTTTTAGAATTATTGTGGGATCTTAACCTCAAAATGAAGGGGTGCCTTGAATCTCACCTGATGTTTTTATTTATATTGATATTGGATGGTTTATATAAGTGTTCAGTCTGTAGTATAGGAATGAACACATATCATTCTAATCCCATTTAAGTACCTACGTACTACACCTTTTTATGGAATTAAATGTTTTCATTTGAATGGTATGCAGGAGGGCCATTTCTATATTGGTTTGGCCCACAACCTCGAATCTGCATCCTCGATTACGAGTTGGCTAAGCAGATTCTTGTGAATAAATATGGACATTTCGTGAAGAATGATGCACACCCGACTATTCTGTCAATTATTGGCAAAGGGCTAATAATGGTGGAAGGCACAGACTGGGTGCGACATCGTAGGGTGGTCAACCCAGCTTTTGCCATGGACAAGCTAAAGGTAATGGTCTACATAATTTCCAATTTGGTTCCAATTTCAAGCCATGGACTTGCTTTCTTTCAAAAATCTACTCAACTTGATCAGAAAAGGTCCTGTTCCTACTGCTGATAAATTCTCAAAATGTCTTTATCATTCTACATTGCAGATGATGACAAAGACAGTGGTTAGTTGTGCTGAATGCTTGATCAAGGAGTGGGAAGATCAGGCATCTAATAGCAAGAGCAGAGAAATAGAAGTCGAATTCAGCAATCAATTCCAAGAGTTGACAGCAGATGTTATATCCCGTACTGCTTTTGGAAGTAGTTATAGGGAGGGAAAAGAAGTATTCCATACACAGAAACAGCTTCAAGCCATCGCCACGGCAACTTTACTCAATGTGCAACTACCAGGATTCAAGTAAGTCTATTTATATGTCAAGAGTAGTTTTTTCTATAGACAATCTGTATTGCTCACTAGTAAACTTTTGTTTTTAGGTATCTCCCTACTAAAAGAAACAGATCTAAATGGATGCTAGAAAAGAAGCTTAAGAACACACTCATTCAAATGATACAGTCCCGACTAGCATCAAAGGGAAGTGGCTTTGGAGATGATTTGCTCGGTGTGATGCTTGAGGCTTGCTTCACAACAGATCAGGGAGAAAAGCAAGATAAGTTGGTTCTAAGCGTGGATGAGATCATAGATGAATGCAAGACATTCTTCTTTGCAGGGCATGAAACCACATCCCATTTGCTTACGTGGACAATGTTATTGCTCAGTGTGTATCCAGAATGGCAGGAGCGGTTAAGAGAGGAGGTGCTGAGAGAATGTGGAAAGGAAAATCCTAATGCAGACATGCTTAGCAAATTGAAAGAGGTAAGAACAACATGGCTTGCATGAATCCCCTAATTAATTATGGGAATTTTTTTTATTTCCATCTACTTTTAATTCTTGCAAGTGTCAGAAAATATCTTTAGTAGGCTATGGTTTTCTCTACGGTGGTGATTCTGATTTCTATTCTTGTGACATGTGAGTCAAGGTTAATCTTGGTTGTGCATATTTTGGTTGTAGCTAAAACTGAAGATTGATATTGCAGATGACAAAGGTGTTCCTTGAGACACTAAGACTGTATTGCCCTCTTATTGTAATACTAAGAAAGCCTATCTCCGATATGAGATTGGGAAGCCTGAACTTACATAAAGGCGATACAATTGTGATACCTATTCCAATGCTGCACCGAGACAAGGAGGTTTGGGGTGACAATGCCAACGAGTTCGATCCGTCGAGATTTGAAAATGGGATCACAACAGCAGCAAAGATTCCACATGCTCATTTGGGGTTCTCCATAGGGCCAAGATCATGCATCGGTCAGAACTTTGCAATGTTAGAAGCGAAGTCGGTGATGGTCATGATCCTGCAGAAGTTTTCCTTCACTCTTTCCCCAAAGTATGTCCATGCACCTGCAGATCTGTTAACACTTCAGCCCAAGTTTGGTCTTCCCATACTTTTGAGGCCACTGGATGTATGACGACAGATGGTTCTATATGTGTATGTACATGTGAGATTGCTAGTGTTTCAGGTCTGCTCAGTTCAACCCTCCAAAAAAATACACCCAAAAGGTTAAGATGTCGATGAAAGGTGGAAACCAACGTTGTTCAGGACTCAGGAGTGTTCAGCATGTTCAGTTTCCAACGTTGTTCAGGACTCGGGAGTGTTCAACATGTGCAGTTTCTGTACCAAATCGGAGTTCATGTATGCAACAGGAGTAACTTCTGGGATATGCCCAGATTATGTATGAAAGATTACAAATTTAAAACTTTATATTCAAGTTTGAAATCTAGTTGAACCACCAGATAGAACGCCAGTTGACACCCAGATATGGAATGCATTGGATGACCGAAATTACTGAACAAGTAGACAATCAGAGGATGTCCACTGTATATGGTTTTTTTTTTATGATGTGGTGACGAAATAGTAGCAGAGAAGCGATTGATTGACACATTCTCTTTCAGTCTCCTTCAACTTTTGCCGTTTCAAACTCAGTTAACGTTGATTAATATATGACGACTATACTATACGTAGACCGTAGACCACAGGTTCCTTCGAAAAGAAAGTACCAATGCATGTTGTGCACGTATCAGTAAAGAGCTTAACGATACCTGTATGGCTGAATTTGCACATAACGAGCCAAGCAGCTATGACTAAGACAATTTCCTCTAGACGCCAATAATTCAAGATCTTTGAAACAGGAGAATGAAAACAGCAACCGATGGATCAGATTTGGAAAGCGCAGGTCAAGTTGGGTTGCCTGTATCAGTAGAAGGTGAAACATAGGGTAAATCTTGAGTAATTTAGGGGATTCATGAAACATGTTGATAGCTTGCAATTGCTAATCTGATCCAATAGCCAAGATTACTACTCTCATTCACCTATTCTGAGAATGGTTCTCATGCGATACGTTTCTGCTGTTGTCATTCTTTGTGGAGTAGATTAGATAGTCAAACTAAAGATTGATTCATGGTGTTTCCTTCTACTATCCTGCGCATTACAAACAGTAGTGGGGGAAATATCCAGTGTCCATTACAAACACGACTCCGTGCCAAAGTGCTCATTCTCATCCCGACGGCCCTACCTCAGAGTCTGTTTATGTTGACTTCTACTTCTACTTTAACCTAATATGAATATCTGTCTTCTTAAAATGGCTTCCATACTAATCTCACTAGGGGTGCAAACGGAGCAGATAATTTTCGTCCGACCGATCGACCGAAGGCTCGCGGAGTGGATATGGAATAGATAAATAGGTATTCGACACTATCCGTGTCCGATTCCGACTCCGAGGAAAAAATATGGAATAGGATACGAGATTAGTGATATCCGTCCGTATATATCCGTATGTCAAGTGATATGAGAAAGTATGTTGTAACTTCACATAGAAATAAGATAATATATAGGTAGATTGTCACATCTAAACATACAGAGAATACTGAGTGCTCTTACTTCGATATTTTGGTGATTAATCTCTCTGTGTTCACTTAGATCGCACTCTACTGTCCAATGTCCTATGTAAAGAAATAGATAATTTTTGTCCGATCGACCGACTGAAGGCTCGCGGAGCAGATATGGAAGAGGTAAATAGGTATCCGACATTGTCCGTGTCCGACTCTGATTCTGAGAAAAAAAATGGAATAGGATACAGGTTGAGCGATATCCATTCGTATCCATTCCGATTGCACCCCTACATCTCACTCCCATCTGCCTCTACGGATAGGGCAGGGGTCACATGTGCATCACGCACCCACTACTCTCACTCATGTCTCGCGCATGCATATCTGCCTCACTTTCCCTAACGCTTGCTCGTACTCCTCTCACTCCTGTCTCGTGCATGTATATCTGCCTCACTTTTTGTAGAATTGAGTATGGTGGGTCAGAGGGGGTGAACGACTCTTTCAAAATCTTTCCCAAATATCAATAACAACATGTAGCGAAAAAATAAATTCATAACATCATCAAAGCCCTAAGCCAAGGAATGCAAAAACCTAAAAATGCAAACCCTCACCGGTTAGACCTCAAATTACAATTGGTCAGACAAGAAATTGCAGCTGGTTAGACCGATGATGAGGATAGAGTAATCCTCTAATTACTACATCATCATATACTTTAATATAACCCTTATCAATAAAGGAGGAAATTTGTAGAGTAGTCGTAAGCTATCCTACAACTGGGGTGGGGTGGTCCTGAAATCTCACGCGGGAGAGACCTTAAAGTATGTCATTTAACTATACTTTCCACTCACTAATAATGTGCCTAAGTACGAAAGTTTGTTAGCTAGCATACGAGCCACTAAAGCGCTCAAAATTCGTTGACTACTCGTAAGAGGAGACTCTCAACTAGTCGTGAATCAGGTCGAAAAAGAGTACCAGTGCTCTAACTCGACCATGTTTCATTACTTGTCAGAAGTCAGGAAGTTTTAAAAGCACTTCTTTGATTTTGAGTTATAGTATATATCTCAAAAGGATAACTTTCTCGCAAATCAGCTAGCTCAAATAGCTTCATCCCGATCACAAGTACCACATGGAGTCTTCTTAGAACAACTCCAATAGCCATCTCTAGTTGAAGCACCAGAGACAACCCTAAACGAGATGACCTCTATATAGTACAAGGATACTCAGATGGCTCCCATATATGAGTATCTTCAGATGGGTTCAGCACCCAATGACGATCTCGAAGCAGATTGTCTAGTCCGTAAGGTCGAAATGTATACTTTGATCAATAGGGTACTCTACAAGTGGAGTACTCAAGGGGTTCTCATGCGATGCATATCGTAGAAAGAAGGATTGTTACTCCTTACCGACATACATGGGGGCATCTATGGAGCACACACTTCGTACAAAATGCTGGTCAAAAAAGCTTTTCGATAAAGTTTTTATTAACTAATAGCCCTCAATGATGCCAAAGAGTTGGTGAAAAAGTTTGTACAATGCCAATTTCACAGTCAGCAGATACACCAACCAGCTTAGGCTCTCCAGACGATTCCTTTATCTTGGCCTTTTGTGACCTAAGGGCTTAACATCCTAGGACCATTTCCTAGAGCACTAGAGGGCTTCGAGTTCCTTTTTGTGGCTATCAATACGTTCACAAAATGGATCGAGGCTTAACCCGTGATAGGGATAACAATGGAAGTCGCAAAGAGGTTCATGACGAGAAGCGTGATTACTTAATTTGGAGTGCCAAGCCGGGTAATCACAGACAACGGTAAGCAATTTTCAAGTGCAAAATTTCAAGAATTTTGTGGCGAGTTGGGCACCAAGCTGTGCTATGCCTTGGTCATCCATCCTCAGAATAATGGGGTAGTCAAGCGCGCGAATGGCCAGATAATACAATGAATTAAGACTCGAGACTTTGATCAGCTTGTAAAACGCTCGGGGGCCTGGGTACAAGAATTACATTCAATATTATGGGCAATTTGTACAACTCCAAGCTGGGCACGGGAGAGACACCTTTTTTCTTAGTTTTTGGGGTCGAAGCCATTCTTCTTTTAGAACTAAAGCTCTGACCGACAAGGGTAAAAAACTTTAACGATTCTAACCAAGAGCAACTTCGAGCAGATGACATTAATCTACTCGAAGAGAAGAGGAATCAAGCTCTAATCCGATCAGTAGTCTATTAGCAAGCTATACATAAGTACTACAATTGTAAGGTCCAACCTCGTAGCCTTGCTGTAGATGACTTGGTATTGAGAAAAATTCAATCCCAATCTAATCGAAATAAACTTTCTCCCAAATGGGAAGGTCCTTACACCGTGGTCAAAATCACACAACCAGGCTTTGTGTGACTTGATATGGAGGACGGCCAGATTCTCTTGAACTCTTGGAACATTGATCAATTACGTAAATTTTACTAGTAACATTTCTACCATTTTTCAAGAAAACATTTAGTTTGTGCAAATCTTTATTGTTGTATGTCTAGTAGAGCTTCTTTTATATTCGTTTGACTACTTCTAGAATATCCAATTTGTTTTTATTGGTTGGAGAAGGGAACACCATTAGTCGAAGTCTCTCCTCCCTGCACGTAGTCTTACCCATTAAAAGGAGCTTTCTAGTGTTGTGCTGTTTCCAACTTTTGCTATTAGCACAAAACAATTGCGTTGTCTATGAAGATGTCGAGTGAATATAAGAGAAGAAATTCTGAGTGTTTATCTTATCACCATTCATATCTTTGATTTGATTAACTTGATCGAAACGAGGTAACATCATCTAGTCGAAGCCTTTCTTTTTTGCATGTGGTCTTGCCCACTAGAAGGAACTTCCTAGTGTCAACACATTCCTCACTTTTGCTACTAGAACATGACAATCGAATTCGACAACGATGGTCTGATAAGTTGCTTTGCTCATTGCATACTTTACTCTGTATTATTTGCTTTGTTTATTCACATAAACAAAGTAAATAGTCGGGGGCTAAGATAAAGTTATCAGTATAACTCATTCTTTGTCATAAAATTGTTTTCTTTTTTTTCACTTTGTCATCTTACGATTACTAACTACTCTACGAGATAGACTACAGTTAAAGGAAGCCAACTTTCATTGATAAAAGGTATATTCTTTACAAAATTTTCATTACAAAACTACTCTACATCGAGTTATATTTCTTCTGTGACCTTACGACTGACTGGCTCAATTCTTTGACTAGTCAAGTCACCTCTTCTTCTGAGCAGCTGAAGTCATGTTCGATCGGATAAAGGTTTAAGTCCTGACCGTTAGCCTTGAGTTTTGCCAAGACATAGCTCATGGCCCCAGTTGTGGTTATAGACCAAACAGAAAGAGAGTATGGTAGTGGAGAGTTAGGTGAGCAATGCCGTCCTCAGGGCCTTCCCCCTGGTTAGCATTACATATATATATCCTTTATGGGGAGTGTTTTTACAATGGTATCCTTACATCCAAATATCCTTTCCCAGGGGTAATCTTGTCAATATACATGTCCCATTTGGGGGTTTACAACCTTTTAACAGGCCTACCGGGGTTAGGTGGGGGCCTCCCCTACAACAGGAGCCTCTCATGGTGAAGGGCTTCACGGGCCGAAGCCATGTTGCCAAGCCATTTGGCCCCCTCCGTCCCCGCGGCTTGTGAGCTTGTGTGATATTGGGCAAAAATGATTTCGCGTGTCCCTTTGTAGTTCCTGCATACGCGAAGCCGGGGGCCGCAGATGAAGTCGATGGCAAAACCGTGCATGAATGCAGGATAGGCACGCAGACGCACCTGATTGGGGCGTGGTGCGTGCGTGGGTGACGGTGTCGCTTCCGCTCCCGTTGGTTGTGTGTCCCCATGGGGGAAATGGCTATATATATGCCGGCAGTGCTGTGGCACTGTCCTTCCCCAATCCTGCCGGTGGCTTTGTCGCTTAGTGCTCCCGCGTGCTGCGTTGGCGCATAGCCGGGTGCGGCTGAGATGATCTTGGTCTCGGAAATAGGCCTTCCTCAGTTTGTGTACGTGTAGCAAGAGTATCGCCAATTAGGACGATCAGCAGACGTTGATGAACTGAAGGATTCCTATTTTTGAGCGCACGATCAAAACTTTGACAGCGATCCTCGGCCGCGCTTCCCACTCGCGGGTGAAGTGGACTGTTAGACTTCGGCCGGTTGGACTGTGCTTCACGATGAGGATGGGGCGTCGAGCTGGCCGCCGATGTGGCCTTCAAGCTTGGAGCCATCCCTCGTAGCATCATTGTTGTCGGCGGAGTCGGCTCACTAGGCCGAAGGCGCTCCGCGGTCCGGAGTATCGTCATAATGGTGGCACGAATCGCGGCGACCCCTGAAAAGCCAGGGGGCTGTTGCGGCTGTACACACTTTGACCGCGACGCCTCACCTCGCACTGGTTGCATCTCCATCGATCGGCGTGGACTCCCACCATCGGTTGAGCTTCCACCGGCTAAACTGTTCCGTGGGCGTTATCTGCGAACTGTTAGCCACGAAAAGATGCTAAACATAGTAGGATCGGGATACGAAACTTCCCTGGTGCGCAAGGTTGCGCCGGAGGTCGTCGCCCCGAGTCATCGAAGCGGAGGGTGTCTTCGGGCTTGCGGCACCAGCGCGTGGGTGTGCGGCGAAGTCTCTCCCTGCAGGCGGGGCCGAAGGCGAAGTTGGGGTTGCCCTACGGAGGCGGAGACCCCGCCGAAGTTGCTGTCCAGATTGACCGGTCCATGGACCGCGATTATTGCGACGATGGCCCCGAGGGTCATGCTGTCGCGCAGTGGTGGGATACGGCACGCCACACGAACAGCATTGCCTCCGAGGGAGTGGACACGTGGCGGTACACGATTGATGCGTCGTGCTCTAATAGACCATTTGCACGGTGACCTTGCAACAGGCACGACGCGCGTGGACGGTTGTGCCGCTTTCGCCTCCATCGCGGGGAAGGCGAGCGATTCGTCTCCCGCCATTTACGTTTACCAGTGGTGTGGGAGATGCAGGGGCTTTAAATACCCCCTGTGGCAGCACACCTACGCTCTCCTCACACCTTCTGGTCTCTTGTCCTACGCCCCGCTCTCCTGTCTTCTTTGCCGCCTTGCTGCTCGCGTCGTCACCTAGCTCGCGGAGAACGATGGCCCACGGCACAGAACATACGCAACATGCTAGCAGTGGGTCCTTCTCTCGATGATCATCGCCGCTTGAGGTGGAATACACACTCGAGGGGCGCGACTCCACGCTGGTGGACAAATGGTGGATGGCGTGGAGAAAATAGAGAGCTCGTGCTCCTGTGTCTTGGGCTCAACCCTCGCGACGGAGGATACGATCCGCGGCCTACTACGCAAAGGGAAGCTGCTGGACCGCCGAGAGGTGCGACTGCCTGCGAGCGACGAGACCGAACCGCACCCCGAGAAGTCAGAGGTGATCGTCTTCGTCGCCTATTTCGAAGCTGGGCTGCGCATCCCCACCGCTATGATTGTCGGGGACGTCTTACGAACCTTTGGGCTTGAGCTGGCATAGATGACTCCGAACGCGATAGCCCATCTTGCCGTGTACAGCTAGGCGTTGCGTACGAATGCCTGCTGGCCCAGTGCATCGCTGTTCTCATTTCTCCATGGCGCACTGTGCCAGCCAAATGAGTGGAGAGATGGGATGTTCTCCAACTTTGCAGCATCGACTTCGCTCCTTGGTCCCAGTGCGGGAAGATCTTCCCTACGAACTCGACATGGGCGAAGTGGGAGCTGAAGTGGATGAGACGGTGGTTTTACCACCGTGTGGCGAGCGGTAGCGGTCTCGAGTGTTCTGGGCGGCCAGTGGCGTTCAACCCCATGCCCAGCACGACGATAGATGCTGACGACCAGCGAAGGGCGCAGAGGCTGGTAGGGATCACCACCCGCTTCAACATGCGCGACTGCTGAATGGTGGGTCGCGCCTGGGGCGCTTCGTCGTGACAACGTCCGCCCGTCCGTGTCTTCGCTGCCGAGACCCTCCGGTCCACATAAGTTTTGGTGGAGCCTTAGTGTTCCCTACTGTCAATCGGGCCTTGTGTTTGAAATCTCCCCCTTGCCGGCTATAGGTACTCCCCTGGAGGACGTGGAGTGCGTAGTGGGCGCGTTCCTTGGGCCATATATGGCGAGGGAACACACCCTGCGCGCGGCTGTGACCGCGGAGGCAGAGTTAGGGCGGATAAACTGTGTGTGCGAGGCCTTGGACATGAGGGTGCCAGAGCGCGCTACTCCGGCCCCGAGCCAACTTCGCCGCAGTGCCCAAGGGAGAGGATTGTCGTCTTGCCAGGGTGCTCAGTCCTCCACAGTCGGACCTGGTACACCGGCAATTGCTTGCGTCGGCCTTGCCGCTGCTGACGGCACGACAGATACGGACTCCAACTTGGCAAAGGATGCCGATTCGGAGGTAGATGCGGGTATCGAGGGCAAAGAGGGGCCCACAGACAGTGGCGAGGATGAGGAGTGTGGCGTGGGCGACCGGAGGGGGAAGCTTCTTCGCCGTCGGCTGGCGTTGAGGCGGAGTTGTCGCCCGTGGAGGATGTTGGAGCGAAGTCCTTGCCTGTGGCGATTACTTGGGTGGAGCCCCCGCCTACGGCCATTGCCGAGGCGGGGTCACCGCCCTGCTCCCCGAAGGTGAAACGGCCACACGCACTATCACCCCTTCGCTTGGAGAGGGGGTTCGCTGTCACCGCCCTGCTCCCCAAAGGTGAAACAGCCACACGCACTATCAGCCCTATGGGACTCCGACTCTGACACCGAGTACCCCTCGCGCCGTCCCACGGCCCCGATGCGCGGCTCACCGGGTCGGGGCTTCTTTGAACTAAGCTCCGACACGGAGGCCCCCCGGTTCGGAGGGCCAGTCTCGTCGGGGGACGCAGGTATCCCTACGGTTTCTTATGCGGCTGAAGGGGTGCCCCGGTGGGGTCCCTCGGCTGTTGTAGAAGGCAAACTCACATGGTTTGGTATGCTCCCTTGGTGCATTGGTAGGGCTCTGATCGCTACGTCCCTTCGTAGCAGCATGCTTCCCCGAGCGTGGGCAAAATTCAGAGCGCGGGGATGTTCCTTCGGGAGGGACGTTCAATGTCGCCGAAACCATCGCTGTGGATGCCGCACAGCTAGCAAACTTCGTCCCTCGACCAAAGGTGCCGGCAGCGTGGCAGGGGGGCGCGGATAGTGTGGTCGCAAACCTGGACCAGCAGGCGCTGCAGACCTATGGGTCGGGACTTCTTGGGAGGGTGTTGGAGGTCTCGAAAATGAGGGTAGGTATCTGACCCTGAGCGGCACACGATCCTTTTATAGGTCTACTAACCACTTCACCGTGCAGACCGTCGCCCTTGGCCGTGCGCTGCAGGCAGCCCACGCCCGTGAGCGGGAGGCGTTAGCAGACCGACTGCGTACCACCGAAGGGGCTCTTCGCGCGGCCGAGGCGCATTCCTTTGAAGACGACCGCATCCGCTGCCTGGAGGCGGAGCACGCGGGGGCCATCTTATACGCCGAGGATCTTGTGGCGGCGACGCGATAGGCGGCCGTGGAGGAGCAGGACGGCCTACTTCGGCAAGTTGCTGCGCTAGAAGAGAAGGGCCGCCTTGCTTTATCTCTGAAGGAGCGAGACCAGGCTCTGGGCGACGCCTCGGTGGCGGCATGGGATGCTATGCTGGCCTTGGAGGGCGCCCTCGAAGACCTTGTCGTCGAAGTGTCGCCTTGCTCATTCGGGCCCGAAGAGCTGTCACAGACGCTTCGCCGAATCGGGGATGCTTTCGACCTTGCTCGCAGCGCCGCGATGTCCTTCGGCAACCATTGTTCCTACGTGACCTCGTGCCTGGCATGTGCGCTTCTCCAGCACCGGGGCTACCGGCATGTCGACGAACTGGCTGACCCGCACCTGGAGATGCCAGCCGGGGCCGGAGTGATGTCCGGTGCTGTGCGCGCCGTGCAGCCCACTGTTCGGGTCTTTCATGAGCGGATTTGGGAGTACATCGGGGAGGCCGCGGCGAGGGTAAAGCTACGACGGACCATGTATAACGAGGGGAACCTCGGCCAATGGTTGGATGAAGTTCCCCGGCGTGACGAAGGTGGCGCCGATGGCTCGAGGCAAGTGTGACACCGAAGTTCTTGCGTGTCGGTGTGTGTTGTAACCTGCGTGTCCTATTCCAAGAATAAAGTGGAAATTGCTTCCCACACCCTGACCGGTATGCCCTTATGTTCCAAGCAGCTGCCCGACGGGGATCGGCTGTTAATCTCCGACGCCATAACCCGGCCTCGTCTGCGGCGCTAGTGGGCTGAGGACTCGCTGGACTTCTGGGCGGGTCGAACCTCGGCGTGCGAGGTGCCGACGCGGTCGTGCGTCCAAACGGAACCGAACGAATAGCGTTCGCTTGTGCAATAGAGCTTAAGGGATGTTGACCGACCGACACCCTTGTAAGCGCTCGTATACGAACGTAATAAACCAGCCAAGACGCTTGTCGCCGTCACTTTTTTTTGGCACGCTTTTGTGACTCGTTGGTGAGGTTTGGCAGTGGCGGTGGAGCTGACGCCTAGCCGAAGTAGACGCGCGAGCGCTTCGTCCCCTACCCCTCGAAGTGGTGGCGGCGAGTGGCGTCTGGTCGGCGACGTCGCGGCGCTCCGTCCCTATCCCTTGAAGTGGCGGCGGAGCCGACGCCTGGTCGGCGAACACGCGGCGCTCGTCCCCTACCCCTCGAGTGGCGGCGGCGAGCCGCACCTAGTCGAAATAGACGTGCGAGCGCTCCGTCCCCTACCCCTCGAAGTGGCGGCAGCGGAGCTGGTGCCTAGTCGAAGTAGACGCGCGAGCACTTTGTCCCCTACCCCTCGAAGTGGCAGCAGTGGAGCTGGCGTCTAGTCGAAGTAGACATGACAGATTACAGGAACCTGGCTCCGCAGCCCTTGGCCTTCGCGGTCTACATGGGACTTCACAGGCACGACTGTTTCCCCGTAATTCTGGATATTAACGGGACATCTGAAGCAGGATTAACGGAGCTCTGCGCATGTCTCTTTACAACTGGAAGGGGGGGCCTCGCTTTGTGCTCAATTGCTTCGGGGGCCCCCGAGGATAAGGAAACGTGTGAAGTGTAATTGGCGGAGCCCTGTCGCTGAAGCGGGGCGGCACTGTTGCATTACATGCACCTGGAATGGCTAATGGGACGCTTGAGGCGCAATTGACGGGGTCTTGCTTCCGGGGCTCTTTAAAAGGGCAAGTGGTCAAGTGAAGCACCACTCGCCTTCCCAAACATTCGTGCCCCTGCAACTTCTCCTCTGGAACTCGTAGTCCCTACTCTGCCCCAGCTTCCTCCGATGCTTGTTTACCGGCGCCGATAGTGACGAGGGCTCCCGAGCGCGGCTAATACCGCTGGGATGACCGTAGGGTCGAACATCCCGCCAACATGAGGTGGATGTGACACCGTGGTGTGTTTTCCCCTCGCCAGCTCGCCTAAGGACCGCGGCTGATGAGGGGTGGTGGGCAATTCACTTGTACTTCAGCAAGAAAACTGTTAGCTTTAGGAGTAGACCTCCACTTCCTGCCAGCGAGGTCGTGTCTCGCCAGGGGTGCCCCTCACAGGCGCCTTACCCCCCCAGTCTCCTTCCCTAGCTCAAGGACGCTGCTGACTGGGGGGCATCGCTTGTACTTCAACAAGGGGTCTTTCAGCTCCGGAGGCAGACTTCGACTCCCCTGTTCCGGGGCCGCACGCCCTCGGGGGCGCCTTCAATGAGCGCTCTCGTCTCTTCGTATCTTCTTCAGAAGCGTAGGCCATGGAGCTCCTACGTCGCCCCTTCTCCACGGTGTCATAGTCTCGCTTGTCTTGCGAGACGCTGCTGCCGAGCTATGGCGCTAGGAGGAAGCTCCTCGGGCCTCCGAATTGAGGGGGTCCGCCGCACCCGTGTATCTTGAAAGTTTTGTACGTGAGGCACCTCGCCCTTGTAACCACGGCATACTGTCTATGTGACGCAGAACGCGGTTTGCGAAAAGTGCGGTGAGCCTCTAGTGCCCGTGCTGCCCACCTGTATCCGGTGCGTCATCCTCCGCTTCATTTATACTCCGTAGAGTGTGTGGGAACATCGACCACGTCTCATTTATACTTCGGAGAGTACGCGCAGCGGCAAGACCGACGCGTACGCGGAACATCCGCGTCTCATTTATACTCAGTAGAGTGCGTAGGGACAACATCTGTATCTTATTTATACTCCATAGAGTGCATGGGAACATCGACCACATCTTATTTATACTCCGGAGAGTACGTGTAGCGACAAGACCGACACGTGCGCGGAATATCCGCGTCTTGTTTATACTCAGTAGAGTGCGCAGGGACAACATCCGCATATTATCTATACTCCGTAGAGTGCGTGCAGAGGCGGACCTTGACGCTACGTCTTATTTATACTCCGTAGAGTGCACGCAAAGGCGTCCCCCCGCTGCGTCTTATTTATACTCCGTATAGTGCGTGCAGAGGCGGACCTCGATGCTACGTCTTATTTATACTCCGTAGAGTGCGCGCGGAGGTGGACCTCGACGCTACGTCTTCTTTATACTCCGTAAAGTGCGTGCGGAGGCAGACCTCGACGCTACGTCTTATTTATACTCGAGTGCGTGGGAACATCGACCACGTCTGATTTATACTCCGGAGAGTACGCGTAGTGATACCACCGACACGTGCGCGGGACATCCGCGTCTTGTTTAGACTCAGTAGAGTGCGTAGGGAGAACATCCGCGTCTTATTTATACTCCGTAGAGTATGCGTGGAGGCAAGCCTCCGCGCATTTTGGCCGGGAATACGACTAATCTCGCAAACTGTGAACTTTACTAAATTCCCGTTTGCGCAGGTGAGTGATTACAAAAGGCCGGGGACTAACCACTCAACTGTCGTTGCCGTGGCAGCGAGGTAGGGAGCCTCTGCTGCTTCTGCTGTCGGAGCGATCAGGAGAGCCCGGCGGGGTGCCTCTTGGCGCCGCAGGCACCCTTGTGCGGGCGCGCCTGGCCTAGGAGTCTCTCTGGACTTCATGGTGTGGGCCTCGGGTGCCGAGCTCTATGCGCCGGGCCCTATCCTGGTCGCCGCGGACGGTAATGACACCCCGCAGGCCTGGGAGCTTCACGCATAGGAAGCCGTGGTGTGGGACTGCCCCGAATGAATTGAGGATTGGTCGTCCCAAAATAGCGTTGTAGGGGTACTGGATATCAACGACGTCGAAGGTGGCGTCCCTGCTCCGCACGTTGTCGCCCCGGCCGAAGGAGACTGCGAGCATATCGGCCCGCGCCATCGGCCGACCTCGAAGCCTGCGGCGAAATTCTCATGGGGCCAAGGCGACTTCGAGGGATCCCCATCTGGTCGAAAGCCCCTGCGAACAAAATATTCGTGAAACTTCCTCCATCGACCAGGACACGCCTGACGTCACATCCTGCTATGGCATCCTGGATGACCAGGGGATCTTGGTGGGGGAACTCCACGCCCTCGGCGTCGGTGGGCGTGAAGGTGATCTCGTGCTGCGCCCAGTCTGGCGGTGCCTATGCCGGGTATGCCGTCACGTGGTATAGCCTCCGCACGTAGGTCTTTCGTTGCCTCTCTAAAGCGAACTCCAGGGAGGAGCCCCCGAAAATGACGTTTATGACCGTACGCTGGGCTCCTTCCGGGGCGTGGATCTGTAGGGGGCTCTCCTGAGGCTGTAGCCCCTGATCCTGAATTCTTAGGGGCCGTCTAGGGGTTGCTGGACGTGTGCCACGACGGGTGGCCGCACCTCGAGGTATCTGTCTCTGGCGACGCTTTGCCGAAGTGCTGCAATGTTGATGCATGAACGTGTGTCATGGATGCCTCGGCCGTGTACTTCGCACCACTGGCGGTGTTGGTCGCCATATTCTGCGCAGGCCCGATGCTCACGGCCCCAGCCTCAGCCTCGCCCCCGACCCTGGCGAGCCTTGGCACCGCGGCCAGCGGGGGCGTTGTCTTCTGAGCCACCCTCAATGTCAAAGACGTGACGGGTTCTCCGAGACTTCTATTGGCCGTGCTTGGGCCTGTCGCCCGATGGGTCATTGTGCTGGGAGGCGTCCTTCGATGGCTCCTGCCTGCGTTTGCCCTTCGAGGAGCCTTCCTTCGGTGAGTCTTCGCTCTTCGCCGTGCCCTCTGCTGGATTGGCGTCGGCGTCATTGCCTTGACGCCACCACGCGTCTTCTTCTGCTCTGGCGTATTCCTTTATCTTGTCGAAGAGCTTCGCCACCATCTTGATTGGCTTCCACGCATTGTACTCGGCCAGTGGGCCCGGGCGGAGACCCTGTATTACTGCGTTGATGATGGTTGTCTTGTTGACATCTTTGACCTGGCAGCGGACCTGCGCAAAGTGTTTGAAGTAGTCTTGAAGCCTTTCTGATGGTTTTTGCTTGATCACGAAGAGCTGATCCGCATCGATGCGCTCGACGTAGTTTCCCTGAAAGTTGTTGTAGAGGCGGTCGCGAACCTGCTCCCATGCGTAGATGGAGTTCGGCTCTATGGTGAAGAACCAGTAGAGTGCCACTCCCTGCAACGCGAGGGGGAGCCCCTTCGCCTTCATGGTGTTGTCTTCGCCTGCAGCTTCGATGGCGGTTTTGTATACACGTACGAACTCCCGGGGGTCCGTGTCGCCCTTGTACGACGTGATGGCGCTGGGGAATTCGAAGTCCTCTGGCCATGCCGCCTCTCTGTAGGCCCGCAGATAGCGGGGACTCCGGGTCCACGTGTCGCAGCAAGGCGCGGCTGGATGTGGGGGCGTCGCGACTATCCGCCCGTTCTGGCGTGGGCTCTGGCGCGACCACCAGCGGGGTCTTGCATGCTTTGCACAACCCCGCGGAGATCCGCTAACTCCCGCTGGAGCGTGCCGAGGGCCGCCAGCAGGGCGTTCACCACTGCCAACGTAGACGAGGCGATCAGCGCACCTGGTCGCGCTGCCGGGATAGCCGCAACCACGACTTGTGCCCTTGGGTTGCCCGCTGCGTCGACGCAATGGGATCCGACGTCGATAATGGGGCCCGCGTCGCCGCCGGGGCCACCCGACGCTCCCGCACCGGGTGTAGGGACGGCGGTCGCGCCTCCACGGGTGCCGACACTACCGCTCCCTACCACCTGGGCGGTACTGTCGGGGTTGATTGTCACACCGGCGGTGGGGTCGATCGTCGTGTCGGCGGTGGCGGGGTCGATCGTCGTGTCGGCGGTGGCGGGGTCGGTCATCGCGCAGTGAGCGTCGTCGTTCGCGCCCGCGATCGCCGATGCCGAAGCCCTGGTGTTGACATGGGACTTCGCCGCGACCTCTTCCTTCTTCTTCGCCGCCGATGATGAAGTTTTCTTCGGTGCCATCCTTCTTGAGATCTTGAGGCTTGCTCTTGTCGTCCCCACGAACGGCGCTAACTGTTGTGGTTACAGACCAAACAGAGAGAGAGTATGGTAGTGGAGAGTTAGGTGAGCAATGCCGTCCTTAGGGCTTTCCCCTTGGTTAGCATTACGTATATATATCCTTATGGGAAGTGTTTTTACAATGGTATCCTTACATCCAAATATCCTTTCTCAGGGGTAATCATGTCAATATACATGTCCCATTTGGGGGTTTACAACCTTTTAACAGGTCTACCGGGGTTAGGTGGGGGCCTCCCCTACAACAGCCCCTTTTACCGCATCTCGAATCGAGTCAGCTTGCTTGCCCAAAACAATCTTAATATGTCTTGTTGTAGATACAAACCAGCCCATAACATATGGAACTTGGCCAAAAATTGAAACCAACTCAGAATTAAAGACTAGACACAATCGAACTTCTGAATCATTGTCTTCTCCAATCTTAATTTAAAGTTTGAAAATTTGATTCCAGCATCTTGGTGGTATTTCCCACTGATATAAAGTGGACCTTCTCTTGGTGTGCCATCGTCTTCTCCTTTTGGATCTTCTCTTGGTGTGCCAGTCTCCCTCACCTCCCGCTTGGTAGCACCAAGTTCTTACTCTCGTAATAACACAAGAATATATAAAGTGGAAGTATTATGTAGCAAGCTATCCTTAGCAGTTTAACAAACTTAGGATCAGATTCACTTGTTTAGTGAGTTCTCTTACTCTAGTTCGAGTGATTGGTCCATTGTACAATTACGCAAAGCTTTAGCCATTGGACTAATACTAGTTTTGTCATTGTCATTGTTACTTGAATATGATGATAAGATGATGATTGTGTTGATAAAACCTTGATAATAGTCATGTCCTCATTAGCTGCGATCCATGACGACACACCACGATAAACCAATCTATTATTTTTAGAGAGCTATACGTTTGTTCTTGCTAAGGTTTGGCATATGATTGCAACCTAGAGGGGGAATTAGGCGTTCTCAACCCCGTTGTTCTTGTGCTTCCTTGTGATTTGCAGGAACGGAAAACACATCTACTTTTGTGGTTTGATAGACGGGATCACTAGTGTGTGGTTGGGTGAATTCTTTTGTCACAGGTTGCTATTCTAACGGTGGTTGGTGCCATCGATTCGTCAGGTTGCACGAATCCAAGTTATCGTCATTGATCCTACATTGTTAAGATCGGGCATCCCCCGTATCAACAGCCTACATAAAATGACATCATTTCTTATAAATAACATCTTTAATAAAAGAGCCATAGTAAAACACAATCTTGCATGACATAAAACCGTAATGTACATACATAGATCGTACAAAGTAGTGCATGTCACAACGCGAATCACAACAAGACTCATAGCACTACATCTTCCAGATAACGACCAACATAAGAAAGAAAACATTACACATCATTAGGTTCATCTTGCTCTCTAGTCTATCAAAATGATGCCTTATCTCCACTATTTTGCTACCGCCCATCACAGTTTTCTCCTCTAGAACAATGCCACACCTTGTGCTTATTTTATCTTCCCACACCTAGAATCTACAACCGCCTGGGCCCTCCTGTAATTCAGTACAGGAAAAAATTTTCGTAACATCTACAGAACGATTGAAAGCAACTTAAACCAAACTGACTCACTAAGTAAAAGATGCACTTGTAGTAGTGTCATCCAGGATTTGCGACCATCCGTGAGGTCTTACGTTTGACAAGCATGTTGCACTTCGGGCAAATCACTATGGGTGCCGACGAAGAGGCACTTACTTGGCTCATCTCGACGTTTGGGGGAGGGAGAAGCAAGGCACAGGTATAAAGAATGGGGAGAAATGCTTGAGAACTGGAAGGACAATAATGTAGGGGGAGTGTCTGTGGAATGGCTTCCTTTTATAGCCCGAACTCTCCACTCCTTTGCTCAAGTAAGTATACCAAGCAGGGCAGTTTGCACAGTAACTAGACCAAATGGAACAGCTTTGCGCAGCGACTAGACCAGATGAAGCAGACCAAATGAGACAACCTTGCGTAGTGACAAGACCAAATAAGGTAGCTGTGCGCAGTGACTAGACTAGACATGCTAGCTTTGTTCAGTGACAAGACCAAAGGAGACAGCCTTGCACAGTGACAAGAGCAAATAGGGTAGCTTTACGCAGTAACTAGACTAGATGGGGCAGCTTTGTACAATTACAAGACCAAAGAAAACAACCTTATATAGTGACAAGACCAAACGGGATAACTTTATGCAATGACAAGATCAAAGAAGATAGCCTTGCGTAGTGATAAGACCAAAGGGACAGCTTTGTATAGCAACGTGATGCTACACTGATCCACGAATTGTCTAGCATGCTGCTGCCTCACGGATGCGAATTTTTCCAAATCGAATTGGACTTGCAAAGTGTGCGCTGCGTCGGCTAAACCTATAAGTACTGCCCCTTCCACAGCGTATTTTTCTATACCACGACTGCAACACCACATCGCTAGTATGGAGCTTACGATGAACAAGCGGAGCGTGTCAAGAGGCCACCTCCTCTAAGCGAAGCCCTCCATACCTCCAACCCCAATCTATACCTCAACATTCCCATCGAGCGTTCGCTGGAAGACCTGCCCATGGGGGAGACGCCTCCTTTGCTGGTGTAGGGACGCATGCAAGTTCTTTAAGTCCAAGGAGCAGTTGAGCTTGGGCATGCATCACTAGGTTTCGATAACTACGCCTACGACTATCTCGATAGGCGTTGGAACATGGCCTGCTATCGACAGATGGTAAGGATAGGTTACATTACATTTCCTATCAGTTCTCTTCTATGGCATGCACTAACAAGCTCTTTCCTCTTCACGTAGTCTTCGAATATGCTATGCGCGTATCGGAAATGGATTGATCAGGAGATCCACCCGCGACCAGTGGACTCTAGACTACGCTGAGTGGGACACCCAGATGACACACGATAGGATGGAGGAGCGGCGGCTCAACGAAGAACGAAGTGGGAGACGCAAGCTCATCTAAAGGCATGAAGGTGCAGGAAGCGTGAGGCTCGCGAGGTGGAGCGCGAGAGAAAGCGTGAACTGGTGGCCAAGGCCAGGGCCGCCGGCGAGGACTACAACACCAATCTCAGGAGGAAGGGCAAATGGCCACAGTTCAAGCAGTAGAACGGGCCATTCTGTTGTAGCCTGTCATCCTACCCACCAAGCTATTCCTCTCTACAAAAGGCATGCATTCGTACATGGTCCAGGTGCATGTCTCGCTGCGAACCCTTGTCCTAGCGTAATTGAAAATAAATTCCAAGGAGCAAGTTTTATCCTAACCTGACAAAATATTCTTCGCCATATGCTAAACTTGTTCATGCTGAAAAAAGTTCAAATGTAGTACTTTATGGATTTCTACTACTCTTCCTCAAAAAAAATTGTACATAAATATTTTAAAACATGGCAAAACTTCTTCTATTCAGACATATTTTTACATTACTTTCACATGAATAAAATACTTGTAATTAATATAAAGATATACATAAATTTATTTACATGAATGTATAATTGAGTACCAAAGACACAACTAAATTTGCTAAATAGCTACCGAACGAAATTAGTCAAATGGAACTCCCAAACTCCAACTCACTGAAATCATGAAACCTTAATTTCTGAGACATAAACCCTAAATTTTTTAGATAATTTTAGAGCATGTAAAATTCTAAAAAAACACACAACTAAGTACGTTGCATACGGAGCTTTCATAATAAATTTCAAAATATTTCAACCTCGTTTTGTATAGAACAAAATTCGTGCAGACAATACACATAAATAAATTATAGAGGCAAATTCTAAATGTTTAAAATTGAAAAAAAAATACACAAACAAGTAAACCGTGTTACGAGGCTGCACAAAAAAATGATAATTTTACAATGTCATTTCCTATATCTAAAATAAAATTTGCTACAAAAAATCATTTTTGAATATGTTATGGTAAAAAAATATTCTGCCAAATGGGTGCGGCTGAAAGAGCGTCGGGCGGGCCCGATCCTCAATCCGTAGCCGCCGCGCATGGAAAAAAGCCCGTCTCGCCCGCTCACGGACCGCGGCCTTCGGTCACCAAATTCCTGCGCTCGCATGCCGCTGGAATTCGGTGGGCCCAACCTTTGCATGCATGCACCGAGTCCAGTCGGTCGAGGCCCATATTCCGTGCTGCCCAGGCGCAGATTCTCCACGCGTCGCCGGCCCGTAACTCCACGCTCATGTGAGGGCTACTTCCGCAAAAAAAAGTCAGCTCGAGGCCAATCATGCAAAAGAGGGCATCAACAGGCCTAATATGCAAAAAAAAAGGTCTTAAAGATCGGATGGATTCTTTTAAACTATATTTATGGTTTGAATATTTGAATTATAGCTGTTTACGTGAAAGATACTTATATGTGATTTTAGTCAATATAGATGAAGTTGAAATAGTGACTAATATAATCGATTTATATACCTCACTTTAAAAAGTTATTCTATTTAAAAGTTAGCTATTATGAAAACCTCAGCCATAAACTCAAAAAAAAAAAAATCCAGGCGATCCCAGGACGTCTAGCGAGCACACCTCTCTGTTGCATGTTTCCAGGTTCATGAGATGTCTTTGCGCCGAGCCGCCGAACCAAGAAAGACTGTAGCACTGGCAGCTTTCAACATCGCCAATCAGCCAGAATCACTACTCAGCCAGTGTGTCAAGTGTCAACTGGACTTCCTTACAAGCATGCTAAGCAGATGACACCGACTCCGCCACGAAAGTCATTCCTTGACGTTTCCCATCATAGAAACTCCCGGACACATAGTACGCAGCGACACATAAAGTATCTTGCATGGTCCCAAATTCTTTTAGACTGTCGTTAATATTTTATTAAAAAATTGATAAACATCATTTAAATATTTTTAAAAACTATTTTTTAAATATCTGATTGTTAGATCAGAGATCTAACGGTTACGAATTTTCTCTCTTTCAAAAACAAATCCTCTCTCTAAAAAGGTTTATTGGATTTCTGATGTAACGGTTAGAAATCTAAATGATTATTTAAAAAATATATATACAAGTGATTACTTGTAGATGATAGTATTTGTTTATATTTTTTAAAATAGTAGATAACACGAATGATATATACGTTTTCGAACATAAAAAGTTGTACAAAAAAATTCACTTTAAAAAGTCGCTGTTTAGTCCAATTTTTTAGAAACCAACGACAAAAACACAAAGTACCAAAAGGATCGGGCGTTAACCAGCCCCCGTACCTATCGAGTGTCGTCCTCCTTGATCTCTCTCTGGAGCAGATTCCTCCCACCCCCGCGAGAGTCGTCTCTAGCACACGGCGCAGCACAGCAAAGCAGTCGCCACATCCATGGCGCCCGTCCTGCTCCCGGCCCTGGCCGCTCTGCTGGCGCTCGCCGCCTCGTGGCTGTGGAACTATGCCGTTGTGCGGCTCGCGTGGCGGCCCCGCTCCGTGGCGAGGAGGCTCAGGGGGCATGGGGTCCGGGGACCTCCGTACAGGTTCCTGAGAGGCAGCAACGAGGACATCCGGAGGATGAAGGCGGAGGTCGACAAGATGGCGGCGCTGGACGTCCGCGATCACGACTACCTCCCGAGGGTCCTGCCACACTTTGTCAAGTGGAAGGAGCAGTACGGTACGGTTTGTGATGGATTCTCTTGTGCTTGTTTCTTGGGTGTGCTCTGTTCCTGTTTCTTCTTAAGATATTATGATTTGTTTATCTGTGAGTAATCAAATGGTAAGTGGTAACAAGGCAAGTTATTGTGGATAAGCAGCATGGAAATGAAAGCTAGTACCTAATATTTGCAGAAAATACGCGGATAGTTTGATGACTCGGCACTGGGAACGGATTGTCTAGCTAGCTAGTACCTTCTGTTGGCCAGAAAATTGCAGTTTTTCCAATAGGATAAATGCTGACTCCTGTTTCTTCAATTGCGAAATTGTATAATGACTATGCTTTGCTTGCTTCGATGGCTATATTTACTTGATAGCACCTTGGACCGAAAAAAATATTTGGTTCATAGCAACAGGCAGTGACGGATCCAGGATTTCACCGCGCCCCGCGCTAAAATCTAAAAGGCTAATGACCTAGAAGTAACGCCAATTTATACCTACCAATGACATAACAAAAGTATATCGCAAATGCATCATTGACATAAAACATTAGCTCAATGCTCTAACATACAATATAATAAACGTCATTCATTGGTATTGCAAGACTATGATGCAACTTTAGAATGATTGGAGAAAACTAACCAGCCATCCTTGCCAATCTTCCTTTGTTGGACATAGCTGATCTCTGGGGAATAGGGTTGTATTCATAGTTAGGTGATGAAATAATGAGAACCATTGGATAGAATAAACTCAAGACGACGTTGCCAAATAAATTTGCTTGGTCCTCCTCCATGTGCTCAATAACCTATATTTTGTTTAAGTTAATTGAATGATGTAATTGTATCCAATACATTTCAGAAATGCACTAAAGAAAGGAACTACGCTAACATTTCACAGGGTCATGTATAAACTACCAAGTTCATAGCTGTGAACACAAATCACAATAAAGAAAGCATATGAAATCATACAGAATGTAGCGTAATAAAGAATTTGCAAAAGATAGATCACATATACAATTTGCAATGTCAGTATCCTTAAATAGCAAATGTAAACTATCAACTAAGAATTAAGATAAACTATGAACTAAGAGAGGTAAACTATCAACTAAGAATTAAGATAATATTCATCTTCTAAGAATTAAACTATCAACTATCTCATATCTATATACAATTATACACTGCAAATATAAACTCTTAACTCTAAAATAGTAAATTAAGAGAGGTAAAAAAAATCTTACCAACCAGACTCAATCAGACGACCCACAGCCCACAGCCTCACGCCCTCTGCCCTCACTCGATCTCTCTCGGTCTCTCCGGCGGTCTCCCTCTGTCCTCTCTCACTCAGTCGCTCTCAGGCTCTCACCTCTCACTCTCTCAGGCCAGCGGCAGAGTAGCTCCTCCTCCTTGCCAGGCGCCAACTCCCCACAGTGGCTCAGCGGATCGGCCCTCGCCGCCCCCCGCGCAACCGCGCTGCTCCGGCTCCCCTCGCCGCCCCCGCGCTGCTCCGGCTCCCCTTGCCGCTCGCCATATGCTAAACTTGCTCATGCTTGATTTCATACTAAAAAAAGTTCGAATGTAGTACTTTATGGATTTCTTCTACTCTTCCTCAAAAACTTGTACATAAATATTTTAAAACATGGCAAAACTTCTTCTGTTCAGACATATTTTTACATTACTTTTACATGAATAAAATACTTGTAATTAATCTAAAAATATACATAAATTTATTTACATGAACGTATAATTGATACCAAAGACACAACTAAACTTGCTAAATAGCTACTGAACGAAATTAATTAAATGGAACTCCCAAATTTCAACTCACATGAAAGTATGAAACCCTAATTTTTGAGACATAAACTATAAATTTTCCAGACAATTTTAGAACACATAAAATTCTAAAAAAACAAAACTAAGTACGTTGCGTACAGAGATTTCATACTACATTTCAAAATATTTCAACCTCGTTTTGTACATTACAAAATTCGTGCAGACAATACATGTAAATAAATTATAGAGGCAAATTTTAAACGTTTAAAATTGCAAAAAAAAATACACAAACATGTAAACTGTGTTACGAGGCTGCACAAAAAAATTATAATTTTACATCCTCATTTCCTATATCTAAAATAAAATTTGCTACAAAAAATCGTTTTTGAATATGTTTTGGTCGAAAAAAATATTCTGCCAGATGGGTGCGGCTGAAAGAGCGCCGAGAAGGCCCAAGCCTCAATCCGTCGCCGCCGTGCGCGGAAAGAAGCCCGGCTCCCCCGCTCATGGACCGCGACCTTCGGTCGCCAAATTCGCGCGCTCGCATGCCGCTGGAATTCGATGGGCGCAACCTTTGCGTGCATGCACCGAGTCCAGTCGGTGGGGGCCCATATTCCGCGCTGCCCGGGCGCAGATTCTCCACGCGTCGCCGGCCCACAACTCCACGCTCATGAGAGGGCTACTTCCGCAAAAAAGGCAGCCCGAGGACAATCTTGCAAAAAGGGCATTAACAGGTCAAATATATATATATATATATATAAAGGTCTCATAGATCGGGTGGATTCTTTTGAACTGTATTTTATGATTTAAAATTTTGAATTATGGCTATTTAAGCGAGAGATATTTACGTACGATTTTATCTAATATAGATGAAGTCGAAATAGTGACTACTACAATCGATTTATATATCTTATTTTTAAAAAATATTCTATTTTAAAATTAGTTATTATGTAAACCTCAACCATAAGCTATCTAGCGAGCACACCTGTCTGTTGCTTGCTTCCGGGTTCATGAGATGGCTTTGCGTCGAACCGAGAAAGACTGTAGCACTGCAGCTTTCAACATCGCCAATCCAGAATCACTATTCATCCAGTGTGTCAAACAGTCAAAGTACCAAAAGGATAGGATCGGGCGTTAACCAGCCCCCGTACCTATCGA
This sequence comes from Melocanna baccifera, assembly GCA_036346265.1. NCBI lineage: Eukaryota > Viridiplantae > Streptophyta > Magnoliopsida > Poales > Poaceae > Melocanna > Melocanna baccifera. The sequence goes on from CM070693.1 coordinate 17,338,129, forward strand.
GTGTCGTCCTCCATGATCTCTGGAGCAGATTCCTCCCACCCCTGCCCATCCCCGCGAGAGTCGTCTCTAGCACACGGCGCAGCACAGCAAAGCAGTCGCCACATCCATGGCGCCCGTCCTGCTCCCGGCCCTGGCCGCTCTGCTGGCGCTCGCCGCCTCGTGGCTGTGGAACTATGCCGTTGTGCGGCTCGCGTGGCGGCCCCGCTCCGTGGCGAGGAGGCTCAGGGAGCATGGGGTCCGGGGACCTCCGTACAGGTTCCTGAGAGGCAGCAACGAGGACATCCGGAGGATGAAGGCGGAGGTCGACAAGATGGCGGCGCTGGACGTCCGCGATCACGACTACCTCCCGAGGGTCCTGCCACACTTTGTCAAGTGGAAGGAGCAGTACGGTACGGTTTGTGATGGATTCTCTTGTGCTTGTTTCTTGGGTGTGCTCTGTTTCTGTTTCTTCTTAAGATATTATGATTTGTTTATCTGTGAGTAATCAAATGGTAAGTGGTAACAAGGCAAGTTATTGTGGATAAGCAGCATGGAAATGAAAGCTTTAGGGCCTAATAGCTATCTTTTAAATAACTAGCGGATTTACCCACGCAATTGCACAACTAGATATTACAATATAGTTGTCTTTGGTATATAACTCTATTGCCTATAATTAAAATAGGAAAAAGTCCATATAACATCTTGAACTTTGCTCGAAAGTCCGTCTAGCACCTCGAACTATAAAATTGGACAGTTGACCCTCCGAACTTTGCAATCCAGTTCAAATAACACCCTGATCTGGTTTCAGATGGTGGTATTGCTCACGTGGCACGATGTGTGAGCGGTTTTACATGTAGGATGACACACTGATTAAGTTATGTGAATGATACGTACAACCCATATGTAGGTTTTACATGTTAAGTTCGGGCAGTTAAATATCTGATTTCATAGTTTGAGGTGCTGGACAGACTTTCAAACAAAGTTTGGGGGTGTTATGACTTTTTCCTTTAAAATACAATTGTATTTGCAATACAACTCTAATATACATATATGATTTATATGCACCGTTATAATATGGCCTCACCAAAATAGGTGGTGAAGTTGTTTATCTTTTATCTCGATTAATGTGACTATGTGGGTATTTCTAGGATCTTTTTTCTTTTTAGAATTATTGTGGGATCTTAACCTCAAAATGAAGGGGTGCCTTGAATCTCACCTGATGTTTTTATTTATATTGATATTGGATGGTTTATATAAGTGTTCAGTCTGTAGTATAGGAATGAACACATATCATTCTAATCCCATTTAAGTACCTACGTACTACACCTTTTTATGGAATTAAATATTTTCATTTGAATGGTATGCAGGAGGGCCATTTCTATATTGGTTTGGCCCACAACCTCGAATCTGCATCCTCGATTACGAGTTGGCTAAGCAGATTCTTGTGAATAAATATGGACATTTCGTGAAGAATGATGCACACCCGACTATTATGTCAATTATTGGCAAAGGGCTAATAATGGTGGAAGGCACGGACTGGGTGCGACATCGTAGGGTGGTCAACCCAGCTTTTGCCATGGACAAGCTAAAGGTAATGGTCTACATAATTTCCAATTTGGTTCCAATTTCAAGCCATGGACTTGCTTTCTTTCAAAAATCTACTCAACTTGATCAGAAAAGGTCCTGTTCCTACTGCTGATAAATTCTCAAAATGTCTTTATCATTCTACATTGCAGATGATGACAAAGACAGTGGTTAGTTGTGCTGAATGCTTGATCAAGGAGTGGGAAGATCAGGCATCTAAGAGCAAGAGCAGAGAAATAGAAGTCGAATTCAGCAATCAATTCCAAGAGTTGACAGCAGATGTTATATCCCGTACTGCTTTTGGAAGTAGTTATAGGGAGGGAAAAGAAGTATTCCATACACAGAAACAGCTTCAAGCCATCGCCACGGCAACTTTCCTCAATGTGCAACTACCAGGATTCAAGTAAGTCTATTTGTATGTAAAGAGTTGTTTTTTCTATAGACAATCCGTATTGCTCACTAGTAAACTTTTGTTTTTAGGTATCTCCCTACTAAAAGAAACAGATCCAAATGGATGCTAGAAAAGAAGCTTAAGAACACACTCATTCAAATGATACAGTCCCGACTAGCATCAAAGGGAAGTGGATTTGGAGATGATTTGCTCGGTGTGATGCTTGAGGCTTGCTTCACAACAGAACAGGGAGAAAAGCAAGATGAGTTGGTTCTAAGCGTGGATGAGATCATAGATGAATGCAAGACATTCTTCTTTGCAGGGCATGAAACCACATCCCATTTGCTTACGTGGACAATATTATTGCTCAGTGTGTATCCAGAATGGCAGGAGCGGTTAAGAGAGGAGGTGCTGAGAGAATGTGGAAAGGAAAATCCTAATGCAGACATGCTTAGCAAATTGAAAGAGGTTTTTTTCTCGAACACGCAGGAGAACTGCGCATCTTTATATTAAGAAGGAGAGAAAAGCTTTACAAACTCACCCCTTTACAAACTCACCCCCCAACACACACGCACACGCTTACTCGCCTATGTTACAGAAAACAGGGTCGACCTCTACCAGAGATATGATCTAAACCAAGGCCTGTGGCTGAGCAGTTAGGTATGAAATACCTTTTGCTCCGGCCAGTCCCCATATCCTCAATTCTTCAGTAACAGATGACAACAGAGCCCTAACATCCGGTGCAGTCCCATCAAAGACACAACGATTGCGGAAATTCCAAAGAGACCATGCCCTAGAATGATGATGGAGTTGAGGCCTTGCCGCACTTTGGCCATCCACGCATTGTGCATTGGTACCACCAATCTTGAAGGAGGGTTCACCGGCCGAGGTGAGAGATTCAGCTGCACCTTTTGTAGCGATTCGAACCAAAATTGTCGGGCAACCACACAAGATACCGGAGGTGGTTAATGGTTTCCTCCTCCCGATCGCAAAAACAAGCGATGGGAATGGTGGTGTAATCCTCGGCGTGCCAGACGATCCACAGTCCAACACTTATCATGTGCAGCCAACCACATAAAGAAGCGACATTTATTTGGGGCCCAAGTTTTCCAGATTCGCTCCCAAGGGCTGAACACAATGCCCCCCTGAAAGTAGCCTTCGTAAGCTGATTTTGCCGAGTATCTTCCATTGGCAGTGAAGCGCCATATGTGTTTATCTTCTGTAGCAGGTTGCAGCACCACCTGTGATAGGAGGTCCCAAAGATCCATAAATTCAGCGATTACCCCAACTGACATTGCTCCTAACATATCCGCAATCCAGTTGTGATTCGTGATTGCCTCCCTTACCGTGCGCTTATTGACACATCTCTTGGAAACCAATGCGAAAAGACGGGGTGCAAGATCCGCAATCCTTTGCCCATGTATCCATCTATCCTTCCAGAATAGGGTGCGAGAGCCATTACCGACCTCTGTGCTTGTCGCTGTAGAGAAGAAAGAACGAATGCAGTGGTGAACTTGGATCCGGAAGGAGGACCATGGTTTGTCAGGTTCAGTCTTCTGAAGCCAGAGCCATCTCATTCGAAGGGCCCATCCCATTCGGCTGGAGATCGGTGATGCCAAGGCCACCGAGTTCCCTTGGTGGCGTGTTTTGACCCATGACACAAGGCAGTGACCTCCCTTAATGTCTTTTCTGCCTCTCCACAGAAATTTCCTACGGATTTTGTCTATCTCTTTGATAGCCCACAGGGGAAGGTCAACTGCCATGGCCAAATAGACCACCATAGAGGTTAGCACATATTGCACTAATGTTCTTCTACCGGCCCTTGTTAACAACTCAGCTTTCCATCCCGGAAGACGATTGGCGATCCGATCAACAATAGGTTGCACTTCAGATCTTGTAAGCTGTCGTAGGGAGAGGGGCACCCCAAGATACTTACAAGGGAAATTTAGCACTTCACATGGGAGATGCTCCGCACTATGTCAATCTCTGTCTCGAGCCTTTGGATGAGAAGATGTTACTCTTTTGCATATTGGTTTTAAGTCCGAAGCTTCACCAAAGAGACTAAGGATGTCCATAGTGACCTCCAAATCCATGGAGCTCGGCCTAAGGAAGACAACCACATCATCGGCATAAAGGGAAATCCTATGTTGCAAAGCTCGTGAAGAGAGAGGCTGCAGCAAACCTTCACTTGATGCTTGAGAGAACAAATTGCTTAAGACATCCATTACAAGAATGAATAACATCGGGGAAAGGGGATCCCCTTGCCTCAATCCACGCTTGTGCAAAATGACCTCGCCGGGGATTCCATTGAGGAGAACTTGTGATGAAGATGTGCCCAGCAGCCCACAAACCATATCACACCAAATGGGTCCAAAACCTAACTTCCTCAAAACCTCAAGGAGAAACGGCCAAGAGACCGAATCAAAAGCTTTTGTGATGTCTAGCTTGAGGAGGATACGAGGCTGTCTTTGTTGATGCAGGAACCTAGCCATCTGTTGTACCAGCATGAAATTATCCTGAATAGACCTCCCTTTTATGAAGGCGCTCTGATTTGGAGTTACTATCTGGTGGAGCCATGCAGCAAGTCTATTGGCAAGGATTTTGGTGATCAATTTAGCAAAGCTGTGTACCAAGCTTATGGGTCGGAAATCCTTGACGTGCATTGCCTCATCTTTCTTAGGTAATAATACGATGTAAGCTGAATTGAGCATCCCCAGATTAGCTGACTTTCTACTCCACACTGCTGAAACGGCTGCCATAATATCAGTTTTCAAAATAGGCCAACAAGATTTATAGAAACGACCTGTGAAACCATCTGGTCCTGGCGCTTTATCCGATGGAAGTTGACAAATGGTTTTCCAAACCTCCTCCACAGAGAACGGGCTCTCAAGAGCTGCAAGGTCATGAGACTCGATGTCCATTTCCTCCAGATTAATGGTGTGTTCTCTGTCCAGGCTCAATCCAAGGAGCCCATTGTAAAACTCATACACCGTCTGCTCCTTTTCGGCATGGCTTGTAATTACCTGCTCCCCATTAACTAGTTTGGCTATGAAATTTTTCTGCTTGCGATGTCTAGCATACGCATGAAATAGTGCAGTATTTGCATCCCCCTCATGCAACCACCAGTGCGGATCGGGACCTAGCAATAGTGCGTGAGAGGGAAGATAAGGCCAGGGAATGTTTCTTGAGGTTGCAGCGCAACCAGTCTTCCTCCTCTGTCAAATTCCGAATGTCTTGCGCGATTTCCAACTGGTAAAGCACTTCCCTGGCAAGACTAAGCTGCCATTTAACGAGACCAACATTTTTCTGACTCCAGCTTTGAAGCTCTCTAGCAGTTGCCTTGAACTTCTTGGATAAGGTATCAAAGGGGCAGCAGTCGCATGTCTGAGGACCATGCACGCATACAATGATGTCATGAAATCCCTCAACTTTGGTCCAGAAGGGCTCAAAGTGAAATCTCATTTTGCCCGACTTGTTGTCATGCAGTCCCAAGAGGAGAGGACAATGATCAGAGCCATCTGACGCGGCACTTTGCAGAAGAGAGTTGGGAAAGAGATGCTCCCACTCAAGAGAGCAAAGCATTCTATCAAGCCTGACCAGCGTTGGGGACTGTTGGCCATTGGACCAAGTAAATTTTCTTCCAAGTAGAGGATATCATTTAAGGCGAGATCATTGATGAGCGTCTAAACCTTCCCATCATTGCACGATTCGGGATCTTTGTTGTTCTTGTCCTCTTCTTTGTAGATGATATTGAAATCTCCCATTATAATCCAAGGGCCTTGAAATGTCTCCCGGATGTCTCTTAGCTCTTGCAAGAAGCAGATTCTGTCTTCATTGGACTGCGGCCCATAAACGCATGTCAGCCACCAAGATGGACTATCCCTTGGGCAAAGCTGTCTTGATACATCAAGGAGTGGAGTGCGTGAGCGCCGGCAGCTCCAAGTTTATGTCTCCAAGCAATGAGAATACCCCGAGATGCTCCAACCGAAGGCAAGGAGAGGTAATTGTCAAAATCTGAGCCTAACATGGAGAGGACCGTCCACTGGGAAATGGTAGCCATTTTTGTTTCCTGTAAACAGACGACATCTACCCGAGCCGAAGCTACCAGGGTGCGAACAGCATCTTGCCTTGATCTAGAATTGAGGCCCCGAACGTTCCAGCACAGAATATTGGAAGGATTCATTGAGTCCGCAGTCACTCGACCGAAGGAGTAAATGACGAGGAGGTTAAGCCAAGGCAACTTCCTCCGCCGGTGGTGCCCAGCCGAATAGGGCAGCTAGCGCCTGAACGTGCGAGGCAGAAAGTGGCTGTGTAAATAACTTGCTGTAGTCCTCAAGTGCTTTTTGACTGAGACCTTCCTGATTGCCGACGATATTCAGTGCCCTCATTACATGTTTTCGAGCACGGACGGGTGCCACCTCAACCGGTGACTCAGCTTCAATTCTGGCAATGCGGCGGCTACGCCGAGGAGGAGCACCAGGAAGGTGGGGTCGGTGCTTCACTAGCGAAACGCAAGGAGTGGGGAGAATGTAAGCCGTCTTCTTGGTGAGTTTGGCAATGAAGCTCGTTCCCGTCCGCTGGGATGAGGGGCCCTGCCGCGGAGGTGGTGAGTCTCGGCCTGGAGAGGCCGCCGCGGCTTGAAGACTCTCTGTCCTGGTACAGATATGACGCCGTGAATAGACCCTGGAGATGGTATGCGCCATGCTGTTCCTTTGAACCGAAGGCAAAGGGGGTGTCGGCGACGCTCCCGGCTGGGCGCCAGTAGCGACCTCCAAGGCCAGTCGCAGCTCCTCCCGGCCATTCTTCTCAACGTGGCCTTGGGGTCTATCTCGAGGGAGCAGAGGCAGGGTCCCCTGGGCCGGAGAGGGAAGCTGTGGGCTGGAGGCCACCGAGTCGTCGGTAATCTCTGGGCTGGGGTCATCCACAGGGTCGGCGCTAGAAAAGGGCGGCTGCAACTTCTCCCGGGCGGTCTTCACCGCAAGCTTCGAGCTTGCCGAGTGAGCGGGTCCCCGGCCGGTGGGAGCTCGAGGTGGGTGCCTCAGAGCCGGCCATCTCGCCCATCAGCTCTGGAAGATGGGCCGGCCCATCGACCGTGTCGAGATCGGGGTGTGAGCGAGCGGAGCCAGGGAGAGCTCCTTTTCCTTCCGCAGAAAGTTCGCTCCTTCTCGAGACAGCCCCATTCGCTGCGCCCGTCTTGGGAATGAGAGGGCTCCTGCCGTCATTAAATGGGTAGGGGAGCGGGGGTCTCGGGAAGACAAGCTCTGGGGCGATGGGTGTCGGGCGGACACTCCCACAGAGAGGGGGCGGACCTTCCAATCTGAGCCGCTCGCCCTCGATTCTGGAGACCCCTGCCGCCGCCCTTGTCTCGGGAAGGACCAGCTTTGAGCTGTCGTTGTCAGCGAAGTGCGCCACGTGGCCAGCCTGCATCCCAGTGGGCCCAAGGCGGTTTTTGACCGGGAGGCGTCCCGTTGGGAGCTCCCCGGCACCCCTCCTCGCCGGCGAGCTGCCTCGGGCACGCGGCGGATGGGAGATGTCGACGGAGGGGCTCAGGCGTCGAAGTCGGTCTGCCGCCTGGCTGAGGACGGCCGCCACATGGCCGATGATGGTCGCAGTCTGGTCGACGGAGGCGACGGAGATTGCAAGGCGGAGTGTCTCTTCAGCTTCGGAGACAAGCCGCCCAGGAGCGCAATCCGAACGACCAGAGGAGCGCCGAGCCCGACCGCCAGCGCCAGCTCTGCCCTCCACCGGCCCAGCCAAAGAAGCCAAGTCCACCGTCAAAGTTGAGGACGTGGGAGTCTCCGTGGTCGGTGAGAGACGCCGCCAGACCGAGATACGTCCCCGCGACGAGGAAACACCTGGGCAGTCGGAAGAGCGGTGGCCTAGTTCCTTGCAGCGAAAACAGCGGACGCGGCGACGACAATCCGCCGCGCGGTGCGAGGCAGAGAAACAATTAAAGCACTTCCCGCGCAGGTCGGCCGGAACCGGGCGCCGAGAGTCGCAAGGTGTGTGCCGAGGTTTGCTCCGGCGGCGGCGGCGACCAACCACCCTCTGCCATCCTTCTTCGATCGGTCCACGAGGCAACGCCCGGCCGCGAGGGAGCTCAACGTGGTCGGGAAGGATGCGGGCTGTGCATGCAGGGTGGCGAACCGAAGGCTGCAGGTCAGGAACCTCCGAAGCTTCGCCGGCCGGCCTGGGAGAGGACAGGAGTACGTCGCGGTAGGAGGAGAACAAGGCGGGTCTGGGAGCAGCAGGGGAGACGGCGGGTCTGGGAGGAGCCGGGGAGGTGGGAGGAGTCCGCGCTCCAGCGCTCCAGCTTTGAGCGGCCGACCGTGGGGGAGGTCGGTGCTTGGGGAATGAGGTGAGAGGCCGGCGCAAGGGGCGGCACGGCCGAGGGGTGTCGCCGGTCCGGGTGGGCGCCGTGTGAGGTCATGGGGAAGGTTTGACTTCATTTTGCTCTCCTCCAAATTGAAAGAGGTAAGAACAACATGGCTTGCATGAATCCCCTAATTAATTATGTGAATTTTTTTATTTCCATCTACTTTTAATTCTTGCAAGTGTCAGAAAATATCTTTAGTAGGCTATGGTTTTCTCTACGGTGGTGATTCTGATTTCTATTCTTGTGACATGTGAGTCAAGGTTAATCTTGGTTGTGCATATTTTGGTTGTAGCTAACACTGAAGATTGATATTGCAGATGACAAAGGTGTTCCTTGAGACACTAAGACTGTATTGCCCTCTTATTGTAATACTAAGAAAGCCTATCTCCGATATGAGATTGGGAAGCCTCAACTTACATAAAGGCGATACAATTGTGATACCTATTCCAATGCTGCACCGAGACAAGGAGGTTTGGGGTGACAATGCCAACGAGTTCGATCCGTCGAGATTTGAAAATGGGATCACAACAGCAGCAAAGATTCCACATGCTCATTTGGGGTTCTCCATAGGGCCAAGATCATGCATCGGTCAGAACTTTGCAATGTTAGAAGCGAAGTCGGTGATGGTCATGATCCTTCAGAAGTTCTCCTTCACTCTTTCCCCAAAGTATGTCCATGCACCTGCAGATCTGTTAACACTTCAGCCCAAGTTTGGTCTTCCCATACTTTTGAGGCCACTGGATGTATGACGACAGATGGTTATATATGTGTATGTGCATGTGAGATTGCTAGTGTTTCAGGTCTGTTCAGTTCAACCCTCCAAAAAAAAATACACCCAAAAGGTTAAGATGTCGATAAAAGGTGGAAACCAACGTTGTTCAGGACTCAGGAGTGTTCAGCATGTTCAGTTTCCAACGTTGTTCAGGACTCGGGAGTGTTCAGCATGTTCAGTTTCTGTACCAAATCGGAGTTCATGTATGCAACAGGAGTAACTTCTGGGATATGCCCAGATTATGTATGAAAGATTACAAATTTAAAGCTTTATATTCAAGTTTGAAATCTAGTTGAACCACCAAATAGAAGGCCAGTTGACACCCAGATATGGAATGCATTGGATGAGAGAAATTATTGAACAAGTAGACAATCAGAGGATGGATGTCCGCTGTATATGGTTTTTTTTGATGATCTGGTGACGAATGGTGCCTGTAGGCTGTATGTACCACGTAAATTCATATTGATTTCTACTTCTTGCTTTAAGCTAATATGAATATCTAACTTCTTAAAATGGCCTCCATACTCATCTCACTCCCATCTCCCTCTGTGGATAAGACAGCGGTTACAGGTGCACTACACACCCACTACTCTCACTCATGTCTCACGCATGCATATCTACCTCGCTTTTCCTAACACTTGCCCCTACTCCTCTCGCTCCTGTCTCGTGCATATATATCTGCCTCATTTTCTGTAGAATTGAGTATGACGGGTCAGAGGGGGTAAACGACTCTTTCAAAATATTTCCCAAATATCAGTAATAACATGCAATGAAAAAATAAATTCATAACATCATCAAAACCCTAAACCAAGGAATGCAAAAACCTAAAAATGCAAACCCTCACCGGTTAGACCTCAAGTTGCAATTGGTCAGACAAGAAATTGCAGCCGGTTAGACCGATGACGAGGATAAAGTAATCCTCTAATTACTACATCATCATATACTTTAATATAACTCTTATCAATAAAGGAGAAAATTTATAGAGTAGTCGTAAGTTATCCTGCAACTATCTGATCCTAATCTTGCTACGACCTTCTTTTGCAAGCATGAGGTAGTCGGAAGTTGTCCTACGACCTCCTTATGATCGTAGACCTCCTTGTGACCAGTATATCTACGACTAGCATATATACGACAATCCATCTTGGAGCGGGTCCATCTGACAAGGCAGTTAGAATATCCGTTTAAGCCCAATAACCACACACGATCTCTCTAATAGCAACTGCCATACGACGAATGGCTAATTACGTCTCTTTGACAATAACCTCCTCCTAGCAGTTATACCCTGAAGCGTTGAGATGTCTCTTAGTGCATGACAACGACTGTCGCTTCACTAGCTATATAAGGATTGATGTTGGAGGGAAAAGGGATTGAAGCCAGTAGGTTCAGGAGATACTATAAGTTCTATTCGCATTACTCTTTTGTAATTAATCTCTTTGAGCAATAGTGACACAGGACATAGGGTTATTATTCTCCAGGAGAAGGCATGAACTTGTATAAAAATTTTCATATCTTCTGTGTACTCGTAGCTTGTCCCTTGAGAGAGTTTCCCTCAAATCCATACAAACCATACGTAAGATTGATATTAAAACATCAACAATTGGAAATTGGGGTTGATCAGACCTCCAATTCAATGGCAATCAGACCTTTGGCAGATGGCAGTCAGATCACTATGAATAGTAAAATTAGTCAAATGAACAGTAATTTTAACGCTGCATCAAATCCCAAAATCCACGCAATGTTTTATCCGATAATCCAAATGATGTGAAACTTTACATGCACATTATCTAGGATGCTACAAATATATTCCAATGAATGATCGAGAGAATTGATGCCAAAATTGTGGCCTTTTTCTATTTGAGTGAATGTGTGATAAACCTTAGTTCATTAGGGTAAACACCGCCGGGAGGAAGGTCAGGCGACGTCGGCTTGGTAGGATGAGGGGCTGACTGTAGATGTGGGAGAAGAAACTTGGAAGAAGAGACTAGATTAATTAATCTTCATTGCTTATTGCTTGAGGGCTGACTGTAGATGTGAGAGAAGAAACTTGGAAGAAGAGACTAGATTAATTCATTTTCATTACTTATTGCTTGATTGATAATAGATACATGCTATCCCTTTTATAAGGATAACTCAACTTGACATATAAGAAATAATCTCTATCTCTAATGAATAGAATATATCTATAAGGTAGTAAACTCATCTAATAAATAAACTAACAGTTCTTATCTTTATCCTAATTTATCTAATCACGCCATATACGGACGCTACAGTACAGCGGTTCTGTTCACATGTATAAACAATACACGTGAACAGTAATTTCAGCTTGTGACAACTTCTCCCCTTTTGGTGACACCTCGTCCTCGAGCTGTTGTAGCGGCTATGGCTGCTGCCCTAAGAGACCCCAAGTTGACAAGATACTATGATGTTTACTAGTAACTTTGAATACTGTGGTCTCCATGTACAGATGTAACAACATTGATGTCATCTACGATTGCCACGGCAGATGTGGTGGCAACCACGACATCATTGTAGTAGGCTTCTATGATGCAGTTATCATGACAAGCTTTAGCAGGGTCACCGTGGCCTTCGACAGCACTATGATAGGACATGGCACGATCGCAGCGGGCATCGGTAGTACCACAGTAGGTCGCGGCAGCAACATGGTTGCCGCAGCAGACTTCAGTAGCAACACGATTGCCACGGTAGGGCATGGCACAGTTGCAGCAGGCATCAATAGAATCACGATTGCCATAACATGTTTTATCGGTGCCGTGGTGGCTGCTGGGAACAGCGCTGTCACCGCCTCTTGTTGCACCTTCTTTTGATTCACGATCTTCTCTAAGATGGCATACATGTTGAGAAAGATGGCAGCTATCATCTTATCGATGTCGGCCATCTTAATAGCATTAGCCTTTATCATGGCCAACGACTCGACAACACGAATTATGGTAGAAGAAGTCATGGAAAGTGATCAACTGCTATGATACTAAATGTGATAAATCTTAGTTCATCGGGGTAAACACCACCGGGAGGAAGGTCGGGCGGTGTCAGCTTGGTAGGATGAGGGGCTGACTATAGATGTGGGAGAAGAACCTTGCGAGGAGAGATTAGATTAATTCATCTTCATTGCTTGATCGGTAATAGATATATGCTGTCCCTATTATATGGATAATTCGACTTGATCTCTAAGAAATAATCTTTATCTCTAAAAAAATCTATCTCTAATAAATAAAATATATCTATAAGGTAGTAAACCTATCTAGTAAGTAAACTAATAGTTCTTATCTCTATCCTAATTTATCTAATCATGCTATATACAGACACTACAATACCGTGGTACTATCCACATGTATACACAGTACACATGAATAGTAATTTCAACCCGTGACAGAAAGGAGCACTAAAACCAGGCAAAAAATAAGAAATCTCGATTTGCTCTTACTTGTGGGTCCTAGATGATCTAGATAGTTTTAGATGGGTTCTCATATATCATAGCAAACTAGGTCACAACACGAATTCGATTTAAATCACCCACAAGACCAAAACCCAAAAATCACATCTCTCTTAAGAAAAAATTGAGCAAACTCAAGAACTTCCTCTCAATCATGTCTAGATGGATGAGATCTTATCTCTAGAAGATATCTTCACCTCTTACACGTCCTTAGCACCAGAAAAGATCAAGAGGAGAGAAATCCAAATAAGAAAATCAAGCAAATCAAAAACACAAGAGAGGATCCATGGTACAACTCATTTAGGCAAACTTTGGATTTTCATTTCACTTGGATGAGAATATTTTACAGGCAATCCTCCAGGATAGTAGAGTTATAAGCTTAGAGCACACACGCACACACAAGACACTAATACAAGGAAACCCTAACCCTAAATACTCAAGTCTCTTCTATGACTTAACTCAATACAAAGCTTATATACTGGAGGCTACTCATCTCTCACTTAACCTTAACAACCCGTCACTTTTTAGTAGATCACACCACTTACACATAAGAAAACCCGATAACCACACACAAACAGGTTTTACTCTTACACACACTTACATGCTTTCAAAGCGTGACTCCCCAAAGGTTTCAATAGCCTGATAAAACATTCTAACCATAAAGACATGGCATAAACCACTTAGGCCAGCGCTATGGTTTTACAAATTACAACTCTATCCGATTTCGGATAATTTTCTCAATTGGCACCTTCTGGTCTTCAAGACGATACGATACCCATGACTTGTCACCAAGATCGTACGCTTACATCAAGGCCGTCACCACTTGAAATGCCCAAGTCACATGACACATTACATCACTCCACAATCCGTGATATCCAACGCGTTGCTGCCAAAATTGTACACCTACTCCTAGGAATGTCACACTTCAAACTCATAAATCCAATTGGTACACCACATGCATGTATCACCTCTTCACAACTCTTGTCTTTCTTCCATACTTCTCGGTTTGAGATGTTGCTCCACCCAAACTTATGTGACACGCTATGGCCTTAGGACCTCTTCCGTAGCCTCGATCTTGCCGCTAGCTGCAATAATTATCAAAGCACCTACACACCACAGAACAAAGCAATCGATCCAAACACAAATGACATACACTTACTCTTCATTAGTAAACCATATTCATGGACCTATGCCATGACTAATCCTTGCAGGAACAACCATGACTAATACTGCAAAACACCTGACGTGATTAACACCAAAAACCACATAACAGACTCAACTCAGCAACATCTCATCAAGGTCGATCTGACTTTGGCTAGTAAGCCAGACAAACTGCCAAGACCCTCGATTGGATTGCCCAATGTGACCGGCCAGACTCCACCGATCAGGCCGTCTACCTAGATTGGTCTGACCGTACCCTTCCAACGGTCAGACCACCTACCCAGGTCAGTTTGTCTGATTCTATAGAAAAACGCAAGCCAAATTCAAATCACAAAAAATCAAACTCAATAAACACAAACGATATCCAATACTCATTATTCTTAGGGGGTGATCGGAATAGCGATGGCTTTTGGCTTTTGCTGAAAAAACACTGTAGCTGGCTGAAAAAACACTATAGCTGAGTTGATTTATTAAGTATAATTAAATGTAAAAAAATATAAAAAAAACTGAAAACAAAAAACAGAAAAAAAAAGTATAAGTAAATTTAAAAAAACACAAAAACAAAAAAATAATTTCTTGTAGCAATCTCTTGAGTTCACATTACCTTTCTGATGTTCTGTCGCCCACCACCAGCGACAGGAAGGCGAGTTGAGCGGCCCTTTACAAAGCTACCATTATATTATCTTCCTTTACAAAGCTACCATTATATTATCTTATACTATTATTCTAAAAGTCACAACACTTAGGCCCCGTTCAAGTTGGGCGATGGATCGCCACGTTGAACGTTGGGCGGATATTTCACTGTAGCATGCGGTCGTGCTCTGATGAAATTTTTTCGTTTTTATTTTTTTAAATTTAGTTATACTTTTATTTTCGGTTTTTTTTACATTTTTTACATTTAATTATACCTAATAAACCAACTCATCTACAGTGTTTTTTCGACCAGCTACAGTGTTTTTTCAGCAAAAACCAAAAGCCATCGCTATTCCGATCACCCCCTTATTCTCAGCCTAAAGTACGAGGCGCAGCAGCCAATGAACATGCCATCCCTCGCCAAATGTGCGACCACACACCTAGGCTTTGGGCGATTTGGATGGCAGCGGTGAAGGAGCAAGGAACCAGTTGATGTTCGTACACGGGATGGACACGGGACCATCTACTTGGTCGGGGCGCGGACGCCGATGGGGGCGGCGCTGGCGCTGCAACGAGATGGCCGACATCTCCTTTGGCGCGCATCGGACTCCATGTGCGGCAGCCTTGCCATGGACTCCGGCGATGATCCCGTTCTGTACCACCACCGCCGTGATGTATTGGTCTCCATCGGCAGCAGGTTTGGTACACTACTTGGAAGTTGTGTAATCTGTGTTTTGAATCTAACTTGATTTTTTTGCGTGATTTTTGGTAGAACAAGAGTCTGGGAGGACTTCTTTCGAGTTGATTAAAGACGCAACCACAGAAGCACCTGTATAGACAAAAATGTTACTGACGTTAAGCAAGTCTGGAAAAAAAAAGCAAGTCTGAAAGGGTTTTGAAGTGAATGAAAGAATGTCTTGAAGTGAATGAAAGAATGTCATTCAATCAAGGTGAAATTCAGATTGTACATGGTGTTTATGTCCTTGATTTCACTTCCTATAACCGAGTTTTAAACTCAAGACTTTTTAGATTTGCTACTATATTAAGATATATATACCATAATTTTAAACTGACGAGGAAAACAGATAATTCATTTATAATTCACCAACCCCTATTGCGATTATGGCAGATGATTTTGCAGCAACTGGAGCAGGAGCGATGTCGACGGTTTGACCGACGGAAGCAACTGGTGTCAGAATCGGCCGGCTCCCTCAAGGAATCCCTGCGTCGAATCGGTCGGCGCAAGGTGTGCCGTCGGTCTCCCAATCAACCGCGCCGTATCTCACCAAGGATGGAGGGATGGAGACCATCGGGGAATGAAGGACCTCATGATGCGCGCGGTCGATTAAAGGCATACCCGACTCCCCGAGTAACTGCGGCGGTTTCTGGGAGGCGCGCTAAGTGGAGGAGGCGAACAGCGACGGCGGTTTCCGGGAGGCGATACGTGTAGAAGGCGGCGGCGGTTTACTGTAGAGGAGAAGGGGATTTTTTCTCTTTGGGCCAGGCTGGTCCGGGCCGTGCTGTATGGAGGAGGTGGAGGGTTGACGTGAGGATGTCCGGGGCAATTCTTTGGGCCAGGCTGCGCGGGTTGGGCCTGACGTGAATGCAAACTAAAACGGCTGCTAATCTACCTTTCAACGCTCGTCCAAAAGCTGAAAGCAATTGAGATGATGCGACCTTACTCAAGGGCAGGGAATTCAGCCAGTGGGAATCAATGGATGGATTCTTTTGAACTATAGTTGTAACTTTTGGCTTATGGTTTTTAAGTTCTGGTTGTTCACGAGAGACAATATACGGAGGAAAACAATCGTATACGATTTTGATCGGTATAGCTGAACTCGGTATAATATTTATTACAATCTATTTATAGATTCCGTCTTAAAAAAACACACTGTTTAAAAGTTAAAGTGATAAACCAAAGTAAAAAATCAAAAGAACCTAGCCAAATGTGTGTGTGTATAGTATTCAGGAAGAGACAGGCTGCTCATGTTGCATCAGGTTCCAATTCAGGTCAGTGGCATGGTTAGGTTAACACAGCAACCAAATTAAGTACGAGGTCCTTGTCCCAGTCGCAAGGCTGTGTCGTCACTTGCCGTATGTGCAATTGCTATATGTGTGTTCTATTTTGTCTCCTTGTCACTGGGGAGCAAGCCAATAATGTTGATCCCCAGCTGCAAGCTAGTCTTTATCTGCTACGTACGTACGTACGTGGCTGCAGGCATGCAGGCCAGGCCAGGCCAGGCCATAATTAACAATGACCGGGAAATTGGACGACGAACCTGCGATCATCGTCGGTGTCCGTACTCTGTCTGATCATCCATTAATCAGCTTGCGTTTACAGAAAGGTGAAATGAAACGTCTGAACATCGATCACTTGATCAACCATGCACCATATACGTACAGTCGATCTTCAGTTTTAGATCGTATTCACGATAGAACAGAAACGTATACCCTCTGCTTAAAAGCTACTCCTACTAGTAACAGCAGTGAAACCGAGCGTAGGTTGGGAGGTCGTGCAGCTAGCCGGCCGGCATGCATGCACGCAGCTCCGGCCGATCCGGACAAAATAAAGCGATCGATCGAGGACGTACGTATCTACGCCCTCACCTCACGCAACGATTCGATTCGATCCCGGCCGGCCGGCCGAATCATTTTCGGTTCGTTCCGGCCGTATCGGCATGCATATCCGTCCGCCCGCCCGCCCGGTCAGCCAGCCAGCCAGCCTCGCGCGCGGCCAACGTTCGTTCGCATGCACCTGCGCCTGCACCACCACCACCAGGCCCTAGCTTGCTCCTGCCTTGCCACGCACCGCCCGCAGCTCTATATAAACCCCCACACCCACAACGCGTCCATCCACTCCGCAAACCGATCACACTTGCTCGATTAATTAATTCCTCTGTGTGTGTGAGAGAGAGATCTCGATCGATCGAGGCATGGGTCTCCCGCTTGAGCAGTGGCGCGGTGGCGAGGCGGACGGCGGCTCCGAGAAGGAGGCCTCCGGGTGCAGGACGCCGAGCAACGCGCAGGCCCGCGCGGCCGCCGAGGCGGCGGCCGGGGACTGCCCCGCCGCGCCCAGGAAGAGGAGGGCCGCCGCGGGGGCTGTCTCGCAGCAGCGCAGGGACTACTACACCGGCGCCGACGTCGAGGACTTCTTCGCCGCCCACAACCTCTAGACCCTACCTAGCTAGAGCACCATGCATCTGCTACTAGCTACTACTCACGGCCGTACGTGCGCGCTAGTTCCAGTCTTGCGTTTCTGCAGGACAGGATGGTGTTTAATTAGCTACGTTACGTACCTACCTATGTACATTACTAGCTAGTTTTAGTTTTGAGCTTGTGATGCATGCATGCATTGCCTACTGCTCCTGGTGTACTGTGCTAGCTAGCTTGATCAGTCTACGTCCCTTTTGTTTTTCTTGTTCTTAGTTGTCGTGTTGTTGTGTGTGTAAGGTAATTTGTGGACTAAATAAAGTTCTGCCTTACCTTTACGAGACAATTTGACTTCTTTAAATATGTCGCTGAAATTTGCCAACCTCATCATGGCAATGATCGATCAAGTTTTTCGAGGTCTTCCAAAGAATCAAGTTTTTCTCGAGAACGCATTAATTGATCAATGATGAATATACAAAAAGTGCACAGGTGTTGGACATTTGTTAATATATAAATATTATTAGAAACCAATGAAATATTAACCATGACAATTCGGTGGTCCATACACTTGTTCCACTTAATAATTGAGACGGAAACATTTCTCTTCAATTTTTTTGTTTTCATAGGACGCGTGTGCAAGTATCAGCTATCACTCACGCACAGGAAAAACTTCTTATCACCGAAAACCACCGGTTACCGATATTATTGGTGAGGTTCGATAAAAATTAAACTAGGCAAAAAATTCAAACTTATCTAATTTTCATTAAATATAAATAAAATTTGTGATTTTTTTCATAATTTTAATTTTTACATTTGAAAAATTCAAATTTTAATTCAAAAATTTTGTCAAAAAATATTACCGGTTCTATCGCTACCCCTGATAAAATTAGCAAAACTGATAGCATTTTCCTGCTCACGCATGGTGAATCATGTATGTCATATGGTAGCATTTCAAACTCACGGCTGTCTCCTTCATGCAGCTGCTGCTATACTGCTATCTTCACCTGGCCTGAATTTTAGTCTTGTATGGTTTTCCATCATAAAACTGATCCTGGAAGGAGAAAGCTCCATCCATGGCAGAGGAATCTAGTAATCATGTACAAGGCATGCACTGCATGGCAGTACAGTAAGGATATGATATGATATGATATGATCCGTTTCATATATTACAAAGAGTAAAGAACTTTCTACATTCAGGTGCTCCCCAGTCCATATCCTGGTAGAGTGAGAACTTTCCACATCCAGGTGTGCTCCAGTCCATATCCAGAGAGAGAGAGAGATGTTTGCACATGCTCAGATATTCTCCACGAGGCCGGGGACCAGCTGCTTGGAGTGCATGTGAAGTACTAGACCCACAGCAGCGGGAGGTGTGCATGCTTCATTGGCCGGGTGAAGATCTTGTACTGAACCAGACCTCGAGGTAAAGTTTCAGGCCAGCTTCAGACTTCAGATGGATGTACCCAACCAGCCCTCGAGGTAAATGTTCAGAACATCAGGTGGGTGCTATGTCATACTGCAGAAGAAGTTGTTATGATCCTCGACCTCCTTTGAAAAGTCTTCTTGATCTGTCTATTCACCGCGGTTGATCGGTGTATACAGCCTAATGGATATCCTACTTTGTTCAGTTGATTGATTTTTCGCATACTAGCTAATTAACTGAATGAAGCCATGTAATTTGGGTTCAAACTCCGAAGTGTTGATTTGTTTGGGCTCTATAGCACTGGGTTTAATTGGCAGTAGGCAGGCTCACAATGAGCTAGCAAATCTATTGCCATCTGAACTTCTGAAATGACAATAGTTACTGTTTGCTTTGCTCGCGTGCAATACTTCCTGCATTTTTTTTAACCCTACCTACGTCACAGTGGTCAGTGAGCTATACCCTGCAGCAGGATCAAAGATCTCCCCTGAAAAGGTATACGATTTCTTTCCATACTTGTGCTTAAAGTTAAAATATGTTGCTACTGATTACTTGTTGGAGAATTTATCCAGGACCTAGACAAGCGATGAACTCAAACCTTATGATCACGCACGTGAACATGAGTAAAACACAGTTAATCTTTGATGATGTGATACATCTACATCTTTTTGTCTTTCTTATATACAGAAACAACATACAAGATTCCGTGTCCAACGCGAAATCCCACGTTGAGAGTCCTCCATGGACACATCTTGACTTTCTTTTACAACCACTCTAAATCCTATACGGACTTTGAATCCTGACCTTTTACGACTACAACTGCTATAGTAGTTTTACGACTATGACTGCTACTTGACTTATGGCTGCTACAGTACTCGAACTGGTCATAGGCTACAGTGGTCGTAGGACATATTCTAGTCGTGGATTCGACCAAATCTAAAGACAACTAGATTAACTCTATCAATCTCCTCCTTAAGCTTGTTGTTTTCTGTCAATGTTCCACACACCGATTTTCTCCCTTATCTCTATGAACTTTAATCTTCCATGAGAAAAATACAGAGAGATTTTCACATCCATTCTTCCTCTACTTTTTTCTCTGTGAACTTGTGTTGTTGTGCTGTGCTGTCTGAACCTCGTCGTCTTTTCTTTCCGGCGTCCACCGTGAAGAAGGGGAGCGGTATCTCTGAACCGTTGCAGCCGTAAAGATCTACACGGAGCGGTAATAAGGTTTCTGAGCAGCGCATATCTGCGTGACCACTCGCTTCTGTCATGATCCCGGGTAAACACCACCAAGAAGATGGCCGGATGACGTCGGCGTAGAAGGGAGAGGGAGAGACTAGATGAGGGAGACTATAATATTTCTCTTCATTAATTGATTCCAATAGCATGCGGTAGCCTTCTTATATAGATGGCTCCCCTAACAGATAGATTCTAATCCCAATCTAACAAATATAGCAACTCATATCATATCTCTAATTATATCTCTAACAAAAGGAATCTAATCTCTAACTTAAATAGAAACTAATCTCTAATTGTCACCCGACTGGGCCTTGGGTCCAAGGCCCACACCCCTAACACTACACCCCTCTCGGACAGGCAGCTCGTCCTCGAGCTGCTAGGCGGCGATCATGACTTCTGACGCCAGTGTAGGAGACGAACGATGGCGAAGTTCTGCAGCGGATGGAGACGACCGACTCGATCCAAGCGGAACAGGGTTAAATGATGCCTGCAAAATTTTGTTTGTTTGTTTTTTCCTCTTTTCTAACAGCTTCACCGTGTCATCTATGTTCTGCATTGCATCAAGCATGCTCTACTTCCTATTCTTCATCAAGCTTAACAGTAAGTTGTTCCTGTGTTTGATCGACTTTGATACTATTTTTTTGTGTATTTTCTGAAGTATAATGAGCAGTTTGCTGTTAATTGTGAATTTTGCACCACTAATTTTATACTGTATTAGTCTCCTAATAAAACTTAAATTAAAATATTATCTACATTTCCACTCCGTCCGGTCGGTCATCAGGCAGAAAGCAGGTATGTGTATGTGCAGACCTGACCTGCCCTCCTCCTCAATGCTGTATGTATAATCATGGTGAGGCTGACAGCTACACCCTGACAAGTGATAGTTCCATATATCCACTGTAATTCTCCACTACATTATTCCAGTCAGATCCCCACGCGGCTTTCCTTTTTCTCATGTGAGTTGGCCATGGATTGCAACTTGCCGGGCCGGCTTAATTAATTCCCGGACTAATGGAATGCCTGACGAACTGAAGAGTGACCAACGGAGTGACCCAGCTAATTAGACAAGCCAGGCGGGGCATCAGAATATCGATCGATATATATATATATATATATATATATATATATATATACTATTATAAAAGAAGCAATTGGTGGTTGGTCCGTCATCACTTCTCTCTCTTCTCGGCCATTCGATTCCATCTGATTAATCCGAACCGTCCGTCTCCTAATTCCCTCTTTCTCCCCCGCCGCCCGCCCCCCGCCTCCTAATCCCCTCGCTCCTCGCCGCTCCCCCGCCTCCCCCTCGCTCTCCCCGCGCCGCCGCCTGCTCCCCCCACCCCGCGTCGCCGCTGCCGCTTCCTCCTCCTCCCCACCCCTCGCTGTCCCCCGCCGCCGCCCTCGCTGTCCCCCGCCGCCCCCCTCCTCCCCCTCCCCCCGCCGCCGCCTCCTTCCCCTCCCGGCCTCCCCTCCTCCCCTGCCTCCGCCGCCACCTCCTCCCCCTCCGCCCCTCCGCCCCCTCCTCCCCTCCGCCCCTCGCCCCTCCTCCCCCTCCCAGCCACTCCCCGCCGTCCTCCTCCATCTACCTCAACCTAAAACCTCCTCCGGTTTACTCTCCGGCCGCAGCGGCGTCGTCGCCGTTCGGATACGAGAGCGGGCCCGAGCAAACCCTAGCTTCCCACCATGGTACGGCGCTCTTGACTTGTTCATGTGATCGCGATGTTTCTTGTTCGGATTGTTGTTGGATTTGGGGTTCTGATCTGTGTGAATTTTTTTCTTGCGGGTGGTGGTGGTGGTGGTGCAGGTGCTCCAGAACGACATCGACCTGCTGAACCCGCCAGCGGAGCTCGAGAAGCTCAAGCACAAGAAGAAGCGCCTTGTCCAGTCCCCCAACTCCTTCTTC
This sequence comes from Melocanna baccifera, assembly GCA_036346265.1. Lineage (NCBI taxonomy): Eukaryota > Viridiplantae > Streptophyta > Magnoliopsida > Poales > Poaceae > Melocanna > Melocanna baccifera. The sequence goes on from CM070693.1 coordinate 17,360,185, forward strand.
ATGGTAACCCTCTTGAAATCTTTGCCTCTGTACTTGTTCTCTTTGCTGGAATGATGCGCATGTGTATGCTCGTGTAGTGGTACTACTGTAGATGCGGTGCAAAGGTGGTAGGTACCGCATAGACCATTTTGATGCTTGAGATCTCTGTGTTATTTTGAGTTGTGCTGAGGATGGAGGCATCACTATCGAAGGATTGCGCCAATGATCACCGGCTCACGGTTAGTTATGTGGTGGACCGTAGTTGTGGTTGTGATTAATCTTGAAGCAGGCGTTAGTTCTGTCGAATTCTCGATAGGTGAGCTTGTATGGTGCTAGCGTTGCCAGGTTGTGGGAGCGATTAAAATCGAGTTGGCCTGGAAAGCAAAGCTTTATGGTAGTACAAATTTGTGGGAAGAAAATCTTATCTTGTGATTAGAATCATTTACGTGGATCCAAGAAATCACCGCTCTTCTGAATGATCCGGTGGAACTAAGTGTGAGCTCACATTTTTAGGGAAGTTGCTGGGTAGTTTGTCTTGGTTATGTTGCTTGTGCATCTATTGTCTAGCTGGTGGGCTGCAATAGCTCCATGATTTCATTGTTTCGTTATGCTAAAATTTGGAATTGCTCTTTGTATGTGTGACGATCAATATACTGCGGGTTCTAACGGTGAGGTGTTATCTTTTGCGGGATGTCAAGTGCAGGCTGCTTCAACATGTAATGTTTCTTCATCTTTTGTGCTTTGAATCGATATCTGTTGTGTAAAGAAGATATCTGGGTATAGGTGTGTTGTGATTGCTTGACTTTTCCATGTTCCTTTGATATGAAATATGATCGAGGTGTGCTTAAAAAATGATAGTTGCTTTTTTGAGGTGTATCTAATATACATGGACAGTTTATTCTACTGCTGCTTTTTTTTATATATAATTGGATGGCTTATACATTAGTTATACATTAGTTTATTGTGTATCTTATATATGAACATTTCCAGTGAGGCTTTGGCTGGTACACGAGTAAGGGGGAAAACAAGGGCTGATGACTTTTGAATTGGTTAGGATTCTCTGGAGGTTTGAGTGCACACGCTATTTACGATGTGTGCTTCTTTCAAAGGTTCATACTTTTTATTGATAAATTGCAGCAACACTACGAGAGATCTGCAGTGACATAGTATAATCAATATCATAACCAGCAGATCTTTGCTCTGTATAACCTACCCTGTACCCATATTATGTACTTACATGTTTTGTCTATACAATCTACACATAATTGTCTACCTTTTAAAATCAATGTTTTGATTGCTAATTTTGAATTCCTTCGCTTGGATGGTATTTGATGCAATGTGATTGTTTGGCCATTCATCTTAATATGTGACTTGTAAAGTGAAAATGGCTCTGAATCAATAAAGATTCTAAACATCTCTTTTTTTCGAATGTTTACTGGGCTATCCTAAAGAAACATTCTTTGCGCTTTCTTAAGGCAGAGAGTGGAACATATCTAAGGCTCATAAAATGGTAATCTTTGTTATTATCTTGTTCAATCTTGAAAAGAGAATTCTGAAGTTATTGGTCGCTAATTAGTTACAAATATATCTGTTTATGTAGCTTGTAGATTCTTTGAATTGGAGGATTCAAAATGAAATCGATAGCGTCTTCGGAGGTGAGTAATTCTTTTATATTATAATCCCGCCGAGATGTTACTAAATCATGCTAATCAGAAAGCTATGGCAAATCTTTTATTGATGTACAATTTCTATTTCTATGTACATTATGCATCATTTATTATTTAGTTTTCCGTTACAACGCACGGGCACTTTACTAGTATATAATATATATATATATACATATATATATATATACATATACATATATATATATATATATATACATATATATATATATATATATATATATATATATACACATATACACATATATACATATATATATACATATATACACATATATATATATACATATATATACATATATATATATATATACATATATATATACATATATATATACATATATATATATACATACATATATGAAACCTCTTTTCTACACTAGGTGTAATTACACCCTATATCGTATCTCACAATATAGGGAATATCTCGTGTAACGGAGAGTATGTACGTGTAGTATACGAGTATTTAAGACCATCTATGTGGTATGAATTCTTTTTCAGAGGTAGTATGTACATTTTATTCGACATACTCCTTTTTATGTACGTATGTAAAGTTATTTACAAAATACGCTAAAAATTATGGACTCGCTTGCAATTTTTTCATGTGGTTCACATTGAAGTATATTATAATTAGTATATGAGTATATCTAAGATGATAAAGGAGTATTTCGAATTTGTTTAGGTGGTATATTAGAGGTGGGTGTAATTACACCCAGGTGTAGAAAGTATTTTTCCTATATATATATATATATATATATATATATATATATATATATATATATATATATATATTACTACTTAAAAAGAAGGAGTTGGTGGTTGGTCCGTCCTCCTTACTTTTTCTTAGCCATTTGATCTGATTATAAGATAAAATTCGAACCGTCTATCTCGCACTCCTCTCCCTCTCACCCGCGCGCCTCATCCCCTCCCTCCCACTCCGCTCCGCCTCCCCACCCCACGCCGCCCCTCCTCCCACCCCGTGCGCGCCTCCGCCCCTCCTCCCGGCCCGCTCCGCCTCCCCATCCCGCGCCGCCTCTCTCCCACCCGCGCGCGCCTCCTCCCCTCCCTCCCGCTCTGCTCCGCCTCCCCGCCCCGCCGCCCCTCCCCGCGGGCCCACCGCCCTCCGCTCCGCCGCTCCTCCCCACCCCGCGCCGCCGCCCTCCTCCCCTCCCTCTCACCCCGCGCCGTAGCCACCTCCTCCTCCTCCCCACCCCGCTCAGTCGCTCCGCTGCCGCCTCCTCCCCACCCCGCGTCGCGCCTCCTCCTCCCTCCCACCTGCGCGCGCCTCCTCCTCCCCACCCCTCGCTCATGCGCCGCCATTGCTCTGCTGCCCTTCCTCACGCCGATTCCTCGCCAACCATCCTCCGCGATCTTTGCTACCGTCAACTCCTCGCCAACCGCCGACCTTGGCGCCACAAAGCCGTCCTTTGCAAACCGCCCAACTTGAATGCACGGCGGTTGCAAGGAATGAATGTGTGCGCTCCACAATTAAAAACGAGGGTAGGTCATGAGGAGAGGAGAGGAGACGCCGCAGTCGCCATGTCGGGGGGTATCGTGCGCGGCCGCCTCGCCGAGGAGCGCAAGGCATGGCGGAAGAACCACCCGCACGTCCGTGCCTCTGGGCTTCATCCGCCTCTCTTGATTTGTTCGATCATGTTGCCTCGCCGATTCTGGTGCCTGATCTATTTCGTTTGGTTACGTAGGGTTTCGTCGCCAAGCCGGAGGCGATGGCGGCGGGACGGTGAACCTCATGGTCTGGCACTGCACCATCCCCCGCAAGCAAGGGGTAAGCACTGCCTGATTGAACATTTAGTGAGCTCGCCCAAGTCCTCTTGTCCGTTTCTAGATCCGGATGGCTTGATGCTTCTCATGTTAGCTATTCACTGGTTGATCGGGTCCCGTGCGACGGATTGCTAGAATCGTGTAGATCAGGATTCATTTGTTCATTGGATTCTTTAGTACATTGTTGTCATGGCCGAGTCGAGTGCCGAGTCGAGTTGTGGTTTCTCTATGCTTTCACCCGGGAAAAAATGGTTCTTTTTAGGGCATGCCAAACTGTTGTCACCTAACTGACACTATAAATAAAGTTGACGGCTGGTTTTGTATGAATGCATTTCCAGATTATTTGCACAGATGCTTCAAAGGAGTGTTCATTCCACTAACCACTGCATACCATGGGTTGAAGGGAACATGCTTGAATGATCAATGAAAAGATGGACTGGGAGTTAAATCAGTGTATGCAGAAGTTCAATTGAACTATACACAGGGGGACTTGTGCAAGTTCTATTGTCTACTCGGCTTAAGTTGCTAAGTAGTGATTGATAAAGTATTGAAGTGGCATTATGTCCTATTCATTGTTAGCAAGCATCCTGTGTTTTCTTATGTATATAGGTATCTCCAGTAATTGCACCCTATTCAGGGTTTTAAAATCTAGAACCCAGCGAGTTTCTTCCAGCTAACTTGTAGTGAGTCCTGCCATTCAGCGGTGCCAATCAGTCCGATTTAGGCTAATTTGAGGTTTCTACCGTCAACAATGAACATAAACTGGGCTAGAAGCCAGTTCAAAAAAAGATAAACTGGGCTAGAATACTTTAAAACATGTCAATGAGTTGTTGTAGCACAACAAAATTGCGCACAAATATGTTTACTCTCTGTAATGAACTAAGTTGTCTACTTTACATGATCTCTGTCTTGGATGCCTTTAGTGCTTTGGTTGATGTTATGTTATTGAAGTCTTGCACATGGTTCGACAAATCTTATGTTATCAACTTATCTCTCAAGCTTGTCATGATCTTATACAACTATTTCTTATTTTGCTGCTTTTCTGTTTGTATATACTATTTGCAATAAGGCGATCTAGCTTTAACTACCAAATCCCTCCGCTCCTTTGCTGTATAAGCTTGCATTGCTTTGTTAAGGATTTTTTGGCTACTGTTGCAGCTTTTTAGAGGGCTAGCTTATATTCATACTGTTCCGGGAGTCTGCCATAGGGATGTGAAGCCACAAAATGTTTTGGTATGTGTTATGTGAACAAGATTTTATTCTTTGTCAGATTTGTTAACTGGTTCTGAATTGGCCTCTTCTTGCTTGCCAATACAGGTTGATCCTCTACTCATCAAGTCAAGCTCTGTGACTTTGGAAGTGCAAAAGTTCTGGTATGTTGATTCCCCTGTATCATAATGTGGACATAGCGTTGGTGATTTATGTCATTATGTTACATTTGTCATCAATATGTTGCTTTTTAAGTTGATATTTATTATTCAGTTTGATATTATATTTGATAGTATGCATCACTTTTATTTGGTTTTTCGTTGCAACGCACGGGCACCTAACTAGGGATCTCGCTCAGTTAACATAAGAACGTACTACAAGGCAGTTACTGACTACCGCATGCATGGAAGCGTACAAAGCATGCAGCGTGATATGCCATCTCTTTGCTTGTCCTGCAGGGCGAGGAAAAGCGTGTGAGATCGAGGGCTTTCTAACAGTAGGCGCGAGGGCCAGGCAGGGACCAGCCAGCAGCGTGCGTACTACCAACGTTTGGGACGGATGCGCACCGGTGCATGTGGAGGAGACACCCACAGCGACCCAGCGGGCGAGGGAGTTGGCGGTACGATCGACGTGCCCAGTTTGCGAGCGAGAACGAACGGGGCTCGCGCTGCAGGACCATGCGGTTGTGCGCTACACCGTTGGACTGTTGTGGTTGATCAGCTAGCGCAAAGCAAAGCAAAGGCATGCAGCCTGCCTGCCTCAGGTAGATTCGTCAGAGGTGGTTAGAACCAGGCAACCAGCCGGCTGCCTTTTCCTTTTTCCTCTTGTTTTGGGAAGTCTTGCCTCTTTCTCTGCTACATTTCATTAGCTTTTGTTTTCTATTTTCAGTGAGAGAATACATGGTTGTTTCCATGCTAATCTGTGTACCGCGACCATGCATCGTTTGTTCTTGAAAGCCATTCTGGCCTTTGCTCCAGTCAGGGTCGTTGAACCGATGGAACACACCATCACAATCCTTGTCCTATTCGTGATTGAGAAACCACACATGAAAATAAACATTTCCAGCCATGCAATGCCTGGGTGGATGCCTGAAAGTCAAAAGCATACGAGCCGATCGGTTGGTTGTACCTTGTACTTTTTGTCGACCCTGACTGCATCTTTATCCGCCTGCTCGCCAATGATTATTACCCTCCAGACTCGAGAGAGAAAAAGGTACTAGAAGCATATGATCCATCTCATGAAAGATCAAAAGATACGCCTTTGCAATTCTCTCTTTCCCTTGGCTCAGTACTCTCTCTCCCATGATAATTATTGAACTACTGGCCGAGACACAAGTAACGAACCATCGAGACTTCGAGTGCCTTTCATGTACGATTTTCCTACTTGACTCGTAGATAAATGCGGGCCCACTGGACCCACAGTTCAGTTACTGCAGGATTCAGGAACGAGTACCAGTACAACCTGCAGATCCAAAGCTCTATCTATAGCAGGGTTGCAGCATTTCCTTCAATTTTTTTAAATAATCTATATTTAATAATATTACAAAAACTATACCGTCATCTACAAAATTACAAGAATAACCCTCTACCGGCATTTGAATTGATGATAGATACTCTGTTCCTAATTCAAATGGAGACATAGTTTCGATCGCTTTCTGTCGTCATTTCAAATACCGACAGAGCTCTGTTGTCAAACGAGCGGACAACAGAGAGCCATGTCGGTATCATGGTTTCTATTGCCATTTCAATTGGTGACAAACAAACCAATTGTCAATTAAAATGGTGATAGAAGCCCACCATGATTCAATCACTATTTCACATAGCGACAGAGCCTTCCACACCCTCTGTCGTCATTTGAAATGGCAACAAAAACTAGGCTATAAAAGGCAAAAAATGGGCAAAATTCATTTTAATTTGGTAAAAAAAACCGAATAGGTCTAAGGAGGATTGAATAAATTCTTAAATACGACTTAATATTTAATTAAGGCCGAAAGACCTCTATGGTTATAAGCCTCCAGAGGCTATTTCTCGAGTACCCTGGTCGGAGATCCACTGTGTGGCTTACCCCACCAGATGACCACTCTGAGAATCTATGAACTGGTACTTAGGTCCACTTCTAGGAAATTCCTCCAATGCAGTGAATAGAATGTGTACCTTATCCACCAGAAACAGTACGATGCTTTGGCCCTAAGTCTCTGACAAACAACCACCATGCAGTTGTTCCCCATGTTCGTTTCCCATGAACAACAACCGATGGTCAGGTGTCCTCTCTCTGATAACAACTACCCCTCGATCGAACATTGGTTCCATGAGGCGTCTCTCCAGGCAGATAACTGATGTCCTTCCAATGGTATTTAAGGGTTGACAAAAGAAGATAGAAGGACATTGGACAATTCAAAGTCAAATAGATCACGCAAGTTATAGTCTTCGAACCAAAGGGAAAATATAGAGATTAAGGGCTAGTTTCATGCTTTTGTAAAGGCATCCTGTAACCAGTTCATAGTAATAAAAAGCATCCCCATTCATTCATAAGGAATTCAATCATCTTTCTCATATTGTTTCGTAAGATCAGTGACTCAGTCGTCAATAGCTGGTGTCATCCGTGGGGAAGAAGGTGCTGAATCTTTGAAATTTTCTTCATTCGACAATCATCATCCTTCCCTATTTCTGTCATTATTGCCCATGCGATCATGGCAAAAACCTGGGATGAGAAGAACTGGTTTGACTTGGTAGACTCTGTTAACCTCGATATGGATGCATGCATCTGCATCATGGAACATGATGCCTTCTCATTATTCTCTTTCATTCTAGGCTCGCTGCTCGCTAAGACCAGCGAGACCGATTGGATGGAAAAAGACTCGCTGCCCCATCATCACAACTCCTAGAGGAATCGGTTGTTTCGACCAGGTTAGAATGCCTAATTGCCTCTGCAAGTTCGGTACTTTCGATCGGCAAACACGACAACAAGAGCTCGACGCTATAATCTGAGGGTCAGAGTACTCTCAATGCGGTCGTGGGCGACCACTATTCGTGAAAGGCTTCTACATATTTTGGGAGCTGATCGACACCTGGTCATGGTGTCGATGATGTTACCTGTGGCAAAAAGCTGGGTGAAGATAATAACACTCAGCATTCAATCGGTAAATCGTTAGATCAGGTTGAGTCCACCATGAAGCCCTCCAAAGGTACTGGTCTCTAATCGTTCCCCCATCATCGAAGCTATTTGTTGAAGCGATAGAAGGCTCATCCTTAATTTCGATAAGAGTTCATCAGAAGATTCCTGCTAGAGATATGAAGTTAATGCAATTGGTGATACCAATCCATATGCCATGCATAATTCTTCATGATAGGATCCTCCAAGACCTAGTGGTCGGGATAGTGCAAACACTTCTAAATCACCCCAAGGGGACTAAAATAACAGAACTGGTGGACATCGATCAACTAATCTACTTGCTTTTAACCCACCACGCTTGATAGGTCGAATGAGACAAGTAGGAGGCTTAGAGAGAAACTCAAGTCATCATACCCCTCCTACCAGTAGGAATCCTCCGAGGTTCTCTGTAACTGTTCAGAACTTGCAACGATTCCATGACATTTTAAATAACCCAGATCCTGCTCTGGCAAAGACTCTAGAATATGCTTAGGTTACAGGTCAAGTGTCAAAAATTGTCCAGCAAACCATGCGGCGCACGGAGATGTATAGGGAGCAAAGGTACTCATAGAGTCATACTCTGACTTCATCTGAGCATTCCTTCCTTAGTAAAAGCCAACATGGTCAGTGACGAGGATATAATAATCATCAATTTATTATTTATCTATAAATAGTATTATTGCATTATTTTTCTCCTTAAGTATGCCCTTTATATTCGTAAGGGAGAGACCTAACTATATGGTCGTAAGCCTTTCCACGACGAGTCTTTTTACAGCCACTTCATGATTGTAAGTTTTTTTTACAAACATGACATAGTCATAAGCCATTCTACGACCACTCTATAGTAGTGAAACTCTTCTATGACTAGCCTAACTTCGACCAGCTTGTTTACAACAACCTATTACATTATGGGTTTGTCTGACAAGGCAATTAACATATACATTTGTTCTCTAGAATAACCCCTCGTAAATTCTTCCTTTAGTGATGACTGCCTGGCTATGAAGAGGTACTACATCGCTGACAATAACTTCTGTTAGACAATTTATTGTCTAATACGTTAAGACGTCTCTTGACATGGAGCAACCGCCACCTCTTCATATGCTATAAGAGCTAATGTCAAGGAGAAGAGGAGGCAACGCAAGCAAGAGAATCAAGAAGGGCAAGATATTAAGCATTAGTCTTTCTCTTAATTGTAATCAGTACACACAATATAGCCACACAGGAGTAGAGTTGTTATTCTCTCTAGAGAAGGCCCAAACCTATATAAAATTCATGTATCTTTCTCTGTGTGGTCAGGTGTTTGAGAGATCCCCTGAACCAAATAATCATATGTAAGATCGGTATTATAACACCAACAATTAGTGCTATCTCTGGGGAGCATCCAAACTCTGGTAAATCCTCGTCAACAAATTCTCTTCTTCCTGTTGTCCTAATGCAGGAGAATGGAACAAGGAGAATTGGTTCTACCTGGCTGAATACGTAGATCTCGACATGGCTAGTGTTCTACCTGTTATGACTACGAGTAGAGTGTGCTTTCATCCGATGGTGAGGCTACCTTGAGAGATCCTTCACGACATCCCAGAGATCGCACCATGGATAAGGCTGAGGAGGGATCCTTATCCCCCACAACATTACGCTCAACAGAGGAACCAGGTTCCTCAGAGGGCAAGAATCAATCCAACCATAAACAAGATTGCACTAAGGCAGATCCAGAATATGATGAGGGATCACCTCTAAATGTTTGAGTCCTTCAGTGGTCATCCAATCTGGTTCAGCAAGTCCTGGAATATGTCATTTTGGGGCTCCATCGACATTTGGTGGAAGTCACCTTTTGGTTGTCCTAGTAGAGAATGTGGGTGGGCTCCCTGCGAGTTCGTCCATACTTTCGTAGGGCTTGACTCCAATTGGAGATGGTTATAACTCGAAATTCCCCTTCCTAGAGGGGCTTGCTCTAGATCACAAGGCACTGTCGTTCGACTACTCCTCAAGACAGGAGGCATCGGACACAAGTGGAGATCATACCCTAGGAGGTCTTCGCTCTCCCTCCAGATACTGCTCACTCTCCCAGAAGAGGATTGAGGATGCTCTTAGCCACTCACACATTGCGACCCCTTGTTGTGATGGTGAGGAGGCCTCCGACGATGGACGAGGTCAATACTCTAATGAGCGTGGGAGAAATCCTCAAAATAATCACTCTCTATTAAGGCGGAATCAAGTAGCCTCAGACGTAGAAGATCCTAAGACCATCCAAAGGAGAAAGCTGGCAGCCCAGAGGAATTTGCCTGGGCACATCCTATATCAATCTAAGGAGGCTCAAGAGCTTCAGCGTATAAATGACTTACTAAAAACCCAACTCAAGAACTTAGACGAGGGCCAGGCTATATCCATTTTGTCGAGCAGATCACATGAAGACTCTAGAGCACGATGGCTAGACTCGAGCAATCTCACCAACACAATTCTAGGAGTCGAATAGGTATGATTACAAATATTGTCATTCAAATAACTCACCTAATTGAGATCAACATGACGATAGGTCACGTCATTCCCCTAACCATAACTCTAGCTGGAGAAGAGATCTTCAAATATCCCAAGATCAGTAAACTTTTAGAGGAGGTGATTGTTCACCAGTTCGAGCAAGAAATTTGTAAGAGCAGATGGAATACGAGGAGTATTACCCTCGTAGGGCCAAGACCTATCATATTACTGGATGCTAGGCATTTACACCTATTCGCTAGCACCGTGGTTTCAACCAGTGAACATGGAGAGGTTCAATAGGTCTCTAAATCCCATCAAATTTCTCCAAATTTACACGACTGCTATTCGAGCAACAGGAGGAGGAGAGCATGTCATGGCGAATTACCTTCCAATTGTGCTAGAGGGATATGCTCAATCATGGTTGTTAAATCAACCACTGTGCTCAAAGATTCGGTCGAAGACCCAGTCGAAACTGTACATGGTCGAAGAACACTATAGCAGTCGTGGTTATTATAGCATTCAAGAATCAAGGGTAGTAGAAGGAGTTATGTGTGGCTGGTGGCTGAAGTGGTCAAACAGTCATGATCAGATGGCTGAATGTGATCAGAATTCCATATGTGGTTTGAAGGGGTGGTTGAAAGGATTGTGGTGGTCGAATCGCTACCGTTATCGAAAATAGCCATGGTTGAAAACAACCGTGGTTTAAACTTTATCGTTAGAGGGCTTACATGTGGTCGAAAATCTATGGTGGCGGTCGGAAGTTGAAGGTTGAAGGCTAGTAGTCAAAAGTCGAAGGTCGAAATTTGAAAGTGGAGTTACCATAGTTGATTGATGTGAAAACTATAGAGTTTGGATGTTGATAGCTGCGGGGGTTGGTCAAAGAGCCTAATGTGGTTGAAAGCGGCAGAGGTTGAGAGCAAAGGTGGAGGCTTGGAGCCACAGCGGCCGCAACAGGATGCATTTGGAAATGACTATGGTCGGAAGCTTTAGAGGTCGACGCAATAGTGGTCAAAAGCAACATTAGTCGAAGCTACAGTGCTTAGGCAAACACCACATGAGATGAAATTCTATGGTGATCGGAGGCTTTCAGTGGTCAGAAGTTTAGAGCTTTTATAGTGGTCAGAAGCTTCAGTAACTGGTTGGTACTCGAAGCTACATGAACTGGTCGGTAAAGTGGTCGAAAGGCTTCGGTGGTCAGATGAGTAGGAGGTTATAAGGTGGTTAGCACCCAAATAAATAGTAACCAATCGAAAACTATAGAGTTTAGTGTGTGGTCAGTGGGATTGGAGGGATCGGATGGTTTGGAGTAGTAGAAGGAAACAGACGGTACGGAGAGGTTGAAGGAATCAGACAATGTGGAGTAGTCGAAAGAATCAGACAATGCGGAGAGGTCGAAGGGATCGGTTGGTGGAGAACGAGCGATTGAAAAATTACCAGATGAGAAAATACTAAAAAAAGAAAAAAAGGAATATTCCTTCGTGAAGAGCGGATGAACATAGCAACGACGTCATTGTTTTGACCGTGGCGCTGACGAGGGAAGACACAGGTGATGAAGCCAACCAGCAAAATGGGATGCTAAGGACTCAAGAAACATGTAGAAAGTGATGACACGTCAAATGGAGCAGGGTGATGGTGTGGACGGCAACAACGACATAGGTGAGAGAGAGGAATAATACCCAGGCGTAGAACATGGAGAGGTAGGGTGAGTATGGGCTAGAATGCGACATGGCGAAGCTAAAAAAATTATCAGCTAAGCTGAAAACTCACTGGAGATGACGCAATCAACGTTTGAATGACAACGGTAGAGAAAAAGGAAAAAAATTGATATCTTGGTGCTCGGTGAAGCGAATCCAAAACCATTTGGAAGGTAGCTATCTAGGATGGTTTGGCATATTTTGATGTGAAAGGATCGGAGAAAACATAACTGGTTAGATTGAAATATGAAATACCATAAATTAATTAACCAGGTCTATCCCATACTAGACATATGGTTTGTAGGGTATGGCTCGGATCAATAGTATACAAAGTTAAGTTCTTAGGCATTAGCCAGGCAAGACTTCCATATTCCTCGAAGTGAATCCACACTTTCCCCTTTACTGTACAATCACTTGCCTCTAAACTCATATTATGTTGAACTAGTAGAGTGCCCGTGCGTTGCAACGGATATTTAATAAATAAGACAACAGGTTCTAAACTCATATTATTTGGTTTATATATTTTAGATCATAGTATCACGAATCATCTACTTAATTAAGCTTCGTTCCAACGGACATACATTAAACAGACAGGTCGTACTAAAGATGGTTTCGAAATTAAAGTCTAGCCCCCTCTAAAGACACCGGTTAAATTTAACAGTTATCTTTGGAATACAATATATTAAATTGTTATCATCGTAAAGACTCCATGGCGAATAGTGATTAAAACCAAACTCCTTGCCGGACTCTTCTCATTACCCTTACTCCTTCTACAAGTTACTTGCGTTGGCTTCCGACAACTCTGGCACCGCGGAATCTTAGGCGACACAACCGTCTTCCCTCAGCTCCAATGGCTTCGCCACCATCTCCGACAACGAAGGCCAATGCCAACCCATTTTTTTTATCGGCAGTCCTTTAATCAAGCAATCCTTTACAAACATGAATATTATTGTGAGTGATATAATATAGTATTATTTATCAGCAGTCCTTTACAGTAGGTAATGATCCATTTGCCCACAAGAAAAGCACATTGACAACTTGAGTACATACCATCAATAGCAGGCATAAATACCCATTTAATCAATGGCACAGAAATAGTCCAATCCCACGTACCACAAGTGGATGATCCTATTTAAAAGAAATGCTAAACCAAAGCTTTAAATTCACACCCGATAGTGCCAATCCAGTTGTTAACAACTTATAAAGAAATGACATTTTACATATTCAAATTCAGATGAATTAGGACCTTAGAGGCCAACGTGTCCAAGCAAAGACTATTAACAACAAATTATTTTGTAAAAATAATGGAAAACCGTCAATTATTCAGCACAGGTACTCTACTTTTAGTCTTGTGCCCATGCGTTGCTATGGAAAAGAAAACTTAGTAGTAGATATTATAATGCAGTTATATATTAAGAAGGCAAGTGCTTACAGATCAAATATAATAAACCTTGATAAAATCGGCCACAATGATTGTTGTTCTTTGTGGATTAAGTGTGTTTACATGAGTTGCTCACATCTCTTGCACAACACTATATGTATGTACAACAGAAAGCAACACGCCTGCAAGTAACTGAAAGAAAATTGATATAGTAATTAGAAGCTTGTATCAAGTAGAAAGTTCGAAACATAATAACAAGTTCTGATGATATGCAACAATAGAGAACGGAATATGTTAAGACAATGAAGACAGCCATGATCAAAACATGCATACACTGTAATTCTACTCGCCAACAAATTATCAACATTGAACAATACATGGTTAAAAGTTGGATCTGGTCTGGTTAGACACACGAATTGAACAACAGGAAAGTAATCTATGCTGTAGCACAGATTAGGTATTAACATTGTAGGCAATAATTGTAATGCCCCCAGTCCTTCTTTCTCCTCCTTAAAAGTATATGAGTTAACTCCTCGTCTAGTCCCCACAGGAACCATGAAACAACCTTACAGACAATAAACAAAAGTGACCAACTAAAAAAGAAAGCTGAGACCAAAACTTGGCCCACACTTGAAGGCCATCACAGACACATCACGCATACACTTACATAGGTGCACACAAACACAGCCATACAGACGCACAATGTGAATCTAAGCAATGAAAATTTCATATAGAGAAGGTAACATCAAAATAACATTGAATTTGAACAATAGAACACTTAATCACTGCCCTTATTAATATGCTCTAAATTAAAGAATAGATGTCTTAATCTGTTCTAAAACAAAGAAAAGATGTCTTGATCTTCCCCCTTCGTGTTCCTACCCATTGGGACAGGATGGCAGGCTAGGGCACAGGACGTGGGCGCATGTGGATGGGCGGATGCACCCCTTGGAGCGCTCGGACGGCTAGAGTCTACATTTGTACACAGTTGATAAGGGCAACATGGATAGAAAAATATACCTGAACAGCCCCAAACCACATGTTGCTAGATTACTATTTGTAAGACCTATCCACAAAGAGAATTTTGTAAGATATCAAACTTGATAGAGTTCTAATCTATAGCGTGAACAAAAGGCATCAATACAAAAGGCTTGACCCTGAAAGACACACTAATATTTCGAACATAGCATCCTTCCAAGAAAAGATTACAAAAAGAAGGAAAAGGTAAAGAGTACACAACTACATAAAAAAAAGGTTGGGCTTCCCATTACTGCGTTATGAGGCTTATAAACACTATTTATGTGCATCCCACATGAAACCTATTAGCAATGAAGGTTCTTACCTTCAAGTAACAGCATTAATAAAAGATACAGGAAAGAAAAAAGGAATATGTGGCGGGAAGGAAAAGCTAAGAAATTAAGTCTTGGATACCGAAAGAACCGACTTCAAATTTATGACATAAACAATTAACACCGACCTAACAGAGGCCACGCATTATACAAGACATGCATTGCGGCTCAAGTCGGTTCCACGGCTCCTATAAGAAAAGAGCACATTGGTGTCTGCTTTGGACAATGGGAGTTTTATGAGTATTTGAATCCTAATGTATTAAATGATCCAAATTCACGAAGGAAATACTATGGAGCTACTAAGTTCTTGCTCAAGGAGTGCAACCCACTTCAATACATTTTGAACAAGTCTGAGAAAACAAAGCAGAAAACTAATACAATCGGTAACAAGTATTACAATCCTGTTAGCGGACGGTATATTCCACGACTCCATGCCGGCCGGAGGGCCACACGACGATATATCGCTAATATACCGTTGACTTAATAACCATGCTACAAGCAAAAATCCCTTTGCCACACCGCTTGAAGTTGCATTGCTCGGCCAAATCATTCTGAAGCTCATCTTTAGGGCATCCACAATGTGGGGTCTCCACATGCGCTAAGAATTGCCACATCACGGTGAAAAGATTCCCATGCATTATTAAATTAAATGAATTCTCAAATATTGAATGCAATGCCGTGAGAAGATTCACCATATACTAAATCCTCTGGTTCTTGCCCACATTTTAAGAATCGCAAAAAGCTACCAAGCTAAACCTTGCCAATTGACTTAACAAGCATAACAAGGACAAGCTCAGGGCACCATAACTTCAAAGAAAAAGAAAACATCATGATTTTAGCAAGTTGCAGGAGATCATTACAGATATCCTAAAAGAAGCTACTACTATCTTGTAAAAGCTACTCTAATATTATCACTCGATGACCTTCTATTTATAAGGCAGAAGCCAATATTAGAATGCACTGTTTGTAAGATATTGAATTAAGGGGTGAGATTTGCCAAAATGATGTATTTGAACAGACTTTTTGTGTCAAGATTTGAACATGCATTTAATACTACAGACAAAGACATTCTTGGCAAAGTAGTACTATAAGCACCAAATAGATACCGAGTACAAGATTTTACCATTTAAAGAAGATCCACAATGATCAAAGTCATCGAAGTCTTTCTCATTGCTTTTTGTATTAGATGGGCGCTTCAAGGAGCTGGGTGAAAAAGAATCCCCATTCGTGGTATTCAGACAAATACAACATCAGTGAAGGAGCAAAAAGTTAACAATAAAAGGTAAGCCTGAGGCTACAGGTTGGCAAGTCCAGAACTGATATTGCTGCATTTACCACTACAAGGTACATCACAAGGGCCTCCAATAGCAATAGTAGTTAACTTTTAAGACAATAATTGTATTTCCACAGGAAATTAAATGATCCATCATGCACCCAAGAAAGCAATCAGGTATTATATTTATACCACCCTATCCCACTGGCTACCAAGTTTTGAATTATATGATAAATGGGATGAGATAAATAAAATGTTATCGGCTACGGTTTTCTGAAGACCAGTAGCAGTTACTCTAGATATGAATAAAATGCTAAGCAGCCTTAAAATACCTTCTATTGTGCTTCGCACCCTTTCTTATCATCCTGCCAGATTTCTGGTTGCCACTATTACTTGCTGAGGTTTTACCAGGTTCATTGTCCCTGTAACTGGCACTGAATGAATCAGCTTCCCTTGTGCCACTAAAACTCCCATAACGTTCACCTGAACTCTAGTTGCTACCAAAAGAGGCTGAGCTTGATTTATATGTTATCCCTGTTGATGATAGCCCAACGTACCTTCAGCCACAACAAATATATGTTAAAGTGAAGGCCGTTGAAGATGTATACACAATTAAACAGGTTAGAACACAACTTAACAAATATATGTTAAAGTTCAGCATGTGAATTGGTATTGTGCTCGCCACAGAGCCTGGCTATTGACTTAGACATTTTATCAAACATGTGACAAGCGTCTGGCTCGGTGGCAGCAGGAGCACTGCAACGGCGGGCCATGCAGGTGCGGTGAGAGGGAGAGACGTGGTGACCCGGGGTAGCAGCAGGATCAATGCGGTGGCGCGCCATGCGGCAGCGGTGAGAGAGGGAGATAGAGGTAGGGACACAGGTGGAGGAAGAGGAGGTGGGAGTCCATCGTGGGTGGTGGCTGCGAGTTTAGTGGGGGAGCCCGAGGCCTATGCCGGAGCAAGGGAACACAAAGGTGTGTGGGCGTTTGCCTTCCTCTCCCCTGAACCCCTAGCAGCCTGGATCCCCATTTAGATCTGAAGGAAGAAGGGAAGGATATGGTTACCTCGGGGGATTTGGGGTAGGGGGCTCGTCAAAGGTGAGGAGGGAGAAGACGCCAGGTCGGGGCGGCCCTGACATGCTCCCATTCCTCAATCCCCTTCTCTCTTCGCGCATCTTCACTAATCCTCGGCGCACGATGGGATTCCCTTCATCTTCTCTTCCTTCCACTCCGCACCACTTGCATCAGCGATGGCTAGCCACCGTTTGCATGGCCTCTGCGCAACATGGTGGCAACTTCATGCCAACCCATGCTAACCGATCAGCACCTGAAACCGTCAAGACCAACAAGATCTGATTGGGGGGGGCGTAGCTTACCAAAGAGGAGTGGGCTGGTGCGGCGGAAGATGGCGGCAGCCATGGACATTGAGGCGGCGCGCACGGTGGTGATGGAGGAGGGAGTCGCGCCGACGGCAGCGGTGCAGCGGAGGGCGGGGGCTAGGGAAACGAGATCTGATGTGGGTTGGGGCGGCGGCGGCGGCGGCGGAGCGGAGGGTGGGGAGGAGGCGGCGCGGGGTGGGAGGAAGGCGGAGGCGGCGCGCGCGGGGTGGGAGGAGGAGGAGTGGTGAGGCACGCAGCACGGAGGGGAGGGGAGGAAGAAGGCGGCGCGTGGGGTGGGGAGAGGCGGCGGGCAGGAATAGGGAGGGAGGTGAGGAGAGAGGGTTGATTTGTCAGTGTCGGATCAGTGGTGAGAAGAGAGGAGTAATG
The DNA here is from genome assembly GCA_036346265.1 of Melocanna baccifera. Classification (NCBI taxonomy): domain Eukaryota; kingdom Viridiplantae; phylum Streptophyta; class Magnoliopsida; order Poales; family Poaceae; genus Melocanna; species Melocanna baccifera. The sequence goes on from CM070693.1 coordinate 17,377,928, forward strand.
ACGGACCAACCACCAATTGCTTCTTTTATAATAGTAAATATATATATATATATATATATATATATATATATATATAGTATTAGTCTAACACTCACAATACCTTAAGAACCATCATATTAGTAGCAATGTTCTCAATTACCACCATATCGCCAATGATGGATGCAACTTTGCTCTTAGAATCTAAAAAACTAAGAGAAAGCTACATAGTTAAAAAAAGAGACTAGCAATACTAGTTTCACACTAAAAAGCTAACAATTGATGCTATCACCTTTTTTGGATGCAGCTATCCAATTTTTCGCACATACCAGTGCTTCTACCATTTCAGGCTCTAGGCGACTGCAAAATGGATCAATGACACAACCACTAGCACTAAAGGCAGATTCTGAAGCTACTGTTGACACTTGCATAGCCAAAACACCACATGCTACTTGTGATAGAATAGGATATTCATCTTATTGATTCTTCTATCATAATAAAATATCAAAGTTTTGACTGAATCTACCAAATTTAAAGGGCTGCTCTGCCATGTATTTCTCTAGGTCATTTGGTTCATCTTCATCAGCCCCATGTGTGTCACATAAGAAGTCATGAAGTTCATTATTCTCATTGTCCATAAAGAGATCTATAGCTGGTTCATGATTGGGTGTAGCAATGGCAACACCCTTGTTCTTTGACACACTAGGTGTAGTAAAAGCATATGATTCATACAGTTGCTTGACAACATTGATGAATTATTCAAGTTCAACCTTATGCAATAACTCACCATAAAACTTCTTCATGTAAAATTCTATAATTTTTTCTTATACCTAGGATCAAGAAAGGTTGCCACAGCAAGAGTAATGTTGGACTTCTCAAATTTAGCACTCATAGAAAATGCCATGTCACTTATGGTGGTATCAGAGATAGCACACCACTTAGAAATCAAAATTTTAATTTGACAAAAACTTTGGTAAAACAAATTTTATGTAGGATATAAAGTACTAGAGAATAGCACAGTAACATCATAGAATTTCTTTAAGCATTTACAAAGTATTAGTGCCTTATCCCATTCTGACTCGAAAGGAGCAATATTCTCATACCTATGGCATTCCAAGCACAAAAGTCTCTCAAAAGCTCTCCTATAATATATGGCATCCTTTAACATGATATAGGTGGAATTTCACCTTGTAGCAACATCCAATGAGAGACTCATCTTTGTATCCAACCCACACTCAGATGCACACTTTTGGAATTCCTCCCAGTGCAACGGAGAGCCCTTTACAACTGCTACAAATGCTTTAATATTCTAAACTACTGGGGAAATTTGTTGCAAACCATCTCTATCAACAAGATTCAATGTATGATTGGCATATCTCACGTGAAAAAACATGCAATCACATATTAGCGGACTTTGCTTTTTAATTTCAGCAAGGACATGTTTCACACACACTTCATTTGCAGATGCATTATCCAAAGATAAGAAAAATAACTTCTTTTCAATATTCCACCCCATGGCATAGGTAGTAAATGCATAAGATAAGTTAGCACCTGTGTGTCATTCTTCTACTTGCATGAATTTGATAATTCTTTTCTAAATTTGCCAATTATCATCAATCTGATGTACAATGACACATGTATATCCTTTATTTTGATATGTCCACATTTCCATAGTTGTGCTAAAGTTACACTGAATGGTTTTAAAATATTCATATAACTTTCCCTTTTTCTTGTAAAAAGAGGTCCATTAATTCTTCTATAATGGTTGCATGAATCTTAATCAGAAAGCTAGGGAACAAGGATTTGATGAAGTCAACAAAATATTTATGCCCAGCAATATTGAAAGGGTACTCATGCATGGTTATCGCTAAATAAATTTTTCTCAAGCTAGCTTCTTGATCATACCTATACGGTTCAACAATAGTGATGTTGTCTTCATTATTCTTTTCTACTTTGAGTACCTGCTGACCTGGCTTGAGATGGTGCTTATTTTTCAAGTGGTTCCATAAGCATGTTATGCCATTGATGGTCTCACATCTGGCACTGTATTTATAGTGGTTGCATTGTGCCCAGCGTTCAACAATCTTCTTTCCATTCACCTCAACTGTCTTTGTAGTCCTAGTGTAGTGATCCTAGACAGGTGATATGCTCTTCTTCTGCTTCTTTACACCAGGCTCATTTTCTACATTCTCTTGTACAGTTGAAGGATTACCCCTCTATACCTTGCCCTTGCGTGCCACTGCCAATGGTTGGAGCACCTTCAGTTTGCACCGGTCCTCCTCCAAATGTAGGTGTACGTGTTGCAGATGAAGATGCAACCACACCCACACTTCCACTTTTAGATGCCATCAAAATTCACAGAGTACAAGAATCGATCAACTAATTGATGTAATAACAAATGACTAAATGAGCAAAGATTCAAAAACCCAAATCATAACTAACATGGTAGTGCCCTTAGTAAGAATCGATTAACTAATTAATGAAATAACAAATGAGTAATGATTAACTGATTGATGGAATAACAGAGCATGCTATGAAGCATGAATAATCCATCAAGAATCATACCATCATGGAAGTGTCCTTAGTAAGAATCACAATTATATATGTTACAGTTTTGATGCCTTGCACGTACGTGGTAAAACAATACGACAGTCTCTCCGTGGGACCCGGTGGTCCACGTTATGTGACACACCTTGGCTTGTGGACGTGATGATGTATTCACGTGATGCACCTTTTGGAGCTTGCCTGCACCCACGCAACGAAGTAGCACCTCTCTCCTATAGCCAAAGCACTCCGCTTTTCCTTCCTTTTATTTCTTCTCCCTCTCATCACAAAAAGAACATGACATCGCTTACTCGAGAGCATTCATTGCTCTACCTTTCGTTACAAGACTGCAAGCCTATTTAAAGGCTGCACTCAAACTCACAAACAGACACCATAACCGACTCAAAAACGAAATGCAACTTATATACGTACACGGCAATGATGTGTATATGTATATGGACTCGAACTCGGACTCAGTATGAAACAAGATTAGACTCTAACAATCACCCCCTTAATCTTGTTTTTCCATCTTGATCACACTGATCTTCTCTCTTGCTTCCACTTCTTTCTTTTACCTGCACTCCTATGCACCGTTCCTTCTTGGGCCATCATCACCCTACCGCATGCACTTATTCCATCATGAGCCTCGCGCAATCCGACGCTTGTTGCGCCTCGCACCGGGATTGAACTCATCCTCCCTTGCCTGCTCACCTAAGCTTCGCCATTATCTGAGCCTCTCGCTCTTCTCTCTTAGACCAAGCCTGCTCGCTTTCCCTCGTACATCTTAGCTGAGATTAAACTGCCTCTAATTTTTGTGCTCGTGCATCCTGCTCTAGTCCTGGGGTCGCCACCTTGTGCGCCCGAGCTGTTCTCTATGCGCACCCCCTGAGTGTGCACGTGCCGCACCTGGGTCCCGCCATCTTGGCCTTCTGCATGCCCTGTTTAGTTGCCCCTATCTACGCTCAGTGAGTCTCGCCCTTGGGTCCTACCATCTCCTAGCTCTTCCAAGCTGCTCTTTACACAAACCTGCTTGTAAGTTTTCAAGAAAATTTTGTACAACCGGTTTGGAGATCTTTTCACATTCATCAACAGATCATTGTTCTTGGTATAGATACGCAAAACTCATCCTGTAGCACCACCCTGCACCCTTTTTATGTCATCTATCTGAGACTAAGTATGTTGTTGCACAGACTTGGTGTATAGTAAATCCCTGTCAACAACCTCTTATCTCCATTCTTGCATAGCAAGAGCATCATCCCTTTGCCTTTTATTTCTACCATGGAGCCGTCACCAAACTTGACCTTACCCCAAATCTTCTCATCGAGCTCATGAAACATGGAGCGATCTCCCGTCATGTGATTGCGTGCTCCATTGTCCAAGTACCATTGATCTGAGTGATCGTGGTTGTCTTTCTTCATGCGTAGTTTTGGAACTATGTTATCTTCGTTCAGCATCACCATGGCCGGCACCTTTTCAACATATGATGAGAAAAGTAATACTGATTCTTCATCATCTTCTTCGTCTTGGGCGAGGTTTGCCTCCCCATTCTTCTTTTTGCTTTGGCAATTCGAAGCATTGTGCCTATACTCATTGCAGTTGAAACACTTTATATAGTTGCGGCACTCCAACATGTAGTGCTCGTATTCGCCATATTCAAAGCACTTGATATGTGACTTATCGCGAAATCTATCACCACTGCCTTGCACAGCCCTGTCTCCACGGCCACCTCTGCCGCCTCGACCACTCTAGCCACCTCGCCCGTGCCATCGCCTGCGACTACTTGATGAGCCATCATTCCTTGTGTCTCCCTTTATCAGCAACACCTGCTAATTATGAGACTAAAACCTCTGCTCAGTACATGACTGAAACCCCTTCAGTAGCTCCTCGTGCGCCTTGAGAGAGCCGGTGACCTCCTCAATCTTCTTTTTCTCCAAGTCAGGGGAGTACATGAGTGTGGTGACGATAGGCACATACTTTTCTGGTAGTATGCGCAGGTACTTCTTCACTGTCACAGATTTCTCCATCTTGTCACCAAGAGAAATCATCTGATTGTATAGTGAAGTCAACTTACCGGTGAACTCATCCATCGACTGGGCCTCTTGTATCTGGAGATTCTCAAACTCGCTCCGTAAATTCTGGAGCCACACCTCCTTCACATGATCAAATCCCTCGTGCATCTTCTGAAGTGTCTCCCACGCTTCTCGTGCCGTCTCCTTCCCGATGAGCTGGACCATCATCGAGTCTAGCACCGCTTGGTAGATAATAGCCAAAGTCGCCTGATCTGCCTTGTTGTCCATCTCCTTGTCCTTCCCCTTCGGATTGACTACACCCCAGACTCCCTAGGCGCGTATGTTCACCTTCATCTTCATTGCCCACACCGGCTAATTGCCGATCGTCAGGAGAGGATACTGAAGGAAGATTAGCCCACTCTGAACCTTCGCCTTCTCGCCCATATTCTTCAAGCACCACCAAGATCAAAATGCTCGATACCACTTGTTACAGTTTTGACGCCTTGCACGTACGTGGTAAAACAATATGACAGTCTCTCCTTGGGACCCAGTGGTCCACTTGATGTGACACACCTTGGCTTGTGGACGTGATGATGTATTCATGTGATGCACCTTTTGGAGCTTGCCTGCACCCACGCAACGGAGCAGCACCTCTCCCCTATAGCCAAAGCACTCCGTTTTTCCTTCCTTTTATTTCTTCTCCCTCTCATCACAAGAAGAACATGACATCACTTACTCGGGAGCACTCATTGCTCTGCCTTTTGTTACAAGACTGCAAGCCTATTTAAAGGCTGCACTCAAACTCACAAATGGACACCACAACCGACTCTAAAACGAAACGCAACTTATATACGTACACAACAACGATGTGTATATGTATATGGACTCGAACTCGAACTCAGTACGAAACAAGATTAGACTCTAACAATATAGGTATAAAAGAGCATGCTATTATGATGGAATAATTGAGCATGCTATGAAGCATGAGTAATACATCAAGAATCATTCTATCATGGTAGTGTCGTTAGTAAGATCATACATTCATCCTGACCATGATCTTTAGAAGATCATACATTCCATACTAGCAAGATGTTATCCTTAGCAAGATCATACATTCATTACTCATACTATGTTCCATGTGGCCTTGCTTGGAGTTGGAGGTGATGCACCCGGAGTGGTGGATTGGATTGGATTTGGAGCCAACCGAACTGTAATTTGAGTGGTGGATATTGGACTTGAGGTGGCCAGAGTACATGCGGTGTGCCCTTGTGTCAACACCCGAATATACAAATCCAGAATCTCTGTGTATACCGCACTGGGTCCAGGATCATACTTGTACACATAGTGTAACATAGATGAAATATCGACCATATGCATGATAAATAAAGGAAAAGACTCAAATATTAATAATTATTAGATTACAACCTTATGGCCAAGCTTACAATTAATATCCTGAAAGACTTAAGAAACTAGCAGCGAAAAATAGAAATAAGCATAGTAGCCATTCAACATGCCCACAGGCAATCCACTGGAAAGCGAAGTCCTAATCCGTGAAATCGTCGAAGTATTCTCCTTCTGGTACCTCTTACTGATATGGTTCCTCCTCTTCAGCTAAGTAACAGTAAGCATAAAGTCGTGAGTACATTGGTACTCAGCAAGTCGTTTATAAGAAAAGTGCAATATAATATGCAAGACTTACCAATGAATGGCTGAAAGGTTATTTTACATAAAGTAATAATTTAAAATAAATACAATAAATAGATTAAAAGCAAACTTTAAAGAAAACTATAATGAATAAATAATCAAAGGAATTAAACAGACCATAAGTGAATTAACCATCCACTTAATAAACCACTAGTGAACTACCTGTTTATTTTCTAAAGTTATCCAACCCAATTTTATGAAATAATTGCCCCTCGTGTGAAATCAATGAGCATTGTCCATAACTGGGGACACGTCTATTCGAATAGTTTTACACTCTATAGAGGTTACACAACTTTACCCACAAGACATAACCATCTTATATTACCACGTGATTAACACACTTCCTTTGGTGTACGACGGAGAGTTCATGACAAGGTCTTTACAATGTTCAACCTCAACCCAGTTTCGCCCGGATGAAGGACACGTGTCCCCGGGCGAGATCCAACCACCAGTGCGGAACACAACTCGGATGGCTAACGCGTGGCAAATGTGGAATTGGACAGTTACAGCTGATTGGGCTGAAAGAATAGTAGCAGGCCGGCCCATTGCTGTCTAGGATTTTTGGGGTTTTTTTAATTTTAGAAATGGAAGAAAATAATATGAGCTCTAGAAAATAGCAAATAAATCTAAAAAATCCAAAACAATTCTTGAAAATTTCTTAAGACACAAGGAACCCAAATAAAATATTTTTAGTATATGTTAATATTTATTTTATTCATATTAAATTCTTTTGATTAATAAAAATTTATTTTAAGCTTGTATTGATTTCAGAAAAATTCAAATGGTGAATTTTATTTTAATGCTTCAAAAAGGGTCTGAAAATCAGGATGTTACACTCTACCTGGAGGTGGCGCACCTAGAGTGCATGCGGCTAGACTAGAGGTGGCACAGCCGGTGCTTGAAGGTGGCGTGCCTAGAGTGGATGCGGTGGCCGGCGAGGACTTTGGCATATGGAGGTCAGGACTTAGGAGGTGGAGCCGTGGAGGCCTAGAGGAGTGGAGGCCAGAGGGGACATAGCCAAATGGGGGTCACAGGGGATTGGAAGAAGACAGTCTGGATATCCGCCCGGTAACTATCCGACTATCTAGATATCAAAGCAATTCAGTCAGATAATAGTTGTTCCAATTCCGTTACCAAATCTGACACACAATATCCGATATCATTATCGAATTTGACTGGATATTTCATTTTCTTCCTAGATTCGATATCAATTGGATTTAGTACTAGGTTGGTTGGGATTAACCCAACCCATTTGCACCACTATATGTATTTTTGCTCAATGAATGCCCTATCGTACTTATCTTGGCTATCAATCTATTAAAAGAAGTAGCAACGCTTAGTCACCTTTGGGGATTCATGGAGGGACTTAGTGATACGTGGAAAAAAACTTGCAATGTGACTTATCAACACATGACATTCACTTTCACATATATCACCGCAAGTGTAGTACGCCTGGGCGACAGTGGTTGGATGTGTCGACTGAATGATGTATTCCAGATTACCACAGTTGCACTGCTGGCTTGGAACTCTGGTGGCATAGGTGCATCCTTGTGTGAATTGTCAGGGTAGGATCTCTTCTTCTTGGCCAATCACTTTTGCTTCTAAAGCATCTCTCTTTAGTTCAACATCCTAAACCATGTTGGAGTTACACCCTCTACCGCTCCTCTCTTCTCCCTCCTCTCTCCCTTGGTTTTGAGATTAACTTGAGTGTTTTGTTGGCTCTACCTAGGGAATTTGGCCCCTTTTAATAGTCCCTCATACCATAGTGTTTGGGAGCAAATTTTATCAAATAGAAGGGCACTCCTGTCCACGAGAGTGAATCTTGTGGACACTAGGTCACATCAGTGTCAATTAACCGAGAAAAGATGGTTTGAGTTGTGAAATCAATGGTAAAAACTAGGCATGTTGTCAACTCACTGACAAAAACCAGTGAGTGGTGTCAACTCACTGAGAAAAGCTACGGCAGGCTATCAATTCAGTAAGGAAACCTGGTACGTATTGTCAAATCACTGATAAAAGCTGGTGTATGCTTTCAATTCACTAGGAAAATCTAGAGCATGTAGTCAGCTCACTTACAAAAGATGTCATGTGCGATCACTGAGGAAAGTTAATGCATGTTACCAAATCATTAACACAAGGTGCTGCATGTTGTCAACTCACTGAGAAAAGCTGATGCATGATGTCAAATCACTGAGAAAAGCTGTCATGTGCTGTCATTTCACTAACAAACTCTAGTACATACTGTCAATGCACTGACAAATGCTATCGCGTGTTGCCAACTCAATGACAAAACTTGGTTCATGTTGACAACTCATTGCAAAAAGCTGGTTGCGGTGAATTCTTTAACACAAGCTGGTGCGTGCTGTTGTCGGACCCCGGAGCAACGACTCCTGGATCCTCTGTGTAAATCGCACTAGTCTAGGATCAAGCTAGTGCACACAGCGGATAACAAAGATTCATATCACACACAATGACATTTATTCATAAACTAAATATGGGCCTGATGGCCAAAGTTTATATCAATGGTTCATAAACCAAAATTAAATGTAAGTAGCGGAAGAAAACCAATAAAGCAGCAGCCCGTCCTGCATGCCCACAGGCGAATGACTGTAAGACATGGCCTACTCGCCGATATTCTCACCGAAGTTGATGAAGTCTTTTCTCTGAAAATAGTGAATGAAGTAACATCACTACATAAGATACTCCACAAGTTACACCATGAGGTTTAACAAAGTGAATGCATGCATAAGGGTTGACAATGGAAGGCATAGTAAGGTTAATTGAGCGTAAAGCAGAATTTAAGTAAATATTGTAAATAGATTCAAAAGCTGAACTTGATATAATAAATAGAAATAGTATTTTGATAAAATAATATCGTTAGTGCAGGCTCCGACCAAACACTAACCTATTCATAGATATCCCACCTGGTTCATCTTTTCTAAAAGATCTCATACGGATTCCTTCCATCCATATGCTTTTTCATCTCTTATGGATTCCATCCATCTATAAGCCTTTTTAGAAATTATTTTAAAAACCAAAGTCTAATCCATGAAAAAACTTTACTCAGTTTGCCCATAACCGTGGGCACGGCTATCCAGGATAGATTATACACTCTACAGAGGTTGTACAGCTTTACCCATAAGATATGATTATCTCGTATTGTTGGCCACTACATGCTTCCAAAGGCGTGTGACTGAGAAAATCATAACAAGTCCTTTACAATGCTAAGTCTTCAACCTGGTCCCGCTGCCACTAAGGTTTCACCACAACATGAATCTACAAGTTGGTACCCCCTCTTGTGCCGTGTGAGACTTCTCATGGCCTACGCCACGCTCACAATCAACCTATAGCGAGATCAATGTTGGCACTTCACAAATTAATCAGTTAGGACTGCCCCATACCAGCATTGTGGTAGTACGATATGGCTTTATAACAGTAGCTCACAGACCAGTCCTTAACTTGACTTAGGCTTAAACCACATACCCCTTGTGACTGACAATTAACATTGTGTCACCGAACAACAATGCATGCCAGCACCCACCACCTAACCATTATCCTAGGTCCAAACCAAGATTTTATATTTTATTCTAAAAACATTCCATATACTTTCTTGACTCACCGAAGTCAACAATACATTTTAGAAAATCATTATTCTGAAGTGAAACAAATATTCCCACCTAGATCATACTATGCATGGCTAAGCAATTCTATAAAATTTTTAGTCAATACTATTGTACTAACTAGGTTTTCATTTAAGGTGACAAGACATAAAGAAGTTCAATATCAAATTTGGCCATACACAAAGGATTTTGGTATAACTAGAATTTAAATCGATTTTAAACTAGATTTGAATAAAAGTACGCATGCATAATAATTTTAAAAATAATATAAATAATTTAAATTACTGGGAGCAATATATACTGGAAAACCAGAACAAACTAAATTTAAATAAAATCCAAATAAAATTCAAAAATTATAAAAATATATACTGGGAAATAGAATAGGAATTTAGATAAATTTAAAATTTTTAATGGTTCCAATCGGAGTTAGGGCGAAGGAGAATGATTTCTGATAGTTTCAATTCCAAAGAAATGAATAAAAGAATTCTTGGAATTCTTTTCTTTGTGAAGGAAAGGTGATCGGAAGCTACAATATTTGTGTATGGTTGAAGCCATGATCGAAGGCGTAGTCGAAGTCGTGGTCGAAACCATGGTCGAATCAATGGTTGAAGTTGTAGAGGTCGAAGTCGAAGACAGAGACTCCAAGTACGGGTGAAGTTGAAGTCGAGATTCAAACGAAGACCCAGTCGAAACTGTACAGTGGTCGAAGAACACTGTAGTAAAAGTGATTACTATAGTGGTCGAGAACCAATGGTAGTCAGAGTTGAGCAGTCGGGACGATAATGAACGATAGTGGTCGGAAGCAACTATGGTGGAAAGCGAAGGTGGTTGGAAACAACGGTGGTCGGAGGCTTAGAGCGAAGAGTGATAGCGGTTAAATAGTGAGCGGTCGGAAGCGACTGCAGTCGGAGGCTTACGACGGTTAGATGTTTAGAGTGGTCATCGGTTTACAGCGGTCATAGTTGATGATCGAAGGTAGACGGAAACAGCAGTGGTTGGGAGTGACTATGGTTGAAAGCTATGGTTGAAAGCTTTAGAGAGTGGTCGGGAGCAGTTAGGGGCTGACTGGCACGCTAAGTGGGTAAAAGAAGGAAAGGGCTTAGTAGAGGCCGTTAGATGGGAATCGGATGGTGAGGATACACGATGAAGTTTGCACTAGTTTGAATGGTTAAAGGAACGTTCGGACCATCCGAATGACAAAAGAGAGGAGGTGGCACTGAGGTGGCTCGGCGCGTGGGGACCAATAGTTCGTTGAAGTTTCGGTGAGCGGCGGCGGCTGGCGAGGGGCGCAGAGGAGAGAGGGGACTGCGAGGAGTGCGCTGCTGCTCTTGTGCAATACCGCAAGTGGCTGGAAGGTGGTTGGCAGCGAGGTGAAGCTGTGGCATAATTTAGGCGGCGGTGGCGACGGTGTTCCGACGGTGAGGAGACTCAGCCAATGGCCAATCGAGAAAATCCAAAAATTATGAAATATATACTTGTAGATAAATTATAAATTTAGATGAATTTATAAATTTGAATCACTTGATTTGAAGTTCGGATGGAGGAGAACGAGCGATTGAAAAATTGGCGGATCAGAAAATTCTGAAAAAAGAAAAATCAGGAATATTCCTTTGAAATATTCCTGTACAAAACTAACATAGAGTAGATTTTGGCCGTGTCGTTGGTGAGAAAAAACCCAAGAGATAAATCTAACTAGCAAAATGGGTTGCTAAGGACCCGACGCATATGTAGAAAGTGATGGCACGTCAAACGGAGCACGGTGACGACGTGAACAACGCCAATGACATAGGGTTGGAGAGAAGAATATTTTTCGGACATAGAATATGGAGAAGTAAGGTGAGCATGGCCTAGAACGCGGTGAGGCAAGGCTAGGAAAAATATCGGCTAAGCCGAAAACTCACCGGAGACGACGCAATCGTCGTTTGAGCGACGTCGGTACAGTAACACGAAAAATTCAATATCTTTTTGCTCGGTGGAGCGAATCCAAAACCGTTTGAAAGGTAGACACCTAGGATGATTTGACACGTTTTAACATAAACGGATTGTTGAAAGCATCTCCAGACAGATAGGGACGTGAAGTGCCATTTGCGGCTATGGCTAGGTGTCAAACGCGAAAATTTATGAAAGGTTTTTTGGACAAACAGAGGGGAGCACAGCATAGAACGTGTCGAGACGAACTCAACGGCGTAGACGGCTCGACCAATGGACTAGCGAAACGCGGTGGACAAGACTTTGTATAGCCGACAGGTTGACATCGGCGTTCCGGGCAAATAGAGAGGAGTTAACATGCGAGAGTTATGGCGAAACGAAGAGTAGAATGGGGGAACATGGTGCTCACCTTGGTTTTGGTCGGGTATGCACGGTCGACCGGTGGCGATACGAGAAACGGCGACCCGATTTGGTCCACAATGGCGACGATGCTCCGGCGAAATTCCGGCGAAGGTGAGGTGAGCACCGTGTAGAACACGTTGAGGCAAAGCCAATGATGTGGTCAAAAGTGGTGGGGCTTCACTGTAGGTGACGCAATAGGCTGAAGAATGATGCTTGAAACACAAAAGTAAAACTTCGATTGCGGCCAAGAGAATGGGAGTTGAGACTTGAGATTTTCAGGGTTGAGTGAGGATGAGAAGGTGCTCATGGTACTCCTTTTTATAGAGGCGCAGGAGGTCCGAGGAGGAAGATCAAGCAACCATGTCTTTGAATGGTATGGGTTAATTCTCACGAAATGCTCATAAATAAGAGGAAAAACGGTGGGGAATGGAGGAGTCTTGACAAGAGGAAGTGAATGTAATTTATTTTAAGAAAAATAGTTGAGAAAATCACAAGTTATGGAAGCTTGAACACAATGACCATGGAGGCGCACGCACGGGAGTATTGCTCCGGACGTTGGAGGAAGAAGAATTAGGGAGGAGAGAGAAAAGAGAGAAATAAAAAATCAAACAAATTTCAAGAAAAATTTCTAAAGATCCTTGGAAACTGAAAAGATTAAATAAAATAATTTTAAAATTAATTGAAGTATATTTTAAATGTTAAAATGTTTTTTTAGCTTAAATTAATATAATAAATTACAAATAAAGCTTAAAAATCTTTAAAAATTCATAGAGATTTCTAAAGCTATTTTGAACTTATAACAATATTTACAACTAAAATTTAGGTATTTTTCTTTATAAAAATATTTTTTTAACAGAACGGCTCTTTTTTTAAAGCAGAAAATCAGTTCAACTAAAAATTTAAAATTTCAAGAAAATAAATAACTTTAATTTTTTATTTTAAACTAAATTAATTATTATTTTATTTATTTTATTTTCTCTCTTTTTTAAAAAAAACTTGGGTTTTTACAACTGTAAACATAGTGAGAAAATTCATTCCATGGCAGCAACACATTGACAAAACCTAGTGCGTGTAGTCATTTCACTTAGAAAAAGTGTTGCTTGTTGTAAAACATTGCACACGAACATGGTAGGACTTGTGGGATTTAAAACTGCAGAACTCATGAAATACAAATGGCACCATGCATGGATCATTAAACCAAACTACATCTAAAATATATGTGGTCGTTGAAGAACATAAATGAAATTGGCGAACATAATTGTAGTAGGCCTTGATAGGAAACACCCATAAAGCCAAAAGGGAACATCATAGGGCACCTACATAGAAATGGCAGTCATTAGGGCAGCGTGGACATGATTGCTTGTCGTGGTAATGGCATGCGCAATTACAGCTCAAGTTGGTGCAGCAGCAATATAGGTGGTAGTCGTTACCGAGGTAATCCACATCCTTATTATTCCTCTCCCTGATCCTTTGCATGCTGAGCTCAACGTTGTTAGCCCTCTCAGTCCGGAGCTCCTCCTACAACTGTTCCAGGTAGATTTGGAGACTATGGATATAGATCTGGGCAAGTATTACATACGATTGATCCACCTACTCCATGAGCTTGCAATCCACGGTCTGTGGGCAACACGAGGTGTTTACTAGAGGTGCATGCGTTGAGGTGTAAGTAATAAACAAACGACATATTAGGAACAAAGGACAGCAAAAGAATCAACATCCTGGGTACATATTGTCATCACAAAATTGGATCACCACATCAAGTTTGTGCTTACATTGCAGCAAGGGCTTAGGGATGTGTGCATTGTCACGGAGTGGATTTTTAGGGGTGTATGACTCATTGGTATTGAGCGGTAGATTGGGACTTGGAGGTGCGAGGTCTAGGGGAACATAGATGCTCGTGTCTTCGAGGTAGGGGTCATGGCCTCGAAACCTAGCTTGTGCCCGTCATCCTCTCCCACGCCTGTAGATTCCAACCCTGTCTACTATGTTTTCTTCTCCTATACTATTCTCCCCTGTCTATTTGTACTAAATTGAAATGAACTTCAACTCCTTCTCTTGGCTTCCAAAGATGACAGAGGATGCAAGGGGTTTTGTCGCATTTTTATTGATGATTGATCTTCCTGTCGTCATTTCAAATGACATAGAAGTTGGCATCTTCGGTCCGGCCCTTTGTCCCAGATTTAAATGGCGATGGATGATTATTTATGTAATTTTTTAAGCATTGGTACAGTCACCGAAAATAAAATATACAAATGAATTTTTGAATAAAAGCTCGTGTTTATATGACCAATCATAATATTAATAAAAATGATTATTTTTTGAAAATATTCTATTTGCTTCTACCTAGCAGTCAGGCACTAACTTCTCCACTCCAAGACCTACGTGGAAGTGGCCCGGCCCGACATGACACAGGTCCAATTAGATTCGAGCATTTGAAAAAAGGAACCAAAAAAATGACGAAGTAGCAAAATTCATACCTTCCGAACAGTCCTTTAGAATAAAGGGGAAAATGTGTTTTTTCCTACTAATTTGGAGTGAATTTTGTTTAGACCAACTTTTTTCTGACAGCTAGTGGAAAAAATAAAATGGAAAATTTTTGTTCCTACCATTCAAAATATATGCAATTTTGTTTTTACCATCGAAAACATGTTTACTTTATTTTCACCACTCTATCCAATTTTTCGTCAAATCAATCGACCGGTGTCACCTGTCTTGCACCATCAAAATCTATTGATTTAACAAAAAAATTAGACAGAGTAGCAAAAATAAAATATGCACGGATGAAAAGATAGCAAAAATAAAAGATTTTTGATGACAAAAATAAATTACACATATTTTAAATGGTATGAACAAAATTTTCCCATTATCCCTAAAATCTAAGGCCTGGTAGGTACGAGCAGTCTAGCATAGCATGGCTGCATGTGCGTGGCTTGCTCATAATAATTTGCTCAACTTTTCTTAGAGAATAATTTCCTGCACTGGAATCAAACTAGGGATACTATACTCCAAGGTGACTAAAAAATTTACTTGTCTTGCCTCGAAACAAAAAATTATCATGCTGTATGTCCTATTCTTTTGGACTATGATACATGATTTTTGGTTGCTACTGATGACTTTGGTCTATACTTTTTAAAACAGTAGAGACATTGACATAACGGTGCACAAGATTTTACACTCAAAAATCCATTTGAAAAAATCGTTTCAAAAACCATCCTAATTATTTCTACTTTCGTAGGAACCAAAGAAAAAAACAGGCCATATCATGCGCCACACTTCGGCCATATCACAACCAGCCTTTCGTATAAACAAAAAAATGGCCATAACGTGCGCCACACTTCGGCCATATCACAACCAGGCCGGTTTTGTAGTAGCTTATGCAAAGTTCTATAATTGTGACCCAGATTTGTCGCCTCCCATCGTACTTGGTTCACGGCTCCCTGATTAACTACTGTTAATAGTGATATCTCCGTAACTCTTACTCCTACAAATCCAGCTTAGAGATTGATGACACCAGATTACACCCGCACACTAGATAACACCAAAGTTATCAATGGGCCTGTTCTTTCTGGCTGTGACTGATGGCTTTTGGCTGCGGTTGATGGCTTTTTGGCTGTTTGCGACAGAGATTGCGGAAAGAGAGATACTCGCTTGTAATTTTTGATGATACAGATATTAGTTTTTTAACGTGTACTACAATTAATTTGGAGACCCCGTCTTAAAAAAATACTCCGTTTAAAAGTTAGTTACTGTAGCAAAAGCCAAAAGCAGCTTTTAAAAGCCGCAAAGAACAGGGCCAATATCGTTTCGGTTCTGACCGGTATATACTGAACCGGCCTCTAAACCAGTCAAAGTACCCCTACGCCCTATATCAGCTCAAAAACGGGTCAAACCGGCTCGATACTGGTAAATATCGGCTATACCGACTTTAATACCGATCAATAATAATTGGTACTAATAAAATTGATAATAATTTCTATTGAACTATATATTATATTTGATAATACTACTATATATTTAAAATAATATTACAAACGATATTTAGTATGTATATAATTAAATAAATATATACTTGTAAATATATATACTTATATTATTATATTAAATCTGAAATAATATATCGATATGAATCAGTATCAAAATATATTATTTTAAAAATTAAACCGATATAACTTCTGGAATGGTATTAACAAGCATGAATTACACCCGCAGATCAACCACACAGTTCACCCAAGAACGGGACCAAGAATTTGCGGTAATGGACAAACCAAGAAACGACGAAATGCATGAGAATAAGGGACCCCAAAATAAAGTCAAATATATATGCGCATGTATGCATGCTGAGGTCCATATTAATCAATTATTAATCCACTCTTTTATTTAACCATGCATGGCCCATTTCTCTCTGTAGTCTGTACCACCATTACCCGTGCTTTCTATGTGTGGCAAAACACTTTTAATTTAATTGCCACACAATTAAATCTGATCAACACCAAAATAAAAAAATGAGAGAGAGAGAGAGAGAAATTCAGAAACACCATATGAAACACTACTAGTAGTAATGTAGTGTAATGTAATACTTGTAGTAGTAGTATGTTGGTAGTCAGGCAGTCTCAGCCAGCAACCATCCTTGTCTTGCCGGTACATATGAGCTAATTTATAGTTTTGCAGTGATGAACTGTTGCTGCTGTCGTTGGTTTCTTGATCGATGTATTAGCACCAGTTGCTTAGGCCATGGACGTCGAATTGCACCGCGTCGTCGTCCTTGCCGCCGCCGTAGACGCACTGTCCCTGCAGGGCGCCTTGTTGGGTCGCGGCGGCTTGGAAGGCGCCGTCGAAGTAGTCCGACCACCTGAGCTCGTCCAGCGCGCCGGCGTAGTGGTCGACGTGGCCAGAGACGGCGTCGACGGTGTTGTTCGGCCCGAGCTCCAGCCATGGCAGGTTGGCGACGGCGACGTTGTTGTTGCACTGCTCGACGTCGACCGCGGCGGGGCTCAGGCCGGCCATCGAGGTCAGCGTGCTGGAGCTCGACGCCGACGGGACGACCGGTGCCGGGATGGCGCCGCAGTGCTGCGACGCGTCCATGTCGAAGGCGCAGCCCGCCTGCAGGCTCGGTACCTGGTAGCCCGACAGTGACGACGGCATCCCGTTGCCGGTGAAGGCGACGGACCAGTCTGGCGGCATCTTTAGACCGTCCAGCATTGGTTCCATCTCCGCGAGCGCCGCCTGGACGGGCGTCGTCGTCGGGATGAGCTCGGCATTGCTGAACACCGCGCGGCACGCACTTGACGTCGTGGCCGGAGCTCCGCCGCGTGCGCCGGCGGCCTCGGCGAGCGGCTTGTGGGTAGCGGGGTCGATGCCGCGCTCCCTGAGCTTTTTCTTGATGTACGAGTTCCAGAAGTTCTTGACCTCGTTGTCCGTACGGCCGGGCAGCTGCGCCGCAATCTGAGACCACCTGACACGAACAAACAATTCTTCTCCATCGTCATCATCTACTAATTAAGTAGAATTGAAGAGCATATATATCTGCATTTGGCATTGAGAGAGAGAGAGAGAGGTGGCAATTCACATACTTGTTTCCTAGCATGGAATGGAGGCGTATGATGAGGTCCTCCTCCTCCTGCGAGAATGTGCCCCTCTTGAGGTCTGGCCTCAGGTAGTTTATCCACCTCAGCCTGCAGCTTTTGCCGCACCTCTCAAGGCCTAATTCAACAAACCAACCAGCCAACAATGCACCGATTTTAATTAACCCCAAGATCGACTAGCCAACACAATTGCTCTTATCTTCTTGGTGAGTGAATTGGTACGTAAGTACCCAGGGAAAACAATTTTGGATGAAATTTCGTAAAATTCAGCGAATTTCGGTTATCTCGCCCCCCTCCTCCTCTGAGAACAAGGCACTTTGGCCAAAAATTCGGCCTGGTTTTAAATGCTTTCGAGATTTTGCTGAAATTTCGCCGAGATTTTCGAGATTTTGCTGTTTTCATATAATCGTATTTCTTGAATTCAAGCTGCATATTTAAAATTTTTGGCCAAAATTTTCGAAATTTCTGAATGTTGGATTTTTTGGAGGAGCCCGAAAATTTTTTTAAACCAAAATTATTTTCCCTAACATAGCTACATATAGGGAGGTGGACTGTCATACCTGCAAGCTTAGGGACGGAGCTCCAGCATCCGTGGCCGTACTTGGCAATGTGGTTCATGAGCTTCTCGTCCTCCTCGGGGGACCAGAGCCCTCTCCTCAGCTGCTTCTTGTGGCTGCACGACTGCTTCGCCATGCCGAGCTCCTCAAAGACGGACAGCCGGCCGGCCTTGCGCTGCCGTCGACCGAGACCCGCCGCAAGGATGGAAAACGGGCTAGGGGCGACAGCTAGGGATGGTGGCAGGGAGCGAGGAGAGGGAGAGCAGGAGGTATAAAAGGAAGAGAGGAGCTAGGTGAAGCTTAGGGGGGAAGAGGGAGGTCGCTCTCAGGTAGGTGCCGGTACGTGCAGTGCAGCGTGGGAGTGCCTGCCCTCCGGTCCTCCTCTCCTCTCCCCTCCCCGTCAGCAGAAGCGGTAGCGGTAGCAGTGGCAGTAGCAGCGAGACTCTCCTCGGCCACGCTTTGCGATTGCGCGGATGCACAACTTTGCTGTAGGGTGCTGCCGCCTTGCTAAGCCCCGGGAAATTAATAAAGTTGGTTATGAATCATGCTGAGGCAATCTTCACCAGCGCCTTTGCTCTCAGGCCTCTCATAACTGTCCACACAGCTGGTGTGGGGCAGTTGATCGACCTCTCCTTTCGCGCCACCCCCCCCCCCCCCCAATCCTCTTTCGTCCCTTGCTTTTTGGGCTTAGTTTCTCTTGCCTAATTACTATACCTTGACACTTTGCACAAATGACATGTGTCAAAGGTTAATGATGAATGGTGAACATCTTTTTTTTGAAACACTATAATTAACCTTCTAGATTTTTTTTTAATATCATCTGAGTCTTTTTTTATTACATGTCATCTTATGCATTATATGTGGTCCCTGACCTCCACACTGACATGTAGATCCAAATCCACCTTGTCATCCTTAGTTTCTCACACTATTTTACACTTGTTAGTAGCATATAAGGAATTCTCCCTTCTGATTTTGTGATTTTGCAGAGAGTGTGGTATCATAATCAATTTTCTTTATGTACTTTGCAAATACTTTTTCCACCTTCCATCATTCATTGAATAAGTGGGAATATTGTTGAGAAGTGGGGTAAGTGTTTGTACCATTGCTATCCCCATATATATTTTTGTTAAAATAGTGCAAATTTTTCATCTTCATGTGATTTTGGCAGGAGTACTAGGTAGTACGTACTCTAGTGTTTATGGTTGTTTTCAATCTTTTCCAAGCAAAGGTACCAGCCTTCTGGAGAAAAGGATTGATCAGAAAAGGTGCCAAGCTTAACCCTGCTGCGTTCCCCTGTAGTTCTGAACCGACATTCACTTTGCTTTTACATTACTCTCTTGTTTTCAGAGATATGATTTAACATTAGCACGCGTCCTCCACATATGTGGCATCTGCGTCATGCAACAAATCTATTGTAAGATGATATGGTGCCAGCCACATGAGAGTAATAAGTATTTGATATTGTGTATGTCTTGCTTTTTTGTTTGAGTTTGATTTTTATGAATTTGCATTTTGACCTGTGCTTTTCTAGTAGCACTGGTCAGGCCGACGTGTGGTGGCAGTTTGACCATTGTGCGGCTGCTGTCAAACCGGCCCATGGAGACAGTCTAACTGGTGGGGTGTGACCGGCCGTGTCGGCAGTCCAACCGGGGAGTGTTGGCGGTCTGATCAGCTTAGTGGTCGCGGTCTAACCGGCCCTTGTTTCTGATAGGAATTGGTTTTGAGTTGTATCTGGTGGTGTTAATCATGGTTAGAGTCTGTGTAGTGTTAGTCATGGTGCTTCCATACAAGAGTTAGTCATGACTAGATCTATACATATGTTTTGCTAATTGAGAGTCAAGTATATGTCATTTATGTTTGGATCGATTGCTTTGTCTTTAGTGTTCAAATGCTTGATGATCGATTGCGGCCAACAGCAAGACTAAGGCTTGGTAGCCGTGTCGTATCGCGTAAGTTCAGGTGGAGCATCACCTTAGCCAAAAAGTACAGGAGAAAGGTAAGGATTGTAAGGAGGCAATGCATACATATGTTATGCCAATTGGACTCGTGCGTTTGGATTTATTTCTTCTTAATCATTCCTGGTGCCAATGCCATATAAGAGGTGAAAATATCTTCTGAAAATAAGATCTCATCCATCTAGGAATGATCTAGATGAAATTCTTGAGTTTGTTCGATTTTCCTCAAAAGGGAGGTGATTTTAGAGTTTTGCTCTTGTGGGTGATTTGGATTGAATTTGTACTATTATCTAATTTACTATGACATGTGAAAACCTATCCAAAGTCATCTAGACCAACTCACGAGTAAGAGTAGATCAAGGTTTTACTCTTTTACCCGATTTTGATGCAGCCTTTGTTCAAATAGAAAAGTATCAGAATTTTGATAACGATTCTTTCAATCGTTGATTAGAATAGGTTCATGACATTATAGAGAATGTCAATACCAAGTTTCAAGTTATTTGAATCATCGGATCAAAAGTTACATAGATTCATGTTTCGAAAATTGTGCTGATTTTTTGTTCTGACCGCCTGTACGTAGAGGTCTAAACACCCCCGCATAGTGGTCTGACGGATGTGGATTTGCAAATCTGGAGTTTGCTCTCTTTGACTCTGAGCTTTGGTGAATTTATGTTTCTGCTACGTGTTGTTGCTGATACTTAAGGGAAGATCATGAAGAGTTATTCACCCCTCTGACTCATTATGCGAAATCCTACATCTATCTAAATGCCTTTAGTGTCTTTTTGCCTCAGAAGATTCTCCCAAACACCTCGAGCTTTTGGCTTTCTTAGTTTCATTTTTTTATGGATTTTTGGGCTTTTTGCTTTTTCCTTTTTTTCTCTTATTCCTTTGTATTATCCGTGATGACGCAACCTTTTTTCTTTTTTTATTTTTTAAAATTAATTATACCGAAAAAGTTTACAGCAGCTACAGTAAAAAAACCTCAAACAATGCCAAACAGAGCCAGAAAAGCTATAAACTTTTAAGCTAAAAGCTCAAATGAACACTACCAAAGATCACACATCACTTGATCACTGTATGAAGTGTGAACACCTCTGCTTAGAAGCAACCACAGTACAATGCAACCAAAAGCACATCTTTCTTTTCTGGCTGCCTATGTGTAGATAGCTAATTAGTGATCCTTGATGTGTACTTATGCGTGCACATTCATATAATCCTCTTTGAGCTTTGCCTCATCAAAACAAGTTTTTTTTTCACTTACGACTCTCTCTCTCTCTCTCATCTACGAACTGGGTTGTCCCTCATGAAGGAGAAAGAACCTTAGCTGAGAAGAAAGGGAGGTCCAACATTCATGTCATTCTGAAGTGAAATATCAAATGGGATAGCTACACTCGAGGAGTGTCGTCGTATTACATAGAGCTAGCCCGCATGCATAGGCGTACGTACGTACGATAGCTGTTGTCACAGACATCACGTAAATACGGCAACGTGCATGTTACACAAATACCGTCTTCTGCACGCACGTTTTTGTATATACGTACGCGTACGTACCTACCTACTTACGTGGCGCAGTAATTACACTAATCTACGTGACACTGTCTGTCTCGCACTCTCAGTACTGTCTGTCCATGCATACATGCATATGGCCGTTTGTCCTGTTTTATTATCATTGCTTAAGTACGTAGCTACGTATACCCTTAATTGCTTTGGATCGTGATAGTTGTGCATTACCAACAAGCCATGCATATATACGTACATGTACCCTAGAATAGTAGAGCTAACGAAAGTACACTTTCTCGATTTTTTTGTTAATATTATTGAGAGACCAAGTAAGAAGGTTCAGGTTGCTTTGTGATAAACCATTGTTATTTGTTTGGAGTTGAATTTTGCAAAATTTGTAGTTTTTCAAGATCTGTTTCAAACCTCACGGTCCGACCGGCCTAGGAGATGATCAGATCGGTCTACGTTAGAGGTCTGACCGGCTACCGTCAGCAATCTGATCGGCTGACGTTAGCGGTCTGATCGGCTAGATGTGTTGTTTCAGCTAGAATTTGGTATTTTGGGAAATTTGCTCTTGGGTTGGTTTGTTTTGACTTAGGTCAGTACATATATGTTATATGAAGCATGTTTTAGCTAACGTGGGTTAAGTTATGAAGAACTTGTATCCAAAAATAATTTCTTGATTTTTGAACATGCAAGGAGGCTTGGAGTTAACGATGGTCAACAACGAGGATTGGAGCAACACTCATGGAAGAGTTGATGCCCAGAACGATCAAGAAAGTCAGGTGAGATAACTTAGCATAAGTATGCTATAAGAAAAGTGAAAAATGTTAAAAGAAAAGTTTAAACAAAGGGTTGTACCAAGTGGCTTGATCGATTCAAGTGAGGCATGTTCCAGTAACATGTGGCAAGCTAGTGATGCACCTACATGTGATAAACATGGTGATTGCTAGTAAGAAAGATGATGACCAGGTCAAAGAATGATGGTTTGGTAAGATGGCTAAATACCAAAAATTACCTTGGATCAAAACTGTGGCTCTTGGAAAAAGTGGTTTAGGTCAATGAGAAGCTGAGAAGATCAAGTTAGAGCAAAGGCTAAGGACTTAGCGGATTCGGGCTCATGTGCTTTAAAAAGCTTACATGAGGAAAATGTGTGAGTAAAATCCATGTTGTGTGGGGTTAACGGGTTTTTGCATATGTGCTAGCGGATAGTATTTATTAGGATTAGATGTAGGTTGGTTACCTCATCTCTTTAATGGGTTAGGATGGAGACTTACAAATTAACTATCCAACATCCATAATTCTAGCAAAGTGTTCTTGGTTAGGGTTTGAGAAGTGCGAGTGTTATGGTATGTTCTCTTATGCTCTAGGTGGAGCGGCTGTAAAACATTCAACCTTAGGTAGCAATAAATCAACTTTGTTCTTTACTTATGGGGTCTCACTGATTTGGTTGATTTGCTCTTGTTCCTATTGGTTTTGATCTCTTCACTCTCCTTCTTAATCTTGTCGTGTGCTAAGGATATGTAAGTAGTGAAGATGACTTATGGAGATCAATGTCCATCCATCCTGACATCAATCAAGTGTTGCAAGTTCTTGAAGTTGCTCAATTTTTCTTTGATTTGACCACTTCATGAGGTTTCTTGATCCAAGAGCTTTTCCTTGAATCTTTGTGATTTCTTACTTGCCGTGATACATGGGATATATCTAGAGTCATTTTGGCCATATTCTATCCATTAGCAAGTTATATTCCTAGTTTTCTATTTTTGCTCAGTTTTGGTGCAGCCTTGTTTATCATTGGGAAAGGTCTGAACTTTGACAAGGAATCAAGCAATCAGTAGATAGAATAGGTTTCTAAGACCTCAAGCAAGGTGTATGCAAAATCTTATCTCAGTTGGCCATGAATTTTTGGAGTTACAACAAAAGTGGGATGGAATCAGGCTAATTTTCTATTCTGAGATAGGGGAGCAGTCATGGCACTTTCAGGCCTGGTTAGACCAAAGGCTGGTTAGACCATCGTGTAGCCACCATCAGACCACCAAAGGCACCGATCAGACTGCCTTCGGGTTGCCAGTCAGACCTCTGTTTAGTGCAAGGTTTCAGTTCTTTAGTTTCTAAGTTGATTGCTTTCATTTTGGTTTCCATTCCTGATCTTTATAGCTCTCTAGCTACTGGAGTAAAGGATTGGTAAATATTTGAAGAAAATTTTAGAAGGCACCATTCACCCCCTGTTGCCATACTGGTTCTATAAGTGGTGTTAGAGTTCGATTAGTTCTTCTCATAGATCTTAAACAATGTTAAAAGTCATAGAATAAAACAAGTATTCAACCAAGCCACCTATTTTTCAGGAGTTGATTTCTCATATTGGAAGACTGTATGCAATCCTACATCTAGTCTCAAGGGCACGCAATTTGCATCAAAGTCAAGAATCCTTATGTTGTTCTAGTGAATGATCTGGTAAATACATAGATGTAGAGGCAAACAACAAGGCTCACAGTTTTCTATTCAAGGGCTTAGGGTATTTTAGTTTGAGCAAGTTGCACATTCAAGGTCTGCTCATGAGATCTATAAGACCCTCGCTAATTACGATGAGAGCTCTACCGCGCTCAAGGAGGTGAGACAGAATCAATTGAAGAAAGAATACTCAAAGATCGAGCAAAAACTTGGTGAATCTTTGGATGAGTTGTGGGAAAGATTTACCAAGATTATCCATATTTACGTGTTGTTGGTATATTTACGTGTTGTTGATTTGACCTTTTCTGAATCTAAGAATGCAAGTCAGCTATTTGGTGCACTTGTTGTGACAGTTTAGAGAATGAAGATCACTTCCATCAATTATAATACTATCATGAGTGAATTTAACATGGATAATCTCCACTCAAGGTTGAAGACGCATGAGATTGACTTCATCTTACGTCTCCCCAAGATAGAGTCTATAGTACTTGTGATTGACTCCTCTCAGAGCAGTTCTCATAGTCCTATGGATTTTGACTCTTTTGGATATTTATTGTCCATTTTGCATTCTTTGAGCACTAAGCAAATAGAAAAGCTTCCTGAGGATGACTTAGCTCTTCTATCTACAAAATTAACAAGAGCATACCATAATGTGAGGAACAAGAGGAGTGATCTTGTCATTTGGTTTGAGTGTGGTGAGCCAAACCATATTCGGGCTAAATGTCCCAAGCTGAAAGGCAAGGAAGAGAAGGACTCTCGAAGGCATCCTGAAGCTCGTGATATGAAGTCCAAGAAGCCTAACTACTGCAAGTTTGTCAATCAGGTTCTTACCGCTCTTGAGAATGTCGACATGAGTGATATAGACTCGGGAATGGAGGATGATGAGGATGACTCCCGGAGTAAGAAGAAGACCCAAAACTTCACTAGCGCGTACTTCATGGCCAAGGGCGGCGTCACTGATGTCAACTCCTCTAACGATGAACCATACAGTGATCCTGATGAGATATGTTCCTCGACTTAACAAATGAAACGTGCTCCTACTGCAACTAAATAAAAACTAAAGAGAATATTATGATAGACAACTTAAACCTAGAGGTTTTTAGTTTTAAATCCATGTCTCTTGATGATGAAAACGGTGAATCTTTCTTGTGCTTGCATAATCAGTTGTCTATTCTCAAAATTACTCATTCATCTATTGTGAACCAACTAAATGATGCTCTAGATGAATTAAAATCCCTCAAGTCTAGTAATGATTAGGGTTGCTAGAATGATATTGCATTGGATGTGATTCCTTTATATGCTATTCCTTTATCTTGCTTAAATTGTGCTTTTGCTAGAACTGAAACTTGATAGTTCCACTATGGAATTACTCAAATTTAATCATGATCATACTTACTCTCATTGTGAGGATAACAAACTAAAGTTGAAAGAAATGGCTGATATACTTATTCATTCTAGTACTGAATCTTATGAAAATTGTAAAATTATCCATGACTGCATATAAGAAAATAATTGATTCTATTTTTTGTACATTTTGTAATGAAATTAGGACACATTTAGATATGATGCATGGGGCTTTTAGAATTAAATTTCAGAAGCAATTGGATAGAATTAGATAAACCCTTTATGTGCCTTATGAGGCTTTGAGACTTCAAGTAGCTGTCCATAAAGAGATATATGCTAGGGCAACTAAAACCACTGAGTGTGCTATATGTGAGAACCTAGCCCACGAGAATGCTTATCTCAAAAAGACCCTTGTGCGATTTTTTAGTGGGAAGAAAAACTTCAATATGATTCTTTACCAATTTAAGGTGAGTGTGAAGAAGGGAGGCCTAGTATTTAATTACCTAGAGTATTCCAAAAATCACCTACCTAAAGTTGCAAGAGTAGTTGAGAGTAGTAAGTTTGAGGTCAAATCCCCTGAGCCTCCTAAGACTATATTTAGGTCAGCTGGATTTGCCCAAACCCCTTCTAGAAAGACATGTGCTTCTATTTCAGCAGGTTAGACCCCTCAAAAAGGTTATGTACCATTGCACCTTCTGTAAATTTAGACCCCTCAAAAAGGTTATGTACCATTGCACCTTCTGTAAAAAGAGTGACTGTATTGTTGAGTTCTGCTTCTGTAGGTTCAAGCATGAGATAAAAGAGAGGATCAGTGATTTGAGTTCCATTAGAGGAGTTCCTTCACCTATGAGTATATCTAGAGTCAGGTGTCCTATCTTTCCTTCTAGATATAGGTTTAGGTTTGTAGATGACTTCTTTGAATCCTTTGGTGGTTCTAGGTAGCTCTTTGAGTTAGAATATTGTGAGGGTAGAACATGGGTAGTGTCTAGACAAGGGAAATATTGGCCTTTTGGTAGGTTGATTCGAAGAGGTCTAGGTGATTCTCGTTTGCATCCTCATGATTTTTATGCTAACTATTTTATTCCTGATTCTACTACTATTCCTAGACATTGTGTGGCTTCGTACTGGAATCTCAAGTATTTTGTTACTAACATTCGTACTGAGACACATATGTTTCCTGCTTATTCCATGTAGGTCTATCAAGTGAGAATGGAGAGCATGTGGCTTGTTGACTCTAGGTGTTCTCGACATATGACGAGAGATTCTAGATGGTTGTCCTCCCTCGCTAGTGCATCCAGCAACGAGTATACTCTCGAAGGGTACTGTGTACATCAACAATAAGTTCATGCTCAAAAAAGTCGCTTTGGTAAGTACGCTGAGGTATAACTTGCTATCTATTTCCCAACTTCCTAATGAGGGTCTAGATGTGAGATTCATGAGTGGAGAGTGTAGAGTTCTAGACTCGTCAGGTGAGTTTGTTTTTGGGGTCTCTAAGTTTGAGAGGAACTTTAGTGATGTTTTCGGTTTCTCTATCAACTCTGACCCTAGATGTCTTGTGTCTTTCTATTCTCATGATCTAGTATTATAGCATCGTAGGCTTAGACATATAGGCTTCAATAACTTGACTAGAGTCAGTAGCAAGGACCTTACTAGAGGATTGGCTAAGCTTAAGAGTTGCAGGAACCTAATTTGCACACCTTGTAGACGTGATAAGATGGTTTCTACTACTCATACTTCTCTTACCTTAGTGATGACTGATAGGACTAGACAGCTCTTACACTTAGATATAGTTGGTTCTTCTAGAGTCCGGTTTGTAGGAGCGATGTGGTATGTGCTTATCATTACAAATGACTTCTTCAAGTATTCTTGGGTGTATTTTTTTACTTCTAAGGATGAGGCCTTTGGCTATTTTAGAGAGTTGATCCTTAGATTAACAGTAGACCTCTTAAGAGCTTTGAGGACTATTAGGAGTGATAATGGTATCGAATTCAAGAACACATCCTTTCCCACCTTTTGTACTGAGCGAGGCCTATAGCACCAGTTTTCCTCTCCTAGAGTTCCCCAGCAGACTGCAGTTGTAGAGAGAAAAAATGGGACTCTTGTAGAGATGACTACAACCATGTTAGGTGAGCATAGCATCCCTAGGAGGTTTTGGGCTGGGGTGATTTGCACTGCTTGCTATTTATCCAATAAGGTGTTCTTGAGATTATCTATAGGCAAGAGTTCTTTTGAGTTAACATTCGGTCATAGGCCTAGTATCTTTCACTTCAAGATATTTGGTTGCAAGTGCTTCATTCTTAAGCATGGCAACTTAGATAGAATCAAAATGTTATGATGGTATTTTTCTTAAATATCCTGCTCATTCTCATAGCTTTTATGTTTTTAATTTGGATACTAACAAAATCATTGAGACCTATGAAGTCACTTTTGATGAGACTATTACTGGTACTAGACCAGACAGTGCATGTACATATTACACAGTAGATAGGAAAGTATCTAACTTGACAATGACCCTGACTTAGAGGATGAGGACCCAATTCCTCGTCTAGTCACTCCTGAGTTGGTTGAAGAGTTTGCTTCCACTACTCTAGTTTCAGTAGAGCTACCTCTTCCCACCTACACCGGTGTTGCGAGTGACTCTACTCCTACCTCCACAGTCCATGAGGTAGAGGCCACATCTACACCAAGACTTCAGTTTGATATTCAGAGATGACACCCCCAGGAGCAGATGATTTAGATTAGAAAATATTTGCATTATGCTAGCTTTTGCTACGTCTAAGCGCTTTAAGCTATTTCAAATAGATGTCAAGAGTGTTTTTCTGATGGTTTCATCGAAGAAGAGGTTTACATCAAACAACCTCCTGGTTTTGAAAATCTCAAGTTTCCAAACCATGTGTGTAAGCTCTCTAAAGCCTTATATAGATTGAAGTAATCCACTAGATCTTGGTATGATAGGGTTAAGAATTTTCTGCTTAAAAATAATTTTAAAATAGGAATGGTAGAAAAAACTTTGATCACACTCAAGCATCGCTGTGACTTTCTACTTGTTTAGATTTATGTGAATGACATTATTTTCATTAGTGTTTCTCATGCTTTGTGTTTAGATTTTCAAATTCTATGAATAAAGAATTTGAGATGAGTATAATAGGTGAGCTGACTTTCTTCCTTGGTCTTCATATCAAGCAATTGAAAGAAGGGACCATCATTTATCAGAGCAAGTACACAAAGTATCTTCTTCAGTACTTCAATATGGGAAGCAGTAAGCTAATGTCTACTCCAATTACCACTTCTACTGTAATGGATCTTGATGACTCATCAACCAGAAGGAGTACTGCATCATGATCATCTCTGTCCTCTACCTCATAGCTTCAAGGTCGGATATATAGTTTGTTGTGTGTCTGTGCACTTGATTTTAGACTTCCTGTTGTACCTCATATCATCAAGCAGTATGTTGCATTTTCAGGTACCTTCATGACACTCTTGATTTTAGACTCTGATATTCTTCTGATTCTGCACTCTCCCTTCACGCTTTTTCTTATACTAATTTTGCAGGGTGTAGAATAGATATAAAGAGTACCTCTAGCACAAGTCATTTCTTAGGCACATCTCTTATTTTTTTGATCTTTTAGGAAGCAGTCTTCTATTGAGTAGTCCACTGCAGAAGCGGAGTATGCAACTGGCGCTAGTATACTCTTAGGTTCTTTGAATTTTATCTACTCGGTGGAACTATGGGGTTGATCTTTGATAGTGTTTCTCTTTTCTATGATAACACAAGTGCCATAAATATTACCAAAAATCTAGTGCAACACTCTAGGACCAAGCATATTGATATTAGATACCACTTTCTTAGAGACCATATAGAGAAGAGTGATTTTGAGCTTCACTTTGTAGAGTCAGAGCGCCAAGTTACAAACATTTTCACTAAGACTCTCAATTCTTCTTACTTTGCTTCTTTGCAGGGTGGGGAGAGTTTGACTCTTTTACATCTATTATATTATATTGTTTATTTAAATTCAGCAACTTGCATTGTAAAATATTACATGGAGTTTTGACTATTATACCTATGTGATATGATATCTTACTTTACACCTTGCTATATCTTGTGCTAGTTTGTTAGATTAACCATGTTCTTCCATGTGTATCTTAGCTTTTGCTACACTAGCAGCTTAAATGTGAAAAACTTGAACTACACATGTCTTGTTGGATTTTTATGACTAGTTTTGCTCTAATGATCCACTTATGATTCAAATCATGTCAAATAGGGTAAGTTGAGTCTAGAATATAGATTGAGCTATACTAGTTCTTTGATTGAAGCATTACTTTACATCTCCTAGGCTTTTGTGGCTCGGGTTGAGTATAGTTTACGGACTCATTAAGAAAGAAAAATGAAAAATGATCTATTTTATGTGCGGAAAAAACTGATCTCACTAATTCTGTCTCATGATGCGATTTACCATTACACAAGACATGAACTCAAGAGGAGTTTAAGATGGCCATGATCACTCTCTTAAGCTTCTTTCTTGGGATGGTAAAAAAAAGCTTGAGCTCTATCTAGCACATGGTTAAGAAAGAAAAAATTATGAAAAATGATTGAATCTTAGGAGGTTGTTATGGATGGCTCCTAGTCTAGAACTTGTTTTTGCTAAGATAAGACCAAATTGTGTTTAAAAAATTGCCAATTGCGCTAATCATGCTCAAATCTAAGTACTTGAACAAAGTAATTCAACATTGAACTTATAGCACTCTAAAATGACTCAATTGTAACTTCTTGGGTCCATTTAGTTTATTGATATTACTTGGCTCATTTTTATATACCTTTGGCTAAACTATGACTTTGACCAACTTGACATGCTAAAAATCCATATAATTTTAGATTCTTGGTTAATTGGCTTAGCTTTCACTTTAGATAATTACTTCATATAATATGGCTTGGTGTAATACTTGTAGTCAGATAATTTTCAAAGCTCCTTAAGCTAAATATGACTAAAATACAGTCACTTTATTTTATTCAAACTCTATCTTCTTCCATGCGTCTTGATGACTTCGTTGTCAAAGGAGAAGAAAGTTTGGTAAAAAATGCATATTTAATGCTTGATTTAGAGTTTTTCTGGATGATTTGGAGTTTTTTGTGCGAACTCTTGCCAAGTTGAAGCTTTCATGTCTCATTGTGATTTTCTTGATCAGTTGATCTCTTCTTACCATAACCAAGGTCAAATAGAATAATTATTCTTTCGTATGGATCTAGAGTGAGATTTCTGTTTTCTTTGATGGAGTTGAAGTTTTTTGTTGAAAACTTGCTCTTTTTAGTAGCTTCACTCTATTTTCTGGCTCACATGGTCATTTTTAGTCTTTCTAATCCTTTATGACCATTTTGAGCTTCTTTTTTCATAATTTAATCTAAAATTCTAAAAGTCACCTCCTATTTGCATTTTTAGAGGAACTGCTAGTTGGTTCATCAAGAGGGAGATTGAGAGACCACGTAAGAGGGACTAGGTTGCTTTGTCATAAGCCATTGTCATTTTGTGTGGAGTTGAACTTTGAATTTTGCAACATTTGTAGTTTTCATAATCTCTTTCAGACCTGATTTCTGACCAGCCCAGGAGGTGGTTGGGCCGGCTACCAGTCAGACCGACCAACACCAACGGCCTGACCAGTTGCGTTAGTGGTCAAACTGGCTAACGCCAGTGGTCTAACTAACCAAATGTGTTATTCAACTGAATTTGTGTTTTGGAAAAATTTTTCTTGGGTTGGTTAATTTTGACCTAGATCAATACATTTGTATTGCATAAAGCATGTTTTAGCCAACGTGGGTCAGGTTATGAAGTACTTGTGCTAAAAAAATGATTTCTTAAATTTTGAATGTGCAGAGAGGCTTAGAGTTAACCATGGTCAACGATGAGGATCAAGGCTACACTCAAGGAGGAGCTCAGGACCACAACGATCAAGGATACCGAGCGAAATAGTTGAGCTCAAGTATAGCACAAGGAAAAAAATATGGAAGGGAATGTTCAAATGAATGGTTGCACCAAGTGGCTTGATTAATTCAAGTGAGGCATGGTCCAATAGAACTGGAACAGAAAAAGACTTGCTGACATGTGGCAAGGCAGTGGTGCACCTTCAAGTGGCAAGCATGGTGATTGCTAGCAAGAAAAATTAAGACCAGGTCGAGGAATGGTAATTTGGTAAGACAGCCAATACCAAAAACTACTTTAGATCAAAACCGTAGCACTTGAGCGACGCATGGGAAAAGTGGTTTAGGATAAGGAGAAGCTGAGAAGATCAAGTTAAATTAAAGATTAAGAACTTAGTGGATTCGAGCTCATGTACTTTAAAAAGCTTGCATGAGTTATGTGTGTGAGTAAAACCTATGTTATGTGAGGCTAATGGGTTTTTCCTATATGTGCTAGTGAATAGTATCTATTAGAACTAGATGTGGGCATGGTGCCTCATCTATTTAACGCGTGGGGATCGAGCTGATTTTCTATTCTTAAAATAGGTGAGTGGTCATACCGCTCTTAGGTCTAGTCAAGCTGGAGGCTAGTCATGCCATTAGTCGTCGGTCAGATCGCAAGGGGGCTATCGGTCAGACCACCAAGAGTCTATCGGACATACCATCTTTTGGTTGTTGGTTAGATCTCTGTTGAGTGTAGGGTTTTAGTTCTTCGATTTCTAAGTTGATTGCTTTGGTTTTGGTTTTCCATTCTTGATCTTGATAGCTCTCTAGATACTGGAGTAAAGGATTGGTGAATATTTGGGGAAAATTTTAGAAGGCATCATTCAACCTCCTCTGTTGCCATACCGGTCCTACATTTATGCATGCTACATTGTTTTTTGTGTAATTCATTTGTACATCTGTTTAGCTGGTGCAAGGTGTACTTAAAGGATTTCAGAAATACTATTAAATTCATACAAGCAAATTGGAGATTTGATTTGCACGCTTTCCTACCCATGTTGCTTTAAGGTTTATGC
Source organism: Melocanna baccifera (assembly GCA_036346265.1). Taxonomy (NCBI): domain Eukaryota; kingdom Viridiplantae; phylum Streptophyta; class Magnoliopsida; order Poales; family Poaceae; genus Melocanna; species Melocanna baccifera. The sequence goes on from CM070693.1 coordinate 17,410,470, forward strand.
AATTTACAACAATATATACATGCATTTAGAATGCATACAATCAAACAGAACTTTTTTTTAGCATTGATCTCTAATATATACAAACTATTTACATATATTGATACAGTTAGATTCATAATGGAAATTACTTTTTTATAAGATATTACTATGGAAATTTTATTGTGGCTGGAACTGGAGCTATAATTAGACTGTTTCAAGTCCAGAATGATGCATATTTCTGAATAGACCATGAGTAGTTTTTAAAGAACATATAAGCACTGCTCCACTTACAAACTGAGTAACGCCGATATCAGCCTATAGGCTACATAAAGTCTTGTGCACCGTGTTTCACTAGTTCGTTGGCTGAGCGGTCTACGCCGTTGAGTTCGTCTCGACGCGTTCTATGTCGTGCTCCCCTCTATTTGTCCAAAAACCTTTTCCAAATTTTCGCGCTCGACACCTTGTTATGGCCGCAAATAGCACTTCGCGTCCCCGCCTGTCCGGGAATGCTTTCAACAATCCGTTCACGTCAAAACGTGCCAAACCATCCCAGGTGGCTACATTTCAGACGGTTTTGCAATCGCCTCACCGAGCACAAAGATATTGAGTTTTTTGTGTTTCGATACCGACATCGTTCAAACGACGATTACGTCGCCTCCGATGAGTTTTCGGCGTAGTCGAAATTTTTCCTAGCCTTGCCTCGCCACATTCTAGGCCGTGCTCACCTTACTTCTCCATGTTCCCTACCCGAAAATTATTCTTCTCTCCACACCATATGTAGTTGTCGCTGTACACGTCGTCACCGTTCTCCGTTTGACGTGCCGTCACTTCCTACATTTGCCTCGGGTCCTTAGCAACCTATTTTGCTAGTTGGCTTCATCTCCTGTGTCTTTCATCACCGGTGCCACAACCAAAACGATGAAAGGGCTGCTCTTCGTACCGGAATATTCTTTGGAATATTCCTGATTTTTCCTTTTTCAGGATTTTCGGATCCGCCAATGTTCCAATCACTTGTTCTCCTCCGTCCGAACTCCGAATTAAGTGATTCCAGTTTCTAAATTCATCTAAATTCATAATCTACTTTTTAGTATATATTTTATAATTTTTGAATTTTCTTGACCGGTCAATGGCTGAGTCTCCTCACCACTAGAACACCGTCGCCACCGCCGCCTGAGTTGCATCACCGCTTCACCTCACTGCCAACCACCTTCCAGCCACTTGTGGTAATGCACAGGAGCACCAATGCACTCCTCGTAGTCCCCTCTCTCTTTTGCGCCCCTCGCCTACCCCCGCCATGCCCCGCACTGCCAGCGAGCCCACGGGCTTCGTACGTCGCACCACCATCCATGGGCTCGGCTCCACTGTTCCCCTCACCCAATTGCCCTGGTTTCGCTCGTAAACCTGTCGCACCGAGCAACTTCTACCTTCTTCATCTGAGGAGCTCTGACGAGGAATTTCCGATGCCTCGGACCTTCTTGCGCCCCGCTGATGCCACCGATAATCGTACCCGCCTCCGCTACACCCTCGCCGCCAGCTAACTCTATGCAGCCCAAACCTTGCGCCAGGGTAAAATCGGACTCATACTCTTCTCCCACTTTTGTACATCTCCTCGGTCTTCGCCGCCGTTGGATCACTTGGATCTCATCACACGAAGCCGTCCGACATCTCCCAGCCATCCGATTCTTAGACTCCGACATTCGGAGGCTCATAAGACTTCGATGTCCGGAGGCTCTTTAGACTCCGCCGTTCGGAGGTTCTTAGACTCCGACCGTTTGGAGGTTCCTTAGACACCGACGGTTCAGAAACTTCCTTAGACTCCGCTGATTCGGAGACTTCTCGGAGTCCGACTGCTCGGAGCCTTCGACTTCGACCTTCGAAGACTCCAATTTTGACTTTGACTTTTGGAGACTTCGACTCCAGCCTTCGACCTCGAAGACTTCGACTTTGGCCTTCGATCTTGGAGCCTTCGACTTCGACCTCCATCTTCGAACCGGCCAAGATTGTTTGACCGTTTTAACCTCTGCACCCTCCAACCTCTCTGAACCCTCTGATCTCTTCGACCACTCGAAGCCGTCCAATCTCTCCAAGCCGTTCGATTCTTTTGACCACTCTGCATAAATCCAATTCTTTCAACCACTGTACAGTTCTGACCAGGTCTTCGACTGAATCTTCAACTTTGACTTCACCTATCCTTGGAGTATCTATCTTCAACTTTGACCTCCTCGACATCAACCGTTGATTCGACTATGGTTTCAACCATGGCTTTGACTACGCCTTCGATAAGGGTTTCAATCATACACAAATAATATAGCTTCCAACCACTTTTCCTTCACAAAGAAAAGAATTCCAAGAATTCCTTTTATTCAGTTCTTTGGAATTCAAACTACCAGAAGTCACTCTACTTCATCCGAACTCCTTTTGGATCCATTCAGATTCCTTAATTCATCTAAAGTCATATTCTATCTCCCAATATATATTTTATATTTTTGGATTTTGTTTGAATTTTATTTGAGTTTAGTTTCTTCTGACTTTTCACGTGTAGAATGCGACTAGTCCGAAGAGTATAACTTCGACAAATCTCAATAAACTTCGAAACAAGGCAAGTTACACCTTTGATCATGTTACTCCCAGTAATTTAAATTATTTAAATTATTTTTAAAATTATCATGCATGCGTACTTTTATTCAATTCTAGTTTAAATTTGATTTAAATTCTAGTTATACCCAAATCCTTTGTATATGGCCAAATTTGATATCGACTTCCTTATGCCTTGTCATCTTAGATAAAAACCTAGTTAGTACAATAGAATTGACTAGAAATTTTATAGAATTACCTAGCCATGCTTAAAATGATTTAAGTGAGAATATTGGTTTCACTTCAGAATAATGATTTTGTAAACTCTATTCTTGACTTCGGTGAGTCAAGAAGGTATATGAATGTTTCATAGGAAAATATAAAACTTGGTTTGGACCTAGGCTAATGGTTAGGTGGTGGGTGTTGGCATGCATTGTTGTTCGGTGATACAATGTTGATTGTCAGGCACAAGGGGTATGAGGTTTGAGCCTAAGTCAAGTTAAGGACCGGTCTGTGAGCTACTATTGCAAAGCCATATCGTACTACCACAAGTCTGGTATGGGACAGACCTGGTTAAATAATTTATGAAGTTCCAAATATAGTTTCGCTATAGACTGAATGTGAGCGTGGCGTAGGCCGCGAGAAGTCTCACATGGCACAAGAGGGGGCTCCAACTTGTGGATTCAAGTTGTGGTGAAACCTTAGTGGCGGTGTTACCATTTTGGCTACGGAATATTGTAACAGCCTTGTCATGATATCCTCGCCACACACCAAAGGAAGTATGTTTATCCGGTGGCAATATGGGATGATCATGTCTTATGGGTAAAGCTGTACAACCTCTGTAGAGTGTATAATCTATCCTGGATAGCTGTGCCCATAGTTATGGGCAAGCTGAGTAAAATTTTTCATGGATTACAGTTTGGTTTTTAAAATGATTTTGGAATCCATAGGAGATTAAAAAGTATATGGATGGATGGAATTCGTATGAGATCTTTTGGAAAAGATGGACCAGGTGTGATACCTGCGAATAGGTTAGTGTTTCGTCGGAGCCTGCACTAACGATAATATTTTGTTAAATTATTAATTGTATCTGTTGTATTAAATTCAGCTTTTGAATGTACTTACAATATTTACTTCAATTTCGCTTTACGCTCAATTAACCTTATTATGCCTTCCATTGTCAACCCTTATGCATGCATTAACTCTGTTAAACCTCCTCGCGTAACTTGTGGAGTACTTTATGTACTCATGTTGCTTCATTCACTATTTTCAGAGAAGAACTTCATCAACTTCGGTGAGAATAAACGACGAGTAGGCCACGTCTTACAGTCATTCGCCTGTGGGCAGCCAGGATGGGCTGTTGATTTATGGTTCTTTTCCGCTGCTTATATTTATTTTTGGTTTATGAACTATTGATGTAAGTTTTGGCCATCAGGTCCATATTTAGTTAATGAATAAATGTCATTGTGCATGATATGAATCTTTGTTATCCACTGTGTGCACTAGCTTGATCCTGGTCTAGTGCGATTTACACAGAGGATCCTGGAGCCATTGATCTGGGGTCCGACAGGCCTGGGCCAGCTGAACAGTGATGGGCTCGGCCCAATTGGTTTTAGACTTTTCTATTTTCAGGACTCTAATAAAATCGAAAGAGCTCTAGAAAATAACAAATAAATCCCAAAAAAATTCCTTAAGATACAAGAAGTCCAAATAAAATATTTTTAGTAAATTGTAATGTTTATTTTAATTATATCAAATACTTTTAATTATTAAAATTTTAATTTAAGCCTGTATTAAATCCAGAAAAATGAAATAGTGAGGTTTCTTTTAAAGGCTTCAAATAAACTCTAAAAATTAGGATGTTACAGAAATGAGTCACTTTGATCAACTGATATATAATTACCCTGATAGAGTCATAACCGGATTAAGTTCTAGGGAGTCCGGTGACGAAGTACATGCCAATTTCTTTCCACTTCCAATCTGTCATTGGCAGGGGCTATAGAAGTCCTGCCAGATGGTCTACCTTGACTTTTTGACAGGTGTCACAGGCTTCAACAAATTTAGCAATCTCCCTTTTTACGCTAACCCACCATTATTTTTCTTTAAGGTTATTTTACATCTTGGTACGACTTGGATGAATAAAGGAAGGGGTTTCATAGGCATCTCACAGAATTATCTCTTTGATTTATTGATTGTTGGGCACGTAGATATGGTTCTCGAACCAAATTGTCCCATGTTCATCCTCACTGAGCCCAATGGCCTTTTCTCTTCTCATATTTTTCCAAATTTCCTTGATATTGTCATCAACCTTTTGGGCTTCATGGATTTGATCTGATAGGGTGGGTTGAACTTCTAGGACTGAGAGTATGCTTCTCTTGATTAGATTTAGATTTAGATGGGCAACTTCCTCCTAAAGTTGAGTCTGAACGTCTTCTGGCAATGTGCAGTTCGCATAGCAACCTATGCCATGGTGGTAGTGGATTCTAATATTATAATCCTTAATTAGCTCTAACCACCTTCGCTGCCTTAGGTTGAGCTCTGCTTGGGTGAAAATTTACTTCAAGCTCTTGTGGTTCGTATAGATCTCACAACGATTACTAATGAGGTAATGTCGCCAAATCTTCAAGGCATGAACCACAGCTACTAACTCTAGATCATTGATTGGGTAGTTGCACTCATGTGGTCTCAACTGGCGAGAGGTATAGCCTACCACCTTGCCTTCTTGCATCAAGACACAATCAAGTCCTTGTCGAGAGGCATCACAAAATATCTTGAAATCCCTATGAATGTCCGGCAAAACAAGCACTAGAGCTAATACTAACTTCTTCTTGAGGGATTGAAAACTTTGCTCACAGGCTTTGGTCCACTCGAACTTCTTCTTTTTCTTTAGGAGTTGGATCATAGGTTTGGCTATCGGAGAATCCTGTTATGGACCTGTAAGGCTGAGGAAAATCCTAACTTTAGTTACTGTCCTTGATTGCTTCCAATCCATTACTGCATCTAGCATGGAGGGGTCTACTACTATTCCCTCAGTTATCACAATGTGACACAGGAAGGCTACTTCTCTTAGCCAAAATTCATACTTGCTGAACTTGGTATAGAGTTGATGCTCTCTCAACTTATGCAGGATTATTCGAAAGTGATTCTCATGCTTCATCTCATTCTTGGAGTAAATCAGAATGTCATCAATAAATATAATCATAAACTTGTTCAGGTACTACACGAACACATTGTTCATCATAGTCATAAAGTATGATGGCGCATTCATCAGTCGAAATGACATGATGGTAAATCGTACTAACCGTAACGAGTGGAGAAGGCAGTCTTAGGGATGTTCTCCTCTCTAATCTTCAGCTAAAGCAATCAGATCTTATCTTAGAGAACACACTGGCTCCCGTTAGTTGGTCAAATAGATTGTCGATCCTGGGTAGAGGGTATTTGTTCTTGATGGTGGCATTGTTGAGTGCTCGGTAGTCCACGCACACTCTCATACTACCATCTTTCTTCTTAACAAAGAGAACAGGAACAGGTGCACCCCAAGGAGATGAACTTGGTTGGATGTAACCTTTGTCCTCCAATTCTTGGATTTATTTCTTCAGCTTGGCTAACTCATTATCCGGCATTTGATACAGCCTCTTGGAAATAAGGGCTATACTAAGAACTAAGTCGATCATGAACTCAATGTCCCTGTCGGGTGGTATTCCCAGTAAGTCCCCTAGAAATACATATGGGTATTCTGTAACGACTGATACTTCTTCTAGGCCTTGGAGTTGGTTAAGGATACACTCTAACTATTGGTAAGGGTGATGGACCAGGTGGCACAGTCGATCTGACCTTTATTCTTGGATAACCAGTTCATTCCAAGAATAACATCCAAGCTTTGAGAGTCTAATACTATCAACTCCGCTTGGAAGAGGACTCCTTCAATAAGTAGGTTCACCTTTGGGCACAAGGTTCCGACTCTCGTCTCTGCTCCTACGGACTAAACTAGCATAGAGTGGCTAAGAGAAACTAAACCCAACCCATTCTTAACCACAAAAGCCTTGGAAATGAATGAATATGATGCTCCAGAATCAAACAGAACTGAAGTTGGTACTGAATTTACTAGAAACATACCCAAAACGATGTCCAGTGCATCTTGAGCCTCCTCGCTGTGATGTGATTCACACGTTCCTTCACGAAGTTCTGGGGCTTCTTGAAAGTCTGCCCCGAGCTCTGACTTCTTGATGTCCTGGCACCTGCTACGGCTTAAAGCTTCTTTGGACAAGACTTGGCAAAATGTCCTGTCTCCTTGCAGTAAAAGTAGGTCACCCCGTTAGATGGTGCGGGGTTCTTCTAGATTTGCTCTGCAGCGGGTGCACCACCGAAAGGCTGTTTGAGTGCGGTGGGATGTTTGGCTGGATGAGATGCCCAGTTCGCCATGGGCTTGAAGCTGCTTGAGTGTAGCGGGGTGCCACGAGCCTTAGAAAAGTTGTTGTAGTTGACCTTCTGAGAGGCCATCCTTCTCTTTCTGTTCTCCATGTCCACCTGCTTGCCTTCTTAATGGATGGTCTTACTAACAAGTGGGTGGAAATTGGTGTAGTTGTTGGAGATCAATTGCACTACGATGTTATCGTTAAGGCCCTCTAAGAACCTCTCTTGTTTTGCCTCGTCGGTGGACACATACTCGGGAGCATACCATGCTAACTAGTTGAACTTCTACAGATACTCATTCACGGTACACCCTTCCTGGCGTAGATCTCTGAATTTTTTCTACTTAAGAGTAATGGTGCCGATAGGGATATGATCTTTGCGGAAATTACGTATAAACTCATTCCAAGAAATATCTTATGCATTGGCGTGAGCGATGGTGAACGTATCCCACCACTCAGAAGTAGGGCCAGTCAGCTGATGAGAAGCAAAGAGGACTCGCTCCCTATCACTGCACTATATGATATCCAGTTTCTTTCCAATGGCTCAAAGCCAGTCATCTGCATCTATTGGGTTTTAACTGCTGCTATAAGTCGGTGGATGCATTCTCAAGAACTTCAATAGGTGGGACTGTGGTGCTTGAGCTAGTGGTGGTGGAGTATTTTGGGTAGGATTACTGATTGTCTGAAGCAGTAACTGAATGAGTTGATTTTGGTTGGCCATCATCTGGCCCTAGTCAGGTCCATCAACTAGTGGTGGTGGAGGGATTTCATTGTTGTTGATACTACCATTATTGCTGTTGCTGTTGTTCCTGGTGTTCACCATCTGTTTGGCGCTTCTCAAGCATTAGAAAAATACTGAAAGAGACTAAGAGCATCGTATGCCCATCCCAAGAACAAACACTGGAAAAACTCTCAAATAAAAGAACAACTTAGGATAAAGCAACTTTTATTAATATCTTAGATGGGCTTGAGGCCAATGACAAGAGAATAACAGCTCACAAGTAGCATTTATTTATTCTAAAGCATCCTATGGAGCTAGTTTAAACTAGGCAAGGTACTTCTTCTTGTTACCGGTGTGACGTCTCTTGGGTGATGGCTCAAAGTTGGCTCCAGTGACTGAGTAGCAGTCGTCAACAGCTCGAAGTGTAGCAAACTCTTCTTCCGCCTGACGAAGCTTGTAGGTGATGAAGCTTAGCTCATCCAATGTCGCTTGGTACATGTAGTCCAAGGACTGGATGAACTACACCTGCTGGATGAGTCGGGGTTGTCTTCTACCTCCGTGGATGTGAAGATGCTACTGGAACTTATGTGGTACTTGCTGGCAAAGTACCGGAAGGCGGTGCCTCTGAGCTCTGCTACGTAGATCTCCCTCAGCTTACGGATGGCCCCTCGAGCGACATACTATATATCGGTGAAGGTGTCACGTCTCTGAGGAGCGTCAAAGATATGGAAGGCTGCTTTGTCTCCAATGTTGGCATAGACCAGCACCTCCACATGCCAGTACTCCTGCTCCCCTATGGTCAATTGGTACCCCTGGTAGACAGGGCGTATCCTCAAGCCTATCTCTTGTAGGAGACTCCAAAGGCACTCGGCTATGTGACCGGCTTGGAAACTATGGGTGACTTGGGTAAGGGTCTCGGCCATCTATAAGTTTTGAAGAGGAAAGTGTTAGAAAATAATTTTTAATGGGAAAATAGTTAAGGAAGAGCAAGAAAGTGATAAGTGTTTTAAGAGAACTTTCAAATTTATATATTTTACAAACTAAAGTCCTTAGGGTGAAGCAGTTCTATTCTACCTATGGTCACGTCTTAGAGTCATCGTGGCTCTGATACCATCTCTGTTGGACCCCAAAGCGAAGACTCCAAATCCTCTGTTTAAAGCACACTAGTCCAAGATCAACTAGTGCACACTGCGGTAAAAGGAATGTATATCAGGCACAAATGATAAACATTATTAATTAAAAGAGTATGGTCTTATGACTAAAGTTACATCAATGCTCCTTGGCAATAATAATAAAGGAAAATAATTGTGGAAGCAAACTGATAAAAGTGAAGCCCAAGCTTGCCCGCAAGCCACACATGAAAATGCATTATAATGATAAAGGCAACAAAGAAGGCTTATATGGTTATTTGAGCGTAAAACAACATTTAATGAAATACAATAAATAGATGAAAGTTGCTAAATTTAATATGTAAATAAAGACTGAATTTAAATAAAGTAATACCGTTAGTGCATGCACCGACCAAACACTAACCTAACCACGGGTATCCCACCAAGACCATCTTTCTCCAAAAGATACCTTATTTCCCTCTAAAACCAGTTTATAAAAAAAAGTCTCATCCATGAAAAACTTTACTCAGCTTACATATGACCATGGGTATGGCTAACTAGGATAGTTTATACACTTTACAGAGATTGTACAACTTTACCTACAAGATATGATTAACTCATTGTATCGACCAATATATGCTTCCTTAGGCATATGACTGAGTAATCATAACGAGGCCATTACAAAGCTAAGTCAACAACCTAACCATGTCTCCACTAAAGTTTCACTCCAATAAGAAATCCACCATATCGAGGCCCTCTCTTGTGCCATGTGAGACTTCATATGGCCAACGACACGCTCACACTCAGCCTGTAATGAGTCTCAACTTGGGACCAGCTAATTAGTCAATCAGGACTGTCCCATATCAGTCTTATGGTAATACAAAAGGGTTTTGTAGTAGTAGCTTACAGACTAGTCATTAATTGTCTTAAGCTCTAACCATATCCCCCTTGTGCCAAGTATTCACGTTGAGCCACCAAACTATAATGTATACTAGTAAGCACCTACCCCCTAACCATGGCCTAAATCTAAACCAAGTTTTATATTTTATTTTGAAATATTTCATAGACTTTCTTGACTCACTGAAGTCAAGAATACATTTTAAAAGCTTATCATTCTACGTAAAAAGATTATTCCAACCTACAGATATAACTATGCAGGTCTAAGCATTTGCTATAAAAATTTTCTAGCTAAACTACTGTACTAACTAGAGTTTTTAATCTAGGGTAACAAAGTACAAGGATTTGCAAAGCCAAAGTTGTCATAACAAATGGGTATTAACTAAAGTAAAAAACAAGAATTGAAATACAAGTAATAGAAATTAAGCATGCAATATAATTTAAAAATAACATAAATTTATTTGTAAACTAGGATCAATATGGTCAAGAAAGTGTGACATGCCTTGCTTTGTACTCGAATGCGAATCATCGACGTAAAATTCTTCGTAATCGTCGTAGTTCATACGTGAAAATAACTCTTTAAATTAAAATAAAACTTAAATAAACTCTAAATTTTGAAAACATTATAAATTAAGATAGATCTTGATTTTAGATGAATTTAAAATTTTTAAAGTCTCAATCGGAGTTAGGATGAAGAAGAACAAATCTCTGGAAGTTTAAAATCCTAAATAAAAGAAAATCTAAAATTTATAGAATTATTTCTTTGAAGAAAAGGATCTTTGTGATGTCAATAAGGAATTTAAGGAATTACTTTTCTAAAGGAAATTTAGAATTATGACGTCTACAGGGGATTTAATTTTTGGTAGAATTAAATTTCTAAAGGAAAGTCTAACTTATGACGTCATACTGACGTCAACCGTGCACGTGGTAAGTGACTTGGTAGGTTTTGCTGATGTGGATGCCACGTGTCTTATACGTGGTGCTGACGTGGCATGCCACGTGGCGTCCACATGGTCATGTGCCATTAGGTGGCACGTCATGTCATGGCCACATGTGTGTGCGGTCTGGCGAGGAGGGTGGGATGAGGCGTGGCTGCCATGTGGCGGTGCGATGCTGAGGTAGGCCGCCAAGTGGTGGCCACATCTGTTGTGCCATCTGACGTGCACTTGCTAGCGTGGAGCGGTGTGCGAAACACGATGGTCGTCGGCGCTACGGCGAGAGACAGCGGCCGGCGAGTGGCGTAATAGAGAGAGGGGAATATGGGGAGTCAGCTGCTACCTCTTGTGGCATCCGTCGAAGGGCGGTAGTGTCCGGCAACAGGAAGAGGCGACGCAGGTGGCTCGGGCATAGTGCTCCAACAACGAACTCAGTCGAAGGAGGGGCAAGAGAGGTCGGCGGCGATGGGACGAAGGTGATGGCACATTCACGGATGCCAGAGGTGGCTTGGTTCACCCAAGCCTCCTTGCTGAAGCTTGGCAAAGAGATGAGTACGACATTGAGGCTACTTGGCGCTGGGGTGTGAGAGGTAAGGGTGTTGAGGGCCGGTATTTATAGGGCAAAGGGGAGGCAGGGCTCAGGAATTCCTCGCCATGATTTATGGCTGGTAGAAGGAAAGGGGAGAGGGAAAAGGAAGGGAAGGCGTGAAGGTGGAAGTGCTCGCAGGAATCGTTCAATTAGCGGTGTGGCGAATGGTTTCCTTCTGGCGGGCGGCCGAAAACGGAAAGGAAAAGGGACTCGATGGCGGCGCTGTGTGGAGAAGGAAGGCAGGTGTGAGGAAGAAGGAAAAGGGGGAGGGCGGGGCATTCACAGGCAGGGCTAACTGAGCGGGGAGAAAAGGGAAGGGAGGGGATAGCAGGATGGGGCCGACGTGGGACGTGGCTCAAATCAAGCCGTCCACGCGTCGGTCTGAGAGGGAAGCTGGGGCGAGTGGCAGGGATGGCTCGAGCGGGGACATGGGCCAATCTGGGCCACCCACATGTTACCCAGGGAACTATGTAGAAGAATTTTAAACTTTATTTTATGATTTTAACTTTTAAAAAATTCCAGAAACCCAAATAAGGCTTAGAAAATAGCAGAAGAATCCAAAAAATCCCAAAAAATCCTAAAAACTCAAAAAAAAATAGCAAGGAACCCAAATAAAATAATTTTAGCTTGATTTGACCATAATTACATAATTAATTTTAATAGCTCACTTTCTAGGCTTAATTAAAGGATTTAGAAAAGAGGGATTTTAAAACCAGGAAAATTCTAATTAAATAAAATGCAATAATTTGGGGTGTCACACTTCCTTATATAGTGGAGGTTTATAAAAAAACCCTAACTAGCACCTCTAGTTGAGTTTCATCTACTTATATGGACCAACCCATTAACCTAACATCATATCGGGTTTTACACTCACGCATACATTTTTCTTAAAGTGCACATAACCATTAACCTGTTAGTGAATCAACACTAGATCTACTTAATATTTTTAGCACATTCTTAGCCTAAACCACTTAAGCCACTTACACGATTTCACACACCGCCACTTTGTTGTATTAGAAAATTTACCAAAATACCCCCTTTACCATCATTCCATGAAGCTTCCCGCTTCCTTTGCCTTAAAGCAATCTCATTCTTCATCTTCAACTCCATGTGACCCTAATGACTTGCCGCCAAGACTCTCACACGTCTGGATCCTACCAAACCACCCTGGCTTGGAAACGGGCCTAAGTCACTTGGCACGTCACATACCTCTCCGTACATCATGACAACGCCTAGAACCCCCGGCTTGTAACCACTCCGCTAGCCTCCTTTATCTTTGAGCAGCACCTTGATCACTCTAAACCTCAGCTCCCCTACCATAGTCCTGATCTATTCCGCCTCACCATGACCTAGCTCTAAAGTCCTACAACCAACAATAACAAGCAAATAGTCATGTAGCATGGCACAATACAAAAACAACAATTTACACAATTAATGAGCTAAGAATCCTTATCTTTATCTCAAATCATCTCCACACGTTTTGACATATAACCCATAATACCGAATGATTAGCCGCCACATCTTCACGCATTCACACTTCTACAAACCGTCTTTACATTCATCGGTCTCATCACTTGGTGCACTATATGCACCAACTTGTGTCTTCGCAATCCTTGTCTTCTCTGTGCTTTCCACTTGAGTCATGTAGACTCACTCGAACTTACACGACCGCTTGTACCTCAGCACCCTTGCCTAGTCTCAGTCCATTGTTGTTGACCACTAGCATTATCCAAGCCATATCGAGCATAAATCCCATGCACTTGACCCAAGTTAATCAAAACAATACATCATGCAATATGTATGCAATAATTTCAAAATATTTGAGCCAATCCCAACTCAAATACCAAACTAAACTCTCCTAAATCCTACCTAGCTGGTTGGACCGTTAACCATTGGCTAGTTTGACCGCTAACCATTGAACAATCTGACCACACCAATCAACTCCAGTCAAACCCCAATAACAGGGCAGTCGGTCTGACCGCAACAATCATATCGGTTAGACTGCTCGACACACCTCCAGTCACACGGCCATCATATGGCCAGTCGCACCGCTCTCATATCCTTCATGCAACAAAACGAGGACCTCTCTAGAATAAATGTACCACTAACTACAAGTCTATACAACCACTCCATAGTCATACCACCACCCATTACCGATCCGACCGCTAACCATGGCTCGGTTAGATCGCACCCCGGCCAGACAACCAACCATGGCCGATCAGACCGATTAGAACCTGATAGCGAAAACCAGATATTGCAATAGACACAAAATCAAACTTAAACTTTGACAACGAAGCACAACAAAATCAAATATTCATCACACAACATGAAGTGACCTCCATATGGTCTTACAAAGGTACTCCCTCTTCTTGTAAAAAAATGGTACTCTGTTCTTTTTTATATGTGTGTTTGAATATGTGCAGTCGACATTTTAAAATTTTGATCGTTAATATACACAAAAGTATTTAGATTTGTCGTGTGGGACTGTTATCACTAGATTCATCATCGAAAATATTTTCATATTGTTGTATTTTTTATTTTTACTATCATATAATTAGAAAAATAATAGTTAAATATGTGTATTGGTGACCATATCAATGTCCAAATTAACAAGGAAAAGAACGGAGGCAGTATTTTTCGAGTGGGGACAAGTATTAAGAAAGTTAAAAGATCAGGAGAATCACAAGGGTAAATGACAATGCTATCCTTGCTTAAATATATATAATTGGTGCAATGTGCGGGGTAAAATAATTAAAGTACAGTTCGTTATCCAGTTAACTTACGTTCAAGTACGTAATTAATAAGTTACCCTTGCATTATTATGGAATAACGTTCCAGGGTCCCTTGATCCAAATGGAGCTGGCAGCAGAACGACGTGCATAGTGCACGTCGTTAGGTACTGCAGTTCAGCAGTTGTGCACACATTATTGATGTTGCAAAGAGCAACAGCTATTATAATCATCATGGAGAAATTAAGTTCTTACTCGATCGATCATGCATGCACTCCGGCATTCCCAATGGTAAATATCTTAAGTTATATTCATACCCTTCCACATCACTAAAAAATTATTGTATATATTACTACTTCAATAATTGATGTCTATATATGTGCATATGCAATAAGGTCGCGCTCAACTTCGATTAAATTTCACTGTTTAGCGATGAATTCACTGTAGCAGCGATAGCGAGTACTGTAGCAATTTTGTCATGTAGTGAAATTTTTTTTGTATTTTAGTGTTTTGTTTTTTTTCTCATATTCCTTTGCATTGTCCGCTCTAGAATAGCGTGCCATTTTTATTTTTATATTTTTTTAAATTTAATTATGCCTAATATGCCACTCAGCTACAGTAAAAAATCAGCCAGCTACAGTGAAATTTCAGCAAAAACCAAAAGTCATCGCTATTCCGAACGCCTCCTAAATCTCACCATTCCCTATCCTCTCTCTCCTTCCTTCCACTCTCTCAAAAGTTAGCATATACACTGCAGTTTCTCCCCAATGCAAGTTTTTTATGATTTCTTGCTGTTTGGATTTTGTGTCCATGCAATGGACCAGTTCTTTCTAACTTTGGTTTATAGCTTTTAACTACAGCTTATAACTTTTGAACTATTCGTAAGAGAGTATGGAGTAACAGAAATTCACGTACGATTTTGTGTAATATAAATAAAGTCGCTACAGTGTATACTATAATTAACTTATAGACCCCGCCTTAAAAAGACACTCTGTTTGAAAACTAGTTACTATTGAAAAGCTGCAAAGAAGATACCTAATATCTTATATGAGATATTGCTTCCTTCTTTTTCTTTATTAATCTCTCTTCTACTTACTCTAAATTTTATGACTCTAAATATTACTGAGATCAGCCCAGCCCATTAGAAGCGTCCTCAATTCGTACGTAGCTAAGCCTTTTTATGAGTTCACCCAACTCTTCTTTCCTAGCATAGTTCACATGTCCTAAAAGGAAGAGGGGGCGGGGAAAGCTTGGACCCCCAACGTATGCCAGGCAACTTTCACATGATTAACGGGAGGCGACGATGCCCACAGGCCCCACACTGTACGACGCCTTGCATGTGTCCTTCGACCAGGCCAAGCTGCAAGCTAGCCGTTCAATTCATTGCATGGCTCTTTAATTTGGTGAAGCTAGATATTGGTGATCTCAAAACGATCGATCCAACAACTAATGCATTGATTACTTATGATTTTATAACTATAGTGAACATTGTTGTTTTATGCCGTGGTATCATGGTGACGGAGGAAAAAAATCTCTATCGCAAAAAGCGGAGGCTATCCTACGTTACTGTTATACTTAAAAGATGTTACCTGATCTCTTGATTTTAGTATTACATAAAACATGCATGACACGTTCAAACTAAAATCTAGATTACAAAATAGCTATAAATATTTTGATATATTGTAATTTAAAAAACGAAACCGAAACATTAGATTTAAATAGTAGAGGTGAACATTTTATAATTTTTCAAATTCAAGTTTTAAAATGACCATGTGAGGAGCCAATAAAATGATACGTGTAGTGTATGCAAACTATATAGCTGCTCTCACTCTGCAAACTTAAATCCGCTATTGTGCGTGGATCGACCGCTATTATTATCAGAGGTGGCGGCTATAGTAGCGTGCATTTGCTCTATATCTTAGCATTTCTAGGCGAAACCACTATATATATAGTACCTCTGTTGCCTGCTATTTAAAACGATTTTGAAAACTAGACAGCTCTTCAAATTAAGCTTAGATATTTTGTATAATAATTCTATTAGTGGATGTTTACTAAAATGCCCTGGAAGACCCTTATAAATACTCACTATGTTCTATTTTACTTGATATCCTAGAATTCGTGCTGTCAAACTTTCTAAATTGATTGTCGATAGGATTAAAACTATCTATATTAGCTATATAAAATTTTATATTATTATATTTATCATTAAAAATATTTTCATAATATTATAAAGTTACTAGTACATCTTAATGTAAAATTATAAAAGTAACGGTTAAAGTCTTGTCTCAAAAATCATAAAAAAAACATAAGTAAAAAAAGAATGGAGGGAATAGCATATGATCTACTAGACCCCTCTCTCATCTCACACACTCGTCGTACCCTCACTCTGTCTGTGTTTTGTTTCTTTACTCACGCGTAGTGTTGCCTTCGCACTGGCTGTGGCTTTGGTAGGTCTTCGTGCGGTCCATGTGCACTATGATTGACTGTCCCCTGGCTCCTCTAAGGACCAAATGTTGCCTCACTCCCTTTTTCCCTCTTTGCGTAGGATGGGTAGGGTTTGTGCCTCAGTGAACTCTCTTCCTAAAACTGAGCTATGGGAGAATAGGTGGTAGCTATAGGTATAGACGCCACTCTTGACAAAAGTTATGTGTGCAAGCGTGCAAGACTATTAGGTGAACTAAATTTATCAAAGACAACCAGAGAATGAGTAGACTCGTGCGTGCTCTGTCCCCCACCTATCAGATGAGCGTCGACGAAGTTGATGATGGAACAAAGTAGGTCACGCGCAATTCATCCCACACCCTTTGAACGAGCGTCAATGAAGTCGGCAACGGAATGAAGTAGGGTAGCACAAGCTCTATCCCCCACCCTTCGAACAAGTATCAACAAAGTCACCAGTGAAATGAAGTAGGGTCACGCGTGCTCCGCCCCACACCCTTCGAACAAGCGTCGACAAAGGCAGTGGAACAAAGTAGGGTCGTGCATGCTCCATCCTCCATCCTTTCGAACGTGCGTTGATGAAGTCAGTGATGGAATGAGGTAGGGTCACACGTACTCTGTCCTCCACCCTTCGAATGTGCATCATGGAGTCGATGGTGGAATGAAATAGGGTCACGCGTGCTCCGTCCCCTACGCTTCGAACAAGCATCGATAAAGTCCGCAGTGAAACGAAGCAGCATCACACACACTCCATCCCCCACCCTTCGAACGTACATCGATGAAGTCAGTAGTAGAACGAAGTAGGGTCGTGCACACTCCATGCCCCACCCTTCGAATGTGTGTCGATGAAATCGGCTATGCAATGAAGTAGCGTCATTTGTGCTCCATCCTCACACTTTGAATGAGCATCGATGAAGTCGATAGTGGAATGAAGTAGGGTCATGTACGCTTCAAGAAACCAATCATTGCTTCATTTTGCCTGCTGCCCCTAGTCGAAAGCATGGCATTGCTGGCGGCCAAGGTGTGCTTATCTTGCATCCCACGCAGTGTGTCGGGACGCATAAGGGTCTCGTCGTTTAGTTTATGCTCTGTAGAGTTGCACAGATCCTAGAGGTTCTCAGCACTTATTTTCTACTCCGGAGTAGTGCGGGATGCGCGAGGGTCCTAGCTTTTAATTTATACTCCACAGAGTTGTGCGGATGCTAGAGGTTCTCAGCGCTTATTTTGTACCCCAGAGTGGTGCGAGACGTATGAGGGTTCTGACGCTTACTTTATACCATAAAGTGGCACGGAGCCCAAGAGCTCCATGCTCGATTTTAGACTCCGTAGAGTGGTGCGTAGTTTCAAGGGCCCCGCGCTCAATTTTAGACCCCGCGGAGTGGGTTGGGACATGCGAGTCCTAACACTTACATTATACTTTATAGAGTGGCGTGGAGCTCTGAGGGCTTTGTACTCGATTTTAGACTCTGTAGAGTAGGTCGGGACATGCGAGGGTCCCGATGGTTAATTTATACTACATAGAGTGGGCCAAAATGCATGAGAATTCTAGTACTTAATTTATATCCCATAGAGTGGCACAGAGCCTGGAGGGCTCCATGCTCGTTTTTATACTCTGTACAGTGGTGTGGGGCCCTCAGGGCTCCGCGCTCAATTTTAGACTCTGTAGAGTGGGTCAGGATGCGTGAGGGTCCCAGTGCTTAATTTATCTCCATAGAGTGGCACAAGGCCCAGAGGGCTCCGCACTCAATTTTATACTCTATAGAGTGGGTCAGGATGCGCAAGGATCCCAGCACTTAATTTATACTTCGCACATTAGCGTGGAGCCTGGAGGGCTCTGCACTCATTTTTATACTCCGTAGAGTGGCAATTGGACATACTCATTTTGTCAGGGTCATAAAATACTTTATTCAATCCCATTTGTATGGGTTCGCTTTTACATGTAATGTGTATAAGTGCAGCGTGTAGGCCTGCAGGCGTCGTGATGGCTATGCATAGTAGCGATGAAGGTGGTCCCCATTCCATGTATGCTTAAGGTTCGTGCCGTCCAACGAGGATAGGTGGTATGAGCCCAGCCTGAAGAAGGCCATGGTTATGTAGGGTCCTTCCTACTTGAACTCTAGCTTCCTTGTCGTGGGAGCGTGCAGAGCCTTCCTAAGTATGAGGTCCCCCACTGCAAGCTATCATAGTTTGACCTTCTTGTTGTACGAGGTCGAGGTCATTCAGAGGTACTTGGCAATGTTATAGGTGGCCTGGACCTAAACCTCGTCCATGAGGTCGAGTGACAGGTTGCATTCCTCTTATGGCACTCGGACTAGCACTCGATGGGACTTGGCCTTAATCTCTTCTAGCGTCAGAGCCTCATCTCCAAAGAGTAGCTTGAATGGTGTGAAGTTGGTAAGGTGTGTGGTCATGGTGTGCATGGACTAGAGCACCTTTGGTAGCTCCTCCGACTACTTTCCCTTGGGAAGGCCGACCAATCGCTTCTTTATGCCATCGGAGATGGTGCCATTGGCACGTTCAACCACTCCATTAGACTATGGGTGACCTACAGAGGCGTAGTACATCTTGATGCCTATGCATTCGCACAATGCCTTAAAGACCACTACGTCAAACTATAAGTCATTGTCAACAATGATCTCCTTAGGGACCCCAAAATGGCATATGATGTTCTGCCAAAGGAATTTTTTCACCACCGCTGTGGTGATGTCGGTAAGGGGGCATCTCGATCCACTTGGAAAAGTAGTCATAGACCACAATGATGAACCGCAGATCCCCGGGGGCACGGTGTAGCGGGCCGATGATGCATCGCCCCTAGCGTGCCAATGGCCAGATCAAAGGAATTGGCTGGAGGGGGTTGTACAGTGTGTGGGCGAACCTCTCAGTCCATTGGTAACCTTGACAACACTTGACTAATTCCTATGCATCCAAGGCCAATGTGAGCCAGTAGAAGCCTTGTCCAAAGGCCTTCCCTACAAGGACTCACGGGGATATGTGCGAGCCGCACAACCCACTATGAATATCCGTGAGGAGCTCCTGTCCTTCTCAGCATGCTCTACAAACAAAGCATATGTGCTCTCCTTTGGCCATGTCGAAGTTTATCGCCCGATGTGTTAGTCTCTAGAGCTCATCCGGGTCATCCGGCTCTTCAAACCCTTGAAGGAAAGTGACGATCGACCGCCTCCAGTCGTCCTCTTGACTAATTTGTAGTACACAGGTGAGCTCCTTGTGTTCTCATGGTGCCACAGCGGAGGTAAGCATCTTGACAAATGCACCTAAGGGTTGCTCAAGTCTTTGACTAGCAACCTTCGCCAAGGCATCTGTCTCCGTATTGTCAACTCTTGGTATTGATTTGACGGTGACCCCCAAAAAGTGTTGCTTCCTTGCCTAGACTTCCATGAGGTATTTAGTGAGTTCAGGGTTCTTGTCCTGATAGGATTTATCGATGTGCCCCGTTAGTAGGCAAGACTCGGTGTGCACGATCACCCTTCTGGCTCCGAGCACCTTGACTTTGCAGAGCCCAAATAACAGAGACTCGTATTTCGCCGTGTTGCTGGTCACCGGGAAGTCAAGGCACATTGTGTTAGCCTCAAACCCTTAAGGGTTGTTACGATGGCCCTCGGCCCTACACCTGAGTTGTACACCTTGTCTGTGTGCAGGGCCCATACCGGCTTCGGAGGCAGTTAATAACTCAACTACCTTTCAAGGGTCTATTCTGCGATGAAGTCCATGAGTACTTGTGATTGTATTGTATTATAGTACACACAACTTAGGTAATGGAAAAGAGGGCTAGCTTGATCGCCCATTTGTTAATGCGGCCTGTGGACTAGGGCTGTAAAAAAAGCTCAAAGCTCGTGAGCTGCTCAAGCTTGGCTCGAGCTTCAAACAAGCCAAACTCGAGTTTGATCTCAAGCTCGTGAGCTTCAACGAGCCGAACTCGAATAGCTCGTGAGCTTAAGATTTTTTTTATACCTCCTCCCCCCGCCCCCCACTCTCACAGTCCCCAACCCCCCCCCCCCCGGCATGGGTCCCCCACTCCCCCTCCTCTCTGGCTCTCTCCTCGCCCTCGGTCCCTTTTCTCTCCCCCGCCGCCCCCCCCCCCGTCCCGTCCCCCTCCTCGCCCCCCACCGCCCCTCCTCTCCCCGCGCCGTCCTGCTCGCCGCCTCCCACCGCCTCCTCTCCCCACATCCCCTTACTCTCCCCTGCCTCCCCCCACCCGCCTCTCTCGCCCCCTCCCCGCCCCTCCTCTCCCCAAATGCCGACCTCTCGCCGCCCCACCGGCCGCCTCATCCTCCCGGTCCCCTTCCTCTCCCCTGCCGCCTCTCTCGCCTCGCCACCCCTCGTCCCCGGCGCCCCTCCTCTCCCCGCGGCGGCGCCTCCTCTCCGCGGCGCGCCTCTCGCTCCCGCCCCGCGCGCCCCTCCTCTCCCGCCACCGCCGCCTCCTCGACCCAGATCCAGCCAAATCCATGGCCGGCCCGCCCCCTGCAGCTTGGCCACGGCTCCGCAAGTACTCCCTCTCTACTCCCAGTCTCTCGGCAGTCCGCACCGAGCCTACACGAGCCGAGTTCGAGCCCAGCTTAAAGTTCGATGTCGATCTTAGGCTCGCTCGAGCTCAGCTCGTTTACAGCCCTATTGTGGACTCTTTGTTCTGCAACATCTCCCGAAGGGGGAACGATAAAGGCATAGTAATCTTGTGCACTAGAAAATAATAGTGTAGCTTGCGCGAGACCACGAGCAATGCTTGGATAGCTTGTCTAGATCAGTGTACTGCGTCTTTACTCCCTAGAGAGCCTTGGAGATGAAGTACACCAGCTGTTGCGCGAAGCCCTCCTCCAGCAAGAGAACTGCACTGACTGCATGTGGCGTCATTACCAAGTATAACCGGAGCGAAGCCTCTAGTGCTGGACATGCAAACCTAGGGAGATTGGTGATGTACTCCTTTAGTTAGTGAAAAGCCTGCATGCACTCATCGGTCCATCGAAAATCGCCTGAGCTGTGAAGTGTTCTGAAGAAGGGTAGTGCCCGCTCTGTGGCCCTCGACAGGAAACAACTTTGGTTGGTGAGGCACCTTGCAAGCCTTTGGACCTCTCTAAAAGTCTTGGGGGCCTCCAAGATACTATTTCTTCAATTTTATCTAGGTTGGCCTCAATCACCCTTCTAGACGCTAAAAGGCCGAACAGTTATGCTGTGGGATTGTGCCAAACACATTGAGGCTAGCCCTGCCTAAGATGGCATTGTATGAATACAAGAGGTCCACCACATCTAAGTTGATGACCTTCCTACTCATCCGCTCCCCATGGCCGAAAGCTACATCAAGCACCACCCGACCCAACGCACTTACCGAACGCCCTCCGAACCCTTGCAGGGCTACCCCTAGCAGCTCTAGCCTGCCTCAAGGGATGCCTATCTGGTTGAAGGAGTTGATGAACAGGAGGTCCATGGAGTTGCCTCTGTCCACTAGGAACACCTCCCATCACACCCCATGATGCTAGTCTCGGTGACCAGTGGGTCTTGCTGAGGAAAGTCCACCCCCGATGCATTTGCTCTTATAAAGATGATATCCACTTGGGCCCACTCCTAGAGCACTTGCATTGGGTATGTGGCAACATGGTGTGTTCGGCATGTGTAGGCCTCCACTGTCATTTAGAGGGGAATTCGAGGGGAATTCGAGGGATGACCCACCCTTGATGGTGTTGATCACATGGCAGGAGAAAGCCTTTGAGGCCTATTTCTGCAACATGTTCAGCGGGTGTTGGACAGGTGGTACTTCTGGGAGCTACTGCACATGCACCACCATCGATGCCCTTGCATCCAAGGCACGCTCCCTGGTTACACTTTCGCTAAGTGCCACAACGGTGGGGCAATCATGTGTGAGGTGCTCCCTCCAGCTGTGGACTTCACACCATGGTCCTTGTTGACACTCATCTTCTCAACCTCTCCCTCTTACGCGTCTGTGACCTCTTCGATGCTGAGGACGTATCTAGCCCGGGGTCCCTTTCACTGTTTGTGGCTGGAGCCTTCCCTTGGAGCCACTAGAGCAGGCTTAACTTCAAAGGTGGTAGCTGAGGTGTCAGCCTCGCATTGCATTGCATCCTCCTCTGCTGTTGTGTACTTCTTTATCTTGTCGAAGAGCTTAACCACCATTCTTATGGGCTAACATGTGTTGTATTGCATGAGCAGCCCCTTCCGAAGGCTACAAATGGTGGCGTTGATGATGGACATCTCATTGACACCTTTTACTTGGCAGTGGACCTTTATGAAGCACTTGAAATATTCCTGCAACTCCCCCCAGACGTTTGTCTTATTGCGAAGAACTAATCGGCATCAACCCGCTCTATGTAGTTTCCTTGGAAGTTATTGTGCATGAGGTACCAAACTTGCTCCCACGTGTACACAGAGCTGGGTGTGATGGTGAAAAACCATGATAGCGTGACTCCTTGGAGGGCGAGCGGCGATCCCCTCACCTTTATTGAGTCGTCTCCCCCACGGCTTCGATGGCCGTCTCGCAGATGCATAGGAATTCACAAGGTCTGTGTCGCCCTTATATAGCTTTATCGTGGGAATCTTAAAGTCCTCCAGCCAGGCACTTTGCTGCAAGCCTCAGCTAAGGGGGAACTTGGAGTCCACCTGTCCGGGGGTACTGCGAGCATCAGCATTGACTTCACGGCTCTCCATCCTTTTTGCGGCTACTTTTGTTACCACTGCAACAGGAGTCTATTGACTTTGGGTCTCTTATATCTCGCGCTTGGCCCTCCATAGGTCCACTAATTCCTACTACAGTATTCTACAGATCGCCTCCAAGGCTCCACCAGGGCACCCTCCGTTCTCTATGAGGTGACGGTGAAGTTCTCAGGGCCTTCGACCACCGGCTCCCATGCTCTCTCCATAGTTGTCCTGGCTGTAGTACTCCTCTTCCACTTGGAGGTTGACATCGTTGCCCTCCTTGTGCCATCGTGTCCAGGCACCCTTGCTTGGCTTGTAGCTTCTACATCGCTCCCCATGGACATCGCCAACTGTTATGGTTACAGACCAAATAATAGATAATGGAGGCTATAGGGAGGCCACAAAGAGGCTGCTTGGAGCTTAAAACAAGTAGTAGGGAGCATATGTAGAAAATGTTTTATGCTTGTTCTACTCCTTAACCTTTTCTCTAAGAAAAATGAATCCCCCTATGGCACCCTATGAAACGTATTTATTGACATAAGGAGATTGTTCATATAAATGCCGCTATTGGGGTCTACAAAAGTGAGGGCAAATATGTCTTTTCCCCTATCTTAGCCCCTTTGGGCTTGGCACATGGTTACACACTTAATGGGTCCTTTTAGCACAATAGGTCGATTGGGCTAAGATAGGGGGCCACTCCCCCCAACACATACATATATACATACATGCTGCATGCATGCATACATACATACATAATATATATACATAATATATATATATAATATATACATAATATATACATATATATATTCTACTCCTAAGCATAGAATAGCTTATTCTGCATGTCGACTAGATGTGCGCGCCCAAACCACCCCCGTGCACCCACTTCATATAAGGACCAGGCCAATTAGTGACATATAGTCAACCAATCAACAAATATGGATTCCTTATAGTACTAGAATGTTTCTTTTTTGTTTTAGCGATAACTTTTGATTGGTAGCTCTGATTCATGAACGGATTTCACCAGTAGGTTATTGACGACAAGTGGAATAGAATGATATAAGGTCGGTAATAAACGATAAAAGCATCTGGGTTCTAAAAAATTGAATGAGGAGGCAATAACATGCCAAAACTCTCTATGCATTTATTGTGTCATTGCAATGAATTACCGTGACCTCTTTGTGTGCTTATTGCACCTCTATCACACATTTATTACAACCTTCTAATATTTACTGCGTCACTAAAAGAGATTTACTATAACCACCATATGTGTTTACTCCACCATTACAAAAGATTTTCACGGCTTCATTGTGTGTTTACCGAACATGCACAACAAATTTACTGCAACCTCCTTCTACGTTTACCACACTGTTACAAGATATTTTATTGTGACCTTCAATGTTCCTTTTTTGAGAAAAATACTATGATCTTTTGTTCGCTTATTACACCTTTACAAAACAGACACTATGCATATCCCAAATATAGTAAAACTTCTCTATGTGTTTATTGTGTCATTGTAACAGAATTACCGCGACCTCTTTTTTTGCTTTGCACCTTTATCACACATCTACTAGAATCTCCTAATGTTTATTGCATCACTAAAAGAGTTTTACTGCGACCTCTATATGCGTTTACTGCACTGTTACAAAAGACATTTACAACCTCATTGTGCATTTTGGTAAAATAAATTTACTGTAACCTCCTTCTGCGTTTACAACACTGTTACAAGATATTTACTCTAACCTTCATTGTGCCTTTTTTGAGGAAATTATTGTGATCTTCTTGTTCGTTTCCTACACCTTTACAAGACATACACTATCACGTTTAGTATTACTGCACTCCTTATGCCTTTATTGCGTCATTAGTAGAGATTTACTACCGCATGGAGCATAGCGATGCGGGTATAAAGAGAAAACCAAGTTGATTTTAAACTTTGAACGACGATATCTCCTAAACCATTTATCCTATTTACAATCCGTTCGAAGTGTTTTTCTAAAAAAATGTGCTTAACAGAAAAGATCCATGATGAATATCTGTTAACTTTGTAAAAAATGATTATTGCACCAAAAGTTCGAATTTACTGTACCTAAGCCAGTCAATTACTGCATTATCTGAGCATGGAAAAGGTGGGTGCAGAGCGACATAGGGATTGATGGAGGTAGTGGGTTTTCTTTACCCAGCCTTTGACCATAGTGATGGGCAGTGGGCTTTGACCCACAGAAAGTGGTGAAGCATAGAGTAACTTATTCTACGCTCAGACATAGAATAGTATGTATATTCATGCATGAAACATAACTTCTACTCTCGGGTATAGTTACTTCCATCTCAAATATACTACCTAAACGAACTTGAAATATTCTTTTATCACTTTAGGTATACTTATATACTAATTATATAATACTTCATTGTGATACACATGAAAAAATTGCAAGGGAGTATATGGTTTTTAGCGTACTTTGCAAACACCTTCATGTTTGCACATAAAAAAGAGTATGTCTAAAATATATATATACCGCCTCTGAAAAAGTGTACATACCACCTAGATGGCCTTATATACTCATATGTTACACGTGCATACCTTCTATTGTACGAGATACTTTCTACGTTGTAAGATACAACATAGTGACTAACTACTCCGAGGAATAGAAAAAGGCTTTATATATATAGTATAAATAATAGGAGCACCATATACTACCTCTGAAAAATTATTCATACCACCTAGATCATCTTAAATACTCATATACTGCACGTACATGCCCTCCGTTACATGAGATACTTTAGGAAGCTTTTTTCGTGCTCCTAGGAGTACATACTCTCACTTTCAATATACCATTTAAATGAATATTTTATATCTCTTTATCAGTTTCGGTATACTTAAATACTAATTCTAAGATAATTCAATACGACTTAATTGAAAAATTTTCATCAAACCCATTTATTTTTGCTATATACTCTTTTCCATACGTAAAAGAAGTATATACACACAAATTATGCTATAAAAATGGATTTTGAAGAAATTTTTCATAGAACTCATTTTGGAATATCTTCTAAAGCGGTGTACGAGAAGTAGGAGTACGTACTCCCGAGAGTATGGAATCATTTCCTAACATATATTATTAAACCTTTTATAGTCAAAGATTGAATAGCAGTTTGAACCAAACCAAAATGTAAATAATGATACTAAAGTTTTGCTCTTATACTATAGATTTCTTTTTTGAAAAGAAGATGCAAGGTTTCTTGTAAGAAACTAATAGGAAGAGTTTTCTCTATAGTTATAATATAATAATCAGAATGTAAAGAAAATTTTTCGATGGGATATGTATCACTAATATTTACCTTAGATACCTTATAATTTGTGATACTTTTCTCAATATCTTCGAAACAAATAGACAAAGCATATTAATTAACATTGTTCTAACAGACCTATCGTTACTGCATGACGCTACAGACTAGTCACTTACACCTAGAGACTTGACTAACCAAGACATCTTATACGAAGATAAAGGAAGTTGATAGATAGTTTCCAGTCAACAGTAGGGAAAATCCCACGATTAAGATCAACTTACTGGATAGGTGGTTTCCAAACAACGGCAGGGCAAACCCACAATTAATATCAACCTATACCCCTAACAAGCGCCCAATCAATGATTTATGCCGATAAAACACCTATCTGCAGCTAAACAAGGCAACATGACTTCGGGCTAACAAACTAGAGGCTTTAGGACCTCCGCGTCTTCGGCTTACCACCACACCCTCAGGGCCTCCACAACTTTGGTGTACTACACCCCCCCCCCCCTCCTCCTCAAAAAAGATGGCTTAAGGAGCTCAAGCACCAGATGGCTTTGATACCAAAATGGACCCAGACAGCGACTCAGGGGTATGATCACTCAATGTCACGTAGAGAATGGCTTCTGTAAATGTAAATGGGATATATATATATATATATATATATATATATATATATATATATATATATATATATATATATATATATATATATATATATATATATATATATATATATATATATATATATATATATATATATATATATATATAAGAGAAATGTAGGTTGGTTGGCCTATGCAATGCAAATATTTTTATTTTTATTAATTAATACATGAACATGATCACAAGCACATATCTAAATCTAACAAGCATGTACAAAAGATAAGTAATATAATTATACCCTCTTTATACATACACACATGAAGCGTAACCGTGCGCTCCGCCGTCTGATGCTCAGGATTATTGCCGCGTCGTTGGATGTCCATGCAGGATCATAGAATTGTTGTCGTGTCATTGGATGTCCATAAAGGATCATGTGACAAAAAAAAAGGCATACAAGATTGTTGCACACCGCATGACGATAAAAGGTGATAGTGATAGTTATACTTGTTCATGTTTTTTCTTTAAACTATCGTATCTTATAACTAAATGTTTGATTTGCATTCTATTTGAACTATTATGTTTCACACATTGAGCATAACAAAACAATATCCATATTGAATGTTTTTAGTGACTTAATGATAAGTTAAACTCAAAACACATAGCAACTAACATCTAGAGTTGTTAGAAGTAACATTTAGAGTACTGAAAAATAACATGTAGAGTTACAACTATCATGTTTAGTTGCTACCCCAACTAGATAACAGTTGCCTCCTAACGCTTAACTCAATTGGTAATATAGTTGTAAGCAACCTAGTAAATAACATGTAAAAATAACAACTCATTTAGAGTCGATAGCAACTAACATAGTGAGGAATAGTAGAGTTGCTAGTAACTAATGTAGAAAGTAACATATAGAGGTGACGCTAGTAGTTGATTACACAAAGTGCTACTATGCATTTCTCTCTAACAAGAGTAGCATTAATCTCAAAGCAAATAAAGAGGTAAGTGATATCTATCAACCATTCATCATATTTTAAAAATTATGCAAATCACTATTAAGAAAAGCATAGAAGCACCTATGTAATTATTATCATCAGGTAACATGTAGAGCTACTAGCAATTAATATAACAAGTAACATGTAAAGCTATGTAGAGTTAGCAATTAATATGTAGAGTTGGCAATTAATATGTAGAGTTGGCAACTAATGCGGCAAGTAACATGTATAGTTAAGTAACATGTATAGTTACTGGTTACAAGCACCTAGAGTTGCTAGTAGCAAATTTCTAGAGTTACTAGTTAAGAAATAATGTTACCACAATATCTCTAAAATATATTTAATAGGGATTTTATTTTGCTATACTCATCTTATTGTTCATAACGGTTCAGACGAAACGCAAATCGAACACTGGGTTTAAAAAATACGACCATTTTACGGTGAAAAGATGGATAAGCACAATAGAACTGTTGATTTTGTTTTGGATATGTCATCTCCATGGTCCACCACATACAGGAACAAACAAAGCATGCAGGAGAATGCGTGACGAATCACAAAAGGATGAGGAGATCGGAGGGAAGCAAATGCGGGGCAGAAAAGGAAAGAGAGTGGTCGCGCTCGCGTGTTAGCTGGGTCCGATGTATCTCTGCTCCTTCAATTAATCGATCGCAAGCTCTCCAAAGTAACATGCGCCGAGGACCGGCGGCCGGACGCAATCGAGATGATCGGCGCCGGTGGACAACGACGTACAATTGTATATTGCGTCCCATGCGCTACAAGAAAAACCTCACCTCCTATAGAGTATTTTTTTAAGAGACACTTTACAATTTGTCTTTAAAATTGGAGTTATATAACCTAAAGACACTTTAAAAATCACCACTATAGAGCCAATTTTGAGATGTTTTAGAACTACGTGAAAAAATTTATTTTGTAGAGATGTTTTTGACACGCTTTATAATTCGTCTAAAGTTTTTTTTGTTGTGTAGAGAATTCAAATATTCTCGAATACGAATACGAATCGAATGTCGTAATGAATACAAATTCAAACCGAATATGTAATTAATTCAGTCAAATACGACTATCCTTCTATAACTTCTGTAACAAATCTTGGTTAAACAAATTTATGAAACTGGCCACTGGACCAACCGGCAGGCATAGGAAACGGATCGAATAAGAATAGAATAGTCTCGAATTAATACGAATACGACTGTTCTAGAATATGAATGCAAATACGAATATTCTAAAATATAGATACGAATGTTGTTATATACGAAAACGGATATTTTTTAATACAGATTTTGTTTACCATATTCATATTTTTTTCATATACAAATATCAGATAAAATAGATTATCCATTGCGATTTTCACCCCTACCGGCCGGGGCAGGGGGCCGTCCGGTCACCGTCAGGTGTACAGTGCAACCACCCCATGCACATGGCCAAGTTTTGGACTCTGGTGCAGCCTGTAGCGAGAGAGATGGCTAAGCGAAACTAAGCTAATTGCTAGCTAGCTATGTACGTATCTGACTATGTGGCGCGTACGTGTGCATATATAGGGCCATGCATGCGCGCAGGTACGTTCGCCGGCGCGCGTCCCCACGGCGGACGCGCACCTCGCAGCTGCCCCGCGCGCCCGCCCAATAGCATCTTCTTTTTTTTTTTCTCCTGAGCAGTGCGTGCGAGGAACCCACCGTACCAACACCATTGGCTGATGTTGCTGTTGCTGCTGATACTGGACCTGTTAGGGCAGTTTCAATGCTATAATTTTTTATATTAATTAGATTTACTATATAAGTATTTTGATAATAAGACATAGTAATTAAAGAGAAGAGATAAGGAAATGGTTTCTTCATGAGGAAACTATTTCTTCACGAAGTCCAAAGTCGAGGAAACCAGCAAAAGATGCACTGCAGCGAACCTAGTTTTTTATCATAGTGTCTTAGAAGAAACAGCCAATGCATGTGCAGGAAAAGGATGAAAATGATTGGTCACAATTCGATCTGGTTTCACACGAAGAAACTATGAATTAAAGTTGTAGTTTGTATCATAGTATTTTAGAAGATTAAAAATTAGTCATAGTTTTAAGTATTGGGATTGCCCTTATAACCATGGCGGAGATGGGAGCATTAATAGCAGTTTCATCCCAACAACCGACGGATTTTGCAACCGAATGGCCCTAGCCAGTGCATTTTTTTTAGGGGGCGGCCGGGTGGATCACCGGCTAGGTCTGTCTCGTCCAGCTCGATCGAATGAACCTAGCTTAATTAGTTCTTATTAGATCAGCTTTGATCGGTGTGTGCGTACGTAGTGCCCATGCACAGTTGTAATATCTGAGCCACATATATAGTCTTCAAAATATTTCTGAGCCATGGATATGAATAACGTACGAATGTGTATACGTGTACCACATCGGCGTCGTTGTCGCCGAGGGCCTCGCCACACGGCCGGGGACGGGTCCGGCTCGCGGCCAGCTAGCGCGGCGTACGTAATTGATCGCGATGCGTGCCTTTATTAATTGTGTGCTTTTGACGATGTTAGCGTGCATGGCGCAACTAATCAACATGGGATCCAGGGGCGTCGGTATTGACTGTAAATTAACATTTATAAATTTTATAGTGATCTAATATTTGAATTTTATAATTTAAATTCCCTCAATTTAAATTGCAACATTAAAAAATTAAATTCTTATGATTCAAAAGTTAAAATTTTGGATTTGTGAACATTTTATTTTTAAAATTT
Organism: Melocanna baccifera; assembly: GCA_036346265.1. Taxonomy (NCBI): domain Eukaryota; kingdom Viridiplantae; phylum Streptophyta; class Magnoliopsida; order Poales; family Poaceae; genus Melocanna; species Melocanna baccifera. The sequence continues at coordinate 17,441,139 of CM070693.1, forward strand.
GAGTTTGGAACTTTAAAATGTTCGAATTTATAAAAATTTAAAATTTTGGAACTTGAATTTTTGAAATCCAGAATATGATATTTCAGATTTTCAGATTTAGTTTTTTAAAACTGAATTTCAATATCCTAATTTGAAATTTGTAAATTGCCTAAATTTAAGATTTTGAAATTTCATATTCAAATTTCAATATTTTGGTTTTGAAATTCATGTTTTGAAAAAAAATTTAATTTGGATTTTGAATTCGAAAAGTTCAAATTTTGACTATAAAAAATTAAAGCAAATGATAAAAATGCAATAGCAAAGATTCATTTCTCTTGATAATCCAAGATAGACACCCTTTTCTACAGTAAAGCGATTCCTCAAAATCATGGTAATCTAGTTCTTAAGATAATCTTAGATTCCTAGTTTAGATTACTAGTTGTTTTACCAAACAAAATAATCTCATAGAATTGCTGAAGCATTCCCGAAAATTCTTAGTGGATTCTACCAACCAAACGCACCCCAATAGATTTACAACGAGAAATGGCATTTCTCACGAAAATCCATCTTACATCTCAAATTGACTCTAAATGCAGATTCCTAACTAAGCCACGTCACCCTTAAAATATAGGCATTGGATTAAGAGGGATTAGTACACAGACCGTCGGATATTGCTTAAAAGGACAAAAAAACATACCTCCTAGATGCGGCAAGGCCCAGCCATGCAAACTGCTCGCCACACATCTTTCTCTTTTGCTTCTATTCATTACTCATGTTTTTTTTTTACTACAACTAATAACTATACTTTTGATACGGCAGCGGACAGCCCATACATTAATATGCATAACACACAAGATTTTAAGCTCAAGAAGCCGTTTAGATAATTTATTTCAAAAAATCGTCAGATTGTTTTAACTTTTAGATAAACTAAAAACCTAAAAGAACAGGATGCCTAACAAACCAAAACATAGTTAACAGCTACTGCGGTTGCTTTTATCTTCCACCTCAAATCATTCTATTCTCTGGTGCCGTTATCTTCGATTCGTCTCTTCTCCAACCCAATTGAATCATGTGGCAATTTTTGCCCGGCAACTACGTACCAAATGAAAACTGTAATTATCTGTTCCATGCCTCTCACCGTCTCACCGTGGTTGGAGGCGACGCTTGGCTGTTATTAAAAAGCTACCAGGGTTCAACAATTAATGCGTCTATTTGCCTCCCCTTCCTTAACGATCCAGTGAAAATGCACTGCAGGAACACCATTAATAAAAGTTTGCGATTAGTCCTAATTTTCCTTGGTTTGATCACAAATGAAGGTACCGCGTGAGTTTGGCAATGACGTCCAAACAATGAACGAGTCCCTAATGTACAGATAGTACGTCACACATCATTTTAATCTTTTTTTCATTTGAAGTAAAATTACACCAAAACCAAGCAAAGAACAAAAACTTGAATCAAGATTTACTCATAAGTAGAGAATGGTCAAGATAACCTTAGATCTACTCTCACACATCCAAACAAGCCTAACAATAGTAAGAACCCAAACTAAAAACCCTCAAGATTAAAAGCCCCTAAAATCAACCTTCCTTGAATCAAAACCAGATAATCACAAGAATTTACTATAGAAGATGCCTAAATGGATGAGATCTGATATCTAAAATATATCTACATCACTTATACGTCTTTGGCACCAAGAAAATCAAAAGGGGAGAAGAAAACACCAAAAAATCAAATCAAATCAAGAGTTCAACACTTGAGCAAAGAGGAAAAACTTAGATAAATTTTGATATCTATTGATACATGAAAATGAATATTTAAAGCAACTTACAAAGTATAAGAGTGACAAAAAAAACTCAAGTCAAAGAGCCACAACTCTTCTCCTAAAGGTTCTCTCCAAAAACCCTAACTCCTCAAGTTGACTAAGCACAAGTTTCTCCAAAACTTAGCACCTAAGTCACCTCATCTCCTCATTATATATAGAGGCCCACAAGAAAATCTAACCAATACCTCTAGTTGAGTTTCATCCACTTTTATATGGACTAATCTATTAACCTAACATCATATCGGGTTTTACACTCGCACATGCATATTTCTCAAAGTACGACTTCCACTTGATTCCAATAGACCAAATTCGCCATGAAGACTCCTCGGTCTAATCCACTTAGGCTACCGCTACGGTTTCACACAACACTATTTTTTTGTATTAAACAATTTACCAAAATGCCCCTCTATTGCTTCCATGAAGCTTCGCACTTCCTACGGCTTGAAGCAACCCCATGCTTCTTCTTCAACTCCATATGGCCCCCAATGACTTTCCGCCAAACCTCTCACGTATCGGGATCACACCAAAACGTACTCGTTGGCAAACAGCCAATTCACTTGGCATACCGCATGCCTCTCCATCCACATAATGACACCAAGCTTCCCTGACTGTTCTAGACCTCAACTCCTCTCTGAGCCTAGTCTCGGTCCACCCTGTTGTTGCCTGTTATGTCCACCATCGGTAGCTCCTGCAACGGTTCTATGTCTTCCTAGCTTGTAACCACTCCACTAACCTTAGTCATCTTCCGATGGCACCTTGATAGTTCTGGACTTCGGCTCCCCTAGCCTAATCCAGATTTCTTGATCGCTCTGAATCTAAGCTCTCGTAGCTTAGTCCCAGTCTCGTCCCGGTCTCGTCCTTAACGATCCAGTGAAAATGCACTGCAGGAACACCATTAATAAAAGTTTGCGATTAGTCCTAATTTTCCTTGGTTTGATCACAAATGAAGGTACCGCGTGAGTTTGGCAATGACGTCCAAACAATGAACGAGTCCCTAATGTACAGATAGTACGTCACACATCATTTTAATCTTTTTTTCATTTGAAGTAAAGTTACACCAAAATCAAGTAAAGAACAAAAACTTGAATCAAGATTTACTCATAAGTAGAGAATGGTCAAGATAACCTTAGATCTACTCTCACACATCCAAACAAGCCTAACAATAGTAAGAACCCAAACTAAAAACCCTCAAGATTAAAAGCCCCTAAAATCAACCTTCCTTGAATCAAAACCAGATAATCACAAGAATTTACTATAGAAGATGCCTAAATGGATGAGATCTGATATCTAAAATATATCTACATCACTTATACGTCTTTGGCACCAAGAAAATCAAAAGGGGAGAAGAAAACACCAAAAAATCAAACCAAATCAAGAGTTCAACACTTGAACAAAGAGGAAAAACTTAGATAAATTTTGATATCTATTGATACATGAAAATGAATATTTAAAGCAACTTACAAAGTATAAGAGTGACAAAATAACTCAAGTCAAAGAGCCACAACTCTTCTCCTAAAGGTTCTCTCCAAAAACCCTAACTCCTCAAGTTGACTAAGCACAAGTTTCTCCAAAACTTAGCACCTAAGTCACCTCATCTCCTCATTATATATAGAGGCCCACAAGAAAATCTAACCAATACCTCTAGTTGAGTTTCATCCACTTTTATATGGACTAATCTATTAACCTAACATCATATCGGGTTTTACACTCGCACATGCATATTTCTCAAAGTACGACTTCCACTTGATTCCAATAGACCAAATTCGCCATGAAGACTCCTCGGTCTAATCCACTTAGGCTACCGCTACGGTTTCACACAACACTATTTTTTTGTATTAAACAATTTACCAAAATGCCCCTCTATTGCTTCCATGAAGCTTCGCACTTCCTACGGCTTGAAGCAACCCCATGCTTCTTCTTCAACTCCATATGGCCCCCAATGACTTTCCGTCAAACCTCTCACGTATCGGGATCACACCAAAACGTACTCGTTGGCAAACAGCCAATTCACTTGGCATACCACAAGCCTCTCCATCCACATAATGACACCAAGCTTCCCTGACTGTTCTAGACCTCAACTCCTCTCTAAGCCTAGTCTCGGTCCACCCTGTTGCTGTCTGTTATGTCCACCATCGGTAGCTCCTGCAACGGTTCTATGTCTTCCTAGCTTGTAACCACTCCACTAACCTTAGTCATCTTCCGATGGCACCTTGATAGTTCTGGACTTCGGCTCCCCTAGCCTAATCCAGATTTCTTGATCGCTCTGAATCTAAGCTCTCGTAGCTTAGTCCCGGTCTCGTCCGTCTCACCATGACCTAACTCCAAAGTCCTACAACCAACAACAAGAAGCAAACCGTCACGTAGCACTGTATAATACACAAAATCATCAACTGACACAATTGATAAGCCATGAACACTTACCTTCATCTCAAAAAATCTCCACATATTTTGACACACAGCTCGTAATGCCTAATAATTAGCTATCACGTCTTTACACATTTAGACTCTCCCAAATAGTCTCTAGTGTATTGGTTTCATCACTCCATATACACCAACTTGCCTCTTCATGATTCTTGTCTTCTCTGTGCTTCCCGCTGAAGCTACATAACTTCACCCGGACTTACATGACCGCTCCGGTCCTCAGCTCCCCCATCTAGTCCCGACTCATTGCTATTGACTGCTACGTCCTCTAGGCCACCTGTATCCAAAGACCAAGCAATCATGTTGAGCATAAGTTCTATGAACTTGACTTACGTTAGTCAAAATAATGCATTATAAAAGACACTATAACCAAGCAATGACACACATATTGTGTATACACTCAAACCACTCAATTCCAACTCTCATTATACTCTGGCCGCAACCATCGATCTAATCGCTTCTCCCACGCTGGTTGGACTACCTCGGTCAAGCCGCTAACCACTGGTCGATCTGACCAACCACCCGGTGTAACCACATTTTCAATACCGGTCACATCGGCCAACTCACCCTGATACGATCGCCAACCATAGCCAGTCCGACTGCACGTGACCAACACCAAAACACACTTTCTGGAAAAAAAATAGCCACCAACTAAAAATCGGTCACACGGATCGCCGGTCGGATAGCTAACCATCGCCATCCAAAAGTCGAAACCTCTGTACAGAAGCCGATCAGACTACTTTACCCAATCCTGTGTGACCACAGCTTACAAGCTGGTCAAACCGGACCGGCTGAAGCAGACATCAACTCAAAAAAAAAAGTAATTCCCAAAACCAAACTCAAACTTGGCACCATTTGCACAACAAAGTTAAATACTCATCATACACCGTGGGTGACCTTTACATGTTCTCACATAAACTTTGGTAGGAATCTGAAGTAGTTAAGCTAAGTAGACATGAAGTTGTCATTGCCGTGTTTTCAAGCGTCTTCATCAAAGCATACAGAAGTCTATATTATCTCGTATTCTCATGTTACTTACCTGATCACAGTAATTTTGAGGAAAGGTTATTCACACTATCGAGTCCAATTCATGACAATTTTGTAGGTACACCATCATCCAACTCTCCAAATCTTCATGAGAAAAAAAAAAACAATGCAAGAGTGTTTCTCACCCTTTGGAATAAGCAAAGAAAGGATAAATTTTCATCTATCCAACTTGCAAGAGCTTAAATTCCCCAGGTTCCTTCCGGTACCTAATTAACATTTCCATTCTCTAACAGGTACAAAGTATATACTCGTCCTGATAATTCAAGGTGAAACTAGCCAACTCTTCGCATTTGCGTTTTCACTAATGCAGAGGAAATACTCCTTTCTTTCAGATGGCATGATGTTTCAGATGAGTGAAAATCCATTAGCACTAACTGATGTAATTAACCAAGCAATGACTTTTTAACTTGGAGGAGGACGGCCGAAAGTGAGGAATTGTCACAAAAATAATAAGTAAACCATAAAAAATTGCCATCCTCAATTAATGATGCTGAAAATTATACTCAACCAGGTCATGAATATGTGTCAACCTGGAGACATGTTGAACCACTTCGTGCAGCAGAACCACTGCATCTCAGTGGCGACTAATAGCTTTAACTCTAACATGAATATTTGTAAGAACAAATCAAATATCGATAAATCAATAAATTATTTTAAAATAGCTGTCCCGACAAGTTAATTATAAAAAAAATTATTCTATTTACTTATTTAAAAAATCATAAACTATAAATAAAAAAATTATAGGCATTTTACACGTTCGTTGTTACATCCCGCGTCAAGGCGCGGGCACAACACTGTATACATATATTGCCAAACAGATGGAGCAGCTAGCTAGGCCGTACGTCGCTGCAGGTCGCGTTGCATGTTGGGCACATGGAAATTATTGGAACAAGATTGCCAGCTCGTCGTCCTTGGAAGGGAGAAAAATCACGTCCAGGACATGGATATTCGTCAAAGATCACGAAAAAGTCACTGGTGACGTATGACTGACGAAAACTATACTAGATCCATTACATCTCCAGGCTTAGAGCTGGGAGTTGGGCCGTGCCGGCACGGTCCAGGTCCACCGTGCTTCGGGTCGGTTCGTGTCGTACCGGTTCGGTTCAGTCATCCCACCGTGCCGTGCTGTGCCGGCCCGCCTCACCTCTGGTCAGGCCTAAGCACGGCCCAAAACCCGTCGTGCCGGCGTTCGTGCCGTGTCAGCCCAAGCCCGGCCCAAAGTTACTATGCACAACACGGCCCACCCGTTCGTGCCGTGCCGGCACGGTCCACCACGTGTCGAGCCGGGCCGTACTTAGACCGTGCCATACCGACCGTGCTTCGGACTGACCTAAATAAGCTCGGTCCAAATCTCAGCTCTATCCAGGCTCCAGCCCAGGAGGGAGCTGAATGATTCTCGCGCGACTCACTAGGACACTGGCCGTCCTAACTGGACACTGTAAGTTAAGTTCAGGGGATTAAATTTAGTTAAAACCTGCCTCCTAATTAAACCCAGAGTAGAGAAGCCATTTCCAAAAGTAATTCGCAGTCAAGACAGGTCGAGTGCTACTTTTCTGGCTCTAACGTTCGACGCTCCAGTGCAGAGTGCAGACAGCAGTATAGTACAACTGAATACAGAGATCCATATATATAATGCCACAGACAACGATCTATATATATATATAATGATATAAATAACTGATATCTATAATATCCTCTACATCATTTATAAATAACACTAAAGATAGTTACTATAATAAATTATCTTTTTACATGTCCATAGACATGTTATCTTTTACATGCCTCCGTAGATAGTTTTTTGATAACACAATATATCTTGTTTCTCTTATTACGATCGACTGTTGCATGAGAGACGGTCTAGTTCTTTGTGATCTCTCTCTCTTCCACATCATCTCATGTCTTAGGGTATATATAGTGATACAGACAGCTGTTGTCTATAGTATCATTCAATATTTTTTGTAAACAACATTAAAGACACATTCTATAATGGATTATCTGTAAAATATAAACACCATTGATACAATTGTACGTAAGTTGTCTATAGCAGACTATTTTCTCGCGTTTCAACCTTCTATAGAATTGCAGTCAACATCTTTCTCTCTCCCCTTTCTCTTTCATTTACCTTAGCAAAATTCTTATGTGGCACCTCTTATAGATAGCTTACATCTCTCTATTATGCATATTCTTCTATGGTAAAATTTACAGACAACTAATATCGCGCTATACATAGCCTAATATTGAAAGAAAAATACCATGCATGCATGACCCCGTGGAACGCATGACGCTGGCTGGACGGGCGATGAAAGCGCAATTCCATGGCACTTTTTCACCGGAGAGGGGCCATGAACAGTGGCCCTTGGTGTGCCACCACCCAGCACAACGCCACTTGAGCTCAACTGTGCACTGCATCCTTTTCACCTGCAACAGGATGCTGATAAGGGAAGGAAACAAGGATAGGTATATAGGTGTACTACGTGTACGGTTTATACCAAAGTAGTTAGTAAGGTTTTCGGTGAGGACATCGATCTCTTTGCACGTATTGCGTACGTTCATGAGCTACTATTTTTTCGGTGAGGATATATCCGGTGCCTGCATTACGCTATTAATTAACCCGGTGATGATACGAGTGATGCTTCAGCGACCCGGTGACGAAGGCACACCTCTTCACTCGTGTGTGATTTACTGTCGGCAACACGACTACCATATCCTCTTACACAAACTTCACTTGATTTTTCTGAAAAACTTATTTACTACTGAATAGACAATCCTACGTAATAGCTAGTTAGTTAAATATTGCCGGCTTAATTAATAATGGATTAACAACACGGCAATGCTTCTCCATAGGGTTGTTGCAGCCTTCCTCTTGCAAGCAAAACAACAGGACGATAGTAAACCTGTAGAATCAATTCACATTAAGATAGGTAATTAGAGGAGAGTGAATAATTACAGAAGCTAAAAATAAAATTTAAGATTCCTCTTTAAACACAAAACATATTTAAGCCTCATTTAAAAAATTCTGGATAGAACACTGTATCCTCACTAAAACTGATCTCGATAAAATCCGTAACTCCGATTGACCTCAAATTTTGTCAGAATAAACTAGACAAAGTTATTGAACTAACCCAACTGGAATCACGTCAAACGGAAGTCTAGAACTTGAGATATAAAATAAACAAGATCGCTGATACAGATAGTGACGAAAATTAATTAAACCCTAATTATACGATTAAACAAAATCCATAAAGAAATAATCAACCAATCTTTTCAGATCATAAATAAAACAATGTTCAAGAGAAATACTAGAAAATAATTACCGTCAAATCCATTGATCCAACCTTCGGCCAAGTTCACGTTACGTACACATGCATGCAACCAATTTGATAATACAGTCATGCACATGCATGTAAAATCAAGTTACCCTTTTCCTTTTTTTTTCTTATCACCAAACAAACTGCCAGCACCAAGCTTTTCTTTTTCTTTCTTTTTTTTTGGAAACTCACAACTGTCTACTTTCTTACGGCCGCCGTAAGTATAATACGAGTATGTATTTTTTTCAATCTACTCAACTAGCGACAAAATAATAAAAAAAAACTTTTATATTGGATCAATAGCGCACATGTATGTAATCAGATGAGAAAAACCTAGAAGAAGCAATCAAAACATCACGCCATGCAATCCATGCAAAAAGCTAGAAACGTGTACCATGAAGAAAAATTAGAAAGGATGAACCATGCAAAAACTGGAAAAGTAAACCATGCACAAACTTGATTAACTCACCGTGATTACCTCCTCCAAATCACGTATGCATACCGCTAGTTTTTCTTCAACGCTCGCACGGCACGCGACTGACTTTTCTTGTCGCCGTTTCTTTTTTCTTTCTCTTCCCGAATCAAGGCAGCGCCGGCCGCCTGAACTTTTGCTTGATCACCGCCGAGACGCCTTGTGATTTCTTCCGAATAGCACACCTTTCTTTTCTTCTATGCTCGCACGCAAGAACTTCTTTTTCCTTTTCCGCCGAGAACTCCGTGCACCACAAAGCCGCCGCACCTATCAATCTTTTTCTCCAAAAACACGGCAAGACGCAACAAGCCGCCGCCAGCAATTTTTTCTTCTAAAACTCACGGCCAACACAAGCAAAGCCGCAAGCCAACTTTCTTATTTCCTCAAGACCACAAAGGAAAGGCAACGGCCAGCCAAAAATCTAGTTGCACCTCCGTTACAACTTTATACAAAGACCTTCCTTTTTTATTTATACTCCTACAGCCTCCGTTATCCCTTCTAAAAAATCTCAACCTACTCCAATATGTTACTAACATTAATACAACTCATCCTGAACCTTTTTGCCTCAACCAGGTTTTTTAGCCCACTACTTTGCAAGGGACCTAAAACCCTTTGTAACATGGGTTTTTAATTTTTTTTACGCTTCCGATTTTTCCAGACTTCCACATATCGAAGCTTCCAGCACCGCACCTCCTGTAAGTTCTCCACGTATCATCTCTATACGTATTGTTCTCTAGTCTGAACATCCCGCATAACATCTTTAACCGATAGGACCTCAATTCCTCCCTGAACTTAGTCCGAAACCTCAGTTCCACTCGAACCAAATTTCAGTCCCGTCATCGACCATGTTCCGCCTCGAGCAACACCTGCACATGAATAAACACGCAAACACGTACGAGCACAAGTCCACGACTTGACTCAAGTCAATCCGCATAATACCTCACACGAGCGTATCATACAACATTATCCTAAGTAATATCATAATCAATCATAACCAACATTGTCAATTATTCATTATCTAGCCTAGATCAGGCCACATGGTCTAACAAAACCACATATGGACGAGCACACCTGGACTAACACCCGCCAGAAATGTTGCGGTGAATCTTAGAGTCTATTTATATTGACTTTTGATGATAGTTTTTTTTTACCATAACTGATAAATAGTAATGGCTAATAGAAGCGGCTGATGAATAGTAGTGGATAATAAAAGTGGCTGATAAATAGTAGAGCATTATGTAAGAAAGGCGACATAACAAAAGGCACTATAACATTTGGATCGTCATACGACTTACGGAATTATGATATAATAAAATACAAAGTATATTACAATAAGTGAAAGCATATATTAGAGTGGTTAATGAATAGTAGTAGCTTATAGAAGGTAGGGCGTTCGTATCGGCTTCAGTTTCTGGAAACAGAAATCAGAAGTAGAAGCCAATACAAACAGACCCATAAGCACGTTCAAAACAGTTTTTACTAATGATTTTTAGCTGCGACTGTTAGCTAAAATAGGTATTGTAATGGCTAATAACTTTTGACTGATACATTCAATTAAAGAAAAATAGAAAAATAAAAAACCATTATATCTTTACGAACAATACAAAGGGAAAAAGATAAAACACATTAAAAAAATCAGCACGTGCAAAACAACTTTTAGCTTCGAAAAGCTAAAAAACAAAAACTGTTTTGAATGAGACCTTAACAATAGAATATGGGTAGTGCTAACATGCATGTGCATATTCTTTCCAAAAACAAAAAAAGCACTTTTCACCTATAGATATACTACGATTTGTAATATTGACTATTATTCACCTCCGGAGTTTGCCAAGTTACAACCAGACTCTTTGGTGGCCATGCTATTGGTGGTCGCGTGGCAGCTGGGCGGTGACTAGATCCAGTAGAGTGTTACCATGAGCTAGCATGAGACCCAAACAAGGTTGCAGTGGCGAGGATTGATGGGAGGTATGTGCATGGTTTTTGTGGCATGGTGCCACCGGAGGGTGCAAGGGAGGTGACTAGAGGCGAGGCAGGCGGTATGAACATAGATGAATATCGATTATATGTACGATTAGCAAAGAAAAGATTTAAATATTAATAATTTTTAGAGTATGACCTTATAGCTAAGCTTACAAATATTAGTATGAAGGACTTAAGAAATTAGCAGCGGAAAACAAAAATAAACGTAGTAGCCATTCGACAGGGCAGATGGCGGTGGTGACTGACGGGTGGTTGTCGCGACGGAAACGATGGCGACAGCTGAAGTCAAAGGTCGTGTCGAGACTCGGAACAACAACTCCAAATCCCTCCGTGTAAATCGCCCTATCCTAGAAAAAGCTAGTGCACACAGGGTCAACAGTGATGTATATCATGCATAATCACCACAAATATTATTAATCAAAGGTACGGCCTTAGGGCCAAGTCTTACAATAAAAGGCTCAAGGCCAACTGAAATTAAAAGCAGCGAAAAACATAAAAGTAGCAGCACAGCCCATCCAGCCTCCCACAAGCGAATGACTGTAAGACGCGGCCTACTCGTCGTAGTTCTCACCGTAGTTCTCACGTTGGGATGAGCTTGGGCTGGCGGTTGGTGAGCTTGATGAGCCGGGTTATTGATAGTCTGAGCGAGCAGCTGGATCAACTGGTTCTGGTTGGCCATCAATTGAGCCCAATCTGGTCCTGCTGCTGGCGGAGGTGGAGGGATGGGCGCAGACTAGCTTTCCTGAGCTCCGGGGTTGGCATCGTTGTTGAGATTCCTCCTTATGTTCACCATCTGCCGAACTCTTCCAGATTTAGAGAAAAGAGATAGAACTAGAAGGAAGGTTTTCTTATAACAATCCCACAACCAAGCACACAAAAACCACAGACGCACGAAAAGTAATGAAAACAACGAATAAGAGTCAATAATACTTCTTTTATTTTATTATGGTAGTCTCGCGGCTGTTAACAAAGGACTATAGCTCGCGGATAGCGTTTCTAAAACTTAAACTTATGGCTCCTTAAACACTGGTGCTACGCTTAAGTCTCTTCGGAGGTGGCTCTGAGGTAGCGGAGTCCTCATCCTCGGCACGATAGTTGGCCAATTCTTCCTCTCTTGCACGTAGCTTCTGGATCGCGGTGTTTAACTCATGCAGGGCGGTCTGGTATGCATAGTCCAGGGACTTAGTGAACTCCACCTGCTGAATAAGGCGGGGGTTACTCTCGTACTCCGTGGATGAGAAGTGACTGCCGGTACTGACAAGGATCTTCATGGGGTAGTACCGAAAATCGATGAGTTGAAGCTCCAACGCATAGATGTCCCTTAGTCGTTGAATTGGAAGGTCTCTCGAGGGACAGGGGTGTCAAAGGTGTTGATAGCTGCTTGATCCCCGAAGTTGGCGAAGATTCAAACTTCGACCCTCCAACGTTCCTGGTCTCCATACAAGCCTAAGTATCCTTTGTAGAGGGGACGTGGTCGGAAGTTCAACTCTCGCATGAGGCACGAGTAGGTTGCTCCATCTAAAATTTTGAAAAAGGGGAAGAAGTTAGAAACAATCTTTTTTGTAATAAAAAGACTGAGCCATGTAAGAATGGAATGGTTTTCAAAATATTTTTATTTATCAAAATATATCCTTAAGGTTGGTCTCTATCTAGGGTCACGTCTTAGAGTCATTATTGCTCTGATACCATCTCTGTCGAGACCCGGAACAATAACTCCAAATCGCTCTGTGTAAATCACACTATCCTAAGGAAAGCTAGTGCACACAGGGTCAATAGTGATGTATATCATGCATAATCACCACAAATATTATTAATCAAAGATACGACCTTAGGGCCAAGTCTTACAATAAAAGGCTTAAGGCCAACTAAAATTAAAAGCAACGGAAAACATAAAAGTAGCAGCACAGCCCATCCAGCCTCCCATAGGCGAATGACTGTAAAATGCGGCCTACTCATCGTAGTTCTCACCGTAGTCGTCGGAGTCGTACTCTGGCAACAGATTTAAGTAAGGTGAGCACTTTAAAGTACTCTACAAGTTACACCAGGAGATATAACAGAATTAATGCATGCATAAGGAGTATCAAAGGAAGGATTAATATGGTTATTTGTGCGAAAAAGCAATACTGAATTTAAATACAAAAACATACGTACAAGAGCTGAATTTCACTACATCATAAGAAATAATATTTCAACAAAGTATTATCGTTAGCGTAGGCTCCAACCTACACTAACCTAACCACGGGCATCCCACCCGGACCATCAAAACTATTGTTTATCCAAAAATCAAGTTTTATAAAAACCAAGTCTAATCTGTGAAAACTCTACTCAACATGTCCATGATTGTGGATACGGCTATCCAAGATAGATTAAAACTCTGCAGAATTGTACAACTTTACCCACAAGACGTGTCTTCTCACTTGAGCCACGCGATCAACACACTGTCTTAGGTGTGCGGCGGGGAATACACGACAAAGCTGTTCCAATGTTCCATAGCCAAAACAGTCACGCCGCCACTAAGGTTTCACCACAACTCGAATCCACGAGTTGAAGCCCCCTCTTGTGCCATGTGAGGCTTCTCGTGGCCTATGCCACGCCCACACTCAGCCTATAGCGAAACTATATTTGGAACTTCACAAATTACTTAGCTAGGTCTGTCCCATATCAGACTTGTGGTAGTACGAAGTGATTTTGTAAAATAATTCACAGAAATGGTTCTTAAATTGACTTAGGCTCCATCCACATACCCACATGCTCGACAATCAACTACGTGTCACCAAACACGAAGCATGTCGGCACCCCACCACCTAACCAATAGCCTAAGTCCAAACCAAGCTTTTTATTTTCATTTTAAATCATTTCATAAATTTTCTCGACTCACCGAAGTCAAGAATTCATTAAAATAAATCGTCATTTCATGTGAAATAATTGTTCCCACCTAAAATTATTCTAAGCCAAGCTAAGCAATTTTCTAAAAAAATTGCTAGTTAATACTATTGTACCAACTAGTTTTTAGCTAATGTGACAAAGCATGTAAGTTCAAGATCAAAATTGGCTATAATCAAAGGATAGTGGGTATAACTAAGTTTAAAACATCCGTAAATTACATTTGAATAAAGATACGCATGCATATACAGTAAAACAACATACTTAAATTTGAAATACGGGGGTCAACATAGTCAAAGGTGTAACTTGCCTTGCTCGAATTCTTGATGCGAAGCGTCGTCAAAATCGAACTCTCTGGAATCGTCGAAATCTAAACGAGAAGAACCAAATTCAAATTCAAAAACAAAATTTAAATAAAATTCAAAAGAGCTACAGAAATGAAAAGTTCATGATTTTAGAAAAAAAAATTAGAAATTTGAACGGGTCAATTTGGAGTTAACATGAAGTTCTAGCCCTCTAAAGTTTTAATACAATAAAAATGAAAAAGCTCATTTTCTGGATTTATTTTTATACTGAAAAAGCTTTTATGACGTCAGCAAGCATTTAATGGATTTATTTTTATAAGAAAAAATATGAATTATGACGTCAGCAAGCATTTTCGGATTTAATAAATAAAAGGAAATGCTGACGTGGCAGGGGAGGGCGACGTGGCCTGTGACGTGGCGCCACGTGGCTGTCGTGTGGCTGCCACACGACAGCTCTGCACCGATGTGGTCCGACGCGGCCGAGGTGGTGTTGGCGTGGCCAGCCTGGCGCGGACGTGGCGTCCACCGGGCCGCCACTTCGGCTACCACGTCAGCCCGACCTGCTGACGTGGCATGGCCAACGGCGGCGGCGCTCGAGGACCAATGGTCGCCGGAGTTCGGGTGGCTGGCGGCACTCGGCGAGGGTACCAAACGAAAGAGGGTATCAAGGGGAATGCGAAGCTACCGTCGGCCTTGCCTGGGGATGATCGGATAGGGCTATCAGCGGCGAGGAGCAGCAGTCGGAGGAGGTCTACGACAGCGAGGGAGTTCCAGTGGTGGAGGAGCTCGGGAAAGAGAGGGCTTTTGATCGCCGAGGCACGGGCAAGGTGTCGGTGACGTCGGTGGGGAGTGGGGAGGCCTGATGTCATCGGAATTGCTCGCTGAAGTAGAAGGTGGCCGGCGGAAGGAAGTACGCACGGGGAGGCTCCGAGGGTTCAAGTGCTCGAATTGAGGAGTGAGGGAGAGGCGGTGTGTCGAGGAGGAGCTTGGGATGTGCCTTTTATAGGCGGGGGAGGGGTGGTAACGGACGCACGCATTCACCCCAGCGTCGAGATTGAATGCGATGGTGAGGAGAGGTGTAAAGGGGAAAGTAATGCCAGAAACGGACGCGGTGATTACGGGGGAGTAAATGGGTGCCAGCGTGGGCGGGAGATGTGGATGGAAACCGAAGCTTTCAAAGCTTTGGTTTTGGGCGTCAATGGCGGCGGGGATGGCGCGAGGAAGAAGGAAAGCAGCGGGGATGAAGGATCTGACAGAGGGGCCCCACAGGTCAGCGAGAGAGAAAAGAGGAAGGAAGAGAGGGGCGGCGGTTGGATTTGTGACAGGTGGCGGATGGGAAGAGAGCGGCCGTCGGATCGATAGCGAAGGGGTAAGTGAAAGGAGACGATCAAGATTCCATCCGACAATTGAGATTAGATCTAAGCCGCTGGGATTTCGGATGAAAGAGTAAGTGGCTGAGTGCAGTGAGAATTTAATCCGGCAACGGTGGACGGTTTAGATCAAGCCACTTGTCGATCGAAGGGAAGAGGGGAGCGGGTGAAGGGGTAAGTGAGCGGGTGCGGCTAAGATTAGTTTGGGCGGAGGGGGAGGTTGATCCGATGCACGACACGCGTCGGCTAGAGGGAGGAGGAAGGCGGGGTGAAGAGGTAAGTGACATCGGGCTGTCGGGATTGAATCCGGCGGTGCGGATTGAATCTGGTGGTGCCACGTGTCAGCCCGAAAGGGTTTTAGGATTTAAATTTCCTTTTTGATTTTCTAGAAATGATTTGGAGGCTTTAAAATACTCAGAAAAATACTAAATAAATCTTAAAAATTCTAGAAAAATTCAGAGAATCATCTGGAATGATTTTTGACTTAATAAAAATATTTTTAACTCAATTTGATACTTAGATTTTGCAAAGACACAATTTTACTTTAAAAGGGAGAGTTTTTAATTTCTAAAAATTCCTGAAAAATTTTTATAAATACAGAAACGACTTAGGATAATGAAATGCACCTATTTTGACTTTTATAAAATGAAATAATTTAATTTCTCACATCCAGTCTTGAAATAAAATCAAGAAAGTGCAATTGAATTCCAAAAATCATTTTAAAATATAAAAGAAATTTTGGGATGTTACAGGTTGAGACAACAGCGAACGGACCTGACGACGAAGACGGCGGTGATGCAAAGTCCGGCAAGGGTGGCGATGCACAAGCGATGGCAAGCGGTTGCGGCAAAGGCGGCGGCTCGAGGACACAGAAGGTGAGGAATGGCGTGGCCTTATATGTGCAGACGCCAAGGGACTCTAAGGTGGGTACAAGAGGGAGAGTTCGCGGCGGAGACGGTGAGCGGCAGCGGGAGTTCAAAACGAACATGGCGGTGGCGTCCGCGTCCACGTTGGGAACGAAGCACAGTGCCGAGGCGCTCTGATCCATGACACGTGGCACCTTGGTGATTGGACGACCGATGCTGATTGCACAGATGAACAATGCATGGGCAAGCAGATGAATGACCCATGGCAACTAGGCGAATCGAACGGTGGATGGAGATGGAAGGGTGGGAGACTCGTATGGCTGACATGTGTCAATAAAGGAATCCAACAGGTGAGAACTATTGGGCTAGATGAACAGTAATGGACTCAGCCCAATATTGTTTCAGAATTTTGGGGACTTTCTATTTTTAGAAAATCAAATAAAATAAAATGAGCTTTAAAAATAGCAAATAAATCTAAAAAATATAGAAAATTCTAGAAAATTTCTTGAAACACAAGGAGCCCAAATAATATATTTTTAGCAAATTTTAATGTTTATATTAGTCATATTAAATCTTTTTAATTAATAAAAATTTATTTTAAGCTTGTATTAAATCTAGAAAAATTCAAATAGTGAATTTTATTTTAAAATCTTTAAAAGGCTCTAAAAATCAGGATATTACATTTAGTTAAAATTTGCAAAATAAATTATTTTCAAGAAGCTAAAAACTGTTTGACAATACTATGAAAGATGTTGCTATCCTTATCTTCGCTATTCTATCTAAACTGTCTTGATGATATCTTCCCTATCTTAGCTTCCTTTTGATTGGTTTATTTTTAAAAAGGGTTTTCTTTTATCTCGTCTAAACTTCAAATCTTGTTTTCGTATAGATATCTTTGACAGTCTACGCGTTCCCAGAGCATGAGAAGAATTTGCCTAAGCTCTTGAAGGAGATGTTGCGTTTTCTGGGATGCAAGAGTAAGCCAGATTACCAAGAAGTAGCACAACTGGTCAATGGACAAGTGTTTGGTTACCGAGTGTCAATTTGAATAAGCGTCCTTGGAGAGGAAGGAGGTCAAACCATCGAGTTGGGCGTTTATATTGATTTTTACTAATGTTTTTTTATTTTGATTTATGAATAGTAACAGCTTATAGAGTGAGGACGAGATTCATTTAAAGGATAGATCGGTAATGGCCTAAATTTTCGTGACTTTTAAAACCAAAACACCAAAAACCACTTCATAAAATTTTTCTGGTATTTTTCCTAGATTTTACTAAATTTTATGCTATTTATTTGTATTTCATCAATTTCATTCTCTACTGGAATATGGGGGTGTCTCCACACAGGTCAAGGTGCAGGGAGGAAAGGGGAATCGAGAACAGGATATAGGGAACGCCATGTGTGAATTATTTGCAGACAATGCAATTGGTCACAATATGTCGACGTTTCCATAAAATATTTTCTTCCCTTAGATTCAAAAGTTATATATATGACCGAGTTGACAACAACCCTCACAGTAAAGGAATACGCGTAGGCTACGGAAGCAGAAAACAAAACTTTTCTACCGCGCACCCAAGAACATCATGCTAAGGAAGGATCATGGATCGTTACCACTTAGACGCCAATGCAAATGAAGAAGAATTGAAATCGATCCAATCACGCCGTCGAGGTAGTAGTGGAAGTAGCCGATCGTCCCGACAGATCGTCTCCTCCACGCACGCCGATCAAGATCGCAACGAGCGGCGCCTCCACCGGTATCCACACGTCCGGCCGAACGCCGATCGCGAATGTACTAGCACTCGTGAGCGCTAGGGTTTGGCTTGGGAGGTGGCGGCTAGGTTTTGCTAGATGTTAACAGGACGAATCCTCCGCCTCGCCTCCATATATATAGACCTCCTCACGTGGGCCTTGCGGACCAAGGCCCATTAGGAGTCTATTCGGATCTTTATCCGAATTGAGCCTATATCCGAATCATATTCGAATCGGTGTTCCAACCCGTTAAGCGTGCGACCAGAGGTTCACGTATACTTGGTCGTGACCGGAAACGCCTTCCGGTCACCCCGTTAATAGCGACCTCTAGTAAGACATATTAACCCCAAAGTATATGTAAAGATCATATCACTGAACTCAGTAATGTTCTCTCATGTACGAATCCTTTGCCTCACGATATAGATTGAGCTCAAGGCGAGACTCGTGTCATCCTCTTAATAGCTCAATCACTCTCTCGATTCCGTGATGGATTATAAACTTGTGATTGACTCCTCAATCACCTTGGCATGGCCATGCACTTTCATAATCCATTACATCGAGGGCCCAGAGATATCTCTCCCATAAGGAGGGGCAAATTCTATCTTGATCATTCACATCCCACTACATGTTTCATGCAAATCCAAGACTACTTTTATGACTACCCGATTCACGGAGTAGTGTTTAGTAGTCACAAAATAAGCTACTACTCATGTTGGGAACCATGATGATCTCAAGTCTAAGGATTCTACATAAACACTACTCGAGACCAACTGATGACACATGGAATCTCTGCGTTGTCTCATGGCAGTCTATCCAACATATGTTCACTAACACATGTCCATATTATTGATTTGGTATCACCATACCATGATCCATGAGACATGATCATCAATCAATACATATGCTGATCTTTGTCTTTGAATCATATTTGTTCCTCATATGATATACGATCAGGGATCATTTAGAAATAGCAACATTTTAGTATTTAAGAGTCTCATGAATAAGTCACATACTCATTGATCAATAATGATGATGTCTATTCCAAGGAACAAAGTAATGTATCATAAACATAGTATGTGATATATACAACATCTCCATGTTGCCTCTAGGGCATATCACTAACACACAGAGAGTGCAAACTTAGTCCCAATTTAGTTTTTAGCAAAAATAGTATTGTAACGGCTGTTAATTTTTTTTAAAGTATTTAATTAAAAAATAAAAAATCACCATTATATCTTCACAAATAATACATGTGCTCGAGCTACAGTGAGCACCCCCAATGATTGGTGAAATGAAGGTGGCTGGATTTCTTCCAGAAAACGAGAGGAAACCAAAAGAATTAAATTGATTAGTAATACAAAACTGGTTGATGATTAACTGGTAGAATCACCGTCACATCGATCGCCAGGGGCCGGGTGCATTCATGGCGTCCAGCCAAGCCGTGCTTTTCTCCCTCAAGTCTGGAGCCATGCTCCAGGTTGGTCCAACCCCACGTGCCCGTGGTCGCATCTCGTCAAAATGGCGTTTGTCGCTTTCACTTACTGCGTGCCCACGCACGTGCACGAGTCATTCCTAGATACTACTAGTCCAATTGTGCAAGTACTGCACAAAACAAGAATGGAAACTAACACACAGGAAACTATAGGATGCATCTTAAAGGGAGAATGAATTGACAGGGATTAACCAAGATTTAATTAGTAGTCTAAGGTCTTATTTGGAGCACAGAAATCATACAGGCAATAGTTAAATTTATACAGGAATTATGAAAAAAAATTCCGTGTTCCGAATGAGACCTAAGTTCAAACTGAATTCCACAGTAATTTGTTTACGTATAGAACCATGACATAAAAAGAAGGATTAGAGATGGTGTTTTAGTCAATGCTCAGATGGTTGGATGCAGATTTAAGATTTTTAACTTGTAGGTTTTATTACAAGTCTCTCGTTTTTTAATCTTGAGAATGTTTTATTCCTAGCCTACTATAACTTATTTAGGATAGAAAGTGTTACTGTTGTTGTTGTTGTTGTATTATTTGCGCGGGTGTTGTTATTTATTTGCAGACGGGAGAAACTTCTCTCGTGGTTGAGTTGTAGTCGTCCTATGTAATATGAGATCATCGGTCGGAGAGGGGCCTGCGATTGAATGGTCGCTTAATTTTTCTATTTCTTTTTTTGTGTGGCAATTAATTCAAGACGTTGATCGGTTAGGACTTCGTTCTAGTTGGTTAATCATGCAACAGGTAAATCGATCACTTTTTTTTATTTTGCATGCAAGTGGATTAGCTTGGATTTACTTATTAAGGGAGTGTTTGGAATGACGATGGCTTTTGGATTTTAGTTGAAATTTTATTACAGATGGCTGATTTTTTTACTGTAAATGAGTTAGTTTATTGGGCATAATTAAATTTTAAAAAATATAAAAATAAAAACGGCATGCTAACCTATCACAGACAATACAAAAGAATACAAAAAAACAAAACATAAAAATACCAAAAAATAAAAAAGCTACAGTAATTTAAAAGCCCTCGCAATCGCCGAACGCTGCCACTGCAACTCATGTGAGCGCGGCCTAAACAACCAAGCCAAGGATGGCAATGGGTTAATCTTTGTCATTCCGACAGAGACAAGCAAACACAAATGTTATAACAAATCCATTCAATAAACTAGTTAACCAATCATGTTATCAACAAAACTACTCCCTCCATTATTTTTTACTTGACTTTCTAAAATATATGCCATCAAACTTCTTAAAGTTTAACCACTAATAAATTTAAAACTGGTGAAAATTATATCATTAGATTTTTCATTAAAAATATTTTTATAATATTATACTGTTATTAGCATATCTTATTGTAAAGTTATAAAAATAGTCATCAAAGTTATATATCGAAGACCATTAAAAATAAATAAAAAACGTCAAGTAAAAGAGCGAAGGGAGTATATTTGTAATGGCTAACCAAGCTGTAGCTTAACTGGTGGGGCACCCTTTGTTAAAAAACAAAAATAAACAAAACTGGTGAGGCACTCGGGCGCCCTATTGGAGAGCAGAATTCAAATCCCAACAAATACAGATTAAGGTTTTAACCTTTAAGTCACTTAGGCAAGTATGATGCAAGATACTTTTACCTGTGTTCTTAAAGAGAGAGATTTTTTAGGAAAAAATTGGCCAAAGGTCTCTAGCATTCACTAAAGAAGATAGACACCTATGCGAATCCTAACATTCGAACCCAAGTAGGTGAGGGGACAACACCACATCTTTGCTTCCTCAAAGAAGAGCATATAGCCACATCATCAATCACTTATGTAATATCCATTCCCTCCAATACAAACATCTTTGTAGATGTGTAGATGCATGGTTATATTATCTGTTAATTAAATATAGTTAATACTTAAACACCAATGTGTACTACATCAGTCCTGCAAAATAAGTTTTTCTTTTGCTACGTGCACCCAACCACCTGCATCGCTGCACCAAACCTTACCATAGATATGATAACCAATTGCCACGTTCGCTTTGAAACTTGAAAGAAAAAACTATTGATAAGGATATAATAATTCTCAAATTATTACAACATTATATATTTTAAATATACCTCTTATTAGTAAGAGAGAAAATTCATAGAGTTGTCGTAAGCTCTTCTGCGACATCCCATAGCTATAAAGTTATCCTACGACTACCTGGTCTTACTCCTTCTATGACTATCTCATAGTCATAAGTTCTTCTGCGACTATGAGTTGGTCGTAAGTGGTCTTACAACCACCTTGTGGCTATAGACCTTCCTACAACTAGAGTATCTTCAACCAGCCTGTCTACGACGAAATACCACGCCGTGGGTTTGTCTAACAAGGTGGTTAGAACGTGCGGTTATATCCAATAACTATGCGCAATCTCTCTCTAACAACAACCGTCACACAGCGAACATATAGCTATGTCTCTCTGACAAGAACTTCTCTCTAGCGGTTATATCCTAAGTGTTGGGACATCTCATAAGCAATATAAGAATTGACGTCGGAGGAAAAAGGGATCAGAAAATAATAGATTGAGGAGATAATGTAAGTTCTTTTCACATTACTCTGTTGTAATCATTCTTTTTGAGCAATAGTGACATAGGACGTAGGGTTGTTATTCTCTTGGAGAAGGCATGAACCTGTATAAAATTTTTCGTGTCTCCTACATACTCGTAGCCTGTCCCTTGAGAGAGTTTCCCCCGAATCCATACAAATTATATGTAAAATCAATATTAAAATATCGACAATTGGTGTTGTCCGTGTGGAGATTTCTTCAAAGAATTCGGTAATCTTTTTGTTAGCAAGTTCTCTTCCTTCTAATGTCTTCATGGCAGGCGAGTGGAATGAGAAGAACTAGTTCAATTTGGCCTAGTACGTAGACCTCGACATGGAGGTCTGCTACGAGTATGAGCAGACAATGCTCACTTCCGATGGTGAGGCTGTCTCTAGAGGTTCGCCCAGAGACCTCATCAACTGCACCGCGGGAAAGGCTGAGGGAGGATCAACATCCCCTATAGCACTACGCCCAAGGGAGGAGTCTCTTCCCCCAGATGGCAAAGATCAATCCGACCATGAGCTGGACTCGCAATGCAACGGTGGGCCCATCCCAAAGTGCTTGAGTCCATCGGCAGCGGTGGTCTGCCCAGTTCCAGCTAATCCTGAAATCTCACATTTTGAAAGATCAGCATCACCTGGTGGTCGTAACTCTCCATTGGATCTTACAAAGGGTGCGCTTCCTAAGAGTTCGTCCGTCCCGTCGTAGAGCACAAATCCAACCAGAGACAGTTATAACCTAGAATTCCCCTAGCTAGCGAGGTTTACTCCTAGCTATGATGCGCTGTCACTGGAGGATTCTTTAGACGAGTGGATCTCCACCGGAAGTGTAGATTCTAGACAAGAGGTCATGGCCTCCCCACAGGTCCTCATCACCTTCCCGGAGGAGGCCCTCAGGATGCTCTCCACCGAGCACACTCTCCCTTCTCTCCTGAGAATGGCAAGATGACCTCCATCAATGAGCGAGATTAGTTATCAGGATGAGCGTGGCAAAAATCCTATAAATAATTGCTCTCATCTAAGAAAGCCTCAGCCGGCCTCAGTCGTAGAGGACCTGGAGACTGCTCGGAGGAGACGACTGACTACTCAGAGGTCTCTGCCTAGGCGCATTCAGTAACAGTCTGAAGATTGCAATCGTAAGTTTAGAGCTTACTGTTTATTCTTTCTTCTAACGATCTGGTTGTGCCAATTGCATTTTCAAGTTTCATCGATTGGTCAACGTTCTCTTTCTTTAGCCTCTACGTCTCGAGCCTCTCGTTCTCGAGTGTCGTGGTTAGGAATTTCTCGTTGCTCCTAAGTTGATACAGTTCAAAAACCATCGTAAGAAACTAAAGAAGAGATTGTAACAAACTTCAACTATGAGTGTCAGTGACTTACCATGCATCTGCCTTCTTGGTGAGTTCAGCATTCATATCTTAAAGGAGCGTGATCTGCCTATGGTACTCAGCCACGGTTGCTATGTTCTCCAACATTCTCTGAGTATAAAAAGGTAGTGAGAAACCAAAAAAAGACTAAGCACGAGAGTCTAAGTACTTAATACTTATATTTACGTCCCTTCAGGTGACTTGGAAAGTACCATTGTAGAGTCTTTGAGCTCGTCAAGCTCATTGACCTTGTTCCACCACACCTTCTCAAGACACTTATCATCGAAGATGAGCCCTCTGTCGGGAAGATCTTTGGGGTGTGGAACACTCAGAGGTTGCCCAGAGGGAGTTCCCACTATAAATACAGGATTAAAATATATAGAGAAGTTGGATCCCTCCTCTCCTTCTTTGATTGTACCTTCCTGTTGTCGAGGAAGGGCGCCTTCAACGACTTCCTCCTCGGTGCGGCGCTCAAAAGGTCCTTCGACTTCATGACAAGGTATGTCTACCCAGCCTTCGATCACTTGACCCTCTGTCACTGCAACCACCTCTGTGGTCATAGGCACTGTGGCTCTGGCAATAGTCTCTGTATCTACGGCGGGCAAAGCAGCAGGGAGCTTTTCTATAGGGGCATCCTTGGTCGATGGAGATGCCAAGCTAGGTATCATAAGAGTGAGTTGGCATTCAAGGATATATAAAAGGTAAAATACCATATTTATATTTCTGTTTACATACCTTATTGTTACACCCTTAATCTTGAACTTAGAAGAAACCCCCCCCCCCCCGAAAGTTTTTTCGATTGCTCCTCTCTAACCACGTCTGGTTGTGGAGGAATGACGACGTCTTCAACCACATCTAGTCAAAGGTCTTGACCAAGAGACTCCACTCCTTGTCCCTCTTGTTCCTTCTGTCCCTCCTAGCGGTCGAGATTGATTTCGACCACCTAGAGGGCAATCTACTTCTTGATCATAGGTTCTGTTGTAGCAGTAGTCTCCTTCACAAAAGATATAATAACTCTTTCAATTTTTTTTAGTTGCTTGATAAAGCCTTGAGAAGCATCAACTGAGTAGGTTTTAGTGTCGAGGTAGAAGGGTACATTGATCTTATGAGTAGGTTGCTTGAATACGACTGCCCATATTTCACTTTTGGTAGTCATTTCCGCAAGGAATTGCTGCACAGGGCTAGTCGGCGCAGTTGGAGCAAGAGGAAGAACGGCAAGGGGAACAACATCACTCATGCTCCTTTTCTCCTTCTTGTTATCAGCTTTGGTCAGCCGACGTCTTTTGAGTGGAGAAGTTTGAGCCTTCTACGCCTCCTCCTCTCCGATCATCATCAGTTTGACCTCCTGGTCGTCCTGACGGTAGATAACGCCTATGCTCTGCAAGGAAAATAAAACACTACTTAGTCATTCTCTACGACTATGTGACCTAAAAAAGAGGTCGATTATTCAATTACCTTTTGGAGTTCTTTCTTCTTCTCGGTGTATACATCCACCAAGATATGAGGGGCCACCACATCTTGTGACGGAGCCTTCTCGCAAATGAACTTAACTCGAGAGTCGATTTCCCCCAAATCAAGATATGTTCATTCGGATAGAAATGCAAGATTTAAATTCAATTACGAGTATGAGTACGATGGCTGTTTATCGTTCTCGTAGTCTCTCATCACATCTGAAGCTCCCGAATACATCCACATAGGATGTGCTTGTCGCTTTAGGGGGCTAATTCGATGGGTGATGTAGTCTTTCATCATGTGCCAACCCATAAGACCCTTGTCCATCGGCTCTTTGATGGCTGAGATGTAGGGGGATATCTGATTGATGCGCTTGGGAACTGAGTTCCAGGATAAGTTCTTCTCTGCAGCCTTCCCTACGAAGGAAAGACTGTCTTCGCTGGTGGTCTCCCATTAGAGCCACCTCTTCTTCCAACCTGGCCATGACAACCGAGTGTACATTTGGATGTACATTTCCGCCTTGCCGTTGTGGAGCTTTAATCCGTAGCTCCCGGTGATTCCTGCTTACTGGCTCATCTTGTAGTAATACCAGAGGAGCTCGAGGCCCAGAGGGATGCCTAAGTACACCTCATAGAGGTACACAAAAACACTGAGCATCATGATCGAATTGGGAATCCAGTTCACCAATTCGATTCTGAAGTACTTGAGCACCGCTGTGAGGAAAGGGTGAGCAGAGAGGTGAAGGCTGCACTCACAGTGAGCCTGGAACATTGGGAGGTACCTGATTTCTCCCGTCGGCCAATGCTGTCCGAAGGCTTCGATCCACTTCATGAATTTCCGCAGAGGAATCTTTCCAGCCTCCTCCAAAGCTCTCAATTTGGTCTTGTCCATCTCCGACACCGCTTAATTGGATAAGAACTTTGTCATTTTTCTGATTGGATGGTTTGAATTTGGAGAAAGTTTAGAGAAAGAAGACGACTTGCTCGGTGATAGAATGTATAAAAAGATCGGAACAATAGGGAAAGTGAAGAAGCCAAAAAAGCTACCTGAGGTAATCTTTTATAACCATGCGTCGGTTACTTATCTTAGGAATCAAATGGTTATTTCAAGAACCGCTCTGGTGGATAGATTTGTGAGGAACAATTGGAATCCTTCTTGGAGTCTGTCTATCTTTACAACTCAAACAAAATTATCTTTCTGACCAAGCGTACTTATGGTCATATGGAATCGAAAAGGCACTACTTTCAATCATCTATGACTTCTCTTGCTCAAGTAAACTATTTTCACTTGAAGTTGGAGGGCTAAATGACGATGATAGAATAATCCTCAAATTATTATGTCATTATATATTTCAAATATACCCTTTATCAGTAAAGAAGAAAATTCATAGAATGGTCATAAGCTCTTTTACGATCATCTTATAGTCATAAAGCTGTCCTACAACTACCTGTTCTTACTCCTTCTATGACCATCTCATAGTTATAAGTTCTTCTGCGACCATGAGTTAGTCATAAGTGGTCTCACAACCACCTTATGGTTATAGACCTTTCTGCAACCAGAGTATCTTCAACCAGCCTGTCTACGATGATATACCACGCTATGGGTTTGTCTGGCAAAGCAATTAGAACATGTGGTTATACCCATTAACTGCGCACAATCTCTCTTTGACAACAACCGTTATACAGCAAATAGACAGCTACGTCTCTTTGACAATAAATTCCCTATAGTTGTTATACCTGATGTGTTGGGACGTCTCTTGGAGCGTAACAACGGCCATCGTTTCCTAAGCTATATAAGGGTTGACGTCGAAGGAAGAAGGGATCAGAAAATAATAGATTGAGGATATACTGTAAGTCCTTTTCCCATTACTCTGTTATAATCATCTTTTTGACCAACAGTGATACAGGACGTAGGTTTGTTATTCTTCATGTGAAGGCCCGAACCTGTATAAAAATTTCCATATATCCTACGTGCTCGTAACCTATCTTTTAAAAGAATTTTTCTAAATTTATATAAATCATACGTAACATCGATATTAAAATATGGCAACTACGTTTAACAAACCCAAAGCAGGTCGTTCTTTCTTTGTATAACAGTACTCCAGCATGACAGGTTGAGCCGCTGTCCCATCAAATTTCTGTCCTTGAGATAAATAATGTGTGCAATGCAATTGTCCTGTCTGTCTCCGATAGATAAATTATTACTTCTTTGCATTTCATTCTCTACTTGGTCGCTACATGGAACAATATATGTTCTTACTTATTCAGAGAAACACAAAAAGAGTTTTCCCACATCAATCATGATTCGTGAACACAAACTAATGAAACGAACAAGTTTATATGTGCAAGGTTTTTTTAAAATATATATATAGCTCTCTGCCAATAACTCAACCACTAACCATCTCGTGACATCCACCAAATTCAACATTCGCTGCAAAAATGCCACAATTGCTCTAAGAATAAAAATGCCACAAGTAGCAACACCAGATCACAGTAAAAAGAAGAGGAAAAGAGAGTAAGAAATAGAGGGTTTCAGAAGTAGCAACACCAGATCACAGTAACAAGAAGAGGAAAAGAGAGTAAGAAATAGAAGGTTTCAGAAGTAGCAACACCAGATCGCAGTAACTCCATGGCTTTCTTAATTGTGACGATGTGTTGTATCATAGCACTTGGGCATCCGTACTTCCTATTGGGCCTGTCCAACACAACCATGTGGGCCGTGCCCTAATGACCAGGAAGGCCCATACAACTTCCAGAATTAAACTATGCATCACACCATTGATCACAAATCTAAGACCATAATATAGGCTGCTAAAGTACAGACAAAAAACATATCACAGCAGTGCACACAAATATAGTTATTGGGTGGGTTCTTTTCGACTACGTTTGATGGTTTTTGATCCAGTGTGAGCGTTTGTACGAACGAACCAAATACCAATAAACTACTTCGAAAATATTGTTCCAATAGACCGCTTTCGAAAATGTTTTTCCCCACTGTCGTTTTGCAAAATTTCATTTACAAACTCTATCTTGTACGTACCCTTGCTCCTCTTTTCCAAGATTACATACTTGTGTAGTATATATATCCGACTACTTACCCAAGTCTCGACAAAAGCAATGCTGCTCCTGGAGAGAAAATGAGTTATGCAGATGCATGCACCGGTCGTGTACGATGGAACGAGCCATCCCTGTCGTCTTACACTCTTGATTTGGAGTCGATGTAAAAGCCAACTAGCATAGCATGGAAGATTTATCAAGTACTGATGTGATTTGATACGAGAGTCCACTTGTCTAGTAGCTCCATGTGATTTGTTAATTGCATTGATGGAGAAGTAAACATATGCTTTTTCTTATGATAAACCCATTAGCCGGCAGTTCATGCTTCAAAGAATTAAGACCGTTGCCTTTTGTCTTTTTTGGAATTAGTCCATTTTACCGCAAAACTTTAAAAAGTATACTTCATACCCTCAACTACAAAAAAAAAACTGGGTCAATTTATACTTTGACACGGTTTTTGATGATGTATGTCACTCAAGGTGATTTTTATCATATTGGCAGCTATATCATTAGATTTTGCTAGTGAGGATCCGGCTGACATCCACATGTTGACCTCTTTCATACTCCCCTCTCTCTCTCTCTCTCTCTCTCTCCGTTCTCTTTGTTCTTCTCATCATTCTCCCTCCTTTAATTTGAATTGCTATGGGCAAAAATGAATGATATGGTTGCCAATATAGCAGAAACCACCTTGAGTTGGATCTCCCTCACACTACTACAAAAAGATTTATATTAGACACCCCTATCACAGATGGTTCATAAAAACCGTCTGTATTAAATACAATCACAGAACTATCACAGACGGTTCTTATCAAGAACCATCTGTAATATTGTCATATCACAGACGGTTTTTACTTAAGAACCGTCTGTAATATTCCGTAGTATCACAAACGGTTCTTAATTAAAAATCGTCTGTAATATATTTCCCGCCCCATTCACCTTTAAAATTTTATAATTTCCCGCTTGAGTTCGAATAGAATTCTGTTTTGACACACCTTCAGTAAAATAGACATAACTTTTGCATACGGTGTCCGTTTTCGACGTTTTTGTACTCGTTGGAAAGCTAACGACGAGCCCGATCCAAAAAAATGACTAGCTCACTCCAATCGCCCTCGAAGACCCCTAAAATCGGCTATTTGTAGCCTCAAATTCGAATTGAAAGTTTTTGAATTCTGTTTTTGCCAAAATTTTCGATCTTCCCTTCAAAATTTGGGGTTTGTCTCAACTGCAAAGTTGTAGATCTCGTCAAAACCTTTGAATGAGTATATATAAGCCATACAGAGCTTTGCCATTGCATACTTTGAGACTAATTGTTTATATTATATCAGTATATATATAGCCAATATCATAGACGGTTCTTAATTAAGAACCGTCTGTGATATTAGATATCACAGATGGCTATTAATTAAGCACCATCTGTGATATATTTTTCGCTTCGCACATCTCTAAAATTTCATAATTTTTCGCCTGAGTTCGAGTAGGACTCCTCTATAAATACTCACCCGAACCATTACACCCCCTCCCTTCAAATGTGTCTGTGGGGTTTAGGTCTCCATTGTTTCCCGCTTTCTTCCTCCATTATTTCTTCAAGTATTTGATTCTGTGGGGTTTAAGTCTCCATCGTAGCCTCCATTGTTACCTGAGAGCTTACAGTGAGGCAGCTGCTAAGAAGGCCTACCTGAGCTTGTGATGGTGGATTGTTCTCTGCTATGTTGCTTTCATCGTTCTCTTCATCGTAGCCTCCATTGTCACTTCCATTGTTTTCTGCTATATTCTTTGCTATTGTAATGGTGGACTGTAATATTGTGATATTGTAATGGTGGATTGTAATCTTATGATGTTGTAATGATGGATTGTAATCTTGTGATGTTGTAATGGTGGATTGTAATGAAAATAAAATGTTCTCTACTGTGTTTGATATCGTATTTGCTTGTTTTCAAAAAGCATAGCTAACATTCCTGAGGCTAACTGAAAAATAAAAAAAATTAGATATAGAGTGAACTATCATAGACGGTTTTGTAGTATAAACCATCTGTGATACTCACATATTACAGACGGTTCTAAACTTAGAACCGTCTGTGATGTGTGAGTATCACAGACGGTTCTATATATAGAACCGTCTGTGATAGTGTTTTTCACAGACGATTCTAGTTACAAACCGTCTATATTGTATTTATCATAGACGGCTCACAAACCGTCTATGATAACTTTTGATTATCACTGACCTATAAATTCAGACGGTTCAACAAACCGTCTGCGATGACGTTTTAAAACCGTTTATGATGATGATTTCTGTAGTAATGTCAGTAAAACCATCTCATGGTGTAAGTTAACTTAGTTTTGTAAGTTTGAGGATTAAATACCCAATTTTGTTGTTTAAGGAGTCAGTGGTTTTTTTCGAAGTTCAAGATGTAAGAATAAACTTAGGTCCTGCTCGTTTCAGCTTCAGCTTCTAACTTCAGTTTTTTTTCACTATTCAGTAATTTGTTTTTTTTTTCTGAGTTTTTTTAGATTTTTTGAGATTTTTTGCATTTTTCTTTTTTTCCCGTGTTCCTTTGCATTGTCCGTAATGGGCTAACATATTTTTTTTCTATTTTTACATTTTTTTAAATTTAATTATGCTCAAAAAGCTAAATCAGCTACAGTAAAAAAAAAGCCAGCTACAGTGAAATTTCAACCAAAAACCAGAAACCATCGCTAAAACGATCACCTCTTATTCCTTATCTATTTTACACGGTGCAAAAATGACCATATTTTGTACAATTTTTGCAAGTGCACGTACTAAACCGCACGTTCTAATCTATGAATTTTTTTGAGATTGTTTTGAAATGCACAGGTGCACAAACCAAAATGGGTGCAAAACTACAGATTCAACCATGTGGACAAAATCCTTGCCCTAGTGCAATATTCTTCTCTTTTGTTAGATTCTTGAGCTAGACAGTTCGAGCTAGCTAGCCCTAGCATCTCTCGTAGTCGTAGCATGAACCGTTGAACTACCAGCCCTAAAAATATCCGCTGAACTATCACGTAATTCTATTGCTCAAACAGTCGAGGGCTACTGCAACTCCTTGAGCCATAAGCTTAGCATCTGATTGGACCCATGAGATGAGAGTTGATAGAAATCTGACGGATATGTCACTATCTGAATTGCCTCCTCTGGGTGAGAAGCTGTAGGTACTATTGCGGCCTCCATACTATTCATGCATCAAAGGAAACAATCCTATACTGGACCAGCTACAGAAAATGTCAACAAGGAGCTTTAATTGAAGGGAAAAAACAGAGTGATGGTGTCGAAGTGACATGACATGCCACATGGAATATGATCCTAATTTTTTGATCCGATATCGATAGCTCTGAGAAAATATCCCGCAAGCTCATAATTAAGGTTTGATCGCGAAGCCCTCACACTTTCGTATTTGTTTGATACGCATTAACTTTTTAACACGTTTTTTTGTTTTTTTTTTGTTTTTTTCGTACAGAAACAACGGTGATTTTTATATTTTTTCTATTTTGTTTAATTAAATAATTCAGAAAAAATTAACAATCACTATAGTACTATTTTAACTAAAAATAAAAAACCACAGTACTTTCAAACAAGACATAAAACCTTCGTAAACATAGCCATATATATTGGTTCTTCAGTAGTACTATTTTACACACAAGATGACCCATCAGTTAGCAGGCCTTTTTTCTTTTCTACTTCTACTTTTGGCTTTTCTATATT
The DNA here is from genome assembly GCA_036346265.1 of Melocanna baccifera. Taxonomy (NCBI): domain Eukaryota; kingdom Viridiplantae; phylum Streptophyta; class Magnoliopsida; order Poales; family Poaceae; genus Melocanna; species Melocanna baccifera. Next base: position 17,472,993 of record CM070693.1, read on the forward strand.
ACCTAATTATCAAACGGAGTGTTTTTTCAAGATAAAGTTTATAAATTAATTATGATAGATACTATAGCAACTCTTTCTATATTAATAAAAAACATATACAAATTATTTTACTCTATACTTCTTTATAAATAACTAAAAATCATCGACCTAAGCTACAAACCATCAATGTTCATCCATTAATGCGGCCATGCAGTTGTGCCTGCCACGTAATTGTCCCTGCCAAGTGCCAACCATTCAGCACTACCGCTCCGCTGCTGTTACGCCGGAATGGAATTGGGCAGCTGCCGATAGATGCACTGCACAGCAGGGGCAGCATTGAGGTTCTGCAGACGAGTCTTTTTCTAGGGCGGAGGAGGCCCTACTACTGGATCATGTTTCTGACTCGGGCATAAGTCAGACCCGGAATTTAATGGCGAGGCGTGGACGTGTCCCCATGGACCGATATGGTTGGCCAGCCAGTCACCATTAATGCCTGGTCCAAGCACCATGCCATGCTACTCTTGTTTCGCCGCAAGTCGAGGCTTTGCTTCTTCTTCTTTTTTTTTTTGAGTCGCTTATGTCTTTTAGATTACTTAGGGTATCCACAATGTATAAAAAAATGGGTCTTAAGTCACCTTAAAATCAACTTTATACATTACAGAATTGATCTTAAAAAAACTATAAGCAAAAAAAAGTTAAGATCAGCCCTCAAACTAAAGACCTGGCCATAAGCATTAAAACACAATTTTTTATTGAATCATGTATTCTCTCTCCCCTCACCATAAGGTAAAGGTCAGTTTTTTTATTAAGATGTGGGCCTCACCTTAGTACCCACAAAGACCTTATACATTACAACAGATTGCAACAAGTCATATCATCATACCTTAAGACCAACCTGGGTCTTATACATTAGAGATGCCCTTATAAAAAATATAGAGTAATAAAAATTTATGTGTAATTTTGTCTAATATAAATGAAGTCACTATAGTATATACTATAATCAACTTATAATCGTAACTTAAAAAGATACTCAGTTCGAAAACTAGTTACTGTAGAAAAGCTGAAAAGCAGATTTTAGAAACTAAAAAGAAGAAGCCCGTGTCTTTTGGTGGGAGCTTTTATCTTAAAAGTAGTAACGGCTGAAAGTAGAAGGTATTTGATTCAATTAGAGTTTTTGATTTTTGGCTAAGCTGGTTGGATTATGCCTTTCATTTCAGCAAGTTACAAGAATAAATTAAAAAAATCACATTAAATTTCACTACCATTATCGTCTGGTACATGCTCTTCACGGCCTCCTAGGCTGCCGAGGCGACGGATCTGGTCTCACCCTTACTGATCTGTTGTGGAGACTGTCGAATCAGTACAGGAGGTCAGTATAGAGAAGAACGACAGTGGGTAAGGAGGACTCTTGGACCGTGATAAGAGTAAGAGCTCGTAGCGGCGCCATCAACCATTGGGAGAGCACGTGGCGGCACCGTCGGGGTAGAGGTAGAGCTCGTGGTAGTGGCGGAGCGCATGGCAGCACTGTCGCATGGTAACAGACTGTCAGGGCGGAGGTGGACTATGTGGTAGTGTCGTCGAGATGACAGTGAAGCTTGGAGTGCTATTAGAGTTTGATCTAGTTAAAATCACTTCTAAAAACCAGATATTAGCCAGAAACCGAGAGCCGATGCCCGTTTCAAACCCGTCCCTTCACGCATTCAGATCGTCATATGCTCCCTTTGGCCATCGACGAGGACAATATAGCGAAAAGCTGTTCCTGCCAATAGCATTAGCAAGATCCATCGGCGATTGGCTGTTTCCAAACCAGGAGCGTCACATTTAAGGATTATGCTGAGCTTGGTTTTTTTTTATAAAAAAAAGGATCGCCGTTTGGATTTCGCACTGTCTTAGGTCCCGCTCATTTCGGCTTTTTTTTTGCTTCAGCTTCTAGCTTCTGCTTTTTTTTCACTATTCACTACACTATCCACTAACTCATTCTGATGTTTTTCAAACACTCTGATGTTTTTATTAAAACCAAAAGCCATCGCTATTCCGATCACCCCCTTAGGCGCCGCTCAGCGTTGAGCGATGGGCGGCAACGTCGAGCGTTCGGCGTTGGTTCTACTGTGCAGGTATTTTGTTATTTTTTTTCTTTTTTTGTTTTTTCATATTTTTGTGTTTTTTTCTGTATTTTTTTGCATTGTTCACTCTAGCTTAGCATGTCGTTTTTATTTTTATATTTTTTTAAAATTTAATTATGTATAATAAATCAACTCAAATACAGTAAAAAATAAATCAACTACAGTAAAATTTTAATCAAAAATTAAAAATAATCGCTATTCTAAACGCTACCTTGAACCGAATTAGGACAATGACCCTTCTGTCACACTCTAGTTAACTAGAGCTGCATGCACTGCTGCCCGTAAGGCAGGCAGAGGCTAGACCGCTACATGCGACCAAGCCATCCTTTCGACGCAGCTAGAGGATCCGAGTCGGTTCTTGCGATGCTCCCCGGCCCTGACAGGTCAATTCCATAGATGTCTTTTGCAGCATCCCGATGAGAAAGGAAAAGGCCAAAGAAGATCGAAAGAAGGGGAAAAGCCGAGGGAGGAAACAAGGCCGGCATCGTGGCGGCCATGGAATCCACCGTCGTGCCAGCTCCTCCATTCGTACGACCTCATGCATGTAGGCGAGGCAAGATTAAAGAACCCAAGTGTCTGGTAGCTACTACTGACTCCATTGATCAAAGGCAAAGCTAGCTCCGCCTCATGCATGGGACTTTAGTTTTGTGCCCTCAAGGCAACCTTTCATTCAGGTTCCTTTTTAAATGTTTGCACAGGTTTAAAAATTAACTCAAGTATATTTGTGGTATCATGAAAAAAAACAAAAGTAGATTTGCCGTACTACTTCGAACTACATTATTACACTTTTGCAGCCTTTGCTAACACATAAACTCATTATTGTTGTTGTAATAATTATATAATTGGAGGCCAACTGCCTAAGGACATATGTCCATCTATTCAGGCACCGCTCATTTCAGCTTAAAGCTAGTTTCTGTTTCTAATTTTTGTTTTTTTACTATTCAGTAATTTCGTCTTTTGCTGAGTTTTTTTAGATTTTTTAGGCTTTTTATCTTTTCTTTTTTTCCCTGTATTCTTTTACATTTTCTGTGATGAACTAACATGTTTTTTCTATTTTTTTTATTTTTTATTTTAATTATATTAAATAAGTTAACTTAACTACAGTAAAAAAATAAGATAACTACAATAAAAAATTATAAATCAATATCATTCCAATCGTCCCCTCAATATCTCTACGAAACACACAAGCAGCGCCTAGCCACGTACAGATGGACACCGTGGTGATTTCTCCCACGCAAACGCATGCGGCATCTCACATTCTTGCTTTCGAGCCCAAAGTTTCAAGGGTGTCGTGTTCTTTTGTGCTTTTGAATTTTAGTTTCTAGTTTATTTAAAAATTAAAATAAATAAAATAGTTTGTTTGAAGTATATTCTTTAAGTTATTTTTTGAGTTCAAAATTGATATGCCATCTGCATTAACATTTTTATTACTATTTTAACAGTTAAAAACTATAAGCTCGTAAAAGAACAGGACCAACCGCTGCTGAGTGACAGCGACGACGCGCCGTGTCTGGGAGACAGATCATACGCATAGGCATCTTAATGTCCTGCCGGCTCCGGGGCATCTTTCCTAGACCGATGATAGGTGTGGGTGATCCTTTCCAACTTTGCTTCTATCACGTACATACCGATGTGCTGGGTAACATGCACCCAAGCAGATCTGAACTTATCGCTCTAACGATCGATCAAACATGGAATTCATATGTTTTTTATCACTATATGAATCTTGTCTTTTTGAGTCGTGAGTGTTTGGTTTGGGTTTAACTGTGTAAGTATTGCAGTGAAATAACAGATTTTATTGGGTTTTGATGACAGATAGTTACTAAAAACAGAGGCTATTTTATTATTTATAAGTACGAGGGAGCACTAGTATCACCAGGTTGTTATCCGTATATTGGAAACAAAGACCTTGGCACTCGCAAAGACGCTCTCGCGGCGCAACAAGTATGAATTTGAACTAACAAGGCAGCATCCCCTGCCTTCCATTTTAGGTTACAAGGCAAAACAGGGACGCATAGTTAGATATGGCAATTACCCCCGCGGGGGCCCCGCGGGGAATATCCTCATAGGGGGTGGGGGCAGGGGCTAATATCCCCCCGCAGGGGAACGGGGTGGGCCCCGCTATGCTAGCGGGGTGGGGATGGGGGTCATCCTCGTCCCTCTTGGCTCTATACCACTATCTTGCGAAGCATGCTTTGTAGTGCCGGTTCAAGTACCCTGTCTTTACAGCTGTACAAGCAGTTAATTTAGCATTGCAATAATTACAAGTTGTGATCTCTACCGTTTCACCGTTTTAGATTTTCTGGCTCTAGGTCATGTATTTTCAGTAATTCGCCCTTCGTTCAGACCCACCAACGTTGTCGTCTATGGGCGGGTGAGAAAACTCGGGAATCCCCATTGGCTCCGGACTGCCCTGATACTTTTCATAGCTCTCTGTACCGTTCATATAATGGTCATCCATGCCAGTCTCTCATGCTTGGTGAGAGACAACGAGTATCAACTATAGCCCTCCGCAGCCTGGCTTCGACCACCAGATCCATACGTAGTCGCACCTCTAGCCTAGCTAGCCCAGCCCCGATTGCCTGCACGCCTCCCCTCTATCACATTTTGATTTCCCCGTTGTCGGCCACTTCGAGCCCAACCCTGGCGAGGCCAAGCCAGCAACCTCCCTCCTCTCCTGGTTGCCTATCTCCTTCCTCGACGGCCGTCTGAGCGCCGATGAGTTCTACACGTGGCGCGACGTCGCGCACTTCTCCACCTTCGTCAACTCGCGAGGGCTCCACATCTTCACCCAGCGCAGTGAGCCCCCGGTTCAAGCCGCCATGGCCGCTCGAGCACTTGCTGTGGGCGACGGTGGCGCTGACATGGTGCGTGGCCTACACTTGGGGCTCCATCTCAGAGCGATCGTTCAAGCCTTCAAGGTGGAGTAGAAGCTGGAGCTGCTCCGCGTTTGCCGGGAGCTGCAAGCGTGGTTTGAGGAGGTGGAACTGCCACTGCTGGTGGTGCACGGCGGTGATTCGATATACTCCTCCCCTCTACTCTCTCTCTCTCTGCTCTGTGATGGTTTGTGAGGATTGGGAATCTCTGTGATGGCTTGTAGGGATTGAGGAATTATGGGATGGTGACGGGAGACTATAGGCCGAGGCTGAGGCGACTGCATGCATTAGCATGCCGATCGTGCCCCCTGAGCTGGACCGGCCCAAGCACGACACGATATACCGTGTTATACCGTGCTACCTGATAGGCTAGCTTTGCCCAGCCCGGCCCACCATTCATATTATGCTTGGACCATGTCGGGCCAGCGGATAAACCTGGCCCAACTTGTTTAAATTGTTGTGTTCACATTTACTCAGATTGCCTGAGCATCGTACCTAAGATATTTTCTATTGGAGTAGTAAGATACTATAACTTTTTTAAAAAATATATATTTTATATAAGTAAGGTGTTTTTTAAAAAATAAAATCAAGCTTCCCGTGCATCACTGTCTCATGCATGTTGGGAATTTGAGTTTTGGATCTAAACGTGTAGTATATTGAGCTCGTTTTCGTTTTCCGCGTAGTGATTGCTATTTGTATGATTAATTTCGTATGAACACGCACGAGATTAGTTGCTTACACAAGCTGGCACAATGACTTAGTTTGACTTTGGGACAAAATATTAAATAAGGAGACATTGACGCCGATAATCGTCGAGTGCAATCTGTAACTTGGACAATGAAAATTTGGACATCAACACTCTATGTTCACCTAATCAATAACACTCTATGATTATCAACACGCCGATAATCAAGGTTGCTATCATTGGAGCTTAATTTGTTCGGATTGTTCATATAGTAACAGTCATCTACAATACAAGGGTCTTCCGTTTTAATGAAGAAAATACATGCCAGCTAGATTAGCAGCCCTTGCATCCATGGGTTCTAAATTGACAAGATGCAGCCCCGCTTATTTAGGTTTAACTTTCTAGTTTCCAACTTATTTTTATTATTTATAATTTTCGTCTTTTTTCTGGTTTTTGAGTATTCTTTAAGCTTTTCACGGTTCTTTTTTCGTATTTGTTTGCATTATACGAGATGAGCTAACTTATTTTTTCTATTTTTAGATTTTTTAAATTAATTACATCAAATAAGTCATTGTTAGCTACAGCATAATTTTAGCTAACTACAATATAATTTGAGTTCAACCGAACGGGCTCGCAATCTCATGCTGCCGCTGTTTTGTACACTGGCAAATACCCAGCTAGCTAGCCATTATAAATGAACAGTGCAGACACCGTCGTCATCGTGCTCGTGCATGCCCCGAGACAGGGTGGATGGCTGCCTTCTTTCCACGTCTGCCCGCGTAATTCGTACGCCGCGAAACGCTGTAGCTTGATCCATGGGAGCCGATGTACTCATGCTCATCGCCACGCCAGCCATGCGGGGACACGCAGCCCGTGGTTTTCCTTGTTACGAATATAAATATAAAGGAGGGGGACTCCCCGGCCAGCCCCCCACGTGTCGCTCCCCCCAAAGAAGCCCCCAATTTTTTGGTAATTACGTATAGGAGTCTGATTCTTACAAATAGGTTCCTAGGTTTTTACGAAAAAGTCCATGTATTTTTTACCTTGATAACACCTCGCGGTTTCTGAAATTACATACAGGCCCTCGGTTCTTTTAAAAAAGTCCTGATTTTTTATGGAAAAGCCCCTGCGCTATCCTTTTATTGCGAAAAAGTTCTCAGTTTTTTACGAAGAAGCCCCTACATTTTCCTTTTGCTGCGAATTTTTGATTCTTTTATTTCGATACACACGATGACTGGCACGGCGTCGCACCGCACCTATGTGTCTAGTCATATAGACACTGTGAACTCTCATAAGGTCCATGAACGTGTTCGGCTATGCAACGCCGTTCCCGTCTTTAAAAAAAGACAATTCTTTGCATGCCATCGAATAACATCCATTTCTATAAAAATATCATTGAAAACACTCTTTCTATTAAATGTCACTAAATAGTACTGAAATTCTATTATATACCACTGTCATTAGTTGACTGTTAGGCCTGACCGTTATACTCTAAAAAACCAAAATACCTCTGTAAAGATAAAGACTCTATTTATTTAAAATAGCAAATAATCTCCAACAATTATGAAAATTTACAGAGGTATTGGTCAATATGTTAATAAGCTAGTAAAAAATTTCAAGGTACTGTTCAAAGAAAATTTTCAGATTTTTAATTTAAATGCTAATAAAGGCTACTATTTACAAATAGATATTAAATGAGATCTAAAAATTTTGGAAAAAAATTCTCACATGCTCTCAAGATGTCACATAGCTCCCAAAAAATGATTTTTTATTTTTTGTACAGTTAATTTATCACAGTTTAAAAAATAGATTAAATAGGTTGATTTTGGATTTAAATTTTAAAAGTAGAACAAATGGAAGAGTCAACTTACAAAATTTTATATTTAAATTGTACACTTCCCTAATGATCCACCTAAAAAATTTTAGTATTTTTGGCTATGCTAATTTACCCTATATTTAATTTTTATCATTAAGACAGATTTTAACTGAGAGCAAAATCATCTTTTTCTATGGACAAATGTACCCTAACTATAACAATGACATATAATAGAATTTTGATACTATTCAATAGAAGTAAACGTTGTTCAGTGGTATATAAAAAATTATCTCTTATAAAACGTCGTTTCTTACTACTAAGCAGAGGTTCATTTTCCATAGGTGCATGGTAAGAAGCACCGGTCACATCTCACATGCGCCCTAGCTAATGTCCTGTGCATCCTAAGGTCCCATGTACCCATTAGGCCCGGCTACCAGTATCCGTTACAACGATGCATACAAAAATTATTCACATGAACAAACAATGATGCTCTGTTTTCAACATTTCGATCAAAAATTTAAAATCCTAGATGCCAGGTACAGTGAAATGTCCCTCTCGTTTTGTAAGTAAAAAAGACTAGACATGCACATAAAACTTGAGCGCCACATTTATATGGACGATGACAAAGCAAGTCTTTACAATACCTCACGACGTGACGAGTCAAATAACCAAACTCACATTGAATTGGATGTTAATTATTTTTTTTGAATTTTTTATTTTTTTTCTCGTATTCCTTTGCATTGTCTATGATGAACTAACATATATTTTATTTTTAAATTTTTTTAGATTTAATTATACTAAAAAAGCTAATTTAACTATAGTATAAAATAAATTAACTATAATAAAAAATTATAAATCAATACTATTCATATTATGGTAATGATCAGATGATAAAACCCATGATGGTTTGTGACGAGGGCAGGGGTCCCATGGGGTCATCCAGGCAGCCCTATCTTTATTTTGACTCTCACAGCACCAACGAATCCGTAACAAAGGAGCAGAGAGCCGAACTTGTCAGAGAGAGAGAGCAAAGAAAGCAACTAAAGGAAGAGAAAACTGACCAAAGCAAAAGGACAGGACTTGTGCCCAGCGTGCAAGCAAGCGAGACTCCACTCCCAACACACGCACTTTGGAAGGCTCTGGCTTTTTTACACTGTGGTAACCGAATATTTATCGTAGCTGCTGTTTATTTTTTTATACAATTAAATTTAAAAATTAAAAATTTAAATTATCATAGATAATATAAAGAAATAAAAAATTAAAAAAAATAAAAAACAGATAAAATTAAAAAGTTAGAAACAGAAGTTCATTGGAGTAGAGCCTTTCTCTTAGCTCCAAGAATCCCAATATCCTAAAGAAACAAAACCACAATTTCAATGAAATGCCAAACATAGAGTAAAAAAGGAAATACATAGCAAAATCATGAGGGGGGAACACATATTAGACATTTAAAACAAAAGTCCCCTCAACAAAAGGAAAAAAATCCATAAACTTGCAGGAAAAAATACATCTGCCTACATTAAAAAAAGGAATAATTGGCCATGTACCACACCCTTCATTGCAATTGATGTTTACCCCATGATATCTCATTGACATGTGGGTCTAGGATCAGGACCCACATGTCAATAAGATAAATGAGGACAAATCATCAAACTACAAGTTTATATATATATATATATATGATAAATAATCAAAACTCCCTTAAAAAACATTAAAAAGTAGTAAAACCTCCAAAATTAAACCAGAAAATCAATTAAGGGAGGAAAAGAAAGGAGCCAGACAAGCAAAGCATACAAGGCAGGACAGGACGAACCAAAAAGAGTTGATGGCAGCAAAGCGGAGCCGAGGAGCGTAGCAGCTAGTGCGGAGGTCGACAGGTAGTAGAACTGTAGAAGGGTAGCAGCAAGAAAGCACCAACTCCCTCTCCTCCTCTCCTCTCCTCATCGTATGCCACCACGTACAACAAGCAAGCCTCACTCCCAAAGCTTCCAAGAACTCCATTCCATTCTTCCCAGCTCAGCGCAAGACCAAAACCCCGAGAAGAGGAGAAAGAGGGGGAGAGAGAGAGACGCCTCCCCTCCCCACTCTCCCCTCCCCGAAATCCACGCTCCGCCCCGCCCGGCGGGCGTAGAGTACAGATCCCCCCATTTCTTGATCCTTTCTTGTTGCAGGTCTCGCTTTCCTGGGCGCTGCCAGATTTCGGATCCGCCTGGAGGTTTGGGGTTTTGATTACGGAGTGAGTGCGTGTGCTCTTGGTCTTGAATCTTGATCGGTTCTTGGTTGGGTGCTGGGTGGTGGCCGCGGCGGGTTCGTCGGATGGGGTTGCTCTGGGGCATTTCGTCGAGCAGGTGGCGGGCGGCGGCCTAAGATGCAAGGACTGGCCTGGGGGACGGGGCGCCGGGTGGGGAAGCGGTTCTTGGCGTGCGGCGTCTGCCCGCTCATGCTGCCGGGCGCCCGGGGCCCTCGGCGACGGGCATTGGGGTGCGGGGTGGAGGGCGCTCGTGGTGTGCTGTTAAGGTAGGGTGGTGACGGTGGTCGGTGCTGGGAGCCATGGGCAACAGCACGTCCAGGGTCGTCGGCTGCTTCGCGCCAGCCGAGAAGGCCAGCGTCAACTTGGAGTTCCTCGAGCCGCTGGATGAGGGGCTCGGGCACTCCTTCTGCTATGTCCGCCCGGGGGCGATTGCCGATTCCCCGGCGATCACGCCCTCAAACTCCGAGAGGTACACGCTGGATTCCAGCGTGCTGGACTCGGAGACCAGGAGCGGGTCCTTCCGGCAGGAGGTCGTCGAGGACTTGGTGGCTGGGCTGCAGCGCCCGAGCAAGAGCTTCTCGGAGACCACCTTCCGGACGATATCAGGAGCTTCAGTGAGTGCTAATTTATCCTCTGCCAGGACAGGCAACCCCTGTGTGTCCCTTGCTGGTGAAATGCAGGAGCCTGCTGCCACATTTGAGAGTACCGCCTCATTTGCCGCTGTGCCCTTGCAGCCGGTGCCGCGGGGGTCAGGGCCACTCAATACATTCTTGTCAGGGCCGCTGGAGAGAGGATTTGCGTCTGGGCCGCTGGACAAAGGTGCTGGGTTCATGTCCGGGCCATTGGATAAGGGAGTCTTCATGTCAGGACCTATTGACAGTGGCAACAGAAGCAACTTCTCAGCACCGCTTTCATATGGTCGGAGGAAGGCTGGTCTCGGACAGCTTGTACGTAGCATTAGCAGACCGATGAAAAGTGCATTGTCAAGAACATTTAGCAGGAACTCACAAGGTCTTGGTTGGGTCCAAAAGTTTCTGTTGCATCCTATGGCTCAACTGGCTTGGTCGAGGGACGCAAAGTGCAGGTCAGAAGGTTCACAAAATGGGTTGGAAGCTGGGCTACCTGAGACTGAGTATAGTGTGACAAGGAACCTGCAGTGGGCCCATGGCAAGGCAGGCGAAGATAGGGTTCATGTTGTTCTATCAGAAGAGCAGGGTTGGTTGTTTATTGGAATTTATGATGGATTCAGTGGCCCTGATGCACCGGACTTTCTAATGAGCAACCTATACAAGGCCATTGATAAAGAACTGGAAGGACTACTCTGGGTTTACGAAGACAGCCCCGAACGGAGTGCTCATGTATCTACTCTTGCAGAGGGTGAGTCAATTGCGGCTTCTCTGGATCCTCCTGATGGTGACGGCATTCAGTTCCAGATTGACAACGAGAAACCAGAACAACTTGCTAATTCTGATAAAAATAATGTATCCAGTGGGAAGATATGTGATGAGGGTGCTTTGCAAGATCAGCCAGCCGGTGGGCAAAGAGATTTAGCATCGGAGGTTTTAAGTAATCAGAAGTTGGATGCTGTTGAAATAGTAGAGGAAAAAGCAGGAGCCGATTTAGGAAGTAATCTCCGAAGTATAGAATCTCATAACTCTAGCAGAGGCCTTTCAAATACAGATGTAAACACTAGCTGTACCTGTGCATCGGAAAACAGTACTTATTGTAATCAAGATGTCAAATCATTGAAAGAAAGCAGAAAGAGCAAGAGCCTTTTCGAGCTACTTGATATGGAGTTGCTGGATGAATATAATAGAAGTATATCTAAGTCGTCACCAGAGGGAAGGAAAAGGAGGAGCTTGTTCAATATGCAGGCAGGCACTGCAGAAGAAAGCTCTAGGGACGTAGCCAAACTCTCCAGGTGTCTGTTGGCAGCAACTGGAGAATGTTATGATGATTTTGAGAATCGTGAAAGTTCAAGGCAAGGTGATAGTGTGCTTGGCATAGATCCAAAAGAGTGTAATGAGTGTTCAATTTCTTCATCTTCGTCAGTGCACAAGCAAATTATGGGAAGATATCTGTTTGGGTCAAAGTTGAGGAAGATGTACAAGAAGCAAAAATTGTTGCAGAAGAAGTTTTTCCCTTGGAATTACGATTGGCATCGAGATCAACCTCATGTAGATGAAAGTGTTATTAAGCCTTCGGAAGTTACTAGGAGATGCAAGTCAGGACCAGTAGATCATGATGCTGTATTGAGGGCAATGTCACGGGCACTTGAAACCACAGAGGAAGCCTACATGGAAATAGTGGAAAAGGGGCTTGATAAGAACCCAGAGCTTTCATTGATGGGTTCATGTGCCCTCGTGATGTTGATGAAGGACCAGGATGTATATGTTATGAATCTTGGAGATAGCCGAGTTATCTTGGCACAGGATAATGATCAGTACAATAACTTAAGCATCTCGAAAGGTGATTTAAGATATCAAAACAGGTCAAGGGAGTCACTTGTCTGTGTCGAACTTGATAGGATATCAGAGGAATCGCCAATGCATAATCCTAACAGCCACCTAAGCAGCAATATGAAAACTAAGGAACTGTCTATTTGTAAATTAAAGATGAGAGCAGTACAACTGTCAACTGATCATAGCACAAGTGTTGAGGAGGTATGCATTCTGATAAACAATTGTTACTATTCCTTCTTATTAGCATCTGTTGTCCTGCACAATTTTGACATATTGATTTGAGTTCAGCTACAATTATGTAGATTTTAGCAGGTCCTTTATTATCTTTGTTTTTTCCCCTCCCGAGAGAATCTTAGTAGAATATAGTGATTAGTTAATATGGTTTGTTTGACAGTGATACTACAAAAATGTTCCCCTCTTGATGTGATGATCTGTTGTAAATTTGATGGCATTTATTACCTTATAGTTTGCATCACATCATAAATACCTTAGATTTTACTTGATAATGTAACTTCATGATAATAATTGGTTTTAAAGTTAGTCCCGGGTACTTCAGCTAACAGGAAGTCAATAATTGAGGAAATCATTTTGGGAAACAACAAAGGATGACCTGGTCTTTACATACTATTCTTTATGCTGGTCAACAAGATCAAAGCTTTCCAGCAACATCACATGTCAAAAACGAGTTGACTATAAACTTAATTTCTTATTCCAGACTATATATATATATATATATATATATATATATATATATATATATATATATATATATATATATATATATATATATATATATATATATATATATATATATCACACACACACACACATACATGGAAATGCAGTGCACCTATATCTTGGTGTTAATCTCAAGTCAAGCTGCATCCAAGCAGGCTTGAACTTTTCTGAGTTATACATAACTGTTGAATGCTGAGGCCATCAGAGCTTGGCCTAGGCTGGTTGGTTGAGCTTTGGCATGCAAGTTGAGCTATGCTGGGAGTACCAAATAAGTTCTGAGATATGTATTGTTCTATTGTGGCTGTCAAATTCATTAACATTTTCATTTTCCCAATATAACAAATGCAGTTTCAGATTGACTGACTGAACGAAACTCTGATACATATTAGTTATTTATAAATATTTTTTTATGGTACACCACTTTCACAAGGATTGTACACTATTTATGATCTAATGGATAGGATTTTTCATGGTGACCTATTATCTTCAGAGATGTAATAGATCACCTATGATTACTAATTAAGTAATAATCTATTTTCATCTTAATATCATATCATTTAATGCAAAAGAAAATAACAATTTTGGAATAAACAAATTGTTTTTATAGGGAAAAGTATTTTGCGAAAATTAGTGCCCATTGAACATGGGTGTAACAAACAAAACTAATTGTGTCATGGCATACAGCGTATGTACCACCAGACTTGCCATGATCCATGATCATGATAGACAAATACGCAAAGCACATAGAACAACAAAATGTGCAAACTTTGGTACTATTTGATGTATGATATGTGGAACCTGTGACACCCACTTGTTTTATATAAAAGGAAATACATTAAAATGGAGCACATCATTCACAAATTGTATACCGATAAAAATGGAAAAATGATAGCACAAATCTGTCCATGCTGAGTAGTTTCACACCCAACATCCGCATATGATTGTGTCGTCCCACTAGTATGTCAAGGAATCCAATCAATATCATTTAAAACATTCCTTGTATGCCCACGACCTGTTAACCGAAGGTAGCAAGCTAAACCTTTCTTTACCCAAATTAATACTTAGTAATGAACAGTTAGGATCTATCCATGCCTCTTATCTGTATACAAGTTTGAGGTGTACCCTAATATAGTTCTATTTATAAACTAGGCAAAATTGGATACAGTACACATACTTTGTGGTATTTGCTCCAGAACACTAGTTTTTCGTGCCTTTGCCAGAACATACTACTAAAATGTTGTTATTTGCTCTAGGGACAATGAGGCCAATATAACATGATTTCCGGCTGTTTGAGGAGAGATAACGGTGAGGAAATGTCCATATTGCCCTTTGGAATCAGACCATCTCTCTTTTCCCCCTCTATCCATCCCCCCTCTCTCTCTCTCCATCTTTCTAGGCCATCTCGCGTTCGTGCCTGAGGCCATGAGGTCCGACATCCTGCACCATGAGCACACGGTGGCCGTAGCCCCATTTACCTCAACTCCATCTCCGGCAGCCGTACCTCCCCCTTCTCCACGCACGTCGGCGGTTGCCCCTACCTCTGCCTTGCTCCTACAACCAGATGTGGCCACGGTGGGCTCCGCCACCGATCCCAATCGTCCTCGCCATCCTCACTGTGTCCCAGAGTTGCCGCCACCTTTCCCACCCACCTCAGTGCGTGCCACCATCAATCCAGCGATGGACAAGGCGGAGGCGGGTTCTGCATGCGCTGCCGCGTTCGCGAGGTGGTGCATCCAAATCTGGACAACCTCTCCTACGGTCATCATTCTCAGCGCCGGCTTCTTCCACAACAGCAACCAGCGACCAGCATCTGCGCCCACATCATACCGGCGTCTTCCCAATTTGTGCTGTAATTTTCTTCTCAATTAGAGGCATTTGTCTGCTTGATCTTTTATCTTTTGTTTAGAAAGATTTCGTGGTTCTCGTAATTGATTGTATTGGATGGATTGATGCAATTAATTTTCTTGTTCATTCGATCCTTCTAAATGGCAAGAACAAGATGTTGATAGTAATTGTGGTGATAGACTGATGGCGGTCATGGCTAGTTGCTACTGGTAGTAGTGTGCTGTAGCTGGGGTCGCTGATGTGAGAGAGCGAGCTCCAGCAAGGTCACAGTGTCTCTGGTGAGTTAGGGCAGTGTGGTGGGTAGGGCTAGTTCATGGCAACGGGAACAATGCACAGGGAGAGAAGGCATGGAAGAAGATATGAGGAAGAAGATGGTGTTGTAAGCACTGACATGTGGGCCAAATTTGTAGGGTTTAGGGGCACCAGCCGTCATTTACAAAATTCTTTCTCCAACTAGCAAAAATTATATTTTATTGGCCCCAGTTTCCCAGAGTAAATAGCCACCTTGTTGTAGTGTGTTCTGGCAAAGGCACAAAAAACTAGTGTCCTAGAGCAAATGCCATAGATTATGAGTGTCATGTAGCCCATTTTACCTATAAACTAACACTTCTGTAAGAGGTAATGAATCATATTCCATTTTTCAGTGGCACGTAAGCAATAAGCATTAGTATCTTATTTTACTCCCCCTCTGCAAGGGTCCACATATTATCGTTTCAGCATCTAGAGACCTTATTTCTCACTAGTACTTCACCCTGCTAAATGTCAAATCTTTGGATTCACAAGTGCCACCTTAATAATACTTTGGTCCTCTGTTTTCCATCTGCAGTACGTATCTCTCTTGATACTTAGTTTGCTACTTTGCTTAATAATGAAATATAATAGCTCGACTTACAGTTTCACCTTCTGAAAGAGATTACCTGAAATTTTCTTGGTTCGAGATGATAGTTGAATTAATAAGTGGATTGTTTTTCCAAACCAGACATGTTCTTTGGAAGGGTGTCCTGATGTGCTGTTGATTTCATCTTGATATGGATGAAATAAGGCATCTTTCATCTACTAGAAATTCCTTGGAATGAAATCAGCTTTTATTCTGCAACTTGGTAGTGGAACAGGATGTGAAACAGGGAACCTTTACAAATTTGCATTCATAAAGTCACGCTTACCAATCTATCTTGTAGTCTACTACACTGATGATGATGATGATTCTTTTGTCAGTCTCACAGTTCATTTGATGATTGTGCTCTGCAGGAAATCTTGAGGATTAGGGCAGAACATCCTGATGACCCTCAAGCTGTATGTAATGATAGGGTGAAAGGACAGTTGAAGGTTACTAAAGCATTTGGTGCAGGCTTTTTAAAGAAGGTAGCTTTATAGAATTTTTATGCCCATTGATAGTAATTTGTCCAACTTCTTTATGTCAAACAATGATGTGCCTAGCCTCCCTATTTTTATTGACTACTGCAATTACCATTTCAATATAGAATTATGGGTAGTGATGTGCTTATCATGTCAGAAGTACTGTATCCGTGAATTAACGGGGATTGGTAGATATGTTTAATTGAGTCTACAGTAAGAACTGTACGGGTTCCATTTCCCTTGGTATATGCACGAGGAAAAGGCCAAAGATTGGTGAAATTTGTATAAGAGTGTGCATATAAATTTGACCAATAATTGACCTAAACATCATAACCTCCTATCTTCTTTCATTGTGCTTTGAAACAAAACAGAGGGGATCTATCATACATATATTACAACTGAAGCTTTGCTTTTCACATACGTCCAGGGCATTATATTGAAAAACATAACTTTTAGTATCAGTATTTTGATTGAAGGGCAATAATAAGAGGGTAACCCTGCTAGTCAAACAATTAAGGATGAATGTATATTTTATTTCTTTTAAGGCATTAATTCCTTTTAAAAAAACTCCCAAGTATATTTTTTTATGTCTTTTTGTTCTTTAACAGTAATCCTGGTATATGATGACATATTTGTAATCTCAATATTTTCCAGTGACATGTTTATATGTGTGGGAAGATTCTATTGAGATACTTGAATGGAATATTCTATTGTGCAATTAGCTGAGATATCTTCTTTGCCTATCGCAGCCAAAATTTAATGATGCGCTACTTGAGATGTTTCGCATTGACTATGTTGGAACATCAGCGTATATCAGCTGCAACCCTGCTGTCCTTCACCATCACCTCTGCTCAAATGATCGGTTTCTTGTCCTGTCCTCAGATGGACTGTATCAATATTTCAGCAATGACGAGGTAGTTTCGCATGTTGCATGGTTTATGGAAAATGTACCAGAGGGAGACCCTGCTCAATACCTTGTAGCTGAGCTTCTTTGTCGTGCAGCAAAAAAGAATGGTAAGTTCTGCATTCATACATTCTAAACTGTACCACTGGCATTTATCCATGTAATCAAACTAATGTAGAAGTAGATTTATTGTGATCCTGGATATCTAGTAACACATTCTGTGAACTATGCTGATGAAATACTCGATTCCTATATTGCAGTTAGATAATGTGTAGTCATTACTGCTTACTTTCATCTACTATTGTGGTTGACTTTTGTCATAGCATTATTCATAACATATCTACTCATTCTGTTTGCTGTACGAAATACTTCTGATTTTCTATAACCTTCAGTGCTGATCTTGTGTCCTTTGACCCCTTCCTGGTCTTGGTACTGGATTACTGATAAAGACATTGTGCATGCCGTAACTCTGTTGAATTATGGAAACAATTTGTAGGTTTGTTTTTTGGAAGCAATTCTCTGACATGATCCTGTGTTAATATTATTTTGTAACTAGTGTATCCTACTGGTAGGGGCGTTCAAATTTCATTGAATTATGAACCTTGGATGTGACCACCTTATGTAAGCGGTCTTCCATAGAGTTGAATTGTAAGCTTCCATCGATCCCCAAATCCTTTTAAGTACGTTGCACCATGCACATATTGCAGGCGTTAGTTCTCAAATTGGTCTCACACGACTGATTTCCCTAAATTCTATCTTAGTAGCTTCCAAGACAGGTTATTCCAAAACTAACCATTTTTTGTTGTGTGTTGAATAATGCATGCAGGGATGAATTTTCATGAGCTGCTGGATATCCCCCAGGGTGATCGCCGAAAATACCATGATGATGTTTCTGTTATGGTAATTTCCCTTGAAGGCCGAATATGGCGATCTTCTGGTTGAGTGTCCAGACACCACTTGGTCTGTTCCTTGCAGCCTCGCTTAGCGTAGTGAATTCTTAGTCAGGAAAGGCATCATTTGTCTTGTTCATTGTCTTTAGTTTTTCAGTACTTGCTCAAATTTTCATCAGGCAATCCATGGGCCTTTTCTGTCACATTAGATTTGCGGTGCATGCTTGGCCAGTCCAACGTTGAGTTATACAGGCTTCTTTTTTTCTTATTAGGAGAGAACTTTTCTTTTTTGGCGGGGATTCCTTTTCCGTGTGCCCTTAAGTTTCCTTTTTTGCGTTTTGTGTGTATTTCTTTTTGCTGCTTTATTTGGTATTTCCTTTGCAAATGGGTTTAGGGCATACGTGTTCATGCAATACAACTGGTAGCAGATGGGTGAGTTTTACAAGGTAATTCCTTCTGTAATAGACCCTTTTTGGCAAATATGGGTTGGATACCTTTTTTTAAAGGCTTGGGTTGGAGACTTGGAGTTGTATTATATAGCAGCCTTAAATTTGGGATAGCCAGCCATTCAAGCTCTCTTTTATGTGCTACTTTGGCTATTTAATCTGTAACCTTGCTTGTTTGTACTAAACAAGGTTTGATCACAGTCAGTGTTGCCGTCGAGTCATGCATGCCGCTCCGGCATATGGCTGGCCTCTCCGGCGCCGGAGTTGGAAAAAGGAGAGGAGAGCAGAAGGGCTGGCCGGTGATAGGGAGTAGGGATGGAAATGGATCAGATATGATCGAATAGTCTTAAATATGAATACGAATCCATATTTTTAAAATGAATATGAATTTGAGTATTCTCGAATACGAATTAAATATCGTAACGAATTTGAATCGAATATGTACTTAATTTGGTTGAATACGAATATCCTCTTATAATTTTTATAACAAATCTTGGTAGAATAAATTTATGTAACTGGTCGTTGGGTCGACTGGTTGGTATAGAAAACAGATTGAACACGAATCGAATAGTCTCGAATACAAATATGCATACCAAAATTCTCAAATATGGATACGGATATTGTTCAATATGAATATTTTCGAATATAGATTTTGTTTATCACATTCGTATTTTTTCGGATATGAATATCGAATAAAATGGATTATCTGTTACAGTTTATAGCTGTTGACCTTCTGGTAAGTCTGTCTTTAGTTCTAATAGAGGTGGAGAGTGTCTTTAGTCCTAATAGAGGTGGAGAGAGAGAGAGAGAGGGGGACCCTAATCCTAATAGGGGTGGAGAGAGAAAGAAGGGCTAGAAGGGGCCTAGCTCACCTCATAATCTTAAAATTTCTATTGCGGTCCATCGATTTTTAATGAATTTCCTTTGCATTAGTACTTTTTCGTCCCATTCATCAAATATCATTACATTATACCGCTTATTCGTCCCCCAATCTAAATTTCTAGTTCTGCCCTTACGTCCCAAGGCACCATACTTGTGTAAATAGTAGGGATGTTCGCATCACACCTTCCCTCTAGGCCTCCAGTCCTGTCTCCAGTATTTTGGCACCTATCCGCTTAATCAAGTCTCAATTTTCTGGAATTTTTTCGCATGTCTGAAGCTTAAAAACCTGTTTCAGCGTTGGCGCCTCTTCGTTCATTTTCTTTGCTCCAATGTTTGGAACCTAATCCAGACTTCCCGTCCACAACATGGGAGATGCTCTGACATTACCGATTCATGGAGGCACTATTGACTCGTGTAGCAGCACCCCACCCTCCTGCTGCTCCAGGAGTCAGCCTTGGAGATTTTCTCCAGACTCGACCCCCTACTTTTGCTAAGGCCACAGGTCCTTTGGATGCTAGTGACTGGTTGGTGGAGATAGGAAAAAAGTTAGATACTGTGGGATGTACCAATGAGGAGAAACTCCGATATGCAACACATCAGCTGACTGGACCTGCAGCCGCATGGTGGCTTACCTATACTCGTAACAGAGTTAGCGAACAGCCTATTACATGGGAGGAGTTTCAGCATAGATTTACAGAAACCCATGTCCCTACTGGCAAACTAGAGTTAAAGAAGAGGGAATTTCGAGCTCTGACCCAGGGGAACAAAAGAATGATCGACTATCTTAGCCAATTTAATGATCTTTCCCGCTATGCTACCACCGATGTAGATACTGAGGAGAAAAAAATAGATCGATTCAAGGAAGGCATGAATCCTTATTTTAAGATGCTTCTGTTTATCCACAAAATTACTGAGTTCCAGGATCTGGTAAATAGAGCTATTATTTTAGAAAGTGAGCACTCCAACCTTAGTGAAGAAAGGAGGAAGAAAGCAAGAACTAATCAGCGCGCCCCATCCGGAAATAAATTCCGCTCTTCCTCACATTCCTCCAACCCACCCAAATATGGGCCTCCAAAACCCAAACTACCTATCAGAGACCAGTAGCTATCACCATTAGATGTGCTAAGTGCGGATTTGGTCATCTCACCAAAGACTGCTTGAAGGGAACTGATGCATGTTTCAACTATGGAAAACCAGGACACCGTAAGATTGACTGTTCTTACCCTCAGAAGACTTCAGGACAAGCCCTACCTCCTACTAATGTACCTCGCCTAATAGCTGCAGCACCTTATCAGAATGTCAGGCAAAATCCTGCTAAGGTCACTCAAAATGTTTCAGCTAGCACTGGGAAGGGAGGAACTGCTAGACTCACTCATGTGACCGCTGAACAAGTGGGAGAAGCTACTGATGTGGTTTCGGGTACGATTTTAATTCCACCATCCTTGGGTACTCTTTTGTTTGATCCAGGGCGACGCATTCATTTATTTCCCGGAAATTTTTGGAAGGGAATAAATTGCCATATGAACCTCTAAATAAAGCCATGGTAGTGAGTACGCCAGCAGGCGTGATAGAGGTATCATCCATAAGAAAGGGCCAAGCTATTATTATTCAGAACACCAAATTTCTAGCTGACCTTTATGTCATAGACCTGAGTGGTCTAGAAATAATTCTGGGCATGGATTGGTTATCCGCTAATGGAGTGAACATAGATTGTGAATCTAAAAGTGCTTCCATTAGAAAGCCAGATGGGACTAGATTGACGTATGTGGGGGTATGAAAGTTGCGACAACAACCCATTCCTAGTCTAGCTAGCATGCAAAAGAAGGAACTCTAGGATGTACCTATGGTAAAAGAATTCCCAGATGTCTTTCTAGAGGAATTACCAGGGATGCCTCCGGATAGAGACATAGAGCTAGCTATAGATTTGATTCCAGGCACAACACCTATTTCCAAGAGACCATATTGAATAAATCCCAAGGAAGTAGGTGAATTAAAGAAACAGTTAGATGAACTGCAAGAAAAAGGATTTATTAGAGAAAGCACTTCGCCATGGGGGGCTCCAGTGCTATTTGTAGAAAAGAAGGATGGTAGCTTGAGGCTTTGCACAGATTACAGAGAGCTAAACAGTATCACAATCAAAAATAAATATCCACTTCCCCGGATAGATGATCTGTTTGACCAGCTCAAAGGAGCGAAAGTGTTTTCAAAAATAGACCTCAGATCAGGGTATCATCAAATCAAAATCAAACCCCCTGACATTGAAAAGACAGCCTTTGTCTCTAGGTATGGACATCATGAGTACACCATTATTCCATTCGGCCTAACCAATGCCCTAGCCATTTTCATGAATCTCATGAACAAAATATTCATGAAATACCTTAATGAGTTTGTCGTTGTCTTTATTGACGATATTCTAATCTATTCGAAGAATGCAGAGGATCATAGCCATCACCTTACCATTGCCTTAGAAATTCTTCGAGAAAATCAGTTGTTTGACAAGTTTAGTAAATGTGCTTTTTTGTTGGATCAAGTGGCCTTCCTAGGCCACATTATCTCAGGCCGAGGGATTGAGGTTGACCCTGCCAAAATCAAAGCTGTAACCACTTGGGATCAACCTACCAATGTAAAAGGTATCCGTAGCTTTCTCGGATTTGCTGGCTACTACCGTAGGTTTATAAAGGATTTCTCACATATTGCCAACCCTCTCACTAAACTCCTGAGGAAAGAAACACCTTTTGTATGGAGTGAGAGTTGTGAGCGGAGTTTCCAAGCGTTAAAGCAAAGACTAACCGCTGCCCCTGTTTTAGCATTGTCAGAAGATGGGGTAGATTATGTCGTGTATTGTGATGCCTCTAAACATGGATTGGGAGGTGTGCTGAAGCAAAAAGAAAGAGTCATTGCTTATGCATCTAGACAATTAAGGCCCCCATGAAGTCAACTATCCTACTCATGATTTGGAATTAGGAGCAGTGGTGTTTGCATTGAAAATATGGAGAAACTACTTGTATGGATCCAAGTGCATTTTGTTTAGTGACCATAAGAGCCTCAAATATATTTTCACTCAGAAAGAATTAAATATGAGGCAAAGAATATGGCTTGAACTAATCAAAGACTATGATTTAACCATTAATTACCATCCTGGAAAACTAACGTAGTAGCAGATGCCCTCAGTCGAAAAGTGGAGTGCCATCAGGCCACTTTGGAAAATCCTATTTCTGCGATAACACAAGAGTTAGCCAAAATGAGAATAGAAGTCAAAGCATCTACAACTCAGGCCACCATAGCAGCCATGACCTTTCACCCAACCTTGTTAGATCAGATTAGAGAGAAGCAGATGTTGGATTCTTTTATTAAGGAAGAAACCCGAAGGATCAAAGAAGGACAGCCATCAGAATTCCGTCTAGATGACCAGGAAACCCTATGGCGCCAAAATCGGATCTGTGTACCGAAGGATGATAATATTAAGGAAACTATCCTACGAGAAGCCCATGACACTCCCTATACTATCCACCCTGGAGGAACGAAGATGTATAGGGACTTAAAGGAAAATTTCTGGTGGGCTAACATGAAAAGGGAAATAGCATTGTATGTCGGCCAGTGTGACTCTTGTCAGAAAATTAAAGCGAAACATCGTGGCGGCAGGATCATTGAAACCCTTAGAAATTCCAGAATGGAAATGGGAAGATATTTGTATGAATTTTATTACTGGTTTACCTGTGACCCTTAAAAAGAAAGATGCTATTTGGGTTATAGTGGACCACTTGACAAAATCAGCCCATTTTATTACCATCAACCAAAAATATTCAGTGGACAAATTAGTAGAGCTATATATAGAAAGGATTATTTTTCAGCATGGAATACCCAAGACTATCACCTCAGATAGAGGATCAGTTTTTACCTCTGGATTTTGGCAAAGCTTGCACAAAGCATTGGGTAGTAAATTAAATTTTAGTACTGCATATCACCCCCAAACGGATGGTCAAATGGAACGAGTGAATCAGATCCTCGAAGATATGTTGAGAGCATGTGTGTTGAATTTTGGAGGTTTGTGGGATAAATATTTGCCACTTGCAGAGTTTGCATATAACAATAGTTACCAAGCTAGTATTCAGATGGCACCGTATGAGGCTTTGTATGGACGGAAGTGTCGATCCCTAGTATGTTGGTATGAAATAGGAGAAAGACCCCTGATGGGACCAGAATTAGTGAGAGAAAATGATGAGAAAATCCAAGTCATCAGAGAAAGACTTAAAATAGCACAGAGCAGACAAAAGAGCTATGCGGACCAACGCAGGCGAGACATTCACTTTGAAGTTGGAGATTACGTATATCTTAAGGTTTCACCACTGCGGGGAGTCCACCGGTTCGGAGTGAAAAGAAAGCTAAGTCCTAGATATGTCAGACCTTTTCGGATTTTACAACAAAAAGGAGCCTTAGCATATCAGTTGGAGCTTCCTGCACAACTATCCAGGATACATAATGTTTTTCATGTTTCACAACTTCGGAAATGTTTACGTGAGCCTTCTCAACACTTGACGGATTTAAACATACCCCTCCAAGCGGATTTAACATACGAAGAATGCACAGTGAAAATTTTAGAGACAGAGGACCGACGGTTAAGGAATCGGACTATTCGTTTTTGTAAGGTCCTTTGGAAAAATCACTCGGTGCGCGAAGCTACATGAGAGAAAGAAGAGGAATTGCGCGAGTCCTATCCTAACCTGTTCAAGCAAAGATCCGATTCCGCGGACGAAATCGCCTAAAGGGGGGAAGGCAGAAAGAACCCTAATCCTAATACCCTGATTAAGTAAGCAATCAGCAGTAATTATTAATTTATGCATTAATCATTGTGAGCATTCATCTCATTAACTCCACTGCAATTTGAGCACAAATTGAAATCTCATGAGTGCATAACATTTCATCAAACTCTATTGCAATTCGAAATACAAAATGAATTTACATATTGCAATGCATTCAATCGAAATATTTTACAAATAAGATTACAATTGAATTATATGTTAGCAATTGCATCAAATATATTAATTACAATATATTTACAAAAATGAATTATAAAAGAGAAAGGATTTGTGTATCTTCGTGGTTGCGGGGTGAGAACCGATTGGTGCCTTCGTCCATTGCCTGCAATTAGATTGCCATTAGTCCGACCAAACCTGTTTTCTTTAGTAACTAGAAAACTAGATAGCTAGCAATCCAAGGGAGAATAATTAAAGGCAATGAAGAAGTGGATTGCCGTCAGTTGCCCTTGGGCTGCGAGGGCCAGTGCGAGACTGTCTTAGAGACTTCCCAGATCGTCCCGGGCCGGTCGGCACCTCTCGTCTCTGTGGGTGTCATCACTTGGCAATTCGAGAAACCAAAACCCAGAAACTTACCTCAGCCCAAAAAGAACCCACAAATATACACATTCATTCCAGCCCATTTCTTTCAGCCCACAGAAGCAAGGAAACATTTAACCTGAAGCCCACAAAGCCCACCTTTATGCCCCGTTATTTTTAGCCCAAAGGCACATGTAAAGCCCTTTTTAGCCAGCCCATCCCGTGTTGCACAGTGACCAAACCATCCTTTGGACCAGAGGACATTCAACACAGGAACACAAGACTCAGAAAGAGATAAGCGCAAGGACGCAGCCAGTTGCTCCCAGTCGATGCAAACCCAGAAGGGACTAGCTCAGAAACAACCTCCCCCCCTCAAAAGTTCATTGTATCTACTCCCTGCATACCACAAGCACTACCATCGCACACACAGTCACAGGAACTCCACAAGCCGAAGGTAAGAACCACCACCACCAGCACAACTACCTTTTGCCACCAAATGCACTTCCAGCTAGAGGCCAGAAGATGAAGGTCCAGGACAACCCCAGCAGCTAGAAGGAAGAAGCTACGAGGAGGAGAAGGCGACCACTACCAACACAAACATCCAGCAACGGGGACCAAGGAGCCAAAAAGGGAAACATCCAAGAAGGGACCACCGCAAGTCGACCACAGTTGGCGCAGACCAATCCACGTCTTCTTCCACCGATAGCGACCACGTGAAGCAGATCCTGCAACCCTCGACCCCAACCTTCCCTTTCCAGCCCGACAGCAAGTAGGTCCCCCACCATCTTCCCCTGGATCCACCACCCCATAGGCTTAGTATTCATCAAAAAGAAACCATCAAGCATGTGAGGTAGATTAAATAGTTTGAACTCCCTGTTGGACCCGAGGCCGTGGCAGCCGTGCAGCGTAGGTGAGTGAGCCTAGGGCCCAGATCCGGCTGGATCCGGGCCGGCCGAGAGAGAGGAGTACAGAGGGGGAGTGAGGCGGCCGGGTTGTGGAGAGAGAGAGGAGGACCGACGGTGGAAGAGATGGCGTGGTGGAGAGGAGCCGAGCGGCGTCGGGGATAGAGGGAAGGAGGTAGGGGGAATAGAGAGGGGAGAGGAGGGGATAGACCGGTGGAGAGGCGGCGGCGTCGGTGAGGCGGCGCAGGCGGTAGGGGTAGAGGCGGCGACGGAGAAGAAGAGGGGAGAGAAGTGAGGTGCGCCGACGGTGGAAGGAGAGAAGAGAGAGCAAGGGGGAAGCGCAGGGGTAGAGAGGAGCCAATAGAGAGAGAGAGGAGGCGCAGGAACCAGAGAGGGGAGGCAGAGAAAAGGGGAGCCAGGGAGGCCGGTTGGGCCGCGCGAGCGCACGCAAGAGGCCGTGGGCCAGAAAAGAGTTGGGATTATTAGCTTCAATTTCGATTTTCAGGCTTTTGATTATTTCTCAAGATCTTTTCTATGGCTGCAATTTAGGTTATCTCAAGAACAATTTCAACTAGATATTTTAGTTAATAAAATTTCAATGATTAGATTCTTGAATGGTAAAGTTGTGTATATATGTATATATATGTGTGAGAACTCATATATATATATATATACATGTATATATATACACGTATATATATACACGTGTATATACACACGTGTGTATATACACGTGTATATATACACGTATATATACACACGTGTGTATACACACGTGTGTATACACACGTGTGTATATATACGTGTGTATATATATACATGTATCTATATATATATATACATGTATAGACACATGTGTATATATATACATGTGTGTATATATATATGTATATACGTATGTGTGTATAGGTATATTTAGAGGAGGGAAAACAAATTTCTTAAAATTATTACTATAGTAAATACCTATTTTAAGTTTAGCTTCGGCATTGCAGAATCCGAGCCAACGCACGTCGCGGGGGCGAAACCACTTTTTATTGATTCCAGTTCACGCTACGACTCAGGCAAGTTTTATTTTGATCATGCACCTAGTTATGTCAAATGTATACAGTATTTTTTGAACGACTGTTTTATGTATATTTAAATGCATGAAAACTGTTTTAGGAGAAAGAGAAGAAATGCGCTAGTATAGATGTAAGCAAGAAAGAGTAAGAAAGAAAAGAGAAAGAGAAAGAGAAGAAGAAAGAGGAAAGAGAAAGAGCAAGAGAAGAAGCTAGGATCCGTGGTTCTGCTGAGAAGAGCAGCAGAGCTACGAGTATATATATATATATATATATATACGTATAGATGTAATTATAGTGGGTAAAGGGGTTCAGGGAAAGGATGCAGAATGGCCAGGCGGACCCCTTTACATATGGCTATGATGTAAGAACTTACCACGTTTTTACTTGGATTGGGAACCGTAAATAACGTACCAACCAATCTCATGTTTCGGACGGGCAGAGATCAGTATCCCGTTACGTTAACCAGTCCACCACATAGGGTAAGCACGAGGAGGAGTGTTGGAGCTGGGAGCCGGTCCATCCAAACACTATTAGAAATCGGTGGAGCCCAAGCGAGCGACTTGGTACACCAATGGATAATAGATGGGCTGGTGGATGGAGTAACGTAATCGGAGAAATGTTCTATACTTTGAGTCTGATTCCACACCTAAGGCAGTGTGGAAAGCCTTGTTCAGAAAGGTTCAGACTAGTTTTGGGTACAGTGGTACAAGTCTGCGCAGTGCCTAAATCATGAATCCATGCCAGTTCACTGGATTATGGACTACGGTGATCACAAGGGATCTTGCCTCACCGGGTGTGAGAATAGAAAGTTTTTATAATCACAAGATGACAGCTATTTTGGGTAAGGGTATTTTAGGAATAAAAAGATTAGAATATGGATTTAAGGACATGAGAGGCATACAATGCACTTTGCTAATATTATGCTTGCTGAGTACCGTGTTACTCACCCTTGCTATTAATTTCCTTTGTTAGACCCCGTTCCACTCGAGGAAGCTTACGAGCAGGGTGAGGAGGGGTCAGGTTCCGCAGAACAGGCAGGAGAGGAGGATGACGGCAGCGAGGAGCCTGGCGAGGTGGACCCCGTATACTTCGGCTGGGACGAGTAGAAGGCCCAGCGGAGCGGGCGAGAGAGCCCTGGGGTACTAGTCATACTTTTGTAAAACCAGACTTTAAGCCCTATGGCAACTGCTGTAATAAAGAGGACTGTATCTATATTATTGTTCTGCTGCGCTACTCTCGTAAAGGCTTATTATTTGTCGGAGCAATGTCTTACTGATCAGGCAAATAGTAATCCGTATGCCACGCGTGATTATCCGAGGGATAATTATGTGGGGGCCTCACATAGTAGTGTCCATCTGGTCTGGTCTCTGCCACTGTTATTGTGGTATCATCCTAATGGCGACTCCGCGTTCTAAATGACAATTGGCAATGATGCGATTGTTAGATATGTATTACCCTATTATATAAGAGATTTTCTATATGTATGCTAAATATGTACGTGCATATATATTGGCCTACTGGCCTCATAATGAATACAAGCGCTGGGTTAGGGGATTCTCGTTAGGGACCGCTGCTGCTAGATCGTCTTCTCCAGCCGCAGTCGCACCTGGCTCTTCCCCCATTGCACTCGTCTTCTTGGCAGCCGTTAGGCGAAGAAAGTAGGCTTTGAGACCACCGTCGCCTGGCTTTGCCTCTTGAGTTTGTTGCCTTCTTCCGTCACCGTCTAGATCGTCCAGATCCAGTTCTTTCGCCGATCGGCCGACGGGACTCTCCACCATCTACGCAGCCGAGCTTCATCCAAGCTGCAGTCGCCCAAATCCATGCCCGTCTGGTCGAGATCTCCACCAACATCACCGTCCCTAGTCACCAGTGTTCCATCGGTCTACGCAGGCGAGTTCCATTCGAACCACCGCTACCCGTATCCACGCCCGTCCGGCCGAGATCGCCATTGGTGTCGTCAGCCCCGGTCACCAGTCTCTCTCTCCCGATCGACGGGTTGGAGCTGAGGTCCATCTGGGCCACTGCCGCCCGATCCATGCCGTTCGGCCGAGATCGCCACCGGCATCGCTGGGCCCAGTTGTCGGTCTCTCTCTCCCAAGATGTCGGGCTGTTTGGCTTGTGATGGTTGGTCTCGGTCGGTTTTAACCGAGCCGGTTGAGTAAAAGTAAAGGTAAAAAAGAAAAGAAAAAAGAAAGAAAGAGAAAGAGAAAGAGAAAAAATATCTTATTTTGCAAGCACCGTTTCTGTTCCTCGTTATCCGGTGTTATTTGATGGTCTCAATTATCAGGACTGGTTTCAACACATGCACCTCTACATACGTGGTCAGCGTCTTTGGGAGTTTCTTACTGGTGAGTTGCCTTGTCTGTCTCGCTCTACTCCACTTGTTGAGCCTGTACTTCTGAAGAATTATTCCAAAGACGTTCGTGCAAAGGCATGTGAGACTTTTGAGAATGCTATAGAGACTTTTCAGACTCAGTATGTTATTTACAAGACATGGATCGATGAGGATGCTTGTGCTTCTGCTATTCTGGTTGCTAGCATGGAGGTGCATTTCACTGGTGATGTTGTTGGTCTGGCTTCTACACAGGCGATGTGGGTGCATCTGCGCAACTGCTACAAGCCATCTGATGATTCCTTGTACCTTGTTGTTGTGTATGATCTCTTTTTATGATATCTTCGTGGAACTATCTCTTGTCATCTCTTTTTCGCTCGTTCCAGCTCTTTTACAGCTCTAGGCATATTCTAATACCACTTGAGCTAGTGATCCCTTTGATCGTCAATCTCTCTGCTTATTATGTTTTTCTTAGTGGTTTTCTCATCACTCGGAAGACTAAGAAGCAAATAGCAGTTTCTTGTTCGGGTGCTGAGACTGAGTTGCGAGCTATGACTTTGTTGACTACATAGGTTACTAGGCTACGGTAGTTACTTGAGGATTTTGGTGTTCTTGTTTCTGCACTGACTCCTATTTTGTCTAATAGTACATGTGATATTAGTATTGCTAAAGATCCGGTAAAGCATGAACTTGGAAAGTATATTGGTGTTGATGCTTTCTACATACGGACACAGCTACAGGACCATGTTGTTGTTCTTCAATATGTGACTTCAGAGTTTCAATTGATAGACTTCTTCACAAAGGCACAGAACAAAGCTCAACACGGCTTCTAACTCTTCAAATTTTATGTTGTTGATCCATCATAACTCATAAGTTTGAAGGGAGTGTTAGATATGTATTATATAGCTGTGTATTTACCCTATTATGTAAGGGGTTTCCTGCACATATGTCATACATGTACGTGTATATATATGTAGGCACATTGCCATCATAATAAATACAAGCGTTATTCATAACAGCGACATGCTACCAGTAGCATAAGGCAAGGTAGAAATGAAAAAAAACAATCTCTCTCTAGTTGGAAAGGATTATTATTTTTGTTTAAAGTCTTTGCTAAGAAATCATTCGAGGTTAACGTACCAAGATTAAACATTTCAAATCAACATAGTTCAGATAAATTGAAACACCCTACTGCTTCGACAGTATGGTTGGGCCAGTGATGGAAAGAGATCCTCCGCCTCTTGTCCTTACATGCAGGTTGAACGAAAAACAAGAGGCCTCCTATAAAATGTTTTCTTTACGGTATAAGACGGACACACACTCAACACATAACACCTACACACTTGCATGCGTGCGCATTCGCTATACATGCTAGAATTTTTATCTAAGATACCCAAGGCTTCACGAAGCGTAGATACATGGACGTGTTCTTAAATCCTGAGCATAAATTTTAATTAGCTACAATTTGTGTCTGATTAGGACATATACAATAGTATGTATCAGCTATCTGTAAGTTATAACACATAGTATTTTAAGTGATGTAAAGAAGAGAGAAGAAAAAAAGTATTGTTTAGGATTTAACAGACAGTTTTATAGATAACCTTCTATAGTCTATTTTTATATAGACAACAAACCAGGAAAAACATAGTTTTTCACTAGCTATTTACAGCGCTCGCATTTAGCCATTATTGCAATAGTTATTTATAGAGCTCGCATTGCAACTAATCAGGCGCAACTGCGCAAGTTCTCGAGTATACGTACCGGGGAGCCTCACGACGGTGCTCATGGCGCCGGACTTGCACCGCTCGCCGGTGATGTCCACCTTGAGCACAATCTTCTACAAAAGAAATCAACCGGACATATGGATTGGTGTACATGAGATCGATGAGACACAGGAGAAATGGAGAGTTAATCACAGTTCCCAAATGAAAGATGGTTTCGATTTGGACCTATTGCAATGGATAGAAAGGACATAGGAGTCACTAACCATGGAAATCGTGATCGAGGAAGAATACGAAGGAAGAGAAAGGTAGAGGGTTGTGTTCTTTAGGGGTATTTAAAATGATGTTAATTTATATATTTTTTATTGTAGCTGTTTAATTTTTACTGTACCTGAGTTAGTTTATTTGATATAATTAATTTTAAAAAATTTAAAAATAAAAAAATATATTAGCCCATCATAAATAATGCAAAGGAATATAAGAAAAAAGACAAAAAAAAAATAAAAAAACCAGAAGTCATAAGTCAGAAACTAAATTAAGTGGTGGCTTAGTTGAGCTCCTGAATTGTCTATCATGACAGCTCAGTTACATCATTGCGAATCGACATGACATGGCAAGCTTCAATCATTGCAAAGGATTCAAAAGATGTCATGTATATTATTGATACAGAGGCGCCTGATCTTCATGACGTAGAATTTCTTTTAAAGGATAAATATGTGGTTAACCTGAAATCTTGTGAATTCTAATGAACGGAAGCACATAATTGTCTATCTCGATTACAGACTCTCATATACCGAAATTCAACTAGCAACATACTCTTAATCTCCGTCTTCTCACCACACCAAGGAAGACGACTTGATGGTCTGTAAGGAACAACAAGAATATAGGTAACTGCTAATTTGGTGAAATGCTAACTAGTCAGCTTTCCAACTCCAATGGCAGCGCACGGCATAAACTAAAGAGTAAGAAATTGCTTTGACTTAAAATTAACATTCGAGTGTTACAGAGGATGATGGCCAAGGCTTTATACACTCGTACAAACCTAACTGGACTCAAAGTAGGGGAACAATTCGAATCATATTCTAATTCCTAATTTAAAATAAAAGCAATAAGAAGTGGCTAGCTGGTTATCTTGGTTTGGGTGCCCATGAGGTGGGCTCCACGTGGTGTCCGGCCCATGAGGGTGGCTCACAACTCTCTTGACAACAACC
Organism: Melocanna baccifera; assembly: GCA_036346265.1. NCBI lineage: Eukaryota > Viridiplantae > Streptophyta > Magnoliopsida > Poales > Poaceae > Melocanna > Melocanna baccifera. The sequence continues at coordinate 17,504,806 of CM070693.1, forward strand.
CAAATTTTCTTGCGGCCCAAGTATTTATTTTCAGCCCGTTTGAAGCTTCGGTATCGCCATCACCTCAAAACTGAATCAAAACGAATACTAAGACCCAAAACATTCTTAATATGTTTTATTATAGATACAAACTAACCTATGTTGTATGGAGCTTGACCAAAGACTCAAACGAACTCCGAATTGAAGACTAGATACAATCGAGCTTCTGAAATGTAGTCTTCTTCAATCTTCAATTCGGAGCTTGAAACCTTGATTTTAGCATCTTGTTAGCTTTCCACTGATATAAGTGAAGTGTTATCATCTTCTCCTTTTAAACCTTTTCTTGGTGCGCCGGCCTCCATCACCTTCTGCTCGGTGGCACTAAGTTCTTGCTCACCTAATAACCTGATAATACATAAAGTGGAAGCACTAGGTAGCAAGCTGTTCTTAATAGTAGAATCAAAGGTACTTAGGATCAATTTCACTTGTTTTGTGAGTTCTTTTGCTCTAGCTCAAATGATTAGTCTCTTGTACAATTGTTGCAAAGCTTCAACCGTTAGACCAACTCTTCTCATTGTCATTGTTACTTGAATATGATGATAGAGATGGTGATTGTGTAGCTAAAGACTTCATAATGGTGATGTTCTCATTAATTATGTTATACTTAATTTCTTTTTCAGGAATTCAAATGCATGTTTCAATTATTAATATCTCATTATTTGTTTCAACTTGCAAGAATGTGGATGCATTTACGTTCTTCAAGCTTATCAAAGGCACATCCTTTCTAGAAAATATTAAAAATAGCTTTTGCTTACATAAACCATGTAGAAATATCGATCAATGAACCTTTTTTTCCTGAGGATAATATTTTCCAAAGATATATATTAACAAGGGTCAGTTTTGCAGAGATGTGAAACGACCTGAAAATTTTCGGCAACCAAAAATTTGAAAGTCTTTCTTGATCTTTGGTTACCCTTAATCCCCCCACTTTGGTTTCCGCCTCTCCCGCCCGTTGGCGCCTGCCTCCCTCCCGCCTTCTCCCCTCCAGCTCTCACCCGCGCGAAGTCGCCACCCTCCCCCTGCGCTGTCCCCTCGGCGCACGGCCGCGCCAGGCGCCCGTGCCCACTTGCTCGCTCCCGTCCCCTCTGCACGCGTCACCGCCTGCCAGCAGCCCCGCCTGCGCCTCCGTTTCCGCACCCAACCGTCCCTGCTCCCTCTCGCCCAGCGGACGGAGCCACGCCCGCTGCGCGGCACAGCGTGCGGACCGCCCGTGCGACGCTGACTCTTCCTCACCGTACTACGGGCCATCCACTCCCCCGCCAACTCCTGCAGCACCGTAGCACCGCCGGCATGGCCACCCTCCCTTCGCGGAGAAGCTTCCCCGACTCCTCCCATCGAGCGCCATTAATGGCCGCACCGCCTCCGCAGCTCCCACTGCCTCGCCCCTCTATAAAAAGCCCGATTGCGGCCACTGGGGGCTTCGCACCACTCTCCTCCTCCCCCCAGTGCAACCGATTGAGCTCCCTTCCTCCCTAGCTCCGCCACCACCCTCCCCTGGTCCGGTGAGCCAAAAATCCGAACTCCCTCCTCCATCGTTAAAAATTCGATTAACTCCGGCCACAGCATCCCCTTAGCCCCTCAATATCAGCACCCAACTCAATCGATCGATTGCATTCGCCATTTTGCCCCGCACCGTGCACACCTTCATGGCCGCTGCCCCTCATCGGTGCCAGCCTTCCAGAGTCTCCCTCGAGCTAATCCCACTTTCCCCCTTTGATCCCTAACCTTCAAGGATGGCAAAACAAACTCCTTTCCCCTTAAGTCGCCCCTTAACTCCTTCTAGCCACAAAATTCGCCACTATCTTTCTCCCTATCCGCGACCTCCTCCGCTAATGATCCTGTGCATTTGAAGCCAGATATGAGACCCCCTCACCTTGCTGAATCCGCCGGTACCGGTTTTAGCCAACGAGACTCACGGGTGGGATCGGGCCGTGGATGGAAGCGGTGCTCTGCCGCTTGCCGCGAGGACCTGCCAGAGGTAGACGAAGCCCCTTCCCCGAGGGCGACGTGGCTCGATCGCACTCGTTGGAGCGGATCCGACGGCACCGAGCCATTTTCCCCATAACGGTTCGGAGAGTGGGCGACGTGGCTGCATCCCGTGCGCCCCCTCGCGATCGGACGGCCGCTGCTCCGGCCGTTTCCCCCTTTGGGCCGAAGCGCCCGCGCGAGCGTGCTCCCACCCGCGCGCAAGCAGGCCGAAGGCCGCCGGCCCACTTGCGTTCGAAGCCGTGCTGCGCACGCGCGTTCCCTCGCAGGCCGATGGGCCGGGCCGGTTACTGTTCATTTGAACAGTGCGCTTTCCCATTTTCCCGAGGGATATTAATTTCCAGAAATTCCAAATAAATTCTAGAAAATCCCAGAAAATTCCTAAAATCACCAAAATACACCATTTTGCTCCTTTTGATGTCCTGAACCCATTTTTGACCTACATTCCTCCAGATTCATCCCAGAAAAATTCTAAAAATTCCCTCTTGCTTATTTATTGGTTTTATTCCTTTCTTTTTATAGAATTTTAATTTATTTCTTTCTCCTAGCTTGATTAGATACAAGCACGGACTGAGTTTTGTCTTCTTGTGGGTGTTTGCGCTAGTTTCAGAAATTCCAGAAGCGTCGGTGTAGGCCCCGGATCCCGAAGTTACTTCGTTCGAGCTCGCCAAAGTCATCCAGATTAACGGCAAGTCGCAAAACCTTGATCATTTTGTACCCCATGTTAATTAAAATATGTTATTATGTTATTTCCATTATTGTTAGTTGTAAAATGCTAGTTTACGTAAAATAAATTGTTTAGAATGACATGCTAATTTTAGATACGTCCTACCACCAATAGATGCCCTGATTATTTGTAGCCCCACCATTGTTAACCTTAGAGTTATTCTAAATGTATTATAATTACGTATAGAGTATTTACATTTCATGCAAAATCTTTACACTAATAAGGTGGTGCCCGTGGGCCGATAGAGTTAGAAAACCCAAGCTAGGGTAGGGTGGTATGGGACACCGTACCCTAGAATGATAGTACTGGCATGTGCAGACTAGGGTAAGGGTGCGTGGGACACCGCGAAACGGTCTGCACCCACCGCTTTACCTGAGGTTGAGGTTGCAGACCTCGTGAAAATATAAGGATTAGACCCTTATGCTAAGCAAATGGCATAAGTAACCACTCGACCACAGGTGTTGACTTGTCAACCCTGGTTTAGTACCTGCTCAATTCAAGCGAAGCATTGCTCCGAGAGTCGGTACGGGTTGTGGACCCGGACCAAGAGTTGAGCAGCGAAAGAACCCAGTTCCTTAACTCAGTCATGAGGGTTAAGGATGCGTGTGGGTAAAGTTGGGCAACTCTGCAGAGTCAATTAATTGGTATTCGAATACGCCGTGCTCCCGGTTAATGGAGCTGTGTCACTTGGGTGATTCCAGTTGCAAAGTTTAAATAGTTTTTCTAAATGCTTTTAACTGGATTAGTGAATTAATCAACTTTTCGTGAAAATCCCCAATTTTAAGAAGTAGATGTGTTTCATGAGTTTCTAAAACCGTTTACAAAATAAAACTGCATCCACATAAAATAATAGAACCAGTATACTCCCTTCCTTTGATAATCCGTGCAAGTAGTTAAGTTAGGATTTCCTTTGTGACTTGCTGAGCTGGTTAGCTCACGGCTTGCTAAAACACTTCAGAAAATCAAGAGGTTGGTGAAAGTTCCCCCGTTGAGGAAGCCCCGGAGGAACCTTTCTTCGACGAAGACCCCTGGCTTTAGGACCCTGCCGCGCTCAAAGCTTTCCTTGGAGTTTGTCTTTTGTAATGTAATATACTTTGGGCTTGCACGCCCCGCTGCAACTAAAATTGGGTTGATAACCCCTATCTTGTAATATAAGTTGGACTTTTGTTGTAAGTTTATGATGGTTCACTTTTGCGCGACGTTCCATACTTGTTCATGTATGAACCGTACGGAAGGCCGTGTTCTAGGCGCCCCTGGAGACGGGGGTGTTACAAGATGTTTCCGCAGATTTAGGCGATATGCGAGCTTTCCCCCACTCTAAACTAATGTTAGAACCATTTCGTAGGTGCATCGTGTATGGTTGAAGACTTGAAGAGAGGAGCCTTGACTAAGGCAAACAGCAAAGTAACAATTTGGGTGATGGGGGACAATGTTGCCAAAATTGTGGTTGCTAAAATTTAAATCCTGAACTCCCAGTTCATGAAATTGTTTATGCCAAATTCTAGCATAAATTGATAAGACAAATCTTTTTTTTTAAAGAAACTGGTAAGACATCAGCAATGCTGATGGGCTCTGTGTCTGCAATAACCATGAGAGCCCAATCCTAGCCGTCCGCTTCAATCCAGACATTCCAGATTCACCCAATTTACTAGCATAAAGACACAAATTTCTCTTTCCTCATCCCGTCATCCGATTGCGCACACGTGACAACCCACTCCCAAATCCCAAAACCCTAACCCAACTCCCACCCCCACCTCCGCCGCCCCCGCCACCATGGGAGGAGGAGGCCGCAAGCCCCGCAACTTCGCCACCTTCCGCCTCTTCCCCCGCGCCGGCGCCGCCGACCCCAACGACCGCGTCTTCGTCCGCGTCGACAACAACGCCTACTCCGTCCCCGGCTTCGGCGACAAAGGCACCTACGACCCCTCCCTCTCCCCCACTGCCGCCGAACACTTCTTCTCCGCCTCTGGCTCCCTCCCCGACGACGTCCGCCGCGAGATCCTCGAGCTCGGCTTCCCCGACGACGGCTACAACTACCTCTTCCACCTCCGCGAGCTCCGCCCCTCCGCCGCCGCCGCATCCTCCTTCGTCCCCAGCCACACCGCCCGCCCCGAGCCCCTCCCCCTCGACGTCAAGGTAGCTCCTTTCCCCTGTCCAAAGCCCAATATTTTCTGCTATTTGAGTGTGTAATGTTGGTTTTGTGTGCAGGCGTATGATGCAAGCAGGGTGCGGATTGCTTCCGGCGAGGTCGAGGATGAGTTGGACGAGGGGAGGACGATGTGTAAGGTGTCCGCGAAGACGGCGCCGGTGAGGCGGGTCGAGAGGGCCGTAGACCCTGATGTTGCAAGGTTACTTGACGAGAGCGATGTGTCGCATGGTGGGTCAGAGGATGAGGGGTTGGAGGAGGATTTTGTCATCATGGCAAATCGGGCCGAGGGGGGTGAGGAGGTGGAGGACGAAGAAGAGGAAGAGGGGGATGGTATGTTCAGTGATGTGGAAGAGGATGAGGAGATGGAGGATGAAGAGGGTGAGCCCAAGCAGAGGGTGCGGCGGTTGCTGGATGAACAGTTTGATTTGGTAAGCTTCTTTCACTTAATAAATCTCTCTGTATGCTTTGCAATACAGTGTGAATACATTGTCATTAAGACTGCTATCCTGTGTGAAATACTAAGTGATTCCATTCCTTGCAAACACACAATGACGAGTCTGCAGCTTTAGTTTATTACTGCGAGTGTTGAGCACCTTGCTTTTGTTGCAATTGTACCCCTGCTGTTATGGAGAATTCATGTGCATTGTGATGTGGCATTATCAGGCTAGGGCAGTGCTTCCACAGACGCAGCAACCGTAGGAAAGAAGATCTCTTCGTCAAGAAGAGATAGGATTAGATATCTATCTATAGTTATAGATTGATTACTTTAAATAAGGGATCAGATTAGGAAAGGTATTGGAATCCGATTAGGAAAGCTAGAGTCTATAAGAGGGAGAGTCTTACTATTGTAATCGGCAGTCAATAAAGATAAACTCTTCTTCCCAGTCTCCGTTCTCTGTTCCTCATCTTGTGCTTGCCGACAACGTCCATCAACACGGCGTCTAAACGCTGGGAGTCAACAGCCAGGCCAGCTCCGACCCATACTGCCGTCCAGCCATGGATCTCAGGGCGTCCCTCTCTATCACAAGTTGAGTTCCCGGTGTATGACGGCAAAGATGACCCTCTGGCATGGATCAACCGGTGTGAACAATTCTTCCGAGGTCTGCACACAGATGAGGCGGACAAAGTCTGGCTTGCCTCTTATCACTTGACAGGGATTCCTTAGTATAGGTACTTTCAGTTGGAGCGGGACTTGGGGACACCATCATGGCCGCAGCTCAAGGAATTGTGTCACCTGCACTTTGGACCACCCATCAGGAGCAATTCACTAGGAGCATTGGCACGTCTGTAGTTCACAGGCTCAGTCCAAGACTACATTGATCAGTTTCTTGCCCTATTATGCCGAACCGAAGCTTTACACCCGATCCATCAGATGCAGTTGTTTACAGCAGGCCTTCCTGATCATTTGCACATGGATGTGGAGCTTCAAAACCTAGCAGACCTTAAAGTGGCCATGAGTTTAGCCCACGCTTATGAAAAACGTGGGCAGACGACTCACGGAGCAGCACCATCAGAGGGCTTTCGCCAGAACCAACGGATGTACAGATGGCAGCAAGCATCTACAGTTCTACACCAATTCCGATAGTTCTGCGGCCGACCTCCCAGGACAGAGCAACAACCACACTGGCACAACCAAGTCGACCGTCCACCGCTTAAATCCAGCTGAGATGGCAGAACGCCGCAAATAGGGGCTCTGTTTGCGATGAGCAATACACCCGCGGTCATCGCTGTCAAAGGCTCTTCTACATCGATGTCGCGGACGATGACGAGGAGGCCTTGCTTGTCGACCAACCCGACCTGTCTCATCAGGCACCCATAGTTATAGATTGATTACTTTAAATAAGGGATCAGATTAGGAAAGGTATTGGAATCCGATTAGGAAAGCTAGAGTATAAGAGGGAGATTCATACTATTGTAATCAGCAGTCAATAAAGATAAACTCTTCTTCCCAGTCTCCGTTCTCTGTTCCTCATCTCGTGCTTGCCGACAACGTCCATCAACACGGCGTCTGAACGCCGGGAGTCAACAGCCAGGCCAGCTCCGACCCATCGCTACTTCCTGCGCTCCAAAAGACATACCAGTTCTATAGGAAGATATTGCAGGACAGATTCCCGGTGTTACTGTATTACTCGCGTCTTTGCTTCTGAGCTTGTCATTTGTATTTACGCATTCAGTAGATGTGAAGAGTTCTCTAGATAGAAGATTTGGCAGGGTGGAGTAAGGTACTAACCAGTAACCAGTGGTAGAGTAGGACTGCGTTGAAACCTTCTGCTGTCTATGAAACTAATCCAACCTAACATACATGATGACATATCTTGTATCACATGTCTCATCAGCCCCTGCCGTTTGTGACAGTTAGACTAGAAATTTGTTGTTCAAAATTTTGACTTGTTAAGTCTTGTGCGTTGCAAATGCTATGTTTCAAATTTGGACTTCTTGTGAATAACCTTACAGCTTGCTTTGGAAGAATATGGAGACAGTGATGATGATGATGGAGGTGTTAGGAATGGGGAATATGAACTGCCAACTAAAGTTATAGATGAATTGAAATTGTTCCACAACCAAAATGTAAGGATTGATGAAGAGTATAGAACACCAGCAGATTTTGTTCGTAGAAAACTTGACTCAAGCACAGCCGAAGAGGTGGATGAATCTGCTAATGTGATCCAAAAATGTGCTGAATATGCTGAAAAGTTTTTAACTGAAACTGCAGTGGGGGAAGAGCTCGTTCTTGTTTCAGAAAGCAGTGATGAATCTGAAGTTTGGGACTGTGAGACCATTGTTTCCACGTACTCTAACCTTGACAATCACCCTGGAAAAATTCAAACTCCTGGAAATCCTAGAAAGCGCCTTCCTAAAGTTTTCTCTGGAGAAACAGCTACAACAAAAGATATCATCAAGCTTCAAGGGAAAGAGAAACTTCCAGTGGAGTACCTACCGCAGAGGAAAAGAAATGGTGAAAAGGAGAAGAAAGCAAAGCCAGCAGAAGCTTCGAGTGCTGAAAATTTTAAAAGAGGAGCTCACAAGGAAACAAAGGAGGAAAAGAAAGCAAGAAAGGTAAAGATAGGTTTGGTTTTAGGTTTCTAGTAGGAACTTACGATCATGTGTTTTATTTGATTAACTAAAATTTAAAATGGAAGAAAAAAGAAAGTAAACATGTTAATATTTTTAGTTGTTCATCACCAGGCTTCAAAAGCTGACCAAGCATATGCCACAATGGCACATTAAACCTTTTACCTGTAGTCTTTCGTAGTTGAGTCCTCTGATAAAAATCAAGTATTATTTCATGTTTAACATGTGTTGACTTATGATAAATTTGTGTAAGATGTGTCACCTTATGTTAAAACAGTGCCATCTTAGTTATAATCATGTTTCTCGATGGTTATTTTGAACTGCAAAGTGACCTATGATTTGGGCTCAGTTCATGGTACTATGTTGTAATGTGATTTGTAAAACCACGTGATACAATAAATCATTTATATTTTTGCAAACATGCTTGAAATTACTTGTGTTTATTATTTTTTAACATCCTTAGCCTCCGGGCCTTTTTTCTTTACATTTAGGCGGCAGTGAAAGAAGATAAGAGAGAAGCACGGAAAGCAAAGAAAGAGCTCAAAGGACTGTACAAATTTGAAATGCAGAAAGCTCAGAAAGTTGCTGCTGTTACAGGACCATCTTCTATACGGCTAATGTAAGTCGCCATGTTGGTTCTCATGTTGCATTGTGTTAATTGAATAGATTGATAGGTGTTGATAATTTGATGCAATGCATTACCACTAGAAAAACCAAACTCTGTGATTGTCATGTTGTCCCTAGATAAGGAATCCAACTATCATTTCGTATCCAGTTAAATGTGGATGCACCTATTTTATCCAAATAAGTTTTGGGACATATCTAGTACAAACTGCAAACCATGAGCTAGGTGCAACCATGTGAACCACTTTGGTTTGAGCATCAGATCCGTATGAAAAATAAAATAAAAGGTACAAACTGCAAACCATGAGCTAGCTGCAACTGTGCGAACCACTTTGGTTTGAGCATCAAATCGGTATGAATAATGCCCATCCCGCTCAAAATAATAATAATAATGAGTAGACAGTCTATGGAGTGTTGCATCACCCTGTAAAATTTCAAATTAAACTCTAAAGGTGTTAAGAGAAAAAAAAAAGGCGAGTTTCCTGATCGTGGTACCCTTTTTTTTTTCCATTCTCCTTAAATTTATTGTTTATCAGCTTCTCTTTTTTTCTCCCAACGGAAATTGATTTTTTAAATTTAACATATAAATATTTAACTTAAGAACCACATTCACAACCTTTTAGGAAGTTTCTGTGTTAATTTGATGCTCAAACCAAAATGGTTAGTACGGTTACACCTAGCTCATGGTTTGCACTAGATTTGCCCCCGTTAAGTTGATTAAATATTCTGTGGATGCTGAAATGACTTTTCGCCTGTAACAGGTAATGGTCCAAATGATATGTAACCTTCCGCCGCTACGGCCATCGCTCTTGCTGGCCGCTCCGTCTGTGGATGGAGATGGGGAGCGAAGTGCTAGGTTTGGGTTGGAGGAGCGCGTCCTCGACTGGACCTGATTGCAACTCACACAAGACTCGGTGGGGGGGTTTCGCAAAAGGCACTCGCCTCGCATCGCAGCGGTGAGATTTCGATCGGGCGGGTGAGACGCAGCGCGTGCACGAGTGCACCGCCTCCCGCGTGTGCACAGGATACGTTCCCTGGTTGGGGAATAGACAAAAGTATTAGGAAACCAGGATATGGCTCCGTTTAAACGGATTCTATCTCTCGTTTAAACGCGTCCTTATCTCTAGTGGGCACCTCATCACCTTATAAATAGAGAGTTATATAGCCAATTTTGTACACCCCAATGCATATGAAGCAATAAAGAAAGATCAAGAGTTCTCTCTACCTCTCTGTGTTCAATGTATTATTCTCTGTTTCTGTGATTGATTCGTTCTTATTCTAAGCAGAGTAATCGCCCGAACTGGTCGCCAGCGAGAGTTCCTCAACACGTTATCAGCACGACTACGCTCCGATGTACGAAGGTAATCATCGAAGCACAGATTGAATTTTCTAGATCGCTTTTGAATCTGTTTTCCTTCGCGTTCTAGATTTATTTTGTCTACGGTGCAAATTCGCCGTAATTTACCGCGAGCTGACCAGAAGTCGTCGGCACAATGTCGATCGGTAAATTGCACGAAAAGGTGGATGTCGATTGCACTGTAGATTGATCTACCGCGAGCAGACTCGAAGTCGCCGGCGAATCCGTTGATCGGTAGATTACGCACATTAAATTTGCATCTGTTCTTGTTCAAATGCATGACATCACAGATTGAAAAAAAAAAGGGAAGGAGAGGGTGCTGATGCCTCCTGCATGAGGCGCCACCGTCACGCTCGCATGCGTGAGCACTGCCGGCCACCACGCCCCACATGAGTCGCTATCACACACGGCCACAGGCCGCCGCGCTCGCGTTGCGTTGCCGGCTCGGCCGCGTTGCCGCCATTTGGGCCGCCAGACGCCGCCCGGCCGCGGCGCGCAAGGCCGCGCGTCCCCTGCTGCGCGACGGCCGCGGCCGTTGCTACCGCGCCGGCCGTGCCTGCCTCCGCGCAGCGCATGCCTCCATGCCGGCGCGCCTCGCGCTCCGCCCGCATGCGCTGCAGGCCGCGCCGACACTCGCCGCTCCCAACCCGCAGCCGCCACCCCCTACTGCTGCTTGTCGCCTCCGCGCTGCTGCTCGTCCCGCATGCGCACGGCCGCCCAGCGCCATCGCGCCACGCCGCCATGCGGGCTGCAGACGGCGCCCTCCGCGTGATCCGGCCGTTGCAGCGCCGCTCGCCACGGCTGCACAAGCGCCGCGCAGCCAAGTGCCGTCGCACCTCTACGCCCAAGCCAACCGCTGCCACTACGCAGCATCCGAAGCAGGCAGGCGAAGCGCGCACGCGGGAAAAGAGGCAGGCAGGCGGGAGACGCACGCGGGAAGGGCAGGGGGCGGGAGGCGCGCGCGGGAAGGGCACATGGGGAGGGCGGGCGGCACACGCGGGAAGGATGAACGGCCGGCGCACACGAAAAAAAAGGGGTGTGTGGAGGAAGCCTCAGGCTGGTTGAAAAGAGATAAGGATGGGGCTGGTATTTTGCGGATTAGCCCTTGGAAGATCCAAAAAATCACAAAAGAACCCTCAAAATTACAAGCGAATCCTAAAAATTTGCGTATAGAACCCCAGAAAATGCAAAACTTGCTGAAAATTTGTATTCTAGCATAAATGGGCCTCGGGAACCCAAATATTGCATTATTTTCAGCATTTGAAGCTTATTTATTTATGTCATTATTGTTTTATGTATTTTCTTTATTTATTTACTGTTTGTGATTAATTGTAATTGCTTAATTCCTTTTAATCACTGAAAATTAGCGGTAAATTATGGAAAATACATAGAAAATTATGGAACATTACGAGAATTTATTGTACCATTTATTTACTGCGCATAAATAATTTCATGCATGTTTACTCAAGTAAACTTATATGTTTCATTCATCACATGTAGATGACTGGCATCACGAACCGGGAGTTCGAGGAGCTTGCCCAAAGATGGCAAGAACTATCGGCGTGGGCATCCGATGTCGAGATAGTACTTTGAGCCGTGAAGCTCCGCGCGCCTATTGGGATTGGCGACGGCATGACGCCAAACCTACACCGAGGAAAATGATCGCACTTCATTTCCTCGAGCACCACCTCTCGCATTACTCTCAAGAATGAGTATATGGCGGAGAAAACGCGCTAGCACTCTGGACCGCACTCAAGAAGCGTTTGAGAGGCTAAAGTACACCATTCTTCCTCAAGCGAGCGAGTGGATCGGATGAGATTTGCCGATTTCAAGACGGTCGGGAGTACAATTCTACCTTGCACAGAATTTGTACCAATCTTCAACTCTGTGCAGCGCATCACGATGGGCGTAAGATTGAGAAGACCTGCCCACCTTTCACCCCAATCTTCAGACAATCCGCGCAACTATCGCCAAGACAGCTACAAGGAGTACGCCAATTGATTGATATGATGCGAGTTGCGGAGGCTCGGGACGAATTTCTCCGCAAGAATTACGCCTCACCCACTGAGCGCTCGTGGCCGTGAAGCCAACGCTGGAAGCTACAATGTGCGAAAGCCCTTGATGAAAAGAAGGGGAAAGAAGGGTAAGACCGTTGCCCAGAAAGACAAGTCAGATGCTCCAAATAACAAAAGGGCTAAGGAGAGTGGCAAAACCTATGGTCAGCAGAACTAAGGTTGCTACAAGTGTGGCAAGTGGGGGCATTGGTCGCGGATTTGCAAAGCACCGTAGGATGTCATTGATGCCCACCAAGCCCAGAAGAAAAATGGCAAAGGACAGTCTGAAGCTCACTTTGCAGCTGTTGAGGGGGAGCATCATGAGCCGATGTCGGAAATGATGGAGGTTGTGTCCATTCCGGCAGCAGCACCCTCTTATGACCTAAAGGCAGCCACCTCCATGATTTCTCTCGAAGAGAACATCACGCCTGAAAAGATAGTCGAAGAAGTCAACGATTTTCTAATTGATTCCGTCTGATGCACAGAATGCATGAGACGTTAATTGTCATTTATTTTGCATTAAATGAACAAGTTAGAACTTGCATGGATGGCACTTTAGTTTTATTTTCTCGTGATGGTTGAATGATTTTAGAATAATTCATTCATTTATTCAGTTTATAATGGTATGATATTTTCTAATATTTGTGTGTTTTATATATGTGCTGTATGTATTCTAATACATATTAATAAAATACCTTATATTAGAGCACGTGTGGCGCCCTATGGAGGAAGTATGCCTTGCCGACAGTGGTACCACGAATACCATCTTAAGAGAGACTAAGTATTTTCAGTCGATTCGTAAGAGTAATGGCAGCCTTACGACAATCGCCGAACGACATGCATGGCAGCCACAATTATACTTCCCATTGGCATAACTTTGGTCATTGAAGACGCATTATTGTACCCAGAATCGACTAGAACTCTCCTAAGTTTTAAACATATTCGCGCCAATGGTTTCTACGTTGAGACTGAAGAAGAGTACGGTAAGGAATACCTACTCATCACGAAGCGCGAAGAGAATAGCAAAAGGATATTAGAAAAATTTCCTTCACTTGAAACTGGGCTATATTATACCAACATTAAGGCACTGCAGCGCATAATCGCCCCAAGATGATTTAGAAGCTCTGAACTATTCTGTCTCTGGCATGACAGATTAGGCCACCCAAGTCTTAGGATGATGAGAAATATAATTAACAATTCCCACGGGCATAATATTAATATGAAGAATTTCCCGAATCCTGAAGATTTTGTGTGCCCTGCATGTGCTACCGGAAAATTAATCACTAGACCCTCCACTCTGAAAGTGAAGGATGAAGTCCCTGCATTCCTGGAACGCATCCAGGGAGACATTTGCGGTCCTATTTAGCCCATCTCAGGGCCATTTAGGTATTTCATGGTGCTCATTGATACTTCCTCAAAGTGGCCATATGTGGGTTTATTATCCACAAGAAACCATGCTTTCGCCAAATTGATCTCGCAGATCATTCGCATCAGAAATGTGTTCTCTGATCATCGCATCAAGTCCATCAGAATGGACAATGCTGGAGAATTTACTTGAAAGGCATTTGATGATTATTGCATGGCGATGGGGATTGCAGTTGAGCATTCGGTACCGCATGTCCATACCCAGAATGGTTTGGCAGAGGCATTGATAAAGATAATTAAATTTATTGCCCGACCCCTTTTGGAGAATTGTAATTTGCCAGCTACATGTTGGGGACACACAGTTCTACATGCAGCGAATCTCATCAATTTTAGAACTTCGGTCTACAATATCCATTCACCTATGCAACTAGCGCACGGGTCACCACCGAAAATTTCTCATCTCAGGAGGTTTGGATGCCAGGTTTATGTACCTATACCCCCTCCGCAGCGAACTGCAATGGGCCCTCTCCGTAAGACTGGGATATACGTTGGTTATGAGGCTGCATCCATAATCAGGTATTTGGAACCCATGTCAGGAGATTTGCATACTGCCCGCTTTGCTGACTGCATTTTTGATGAGGATAATTTTCCGATATTAGGGGGAGGAAATCAACCCATTGATGAAAAATATCAGGAAATTACGTGGGAAGCCACGGGAATTCCTGCACATGACCCGCGCACTAGTGAAACTGAAAAAGTGGTCCAGAAGATCATCGATTTGCAAGCACTAGCAAACCAACTGGCCGATCACTTTAGTGATTTGAAGAGCGTGACTAAGTCGCATGTGCCTGCACGTAATGTACCGGAGAGGGTTGAAATACCAAAGAAAATTGAAGGTATCCCTAATCATGTCCAAAGGCCTCAGAATAAAAGGACGAGAACTCCAGCTCCTCGAATCCTAAGTAACCGGGGACATCCGGCGAAAAAGGATAAGAAGGACTTATCACAGCTAATCACCGAAGTCCCCCAGAATGAGAAAGGGAGCCAGTTGAGACCTGGCACAAGTATGACACCTCCAGTAGAGGGCATACCGGATCTGAATATCCCCGTCGGCATGGATGTGTGCGCACACATCGGAGCTGAAAAACTAAAAGAGACTTGCCACCGCAATTGAAAGAAGCGATGCGCAAGGTGAAGCTCTAGAAGAAGCGACTTATGAAGAAATAGCTATAAATTATGTACACACGGGAGAGTCCTTGAATAGGACAACAGCCAGTGTTGATATCTACTTCGCAAAGAAAATTGCCACAATCATTGATCTTGATCCCGAGCCTGCATCGCTCGCTGAATGTAAGAAAAGATCAGATTGGGAAGATTGGAAGAAGGCAATAGCAACCGAATTGCTATCTCTGAACAAAAGAGAAGTGTTTGGGCCCATATGCCGCACTCCTCCCCATGTGCACCTCGTAGGGCACAAGTGGGTATTTGTTCGAAAGAGAAATGAAAGAAATGAGGTAGTGAGATATAAAGCAAGGCTGGTAGCACAAAGTTTCACTCAACGTCCTGGAGTTGATTATGAAGAAACCTACTCCCCAGTCATAAGTGGAATTACCTTTAGATATTTGATCTCAATGGCAGTGAACTTGAATTTAGAAATGAAATTGATGGATGTTGTGACTGCATACCTTTATGGTAACTTGGATTCAGAGATTTATATGAAAGTCCCTGAAGGAATTCCTCTCCCGAACCAAGACAGAGCAAATAGAAATCTATACAGTGTGAAGCTTAGAAAGTCATTGTATGGATCAAGCAATCGCGAGATGTGGTATAATCGCTTAAGCGACTTTCTCTGCAAGAAAGGCTACACGAACAATGAAGACTGTCTTTGTGTATTTATACGGCGATCCTAGAATGGATTCTGTATAATCTCAGTGTATGTAGATAATCTGAATATTATCGGGACAGTGGATGATATAAAAGAAGCAAGCTCCTACTTGGAGTCAGAGTTTGAAATGAAAGAGTTAGGCAAGACCAAGTTCTGCTTAGGCCTGCAGCTTGAGCATGTCCCTGGAGGAGTCTTAGTACATCAATCTACCTACACCCAGACAGATTCGGCTTTGAGAAAGCATTCCCATCAAAAGTACCGATGATCGGGAGACCTTTACAGCAAGAAAAAGATCCTTTCCGACCTAGGGAAGAGGGGGAGGAAGTCCTGGGACCGGAATTCCCATACTTGAGTGCAGTTGGAGCACTCATGTACTTAGCAAACTGCACTAGATCGGATATTACCTTTGCCGTGAACCTGTTAGCAAGGTATAGTGCAGAGCCCACCAAAAGGCATTGGCATGGCATAAAGGACATCTTCCAATATCTCCAAGGAAGCAAGGACCTTGGATTGTTTTACAGAAAGAATCAAGATCTGAACTTGATTGGCTATGCAGATGCTGGGTACTTGTCTGACCCGCATACCGCAAAGTCACAAACAGACTATGTATTCCTGTGTGGTGAAACTGCAATTTCTTGAAAATCGTCTAAGCAAAGCCTTGTAGCTACCTCAACGAACTACTCAGAAATAATAGCGCTGTATGAAGCTGCACGTGAGTGCGCTTGGTTACGCCGAATGGTTCACCACATCCAGCAGTCATGTGGAATGAACATTGTGCAAAACCCCACAATTATCTATGAAGATAATGCCGCTTGTGTTGCACAAGTACAAACGGGCTATGTGAAGAGTCATCTCACAAAGCATATCAACCACAAGTTCTTCTATACTCATGAATTGCAAAAGATGGACGAGATTAAAGTACTGCATACTAAGTCTTGTGAAAATCTAGCAGATTTATTCATAAAGTCGCTCCCCGCATCTAACTTTGAAAGATGCGTGCGAGAGATCGGTATGATGAGACTTAGAGAAGTGCAGAATTCAGGGAGAGAATTCTCTCAAGCCCGTTAGTAAATCTTGATCCTGAAGATCAAGTACCCAAAGAATAAAAGTTCTGAAGACTAAATGAAGTTGGGTGAATTGTACTCTTTTTCCCTTGATGAGTTTTCCTGAAGTTTCTCGACCAAGATTTTTAACGAGGCAATTCGTGCAATCGCAGCATAACATGCATCATGTACTCTTTCTCCAAATTTTTCCCAGTGGGTTTTTATGGAGTTTTAACGAGGCATAAGTATGTTGGGTGAGTGTCCAAGGGGGAGTATTAGGAAACCAGGATATGGCTCCCGTTTAAACGGATCCTATCTCTCGTTTAAACGCGTCTTTATCTCTAGTGGGCACCTCATCACCCCCTATAAATAGAGAGCCATATGGCCAATTTTGTACACCCTAATGCATATGAAGCAATAAAGAAAGACCATGAGTTCTCTCTACCTCTCTGTGTTCAATCTATTATTCTGTGTTTCTGTGATTGATTCGTTCTTATTCTAAGCAGAGGAATCGCTCGGACTGGTCGTCAGCGAGAGTTCCTCAACAAAAAGAACAACAAAATTAGACATTCAACTTATGTAGCAGTCAAGTCAGTTGCTATTATTAAACAGGATACATCACACAAAAGGCGAATGAGATGGGATAATATCCAACTCCGGACACACTCAAATCAAGAGTTACATTCTTACAATCCAACATATGAAATACGCCTTGTTCTTGGGCAAGAACGTTGGACTTGTGAACTTGAACGAAAAGTTAAGCAACCAGAAAGAGATGACTAGACACTCGCAATCTATGATCTATCCCAAGACGCACCCGGCGACGAGGCGCTTCCACCTCCTACACGCCTCCGGCGAAGCTGTAGTTGATCACCTGATGGTCCCGACCACCTGCTCGATCCTAAGAGTCGGAGATGCCGTTTGGCGCGAGCTTCCCCTCCTGGAAAGTGATAGCTCTGCACATGTGCAGCCACCGAAGATCTCTATGATGACAGATAAGGCTAGCTTCGTCAGCCTACACGGCAACCTGCTATGGTTAGTACAGGCGGGCTCAGGAAGGCTGCAGCTGCTCGTGTTCGAAACGACAGGAGAAAGTTCCGGTTAACGGAGGCGCCGGGACCAGCGGATCTAACAACGGCACGAATCGGCGTGCTGTCCGGCGGCGTGCTCTGCACCTTCGCCGTCGGGCCGTCGACCAGCACGATGGAGAGAGAAGTAAGTGCGACATACATTCCTGCTCCATCTGCCGTGTACGCACAGTGAGCCAATGGAGTTGATATATATCATCGTTACCGTACTACCGTGCCAGATCACAAGTTCACAACGACTCTACGTTCAGAAAATCCACATTTTATTCGAGATGGTACAAGTCGGACGTAGACACAACCCACATCTTACTTACACCACCACAAGTACACGCACGTATGTATGTCTCCTAACACACACTTGAAAATTTACGAATGCATCAAAGCCTTCCAGAGAGCGCGGACAAAAACAAACCGAAATTTTCAAAATTTTGGAATTAATTGAAATTCCATGGATTTGATTTGAACTAGAGTCTTTGCCCGATTCAGTACCATACCCAATCCTTTTGTGCCCCTCTCCCCCCTCGTCATGCTGTCTTCGCTAGATACCTGTGCAAACCACGGCCGTCGACGCTATTCACTGTCCGACAAAATTGCCGCCAACCACCACCACTGTCCGCACTGCTCGGCCAGCGCCGCAACACCCGAATTCAACCGTCGTACGCCTTGCCTCCATGACCTCTGACATGCCTTAGATGTTCTCTAACCAACTGCCAGACAGGACAAGCCGAACTCTCCGGCCGCCACCGCAACTCCTCACTCGACCGACCTAACGGCGCACTGCCACTTGATCGCCGCAGTATGTCGCCCAAGAAACGCAGGGCTCGAGGTTCCACCCCAGCCTGTCGAACTACCGTAAGACGGCTATGAAAGGCCGTGGGCTCCTCCTGTGAGCCACACTAGTAATCACGAATCCTCCCAAACTCCTCTTCTCCCTGGTAGTGCAAAAGAATGCAATGTATTGAACTGTGGTATACACGTTACATATATAGCCAAATGCATACCAAATTGTAACATCCCAATTTTTGCTTTATTTGGAAAGGATAAATTTTAAATTAATTAATTCAAATTATTTGGATTTTACAGAGTTAAAAGTTTCTGTTTGAAACTAAAAATTAATATCAATATAGATTGGAAATATTTTTCTTAAGTCTAAAACCTCTCCAGGAATTTCTGTGAATTTTTCTGGAATTTTTAAAATTTATTTGGTATTTTTCTGAGTATTTTAAAGCCTCCTAATCATTTCTGAAAATCAAAAAGTAATTAAAATTCTGAAACTCTCCTGGAGCCGACAAGTGTCGCCCATCGGGCCATTTCACGCCGCGGATCTATTTCACCGTCCGATCTCACTTACCGCTTCAATCCCGCCTTCCCTATCTTCGGATCGACACGTGGCAAGCATCGGATCGTCCGCTTCGCGCCCGATTCAATCCCACCGCTCCGACCACTTACCGCTTCGCGCTTTATCCTCCTCTCTGCGTGGCGCGTGGCTGTCAACAATCGCACCGCTCTTGCCGCATTTAATCTCACCGCTCCTTCTCTTAATGCACCAACCGCTCGGATTCTCTCACGGTTGTCGGATTGAATCGTGATCGTCCCCGATCACTTACCCCTTCGCTAGCAATCGGTGGTCCAGATCGCTTCTCTTTGCCACCCGTCGCACATCCACCCGTCCCCCTCATTCTTTCCCATTTTCTTTCTCTCGTCGACATGCGGGGCCCATTGCCGGACCCGTCGCCTCCGCCGATTCTTCCTCCCGCACTCCGCCGCGCCGCCATTAGTGCCAAAATCAAGCTTTCAATGCTTCGCCTTTTCGCTTACTTCCCGTCCGATCGCATGTTAATCCCCGCCTCCACCGTCGGTTTACGGCATAAAGACGCACGTTACTCCTCTCTCGCCGTCGCATTCATCCTCCGACCGCTTCAGCTCCGGCGAACTCGCGCGGCCGTTACAACCCTCCCGGTCTATAAAACCCGCACCCGAGGTCCCTCTACCGCTGCCGCCTCCTCACCTCTCAGCGAATCACCCGAGCGCCAGAGCCCCTCGCCCGATTTCTTCCCGCGGCTTCAAATACTCCGGCGAGCAATTGCGCCGCCTCGGCTTCCTCACTCGCCGACGCCTCGACGCGTTCTTTGGTGCCAAGGCGATTCCCGCGACCCCTTCCCGAGCCGCTGCATGCCGAGCTCCTCCGTCGCCGTGAGGTCCCTCTCCGACCGCCGCCCCTCCTCGCCGATCCTTCCTCCGGTCACCTCGGCCTCGCGCAAGGTACCGATGCATTCCACGCATCCTCCTCTTCATTTTGGTACCCTTGGCGGCGCGCCGATCACGGAGCTCGGCGACTCGGGTCCCCGTGGCGCCACCACCGCCGCCACCCCGTCGGCCGTCGGGCCGAGGTGGCAGCAGCGTGGCGGCGATCGGCGCCACGTCGCCGCCACCCGAGCGCCTCCCGCCACCTCGCGGCGTGCGCGCCACGCCGGCAAAAAGCCGTGACGTGGCGCCCACGCGGCGACCACGCGTCGCCCACGTGTATGCCACGCTGCTTGGCGGCCTCCCGCAGATAACCCTCAAGAGGGTTACCTACCCATTAGGGTAGGCGGTGCCTCCCGCTCACTTGGCTAGCGCCGCTCTCTTCCTCCCACTCCTCGCGCGCGTTCGAGCCGCTCCCGCTGGCGAGGTTGAGTTTTCTCCGTTTTAATCCACAATGGCGTGTAGGCCCCACCCGTCGGCGACCACCCTCTGCGCTAGCCAGCGACAAGTGGGTCCTGAGTTCAGTGGGTCCCACATGTCGAGACTTATTTTAATGAAATTGCTGACCAGTGGACCCCACATGTCGAGATTTCCGAATTTCTGGATTTATTCAAATCTGAGATTTTCAAATAGCCATATCTTTTTCATTTTAGCTCCAAATTGGTCCATTCAAATTTCTAAATTCATCTAAAATTTCAATCTTTCATTTGGTATATTCATTTTCAATTTTTGAATTTTTATTTTATTTTATTTATTTGGAATTCTCGATTTACGTGTAGAGACCGATTTGTCCGAGCAACCTCAAGAGCAAGTTGTGGAAGATTTCAACCAGACACAGGAAGGCAAGTCTCCTTGACCATTTTGCTCCTATGTTTTGCAAGTTTCCTTTGATCAACTTGCTCCAATGATTTATAAAATGATTAGGTAGTTATTTTAAAATTATTGCATGCTTATGTTATATCAAGTGATAATTTGATTTAGAAAATTTAGTTAAATACCCAATTTGCTATACCTTCCATTGAAAATTGTTTATCTTGTACCATTGTCAACTTAGGATATCCCTTTGACTCAATAATGAGTTAGTGTTACAATTGTTGAATGTTTAAATACTAGCAAATGCTTAGCGTAGCAAATAAATATAATAATGCTCAAATGAGAGTCATGTTTACCAAATGCTTTGATGAATGATTTGTTTGAACATTGGTAATGGATGTTACCATTGTTAAATGTTTTGTTTGAAAAGTGGTAATGGATGTTACCACTGTTAATTTGAAAATAAAAATGAAATTCAAAGGAGAAGTTGACAAGGGTGGATGGAAGGTTTGGTGGTGCAGTTAGCACGAGAATGTTTGGAATTGTGAATGAGCCACCCAGTCGCTTAAGGACCGACGCTTGTGTTTGTCCAAACCGAGCAAAACAAGACAACCACAAGTCTATATGGGTACGACCTAGCTAACTAACCTATAAAAGTTTAGCTTAGATATCACCAGTGGTGTATTGGGTGCTAGAGTGTACTGGTTACTCATAGTGAGGGACAGGGTTTACTGTACTCACATGGCGCAAGAGGGGGCTCCAACTCGTGCGATGCGAGTTGTGGTGAAACCTTAGCGGGTGGTATTTAACTATACTGGAGTAGGCGAAAAGCTTTGTGATAATTTATCTGAGTCTCATGCCAAAGGAAGCGTGTTGACTATTAAGATGACTTATCTCTTGTGGGTAAAGTGTACAACCTCTGCAGAGTAAAAACTATTCGAATAGCCGTGCCCACGGTCAAGGGCGGGCAAAGAATGCATTCACATGATAGAAGTTTTGGTTTTGATTTCAAAACAAAATGAATTGGAGAAAAACTCGGGAGTAGTATAACTCTCGTGATGTTCAGATCAGGGGGTGTAACCTGAGGTTTTGAAAATTGGCTGTGATAGCTTGAGATATTAGTGTTGGTAGTTTAACCTTCACTAAAGTACTTATCCAATTTCGATTATTAAAAACAAGTTGTTTTAAAAATGGCTTTTAAAGTAATTATGTAGATTTGAAATAAAATGCTGATTGTTGCAAATAAACCATATAGCCTTCCTTTGTGAAACCTTACATCTATACATTTTTCCCAAGACTTGCGGAGTACATTTTTGTACTCACCTGTTGCTCTATAAATATAAAAGCAGAGAATGGAGAAGACTGTCGAGAGTATGACTTCGCGCCAATGTGGATGCGGTGGATTATTCCTGATGCCTAGGATTCGCTCTCCCACCAATTGCCCGTGGCGCATTGATGGGTCGATCAAGTTATCTTTTGCTTCCGCTGTGTTTATTTTTGCTTGAGGTTCTGTGAACCTTAGTAAGGCTATGGCCTTTGTAAAACTTCAGTTATTATTGTAATAAAGCGTTGTTGGCAATGTATCATCTTTTCTGTTTGAACTGTGTGTACTAGCATTGATCTCTGGGACTAGTACAGTAATACACAGGGGGTCTAGGAGTTTCTACTCCGGGTCTCACAGAAGTGGTATCAGAGCCATCTTGACTGTAGGACGAGCCCTAGGTTTTGGGAAGCTTTAAGAATTTATATTTAATAAAAATTTATGTACAAAAATATAAGTTTCTTTTGCTTCTACTCTTTTCTTACTTAGTATCTTGTTCTTGTCCTACTCTCATTATTTAAAAATCTTTACTAATCTCTCCTTATTCTCAAACTTATAGATGGCAGGTTCTTCGTCGTCTTCAGCCCCGTGGGATCACCATTCTCATGGCGAGAGTGAGGGAGCTTTTGCGACTCTTCTACGACAGTTAATGCAGCATCTGAAATATAATCAACAGCCCATTTTCAGAGGGCGGAACACTAGAGTGATGACTATGGATTCATGGACCATGGAAGTATTCATCTATGCTCCAGATGGGCAGCTTGACCCCGTCTACTGCAGTATTGAGCACCCTCGGACCCACTGTACAGACGCTATCCAAGATGCAGCCAAGATGGCGATAGCAGAGTTGTGCAGGAGGCACAAGGGGGAGTTACGACAGTCGCCCTTCTGCTTCTTTCCGACTACCAGAACGGGACAGACCCACCCCGAGGCTTTCCAGATCGTGGTGGACGACCCACGCTGTCTCATCAGTGCGATTCACCCAAGCATCGATCGCGACTTACGCGAGCTCTCGGAGATAGGACTTCTCCGAACGCTTCGACGCCGAGCTACGATCACTCCGACACTCTCCGAGCACACCGCTGCAGAGTCGACCGCCACGCCGACGCCAGACAGCGAGGACAGTGCTGAGGCGCAGGTGGAGCGCCTTCGAGCCGCCACCACTACACCGACCCACCGGCTCCCGTTGTCGCTCGATCGACTCTCGGACCTCGCACTAGGCTCACGGCAAGGAAGAGTGTGCGACGCCCACCGCTACCCGACCTAGACATTGACGGATCCACCGAGGACGCCAGCGCTCTGCTCGGATCACCTACTTTCACCAAAGCCGATCACGGTCGCGTTCGCGAACAACCGCCGTGGTTGTGGGCGAGTCACTCGTCGGACTCGAGGAGGATCCCGAGGAGGAGCCAGAGGAGCATATCATCATTGAGGACAATTAGATGTTAGATAGACTACCCTTTTTGATCGCTTATCGATACTAGAACGCTTTTATAATGATATGATGTAATAAAATGGATTGTACCGAGCCTTGTGCATTTGTGGTACAGCCATTTCAAAAGTTAATTTGAATTTCAAAAGTTGAGTTTTCTCAATCATTTGTGTTGATTTTGTGTGTGGTTTTGGGATGATAAAATTGCCCTCTCTCATCTATGCTTTCCTCTCTTTTCAGTACTTTTCTTGATGGAGCTTGGATGGTGAACACGAGAAGCAACATCAACAACAACCCAAATACAACAACAATGAGGCCCCAATTCCACCTCCGCCACCCAAGCTCCCAATATGGAACAAATGATGGCCATGCAACTACAACTTCTTCAAAGCTTTGGCCCAAAATCAAGTCAATCAAGCTCAGCAAGTACCTATTCACCCACCGCATCTAAGCTCGGGAATTTATGAGGACCGACCCCGACCTTCGCAGATCTGCCGATCCGTTGGAAGCGGATGATTGGATTAAGGAAGTGGAAAGGAAGCTGAATCTAGCTCAATGTGCTGAACATGAGAAGGTTATATATGCTGCTCATCAACTCCAAGGAGTTGCTTGCCAATTGGTGGGACAATTCTCACACAGCACACCAGATGCCTGAACATTGGTTGGGCGGAATTTTGGAAGCCTTCCGTAATGCCCATATTCCTATGAGTATTATGGAAATGAAGAGGAAGGAGTTCCATCATCTACAAAGCAGGAAACTGAGCGTTTACGCTATTTAAGCAAATTCATTCACTATCTAGATATGCCCTGAAGATGTGGCGATCGATGCCGCAAAGATTTGGAGGTTCATGGGAGGATAGACCCCAATCTTAAGGTTCAATTAGTCTCCAATGACTACCCTATTTTTCAACATCTAGTGAATAAAGCTTTATTTCAAGAAGATGCTCAACGCCAACTCTTCGACTCTCGGAAGAGGAAGTTCCAAGCTCAAGAATCATGCGGCGGTTCACGACTCACGCCACCACAAGACAACCGACCTCCAAGACATAGTCATACAAGGATACCGATTTCTGCACCTCGCCCTTTACCTCAAGCTCCTAGAACTGGAAATGCAGCCCAACTGCAAAGAAAGCAAAATGTAGCCTGCAGGAGTGCAATGCTACAATTGCAAGAATATGGGACACTATGCCAAGAATCGCCCACGTAAACGTCAGCGGTAACCCTGTTCGTTTCAATCTTGACCCTACACCAGCAAGAGCTCCAACCAATGGTCAAGGTCGTGGAAGCCCTCAAACTCCCAAGACTCCACAGAACATTAATCGAGGCGATCAACCATGTTACCGCAGAGGCGTGAATATGCACCGCGTAGTTCGGGTAAGTTTCTAGTGAACTCGCATCAGCAATTATATTATTTGATTCTCGAGCTACACATTCTTTCGTAACAAAGGTTTTGTTGAAAAGAATAATTGGAAAATTTGTTTGCTAAAGGACCTTATGATAGTCCAATCTCACGGAAAAGAATTGAGGACTAATTTGGTTAGCCCTAGTGCAACCATAATTATAAATGGAGTAAAGTTCCTAGCTAACCTTATTATAATAGACTCCAATGGCATAGATATAATACTTGGTATGGATTGGTTGATCAAGTATAAAGGATGATAGATTGTGCCAATCGTGCCATTATCCTTACCAATTCGATGGAATTCAGATAAGACATGAGGCGCTTATGCACTCAAAGAAGGACGAGATGTTAACCAACCTAAAAGGGAAAAGTTTGGAAGATGTGTCGATAGTTCATGAGTACCGGATGTTTTTCCGAAGATTTGCCAGATTACCACCGATCGAGAAGTTGAATTTGTTATAAATCTGCACATGCATACCCAATATCAAAGAGACCTTATCGGATGTCACCGATGATTTAGCGAAAGTCAAGAGGCGATCCAAGAATTGTATGAGAAAGGATTCATCAGACCAAGTTCTTCGCCTTGGGGAGCCCCAGTGCTTCTAGTAAAGAAGAAGGATGGTAGTCAACGGATGTGCGTTGATTATCGAGCTTTAAATGATGTCACTATAAAGAATAAGTATCCCTTACCACGGATCGATGATTTGTTTGACCAACTCATAGGATCAAGTGTCTTTTCCAAGATTGATCTTCGGTCAGGATATCATCAGTTGAAGATTAGATCTGAAGATATACCCAAGACAGCCTTCGCCACAAGATATGGATTATATGAGTATACGGTGATGTCTTTTGGTCTGACAAATGCACCGCATATTTCATGAACTTGATGAATAAAGTCTTTATGGATTATTTAGATAAGTTTGTTGTTGTTTTCATAGATGACATTCTTATCTATTCAAAGAATAACAAAGAACATGAAGGTCATCTAAGGATAGTGTTGCAAAGACTCCGTGAACACCAGTTATATGCCAAATTTAGCAAATGTGCATTTTGGTTAAAGGAAATTGAGTTTTTGGGACATGTGATCTCAGCAGAAGGAGTATCTGTAGATCCTGGAAAAGTTAAGGATGTATTAAATTGGACTCCACCCAAGACAGTAACCGAGATCCGAAGTTTTCTGGGATTAGCCGGTTACTATCGTCGATTTATTGAAGGCTTTTCCAAGATTGCCAGACCCTTAACCCAGCTGTTAAAGAAGGAGAAGAAATTTGAATGGAGTAAATCCTGTGAGGATAGTTTTCAAGAGTTAAAGAAAAGGTTAACTTCAAGACTGGTTCTGCGGTTACCCGATATCCGAAAAGATTTTGAGATATTTTGTGATGCTTCAAAACAAGGTCTTGGTTGTGTACTAATGCAAGAAGGAAGGGTAGTAGCTTATGCATCAAGGCAGTTAAGACCGCATGAAGAAAATTATCCCACTCATGATTTAGAACTAGCTGCTGTTGTGCATGCTCTAAAGTTATGGAGGCATTACTTAATCAGTAATCGGTGTGAGATATATACAGATCATAAAAGTTTAAAGTATATATTCACCCAGCCTGACCTTAATATGAGACAAAGAAGATGGCTCGAATTGATAAAGGATTATGATGTGGGAATACACTATCATCCCGGAAAAGCTAATGTGGTAGCCGATGCTTTGAGTCGAAAGAGTCATATGAATAATCTGTCAATTCCAGATAAGCAGTTAACCCTCCATGAGGAATTCCAAAGATTAAATTTGGAAATAGTTAACGAAGGTATTCTGTCTGCATTGAAGGTTCATCCTACCTTGGAAGATCAAATCAAGGTAGCCCAACGAGAGGATGAATATGTTAAAGAAATTAAAGAGAATATGAAGAAAGGTAAAACGCTTGGATTTTCAGAAGATGAAGAAGGGACTCTTTGGTTTGGAAAGAGAATACTAGTACCCGAGAAAAAGGAAATAAAAGATTTAATCTTAAAAGAAGCTCATGAATCAGGATATTCAATTCATCCCGAAGTACAAAAATGTATCGAGATTTAAAGGAAAGTTCTTGGTGGAACAATATGAAAAGGGAAATTGCAGAATATGTAGCCTTGTGTGACATATGTCAAAGAGTTAAAGCAGAACATCAAAGACCTGCTGGTCTTTTGCAACCTCTGCATATACCTGAATGGAAATGGGAGGAAATTGGAATGGATTTCATAACAGGACTACCAAGAACCAAGTTAGGTTATGACTCAATTTGGGTTATAGTTGACCGTTTAACAAAAGTCGCTCATTTCATACCAGTAAAGACTACATATTCGGGAGATAGATTGGCAGAGCTTTATATGTCAAAAATTGTGTGTTTGCATGGAGTTCCAAAGAGGATAGTGTGAGATAGAGGAACACAATTTACCTCAAGATTCTGGCAGAAGCTTCATGAAGTTTTGGGCACCAATTTAAATTTCAGTACTGCTTATCATCCTCAAACAGATGGTCGACAGAACGGTAAATCAGATATTGGAAGATATCTTTGAGAGCATGTGCTTTAGCCAATAAAGCCACTGGGATAAAAGTTTGCCCTATGCGGAATTCTCATATAATAATAGTTATCAATCTAGTCCGAAGATGTCTCCGTTTGAAGCCTTGTATGGCAGAAAATGTAGAACACCGTTATATTGGTCAGAGACCGGAGAGAGTCAAGTATTCGGACCTGATGTATTGAAGCTAGCGAAGAACAAGTTCGTTTAATTCGAGACAAAGTTGAAAACAGCCTGCACCGAGCAAAAGAGCTATGCGGACAATCGTCGCAGAATGTTAGAGTTTCAACCAGAGATCATGTGTATTTGAAAGTGTCACCCTAAAAGGGATGCGTCGTTCGTGGTTAGTGGTAAACTTGCTCCGAGGTATATTGGACCATTTCCAATCTTAGCCAGAAGAGGAGAAGTTGCTTATCAGTTAAAGCTTCCTACCCAATTGTCAGATGTACATGATGTGTTTCATGTGTCGCAATTGAAAAAGTGTTTACGAGTCCCAGAAGAGTTAATGCCTTTAGAGGAAGTGGATCTAAAAGAGGATTTGACATATTCAGAGTTTCCAGTCAAGATTTTAGAAGAAGCGAGCGTCGCACCAAAACAAAACCATCAAATTTTGCAAAGTGCGGTGGAACAATTGTCAGTCGGAAGCCACTTGGGAGCGAGAAGAAGATCTCGAGCGAGTTCCTAGTCTTTTCCCAGTCCTTCCGAATCTCGGGTCGAGATTCTTTCTAAGGGGGTAGGTTTGTAACATCCCAATTTTTGCTTTATTTGGAAAGGATAAATTTTAAATTAATTAATTCAAATTATTTGGATTTCTGAGTTAAAAGTTTCGTTTGAAACTAAAAATTAATATCAATATAGATTGGAAATATTTTTCTTAAGTCTAAAACCTCTCCAGAATTTACGTGAATTTTTCTGGAATTTTTAAAATTTATTTGGTATTTTTCTCGAGTATTTTAAAGCCTCCTAATCATTTCGAAAATCAAAAGTAATTAAAATTCTGAAACTCTCCTGAGCCGACAAGTGTCGCCCATCGGGCCATTTCACGCCGATCTATTTCGGCCGTCCGATCTCACTTACCGTTTCAATCCCGCCTTCCCTATCTTCGGATCGACACGCGGCAAGCATCGGATCGTCCGTTTCGCGCCCGATTCAATCCCACCACTTACCGCTTCACGCTTTATTCTCCTCTCGCGTGACGCGTGGCTGTCGGCACCGCTCTCTGTTGCCGTACTTAATCTCGGCGCTCCTTCTCACTTAATGCACCAACCGCTCGGATTCTCTCACGGTTGTCGGATTGAATCGTGATCGTCCCCGATCACTTACCCTTCGCCGGAATCGGTGGTCGGATCGCTTCTCTTTGCCACCCGTCGCACATCCACCCGCCCCTCATTCTTTCCCATTTTCTTTCTCTCGCCGACATGCGGGGCCATTGCCGGACCCGTCGTCTCCGCCGATTCTTCCTCCCGCACCCGCCGCTACGCCATTAGTGCCAAAATCGAAGCTTTCAATGCTTGGCCTTTCGATTACTTCCCGTGTCGATCGCATGTTAATCCCCGCCTCCACCGCGTCGGTTTACGCATAAAGACGCGCGTTACTCCTCTCCTCGCCGTCGCATTCATCCCCTCGACCGTTTCAGCTCCGGCGAACCGCGCGGCCGTTACAACCCTCCCGGTCTATAAAACCCGCACCCGAGGTCCCTCTACCGCCGCCGCCTCCTCACCTCTCAGCGAATCACCCGGCGCGAGCCCCTCGCCCGATTTCTTCCCCGCGGCTTCAAATACTCCGGCGAGCAATTGCGGCCGTCTCGGGCTTCCTCACTCCTCGCCGACGCCTCCCCGACGTTGCTGGTGCCAAGGCGATTCCCGGCGACCCCCTCCCGAGCCGCTGCATGCACCGAGCTCCTCGTCGCCGTGAGTCCCTCTCCGACCGCCGCCCCTCCTCGCCGATCCTTCCTCCGGTCACCCTCGGCCTCCGCGCAAGGTACCGATGCATTCCCTGCATCCTCCTCTTCATTTTGGTACCCTTGGCCGGCGCCGCCGATCACCGGAGCTCCGGCGACCCTCGGTCCCCGTGCGCCACCACCGGCCACCGTCGTGCCGTCGGGCCGAGGTGGCAGCAGCGTGGCGCCGACGGCGCCACGTCAACGCCACCCGAGCGCCTCCCCGCCACCTCGCGCGTGCACGGCCACGTCGGCAAAAAGCCGTGACGTGGCAGCCACGCGGCGACCACGCGTCAGCCACGTGTATGCCACGTTGCCACGGCCTCCCGAGATAACCCTCAAGAGGGTTACCTACCCATTAGGGGTGGCGGTGCCTCCCGCTCACTTGGCTAGCGCCGCTCTCTTCCCCCTCCCACTCCTCGGCGCGTTCGAGCCCGCCCGCTACCGAGGTTGAGTTTTCTCCGTTTTAATCACGGCGGTAGGCCCCACCCGTCGGCGACCACTGCGCTAGCCAGCGACAAGTGGGTCCTGAGTTCAGTGGGTCCCACATGTCGAGACTTATTTTAAATGAAATTGCTGACCAGTGGACCCCACATGTCGAGATTTCCAATTTCTGGATTTATTCAAATCGAGATTTTCAAATAGCCATATCTTTTCATTTTAGCTCCAAATTGGTCCATTCAAATTTCTAAATTCATCTAAAATTTCAATCTTTCATTTGGTATATTCATTTTCAATTTTGAATTTTTATTTTATTTTATTTATTTGGAATTCTCGATTTACGTGTAGAGACCGATTTGTCAGAGCAACCTCAAGAGCAAGTTGTGGAAGATTTCAACCGGACACGGAAGGCAAGTCTCCTTGACCATTTTGCTCCTATGTTTTGCAAGTTTCCTTTGATCAACTTGCTCCAATGATTTATAAAATGATTAGGTAGTTATTTTAAAATTATTGCATGCTTATGTTATATCAAGTGATAATTTGATTTAGAAAATTTAGTTAAATACCCAATTTGCTATACCTTCCATTGAAAATTGTTTATCTTGTACCATTGTCAACTTAGGATATCCCTTTGACTCAATAATGAGTTAGTGTTACAATTGTTGAATGTTTAAATACTAGCAAATGCTTAGCGTAGCAAATAAATATAATAATGCTCAAATGAGAGTCATGTTTACCAAATGCTTTGATGAATGATTTGTTTGAACATTGGTAATGGATGTTACCATTGTTAAATGTTTTGTTTGAAAAGTGGTAATGGATGTTACCACCGTTAATTTGAAAATAAAAATGAAATTCAAAGGAGAAGTTGACAAGGGTGGATGGAAGGTTTGGTGGTGCGATTAGCACGAGAATGTTTGGAATTGTGAATGAGCCACCACAGTCGTTTAAGGACCGACGCTTGTGTTTGTCCAAACCGAGCAAAACAGTACAACCACAAGTCTATATGGGTACGACCTAGCTAACTAACCTATAAAAGTTTAGCTTAGATATCACCGAGTGGTGTATTGGGTGCTAGAGTGTCTTGGTTACTCATAGTGAGGACGGGGTTTCTTCACTCACATGGCGCAGAGGGGCTCCAACTCGTGCGATGCGAGTTGTGGTGAAACCTTAGCGGGTGGTATTTAACTATACTGGAGTAGGCGAAAAGCTTTGTGATAATTTATCTGAGTCTCATGCCAAAGGAAGCGTGTTGACTGCAAGGATGACTTATCTCTTGTGGGTAAAGTGTACAACCTCTGCAGAGTAAAAACTATTCGAATAGCCGTGCCCACGGTCAAGGGCGGGCAAAGAATGCATTCACATGATAGAAGTTTTGGTTTTGATTTCAAAACAAAATGAATTGGAGAAAAACTCGGGAGTAGTATAACTCTCGTGATGTTCAGATCAGGGGGTGTAACCTGAGGTTTTGAAAATTGGCTGTGATAGCTTGAGATATTAGTGTTGGTAGTTTAACCTTCACTAAAGTACTTATCCAATTTCGATTATTAAAAACAAGTTGTTTTAAAAATGGCTTTTAAAGTAATTATGTAGATTTGAAATAAAATGCTGATTGTTGCAAATAAACCATATAGCCTTCCTTTGTGAAACCTTACATCTATACATTTTTCCAAGACTTGCGAGTACATTTTTGTACTCACCGTTGCTCTATAAATATAAAAGCGAGAGAATGGAGAAGATCAAGCCGAGAGTATGACTTGCGCCGAATGTGGATGCGGTGGATTATTCCTGGATGCCTAGATTCGTCTCCCACCAATTGCACGTGGCGATTGATGGGTCGATCAAGTTATCTTTTGCTTCCGCTGTGTTTATTTTTGCTTGAGGTTCTGTGAACCTTAGTAAGGCTATGGCCTTTGTAAAACTTCAGTTACTATTGTAATAAAGCGTTGTTGGCAATGTATCATCTTTTCTGTTTGAACTGTGTGTACTAGCATTGATCTCTGGGACTAGTACAGTAATACACAGGGGGTCTAGGAGTTTCTACTCCGGGTCTCACACAAATCAACCGAGCCGGTTTATGGAATAATACCGGTGGGATTGGAGCAAATCACGGCAAGAGAATAGGAAGCAATCTCAACCAACTAAATATAGTCTAACACCCCCCCTCAGTCGGAGAGGGAGGAGGACGGACGTTCAGACTGGCCCTGAACTCGGCGAAGACAGACAACGGAAGTCCCTTGGTGAATATGTCTGCATACTGGGAAGTCGTGGGAACGTGAAGAACGCGGATGATATTAGCGGCCACTCGTTCACGAACGAAGTGAAGATCAATCTCAACATGTTTCATGCGCTGATGTTGCACGGGATTGGTGGAGAGATAAACAGCACTAACATTGTCACAATAAACGAGTGTGGCACGCTGTAGTGGACAATAAAGCTCCAGAAGTAACTGGCGCAGCCAACTGGTTTCAGCGACAGCATTAGCAACAACACGGTATTCTGCTTTGGCACTGGAGCGAGAGATAGTGTGTTGGCGCTTAGAAGACCAGAAAATCAAGTTATCATCAAGAAAAACAGCATAACCAGAAGTTGACCGGCGAGTGTCAGGGCAGCCGGTCCAATTAGCATCAGAGTAAGCCACCAAGGAAGAGATGGCTGTATGATGAAGTACCAAGCCGTAATCCAAAGTACCTTGAAGATAGCGCAGAATGCGCTTGATCAAATTGTAATGGGGTTCTCGGGGATCATGCATATGCAAGCACACCTGCTGAACTGCATAAGTAATATCTGGCCGTGTGAAAGTAAGATACCGGAGAGCTCTAGCCAGAGCTCTATAATGAGTGGGATCCGCCACAGGAGCACCATCAGAACTGGATACCTTGGAACATGTGTCAACAGGGGTAGTACAGGGCTTGCAATTTGACATGCCGGTGCGCTCAACAACATCCAAGATATACTGGCGTTGCGAGAGAAACAAACTGGAGCCCATAGTAGACACTGCGACACCAAGAAAGTGATGTAAAGTACCCAAATCCTTCATAGAAAATTCCTGCTGTAGTGCCGATATGACATGGCGAAGCAAATGCACTGAAGAGGTAGTCAAGATAATATCATCAACATAGAGCAACAAATATGATGTATCAACTCCACGGCAAAAAATAAAGAGGGACGAGTTAGATTTGGCCGTGGTAAAACCAAGAGAGAGAATGTGAGATGCAAACCAACTGAACCATGCTCGGGGGGCCTGTTTCAAACCATAGAGTGACTTGTTCAAACGACAAACATGATCTGGATGTGTAGAATCAGTAAACCCTGATGGTTGAACACAATACACAGTCTCCGTCAAAGCGCCATGCATGAATGCATTCTTCACGTCAAGCTGATGAATAGGCCATCCGTGAGAGTGAGCAATGGTGAGCACAGTGCGGATGGTTGCTGGCTTGATGACGGGACTGAAAGTCTCGCCAAAATCAATACCAGGACGCTGTGTGAACCCCCGGAGAACCCAGCGTGCCTTGTATCTATTAATAGATCCATCTGGATGAAGCTTGTGATGAAAAACCCATTTGCCAGTGACAAGATTAGCACCAGATGGACAGGGAACTAGGTCCCATGTGTTGTTGGCCTTCAAAGCTGAAAATTCCTCAGTCATGGTGGCGCGCCAATTGGGATCGGTGAGAGCACCACGATAGCTCTTGGGCAGTGGAGAGACTGGTGCGGCATGAAGGGTAAAAATCTTGACCGGGTGCCGGTAACCAGCCTTGCCCCGTGTTACCATAGTGTGGTCATTGGAGACCAGAGGAATAGACATGGCGCCCATTGGGAGCACTGGGCGCGGAGCAACGGGCGCGCTTGGCCCAGCCGAGCCAGGCGCAGGCGTGTCGACACAGGGAGGCGCGACGGACCCTGGTGCAGTCAGGGAGCCGGCACGTGCAGAGCCGACCTGGGCCGAGCCAGGCGTGCGGGACCTATTAGGCGAACCCAACACATGCGCACGTGGGAAGCCACCCGCGCGTGGAGGGGCCAGCCCGGTCGGGTGGAGTGCCATGCATGGGCGGCGGAACCAGCACGGGCGCACGTGGGGAGCCACCTGGCGTGGAGGAGCCAGCCCGGGCGGGTGGAGTGCCATGCAAGGCGGGGAGCGGTATCGCGCGAACTCCGCCGCTCCGAGCCGAGCAAGGGGCGTGCGGCGAAGCGGCAAGACGGTGCACCGCCGAGCCAGACATCGTGCAGGTGTAGTGCCATGCATGGGCACAGTGCCATGCACGGAGCCAACGTCGAGTGTAGGGGCCGAATCAGCTTCGCTAGCAGCAACCCGTGGTGATGGACCGACGGGGGCAGCAGGGCCAATCCAGGAAGTCGCACGAGGGGTACCTGCAAAACAACGAGTGCCAACAGCAAGAGGTACATGGTCGAACTCCGAGAGGAAATCAAAGTCGGATGAAGGAGGGGGTGCCTTGTTAGCGAAGGGAAAAGAAGCTTCATCAAAGATCACATGACGAGAGATGATGACGCGATTGGTGGAAAAATCGAGGCAGCGATAACCCTTATGGTTGGCGGAGTATCCAAGGAACATACAAAGGGTAGACCGCGGTGCTAGTTTGTGGGGCGAGGTGGCGGAGAGGTTAGGATAACAAGTGCTTCCAAAGACACGAAGGTGAGAGTAAGAAGGCTGTACACCGAACAAGGCAAAATGGGGTGTGGAAAAAGCAAGTGTCTTGGTAGGATGACGATTAAGGAGATAAGTGGCAGTGTGTAAGGCCTCAACCCAATAGCTAGGAGGCAAACTAGCTTGGAATAGGAGGGAGCGAATAATATTGTTAATGGTGCGAATGATACGTTCAGCTCGACCGTTTTGGGGAGAGGTATAGGGGCAAGACATGCGAAGAGTCACCTCGCGAGTAAGAAAAAATAGACGTGTGAAAGTGTTGTCAAATTCACGACCATTATCACATTGAACGCTCTTTATGGGACTGCCGAACTGGGTTGTGACATAGGAGAAAAAATTAGCCAGCGTGGAAAAGGTGTCAAACTTGAGACGAAGAGAAAATGTCCAAAGGTAGTGTGAATGATCATCAAGAATAACAAGGTAGTACTTATTACCAGACACACTATCCACAGGAGACGTCCATAAGTCATAGTGGATTAAATAAAAAATCCGTGAAGCACGGGAGCTAGAAGACACAAAAGGAAGACGTGTATGACGTCCAAGTTGATATGCATGGCAGAGGGAATCTGCTACATGTTTATTACAAGCAATGACAGAGGAGGATATTAACTTAGACAAAGCTTCATGACCCAAATGGCCTAGACACCGATGCCAAAGGGTGGAAGAGGAGCCGCTGGCAAGGAGAGTGTGAGGCGGAAGCTGCGACACATGGAGCAGATAAAGCTGGCCGGAGCTATTGCACCTGGCGATCACGTTCTTGGTCCGGAGATCCTTTATAGAGAAGCCATATGGATAAAATTCAACGGAACAATTGTTATCAATAGTGAACTAACGAACAAATATTAAGTTCGTGATAATTCGAGGAGCAACCAGAACGTTATTAAGATAAAGTGAGCCATGAGGAGTAGGAAAAGACACGGAGCCAGTGGCAAGAACAGGAAGTGAAGCACCATTACCGACAACGATGCTAGATGGAGAAGAGGACGTGGGTGGGGAGAAAACAAGGAGATTACCATAGTTCAATGTCATGTGAGCTGTAGCACCCGTGTCCATGTACCACTCATTATTGGCCAACGGTGGGAGGGTCATCGTGCTGAACGCATTGGCTAATGCGTTTGGATCCCACTGCATGGCTGGGGGCGGAAAAGGCAAGGCACCCACAGGGCTGGCATCGGCAGCGTCTGCATGGCGCTTGGTATGGCCGGCGCCCACAGGGCCGGCGTCGGCAACGTCTGCATGGCGCCGGGTGTGGCCGAAAATGCTGGCACAGCAGGCAGCAAACCTGGCAGGCTGGACGCAGCAAACAGCATGTGCGGAGGAGGCTGCCGATGATGCTGTTGTGGCTGCGGCTGCTGCTGTCCCAGCGGTCGCGGACGAGAGGGCGCGGCGCCGGGCCAGACCTGGAAGGTTCCTATCCAGGGGTTAAACATCGTTGGCCAGCCGGTGTTGGCGCCATCTTGTCGGCGCCCACAA
The DNA here is from genome assembly GCA_036346265.1 of Melocanna baccifera. Classification (NCBI taxonomy): domain Eukaryota; kingdom Viridiplantae; phylum Streptophyta; class Magnoliopsida; order Poales; family Poaceae; genus Melocanna; species Melocanna baccifera. The sequence goes on from CM070693.1 coordinate 17,540,476, forward strand.
CGCCGATTCTGTCCACGTGAGGAGCCTGGAGCAGAACCGCCCGCACTGCTCGTGCCACTATCGGCGCCCGGACGGGCGCTGCTGCCGCTTGGAGCGGGGAAGCGCGGGGTAAGAGACGTGGTGGCAGCGAGGGCAGTCGACGAGGATTCCGACTTGAAGGCCATGGTGAGCTCTTCGAGCATGAGATCGGAGCGGACGTCGGCGAAGGTAGGGAACAGCTTCTGGCGCTTGAGCAGTGCGGCCATGTAGGCGAACTTGTCGTTGAGGCCACAGAGGACGGAGAGGACAAGCGTGCGATCCTGCACCGGCTCACCGAGATCCCCGAGGGCATCGGCCATACCCTTGAGTTTACGACAATAATCTGAAATTGAAAGATCACCTTGCACGAAGTTGCGGAATTGGGCATCGAGGTAGAGAGTGTGTCTCCTTGTTGCCGAGAAATTGTTGCTCGAGGCCCATCCAGATGGTGTGAGCGGTGCAGCCATGCGTCATGACCATCTCAAGAAGGTCGGATGATATGGTGCCGTATAGCCACGACCGCACCGTACAGTCCATCCGCTTGTAGTCCGCATCGTCGGGGTCTGGGTCATCGTCGGAGAGGACGTGATCGTCCAACTCGTACTTGCCGAGCGTGTTGAGGATGAGACCACGCCACATGCTGTAGTGTGCGGAGGCTTGGTCGAGGATGATCGGGACGAGCGCCTTGATGTTGGGGACAGCGATTGCCTGTGCATGGAGGGCAGCGCGAGCCTGAACGGCGTAGGCGCGACGTAGCTCCTCCTCCTGGCGCGCAGGTTCGGCGGCCTGATGGAGACAAGCAGCAGCGGGATCCTCCTCTTGGCGCGCAAGTTCAGCGGCCTGACGAGGGCTTGCAGCAACAGGATCGGCCGCGCGCAGGAACTCCGACATCTCGGCGACGGCGGCAATCTAAAGATGATGGGTGGAAGGTCGCAGGAGCGAAATGATATCTAATACCATGATAGTGCAAAAGAATGCAATGTATTGAACTGTGGTATACACGTTACATATATAGCCAAATGCATACCAAATCAACCGAGCCGGTTTATGGAATAATACCGGTGGAATTGGAGTAAATCACGGCAAGAGAATAGGAAGCAATCTCAACCAACTAAATATAGTCTAACACTCCCTCATCGGCCGGAAGAACGTCGTCACCAGCCAAACCCCCTCCAATCTTCCGGTTGGTTACTTCCCCGTTCTCCAATTACTCTTTCCATCGAAGACCACCGCAGCGCCGCTAATGGCCTCCAATGTAAAAGCTTTGTTTTTGGTCGCTACAGTAACTACTGAGAGAGGAAGATGACGCTATACATATGGGCCATAGGCCGTTACAGTGAAAGCCCAAGCCATTTTAGTAGATCGGGCGCAGCATAGCACTGTCTTTGGATCTGGTACTGTAGCACAATCGACCTCAGCAAACAGCAAAAACCCAACACTGTAGTAGAAAATTGTAATGAACAGCAAAATCCATTAATGTTCACCTAAAAACCCAACATACGTACATACATATATACATACATTTTGACAGTTTTGAGCCTGTTTAAACTATTTTCAGCTCTATTTCACCATAGCAGATTCTGATAAAACCCTAGCCAACCCAGATGTTATTTCAAATCCATGTCCAATACCATTTAGGCTTGTCACTATTCACCAAAAGCTCAATAACATATATATAACTATTTTGATCATCTCGAGTCCACCTAACCCATTTCTATCTCCATTCAGTCAAATCAAGCACCGTTTAAACACCATCCGCCCAACCAATTTTCCTTGCGTCCTTTGGTTATTTTATTGTATTTTGTCTACCAATACGAGCAGCTATGCCTAATTCTATTAAATATTATTTAAATAACCTGTTTCTTAGTATGCGTGCTGGACTTATCTTTCTTTAATAAATTATTAATTATTCTAAGATAGTGTGTTATTCTAATCATTAGTAGTAAATGACTTTGTAAATGACCATGGACAATGAATGCGAACCGTAGAATTACATGTATATAAAAATAAAATTTAAAAGCTGGAATGACATATGGTGTCTGAGAACAGAGGGAGTAGTACCTACAGCTCAAATGTCCTAATCCTGATTTTTCATTACTGCAAATACATCAAGTGCAGGCACACGATGCCCTGGTATAAAATGTGTCGGTACATATGCATGCAGTATTCTCTACCTTATGTTACATATGCATGCCCTGGTATAAAATGTGTCGGTACATATTACCTTTTACACCGTAAACCATACGGCATGCGCGTTCTGTTACACGTGAGGCTTTCGTGCCCCCACCAAATCCCACTATCACTTGCATGGTCTGATCTGTCCCGCATGCATGCGAGGCTCTGTGATAAATGGCTTGGAAATTGGAAGTGAAAACTACAAGAAAGAAACGTTTGTTTTATTCTTTTGTTTCGTGGAAAAGGGAGGAGAAGACAGACGTTTATTATTACTAATTCAGCATGATCGCAAGCTTAGGGTAAATTTTTTATGTCTAGTCATCACCCTATATCACGAGATCATGAAACGGTGCTTATACAGAAGTTCCTAGAATTTTCTCAGACCTGTTTGTTTTGACAGTTTACTAGAATTTTGGGCATAAGTTGAGAGGGGTAAAGTGGACTACCTCCTTTACCATTCATTCATGCAGATGATCGCTTCTTGTAACTGTAACAATATTATTTGTTTCTTGGTTTATACTCCAATTTTCTTAGAGAAGTTTTGTAACTCAATTTTTGGGAAGAAGTTTGTGAGCCCTTACACCCTTTGGGAAGACCTCTCTCAGAGACCTACTTGTTTCATTGGTGTCACTCTGCAGGGCAACAGTCTTTACATTGCTTGAAGATTGTGCTACTAGCTCAATTCTACTCTGCTTTGAGACTGGAACACCTTTCTGTGTTTATTGTACTACAGATCTGATAGCTTAATTGGCCTTTTCTAGTTAGGAGGTCCCATGTCGTAAGTTCTAAGTTCTAACTCATCCCAAAAATAAGGGCAGCTCCTGCATCTTTGCCGCTCTGAGAATCCACTCAAGGCCCTAGAAATGCATTAATAAGCCTCCAGGTTGATGAAAAGAAAAAGGAAACCGCCCCCACAAATCTATTACTTCATAGCCCCTCTGTAAAGCAGAACAGAAGATTATCCAGAACAGAACGGAAGCTGTTCGCCCCTCACTTATCCAGAACAGAAGCTGCAAAGCAGAGTCAACAATCTAGGAAGCATAACGGCTTTACTGATAGTTTCACTAAAAAAAGCCAATAGATATACGGGGTGCCATCATGTGCTCACACTAACATAGTAGCATGTTTGCGCTTAAAAGGCAGCAGCACCAAGCTAGCAGCCTACTCCATCGGCTATAGCTATCTTCGCATGACACGGAGTTTTTCTCGCTTGCGGAAACGCTCGAGCAACAACTCATCAGTAGCAGCTTCTCTACGTCCTGCACGTGCACCATCTGGATTATTAGTATTTGTTGCTTTTCCTCCAGTTTCACTAACCTGTGAATCTTGATTTCGGTACAACTCTGGATGCTCTGCATTATAAATTAAATAATTTAGTGCACTTACATGAGAATAATGTGACAAAGATGCACGTGATATCAATGATATGACATTTTTCATGTTTCTCGAACATAAGAGCTCAAAAATGGTATCTACCATTGTATTTCGCATACTACCACAATGGTTAATGGATTACTTCCATGCTAATTCAACAATCAAGTCTACTGAGGGCAACAATCGATCTACATTAAAGAAAATTGAACATCGCTATTCTTATTGTCGACATGAATGCTCCTGCTATAAGTCCATTGGGTATCTGTATTTTACTTAGGGCAAGAGATTCTCACAGAAAAAGATATCTTACTAGTTAATACTGAAGCTATAAGGAAATAGCTTAGAACTAGAAATAACTATTGGGCTGGAAGTGTTGCTCCGCAACTGGTCACCAGCTGGCAGCAGGTGCTGGTGTTTGAAGTAATGGTTGCACAAGAAAACACAGGTGACATCTAATTATCTAGGAAGATAAGAACAAAAGCAGGACATTCAGGGTAGTCAGAACATAATAAGAGGAACATATCATAAGCAAATTCTCTAAAGAAGAATATCAGATATGGTTTATATTTTACTGCACAGGATCAAGTGGAATGTAAAGTTGGCATCTGATAAACATGACTTGCATATATCAATTTATAGCCCGCCTAAAACGCAATCTATATCAGATGAATTTAAGCTGTAGTGCAATTTTGTACGATAGGTAGATATACATTAAATCTTACAACATTCACTATTTCCAAATTAGTCCTACCACAGAATCACAACTAGCAACACGTAATTCTTTTTTAAGGTGTTCCTGTTTGTTGGACAAAAAAGCTCTTCTGGACACATAACATGCCTAACAATATCATACAACACATTAAGCACAACAGTTTGTTATGTCGTCAGTTCGTCACAACATAAAAAAAATAAAGAAATAGCATTGAAAAAGTATACATACAAACCTCTTCGCAATTTTTCATCATAATCTCTACCACGATGGAAATAATCAGCACTGTAACTTGATGGGATGTTTGCATCTGATTTTGTTTTACCCGCAAGCCTTTTCTCTTGCAGCATCTTTTTAGCTGCCTCAGTTTCTTCAATGTTTTTTAATTTGTACCTGCAACAATCAAGAAACAATGGTAACATGAAAACTGTATATAGCTGTACACCCACTCTTAAAGAAGCTCTATTGCCAGAATAGCAGTGCATGATAAAGCACCAAAAAATGTTAACAATATTAACAAGGAAGAAACACATTTAAGGTTGTATTAATACCACAATGCTGAAAGAACAATGTTGACACTTGACAGATCTTTCAAATTAATGGTCATAATTTGATCAGACCATCATAGCATAGTTAAGTTTCGATTGAAGTAATGGTTAATGAATTTGTAACCACACTGACATAATTTCTCATATCTATTAATCACAAAATAGCCAAAAGTCTTCAACCAGATTACTGAATAATTTTCTGTTGCATACACTCCTCACTACTACTATTTGTGTCATAGCGTGAAAGGATTTTCGACTAAATTACCTAACACAATGCAAAATGTTTAGCAGATTTCTGTCAAACAAAAGATGTGAGGCAAAAAGTTGGATCTTTGAATAATTATGGGTTTCAGAGTATGCCTGTAGATGATATCTATCAAACATTGGCCACAAACGAGCAAGCGTTGTTCTGAAATAATATCTAGCTCCTACCTATCAGACCTCAATTCAAGCAATGGAATATTATTATGTGAATGCTGCTGCTGCTGCTATTCACATAACAAACTTCATAGTACTACCAAAACCAAATTTAGATAAGCAAAAAACTTGATTGTTTTACTGAAAATTATATGTCCACATGAAAAGTTACATGGGCCAATGTACTAATCTAGAATTAACCACACACTACGAGGCCTCAAAGTACCAACAATAGCATCAGTGAAACAGAGAGATGTCCATAGGTCATTGCATTCTTACTCAATTTAATAGGTTTGGTTGCCAATTAACATGTAACCCCATTAACAAGTAAATCTGCACAGTTACTGTAATGGATTGCATTTTTTAGGTACCTTTCCCTCTGAATTTCAACATAAACATACTATTCAACACAACCTTACAAAGTTTTACTATAGCAAGGATAAACAAAGGGGTGCAAGAACGCACTCAATGGGCAGCTGAACTTCAGCAATGCCGGTGGTCCACTGTGTTGAGCTCTCCTCTGAGTTCTTCTTCCTCACCTACAAGCAACTAATACGCCGTTAACATCATTAAAGTCCGCGACACCACAAATAATCTCACCTTGAGTGCATCCCAGCGCTATTCAGCCAAAAACCTTGAGGTGGTCCGGCACGATGTAGAGCTCATCCACGTGGTCCTTCTCCTCCTTGTCGTTCACCTCAATCTTCTTGCCCCTCTTCTTCAACAGCTCGTTCTCCAAATACCTCAACCTTCAAAGATCAGACCCACAAACGCACGCTCGTGTCAATTCCAGAGTCCATATGACGAAGCATCAGATTGGCAAGCAGAATCGCATATACAAGTACAACAACGCACATGTTGGGGTCCTCGACGGTGACGGCTGTCTCCTGAGCGAAGGTGTCCTGGAGGACGAGGTCCTCCTTCTCGGCCTCGCCGGCGGCCGCCGCCCCGCTGCCTCCTCGGCCGCGGGCGGATGACCCGTCGGTGGCGGACGCCGCGGAGGCGGGATCGGCGGGGATGCCCAGCTTCCTCTCCCGGAGCTTCTGCATATACTTGATCTCCTCCAGAGCGACGCTGAGGACGGAGGCGTCAGCGAGAAGGCCTAGCGTATCAAAGAGAGAGGAGCAGGCTGGAAGGAAGGGAGGGAAGGGTACCGGCGGGCGTCCTCGTCGTCGGAGTGGTCGGCCGCGTCCGGCTCGAAGCTCCGCTTGCGGAAGTTTTTCCGCATGGTGGTGGCCGGTGGGGCGGTGCTGGGCTTGGATTGGTTTCGGCGGGATTTGTGGAGGTTCCTTGCCGGAGGAGCTGCCGGCGTTGAGGTTTGCACATGCCAAAATTCAAAATTTTAATTTATAAATCACAGTTCAAAAAAATCCACCTATTAGCTTCTGATTAGAAAAGCCAAACAACAATACAAATACCGTCTCCTCGAAGCAGTTTCTTCACTATTTCACTATTGTCTTGCTCTGAGGATAAGACAGAGGGTCACGGGTGCATCACGCATCTCACTCCCGTCACGCATACGCATATCTCTTTTACTTTCATACTGTTTGTGCCATCCTCTTCTTAAATTCACTTCTTCTTGTCACTACTATTAATTTTCAATCAAAAATCATCAGCAAAAAGCTAATCCGAACGCCCCTAAAGGAGGGAGGCGTTGGTGACAGGCCAGGGCAATATTAAGGTAGGCATCCAACAATAAGGTCGAGTGGTAAATTAGAGAACTATTCATATTAGTGATATACTTTAGAGCTAATTATGGAGATGATTGTATTATTTTTATGTTTATGATTTTTTGAATAATATGTTATTTTATTTTTTGAATAAATATCTTTCATATTGATTAACAAGTATATGACTTGTTCATAGAACTATTTTATTTATATTTTTGATATTATTCTAAATTATCTCTAATCTTATATTATTATGTAGAACAATTATGATTTACAGATCAACACATGTATTGATTGATAATCATGTTTCACGGATCGGATATAGGATATAAAACCAATAATGTGGACACATGTTAGAGAATATGGTGTTAGATTAATCTCACTATGAAATATTGCGAAAATTGTTATATTCTTAAGTGTTATCAGTTGATCTCATACATATTGTATATAGGATTCTTAGACCTGAGATCATCATTAATGGTTTACTTAGGGTTGCCAAATACTACTCCGTAACTAAGTGGTCATAAAGATAACTTTTGGGTTTATTATGAAACATGCAGAAGAATATGAGCGATTAAGATATAATTTACCCCTCCTATATAACATGAAAGATATCTTTGGGTTGCTCGATATGGTTGGCTTAAGTAAGTACATGACCATGTCGAATGTGGTTGAAGAGTCGATTACAACTGAGTAATCCACTTCAGGTTTGAGCGAAGAATCAAATTATCATAAAATGGTATGTTGCTCGCTTTGAATTCGATCTGGTATCATAAGGTAAAAAGATCGGTATATAAGCATTATATAGGTTTATTCGATATGATTTTTATGTATGTTTTGGAATCGTTATGTCCTGCAAGAGACTGTTACCGACTTATGGATCAGAAAAGAGTTTTCAGTCTATGGCTAAATATACACAAATCTACAAAGTCATACACTTAGTGGGTTGAAACGATAAAGGTCTTGATAATAGTTTCTGAGAATACGATTTCTACTCATATTAGATAAAGATTTAGCCTGAGACTTTCTGAGTTATATACGATATTTGATCGTATCAGATGAGAATTTGATTATATATTATATAAAGAGAGGTGTGGAGACTGAGGGAGGCATCCCGAAACATACCCATCGAAACCCTAGCTACCATCTTTCATGACTCCTGCTGTGCGCACTGGTGTTAGCATGTCGATGCATGATGTTCCATTCCTAAACGTATGGACCTCAGTAGAGGTGTTGCTGCGACTACGACGCTGATCGGGAACGATCGTGAGGAGGAGACAGTTGTCTAGAGGATAATCGACTACTTTCACTACACCAACGGCTGCTTCATTGAATCTACCCGTATCCTAACAATTCACACAAATGGCAATATAGCTCTTTTTTTCTTCAAATTTAGCCTTTTTTTAAATTTGACCTCGGTCATCCTTTTCTACAAATCTAGCTCCATTTTCAGCTTGGCAGAAAGCCGACTGACTGCCCTTTTAATTAGTGCTAACCCTAATTAGTGCTAATTACCTATCACTGTTGGGGGCTCAACAGTAGCGCTGCGGAGCAACTATGGTTTGGCAGATGCTGCTGAGTTTCTGTAGCTCAATAGCACCTACTGAGCTCTTATAGTGCTGGTATTGTTTGTCGTAGTTGTCGAGAGAGCTACAGCAGAGACGGATGAGGAGAGAAGATCGTGCAGTGAGGTGGTGAAGAGACACCACCGGCCGCGGGAGGAGGCGGTTGTGGAAGCATAGCGAGCGTGTGGCATCGGCATCAAAAGCTGCAAGGGTGGGAGTAGTCTGACAGGGCAAAGTTACTGTAAAATGTAGTTTTAATCTCTGTCATCTCCGTCTCAATAGATTGACTAAATTGGGGAGATAAACGAACGTAAGGCGTGATCAACCATGCCCAATATCAGCAACTAGCTACATAGGCGCGGCGTCACGTCGCGCCAGTCACTGTGTGTAGCGAAGTAAAAGAGGCGAAATTTCGTAGCAAAAGGGAAAACATGTTTTTTTCGTAAAAAATCAAGAGCAGAAGAGCTGATGGGTTTTTCGTAAAAAACCAAGGACTATTTTGAAAGTACCGAGGACTTGTACGTATTTTTTGAAAACCGCGGGTCGCTATCAACGGGAAAAAAGCGTAAGGGGTTTTTTGAAAAAATCAAAGGATCTATTCGTAAGAAATAAAGACCTATATGTAAATAAAAAAGTTTTGGAGGCTATTTTGAGGAGGAGAGATGCGTGGCATAGTTGGGGGGCCGTGAATCCCCCAACTTTGTATATGTGATGATTTGATTGATTTCCAAGCAAGCAGACAAAAAAAATGAGAATATTCTATGTTGCCGCAAAGCGAAGCAGCATTGACCGACCAATCCAGTTAAAAGTGATTAACATTACATGCGTATGTATATGAAAGCTTGCCCCAAAACAGCGAAGCGCCGAAGCCAAGAGCAGTGGTCAACTCTCAACCATACGATTTTACTGCTGCTCCATAATGAAACGATAAAGAGTCAAATACATACAACCAGCTTTGGGTAGCGTTCGAAATGACGATGATTTATAATTTTTTTATTGTAACTTGCTGATTTTTTTACTGTAACTGAATTGACTTATTTAATATAATTAAATTTTAAAAAATTTAAAAAAATAAAAAAATATGTTATTTCAACACGGATAATACAAATGAATAAAAAAACACAAAAAATCAAAAATAAAAAAAGAAGAAAAAACAAAAAAATAAATAGTAAAAAAAGTAAAAAACTGACACCGAACATCAGCTTCTGAAAAGCTGAACGCGGCCTAGAAAGCGTCCAGAAGCTTGTAGAAACGAAAATATTGACACGCGGACTCATCGCAATTTTGACCTGTGGATCACGACAGCGGCAGGGGTTCGTTTGACCACGAGATAGATTACTAGGAGTAGAAGTAAGACAGGACTGCGTGCGTAGTATAACTTAGCTTTGCTTTGAAGCAAACTAACCACCAATTAACACCAAGCTAAACAACAACCACACCAGCAGATCAACGTCCTTTTCGGATTATAGTTTATAACTAATTATTTTTTAAAAATAAATAAATACAATAATTCTTTTCGTTATTTTTAAAAACAACTAATCGAAATAGTGTTTTCGGAAGGACTTCAGAAAAGCCGCCACTAGCCCGCACCCGGCCGGCCCCGCACGGCAGCGTCAGACAGGCTGACGGATTCCAAATCTCCCGGTCCACGCGTCGCCCGATGGTGTCCCTCTACGTGCTGGGTCGGAGGGGACTTCGAATTCCACGAGTCCGTCTCACCGCTCGGTCTGGTCTTGTCTTGTCTCGCCGCTGCGTCCAGGCCAGGCCGCGTCGGCGACACACGCACGCCTACGAATATTCCCCTTGGCCGAGGCGGGAGGCAGGGGTAGGGGCAGTTCCGTCCGACCCTCCCCGGGAACCCTCCTACCGGTCGCCATTACTGCGGGGCATCGCGGTAATTCCCTCGCTCCAGGCAGGCAGCCTCCTCCTGCTGCTGCTTTGTGCTTTTGTTCTCCCCCCTCCGCCGCAAGATTCCAGGAACAAGCGAAGGGAAGAAGCCAAGCCAAGCCAAACCTCTCTTCTCCAAAATCCAAATGCTTTGGTGATCTCTCTCCCTCTCTCCCCCCTACTACATGGCACGCGTCCTCCCTCTCAGCATCGAAGCGGGGGAGATGGCCAGGTACGCACGCTGTCCTCGACCCGCTACGGTTCCTTAAACTTTCCCGTGCTCAAATTTCTTCTCTAGTTTCGGCTGCTTTGTTCTGGGTTTTCCGGGTTTGCAATCTTGGTGAGAAAGTTTGTTTCTTTGGGACTTAGGGCCTAGGTGGAGCCGCGGATGCAGCCAAATTTGTTTTGGAGGTTTGTTAGCCTGCTGTTGCTAGCTCGATACTACATGTTTGGGCCAAGATTGCGGCTTAGCACTAGTTAGTATCGATCAGCTCTGTGTTTCGTTTTAGCAAGGGGAAATTAGGAATGGAATGATCTTGCGCGTGGTACGAGCTTTCATCTTGTTTTGTTATTCCCTTCGATATTTTTCACAAGAAGAAGAATAAAAAAAAAGGAGGCAAGGCTTCGTGAGCTTGCTGGCATGTGGGCCCCTCCTGCTGCCGCCCTTCGATCGCCTACCTCCCGGTCGCCGTCCGTCCGTACGTGGGCGGTGGCTCCGGAGGAATGGCGGCCGTCTCCCGTTGCCGCCGCCGATCAGCGTGGGGGCACGCACCATGTGATGTGCGGAGCACGGGTTACCTGTTCCCCGCCTGCACACACACGGCGGTGTTAGGCTACTAATACCTGCTACGTTTGGAGGCGACTGTGGCCCATGCATCAGCAAGAACAGGGACAAGCGAGGACTGATCCGATTTGGAGAATCATATAGGCAATATTTAAATTCCAAACATTATTAGGGGAGAAATCCAATAAACTAGTGATGCAAAACACATAACTAACAGCAGGCTACTCATTGTACTTTAGTAAATACACAAAGAAAATACAGTATTAAAGTCGATCGAGTGCGCGAACGACTTATTATTGGGCTTGATGAAGAATAGAAAGCAGCGTCGGTTCGATACAGTGTAGAAAAATAGATGACGCAGTGAAGTGAGCGGTCGTGCAGATGTGCGCTGCCTAGAAACCTTATTACCGCCCCGTGTAAGTCTTCATGGTAGCAACGGCTCGGAGATACCGCTCTCTTTCTTCACGGTGCACACTGGAAAGAAGAGTCGACGAGGCTTAGGCGGCGCAGCATAACAGCACAAGTTCGCAGGAGAAAGAGAAAGGAGGCTGTGAAATTCTTGGCTATACTGACGTCTCCAACATATATATATATATATATATATATATATATATATATATATATATATATATATATATATATATATATATATATATATATATATATATATATATATATATATATATATATATATATATATATATATATAGACTGATATAATCGATATGATTAAAAACAGTCATTTACAACTAACATATTTAACCAGCCATTTACCTATTAGTAACTGCTTATCATCAAACCCAATAAAGCCCTAAATTTAAACGTTTGAATCTCATTTAAATAGAGAGAGAGAGAGTAATGCACGTTTCAGCAAAAATAAAGGTAGATTTGGTCTGCTAAGTAGCGTGCCACGTTACAGTACGGTCGCGCGTCGTAAGTCACAAGTCATGCGATTTTCACGCGAAAATATGCGAGTACGTGCGTGTGCCGCATGTAAGTAGCCAAAGCCCTCCTCATGCTATCTTATCCATAATTCAATAAATGGTATGGATTTCACCTTATAAATTGGTCTTCCACACCTTGTCTTAGTAACATGGTACTGAACCATGAATGCTTTGAAATTAAGAAAATAGGCCTTCTGGACCTATTTCTAACAGAACAAGTGAGGATTGATCTAGTTTGGAGAATCTTAGTATTATGATGTTATAATTGTTTCCTTGAGAAGAAGTTACAGATGGATGCATTTGGTGAATCTTAGTACTTAACAATGTTACAGCCATCTCCGAATTAGAGGATCTCACTTGAAATGTCACGATTGAGTGACCGGTTGTTGCTGACTTGCTGTTGCACTAGACTAAACCAGTGGTCCGAGGGTGTTGTAGATGAAGTGATGAAGAAATGGATGCCTTTGGCAGTTCGGCTAGGTGTGTAAATGACATGTAATTGGAATATTGCACTGAGCAAAGAACCATGAGTAGGGAATTTTGACCTGGGCGATAAGATCACCTGTGTTTGAACTTTGAACAGGATACATATGCAGATATTGCATTAGTTTTAGCGAGTAAAATGCATTTCCAAACAGTAGAGTATCTTAATGGCATTTGCTATAATAATGAACTTTGTAGATCAGATGAGATGTTTGTGGCTGCAGTATAGCACCTTTGGTCTTCTACATGGTTTTTCTTTGTTTATTCCTTTCTAGTACACAGAACAAGCATGTATAAGTTAATAAATTTGTTAGTTGTGCAATATCAATACCCTTTTGTTCTAATTTTGCCTTGGCTCGTAAACAGAGGTGGCGAGACAGTTACAAGCATGCCAAGCTCTTCAGCTGAGGCATCATTCAAGGGAATTGAACATTCGGAGCAAAACACAAAGGATGATGAATATGTGAGGCTGGTCACACCAGCTCAACATGCAACAGCTGACATTAGCACGGTAGTTTTACCTGAGCAACCAAAGTCAAGATCCTTCATTTGGTGGATGAAAGTTCTGCTTGGCTGCTTCCTTCTTATATTAGTGTCTTATGTCTTTGTGAAATGGGGAGTCCCCTTTGCCTTTGAGAAGGTAAGCGCTGATACTTTTTGTACAATTCTTTTATGCAGTATTTTTCCTTACTTGAAGGGTAATCTTAGTCATAGAGGAGTCAGGCCATTAGAATGTGACTAAACTTTCCTTTTTCTGGTTCCTCAGTAGATGCTAGTACAATAACAGTAATACATGCACCAATTTCACAGAATGTTGCCTTTCAGAACCAACTGAAATTGGTTTGTTCGCTGGCTCTTCAATAATGATTACAAGTTTGATGCGATGGCTCGCTTGATCAATCTGATCCATAGGGTTTAAAGTTACATAAGCAATATATATTTCTTAAGTTTGTCTGACACTCCAATCTATCAAGATGCCTATCCTGGTAAACAAAGGGCAGTACCCCCAAAATATGTTGCATACCATTCTAAATTAAACAAGGGGCTTTTAGATGTGTGCCGCCCTAAAGTTTGTGGATCAGAAAAATGCCGCTCTAACATGTGGATCCAGCGTCCACCTGTCATATTCAAAGTGGGTGGGATTTTTATATTACCACAAACTTTGGGGTGGCATGCAACTAAAAATTCCATGAAAACAACCACAAATCTTAAAGCAGTTATGGCTTAATCAAAATAAGGACAAGCTAAAGCTGGTTTTACCCCAGTCTTCGTGTAAAATTCTTGTTTATTCTTTAGAATACTTGAATCAGCACCATTGCTCCATTCATCTTAATAATTTGTCTTTGTGGAACCTGTCTGTTGTCTGTTGAATTTTGTCACATCTGCTAAGATCTCAAGCATAACTTCAGGTTTCAGCTTATGAAAAATAAAATGTTGACGCTTAGTAGCTGACTAGACACTAATCCATACCTTCCCATGTACATTCTAGTATATTAATATAATTTGGAATTCTATATGTTTAATGGGTGCATATGTAACTTACTGTAATTTTAAGTGAAATTTAATTTGTAGTTTAAGAAATTATCAATCTTCTCATGTTTCTGAGCTATGTTGTGCCTGTTAACTGTTTGATCTTATTCTTTTTTCTGGAAAAACACTTTGATTTATTTCATAGAATTAAAACATCTCCTATGTTAATCTCGTATGTATTTCTATCTGTTTGTTGTAGGTTCTCTTGCCAATCATGCAATGGGAAGCAAGTGCTTTTGGGCGTCCAGTACTGGCTGTTGTCCTTGTTGCATCTCTGGCCCTCTTCCCAGTTATTTTAGTGCCTTCTGGACCATCTATGTGGTTAGCAGGAATGATATTTGGTTATGGTTGGGGTTTCTTGATTATTATGGTTGGGACTACTATTGGCATGGTTGTACCATATTGGATTGGCTCATTGTTCCGCGAACGTCTACATGTAAAATTTCTCAGATCCATGTTCTTATGACATGTATTTTAGGAGCTACATTTTTTTAAGGAGTTAGGCCCTGATTTTCTTCTCTCTGCTTTATCTGTATTCTTTCTTTCTTTTTTAAATGCAGGCATGGTTAAAGAGATGGCCTCAGCAGATAGCTCTAATAAAACTTGCTGGTGAAGGGAATTGGTTCCAGCAGTTTCGAGTTGTTGCACTATTCAGAATCTCACCATTCCCATATACAATTTTTAACTATGCCGTAACTGTGACAGAAATCAAGTTCAACCCTTACCTATGTGGTTCAATTGCTGGAATGGTACCTGAGGCATTCATCTATATCTATAGGTTAGAGACAAATATCTACATTGCGGATTATGATTTAATCATTTGTGCATGATTTTGGACAAGATATCTGCGCATAATAACTAGATAGAACTTGAGTTAGGTTTCGGTTGCTAATTTAAGCTATACACTAGCAGTGCCCGTGACCAACCCAGACAGGAACAGAACATTGTTCTTCAGAAGTTACTGAGTGCACCCAATATGCTTTCCAGAAGTACTTGTGGCTTACTTGTATTGCTACATTTTTTTTGCAGTGGGCGGTTGATACGTACGTTGGCCGACATGAAGTATGGCAACTACAAGATGACGCCAGTGGAGATAACATACAACATAATCTCCTTTGTTATCGCTGTTGTCCTCACAATCGCCTTCACGGTATATGCCAAGAGAGCTCTAAATGACATGAAAAGGTCAGAAGGTATTTGCACAGAAGAACCTGGTACCTCTTCTGGCTCGGCTGCACCTAAGAATCACCATGAGTGTTCCCACTCGCATTCTGTAGCATTAGATGTTGCATAATGGTGTGTTCACTGGGAGGGTACATAGAGCTGCTTCAGAGGAAGCGAGCTGGTATTACCTGGGCACTACCTTCTGCAACAGGATAGGTGTAGGTAGGCTATGACGGTAGGCGAATGCACCTGTGTAACTCGTACACACCCAGCTAATGTGGCTTACTTGATTCATTTCATGAATCCAAAGATGCAGTGAGGCGAACCGGGCCTACAATGTATGTTCCTTTATTTTATCTCATGAATTAAGAACAACTACAGTAGTACATCTATTGAACAACTAATGTATGTCTGCGTGCTTATCCATGTCGGCAACTACAGTAGTACATCTATTGAACAATGTGTATATGTGTATTACCTGGCATACAAGATCTACATCTACACAGGAAGTATGTTCCTTTATTTTCCTCCTATTCGCATCTGTATACATGCAGTTGGTTGCATTCAGTTGCTCAGGAAAGTTTCAGATGCAACCGGCTGCAACTGAAACTACTCCAGTCACCTTACATCGTCAATCAGCTGCAGCTGCATGTTGCAGAGGTGACCGGAATGCTCCTCTCGGTGTCGATGTTTCACGTCCCCTTGTCATGAGGCCATCGAAGGTGCTTCGCCTCTGCGGTGAGGCGAACCGGGAGGAGGCAGCTCCGGTGGCGCTCCTCGGCGACAGGTTTGATGGGAATCAACCCTGGAAATCGCTCACATCCACTCAATATTCGCACAGGGAATGTTTTCGGATGTGCTACAGTAAAATTCAGAGAAAGCAAGCAAAACTGAACACTGCAAGTTTTGGCGCAATTTTCTTGTATTCTCAAGATTGCAAATAACAACTCGTTACAAATCGAATATAAACTATTCTGATGAAAATAACAAACCATTCTATGATCCTCATAAATCGGAATTAACTGTGCAACCGCACTTATCGGAAACCTGAAACTGAACAAACCAAAAGCCAGTTGAATGCCAACGTTCCTGCGCATACCAAGCTCCACTTCGGTTATCTGCTTCCTGCGCATGTCTGGGTTATTTCCTCATAAGGTTCACTTGCTCCAGCGCCCGCAGTTGGAGCTCCGAAGGGTAGTCGCGCACGCACCCGATCCGAGGACCGGCCCCGGTGGTCCACCTGAAGGACAGTTGCTTCCCCAGCTGATATGATTTCGTCTCTTTCTTGGAGTTGATCCTCTCAAGGATCTTTTCTCGCGGCACGGGTGCCTGCTTATTCCCTTCTTGATCCTTTTCAGACAAGTCGCTCCTAGTGCACGAGGTCTCCGTATTTTCGGTTTCTTCGGATAAATCCAGCCCTGCTACTGCTGGTTCCTCGCTCTCCGCACAAGCTGTTTCGAGTGAAGCAGTTTTTTCTTCAGTTTTGTCGGTCACTGTATCTTTCTTGTCGTTCTCTGAATAGATCCTTCTGAGGCTACCCCAGAATTCCTCATCCTCCTCTGCTGGGCTCATCTGCACCGGTTTAGAAAGATGTAAGATCACAATAGACAGTACTATAGTATAGCAATACCGAGAATTTTAATTTTTTGTCTGAATGATCATAAATGCCTACCTTAACATCGGTAAGATCGACCAAGTTGTCCTTCAGGAAGCTCTTGAACTCCTGGAAGTTCTCCGTCGGGCGGTAGTGCCCACTGTGAGGCCAAATAGCCTGTGACCAAAAAACTCAGATCTTGTTAGCATGCTGTCTAATAAAACTGAACACATGACAAGTCGTAAAAGTGGTTCCAAGCATAAACAATACACACCTTTAGAGTTCCATTTTCAACAACCAATCGCCCGGCCGCAGAAGTCGCCCCTCCAGCAAGGAAGCTAGAATGTTGGAATGTGCCCTTTTTCTTCTGCATTTTGAGATTGGAGGGCAATGTCACATAATGAACTGACATTTATATGGTTGATTGGATTTTGCCTGTATGAAGGTATGCGCATATTTACCTGACCAACATACAATCTCTTAGATGTGCTAAGAACAAAAATCCACTTTGCATCTCTTGGCCCACAAGACGTGTCGAGGATTTGCCGGCTCTTGTACAAGAACTTGCCGCCCTCAATTACAACCTCATAGTCCTCTCTTTCTTTCTGCAGAATTTAAGTTTTCTTTGGTTAGCCACCATATATCTTCACTGTGTTCTAACTCTAGTAGTTCCTTTGCTCCATGTTTGTAAACGCTTACCGGACCAAGGTACTTGATGCAGTGGCTCAGAAGCTTCGATCGGGAGCACTGGCCTTCAAGATTGATCTCTTTGCCTTCCCCAACGTCAAGCCTGCATAACCAAACAGAGACCACCAGCTCACATTTTCATTCGGTGGTCAAAATTACAATGAGGGAACAGTCATGCTCAGTGAGTGAGTACACTAACCAGTAGAAGAAAGGCTGCTTGCTTTCGCAGTGGAGCCAGCAATTGTAGTAGTAGTGAAGGTTGTGGCCGTAGCGGTGGCGCGGGTCTATCTGTTCATCAAGAATTTCAGTATAGACATTAGCTCACTGCCTGGTAGAACATCAATAAAACCTGAACATTTGCTACGTGTTGAACTGACACTCACCACTTCGAGCCAGTGCTGCAATGCGAGCTTCTGCGCCTTGTCATCCTTCGACAACCCCTTTCCGACCTGAAACACGTCCAAATTTGCCAGATCTTTAGCTCCATTGACCGTTTTTCCAAGTGAAGCAGCTTTGTCTTCAGTTTTGAAGCTACCGCAGAATTCCTCCTCCTCCTCTGCTGGGCTCATCTGCACCGGTTTAGAAAGATGTAATATCACAATAGACAATACTATGGTATAGCAATACTGAGAATTATAATTTTTGTCTGAATGATCATAGATGCCTACCTTAACATCGGTAAGGTCGACCAAGTTGTCCTTCAGGAAGCTTTTGAACTCTTGGAAGTTCTCCTCCGTTGGGCGGTAGTGCCCACTGTGAGGCCAAATAGCCTGTGACCAAAAAACTCAGATCTTGTTAGCATGCTGTCTAATAAAACTGAACACATGACAAGTCGTAAAAGTGGTTCCAAGCATAAACAATACACACCTTTAGAGTTCCATTTTCAACAACCAATCGCCCGGCCGCAGAAGTCGCCCCTCCAGCAAGGAAGCTAGAATGTTGGAATGTGCCCTTTTTCTTCTGCATTTTGAGATTGGAGGGCAATGTCACATAATGAACTGACATTTATATGGTTGATTGGATTTTGCCCATATGAAGGTATGCGCATATTTACCTGAGCAACATACAATCTCTTAGATGTGCTAAGAACAAAAATCCACTTTGCATCTCTTGGCCCACAAGACGTGTCGAGGATTTGCCGGCTCTTGTACAAGAACTTGCCGCCCTCAATTACAACCTCATAGTCCTCTCTTTCTTTCTGCAGAATTTAAGTTTTCTTTGGTTAGCCACCATATATCTTCATTGTGTTCTAACTCTAGTAGTTCCTTTGCTCCATGTTTGTGAACACTTACCGGACCAAGGTACTTGATGCACTGGCTCAGAAGCGTCGATCGGGAGCACTGGCTTTCAAGATTGATCTCTTTGCCTTCCCCAATGTCAAGCCTGCACAACCAAACAGAGACCATTAGCTCACATTTCATTCAGTGGTCAAAATTACAATGAGAGAACAGTCATGCTCAGTGAGTGAGTACACTAACCAGTAGAAGAAAGGCTGCTTGCTTTCGCAGTGGAGCCAGCATTGAAAGTAGTAGTGAAGGTTATGGCCGTAGCGGTGGCGCGGGTCAATCTGTTCATCAACAATTTCAGTATAGACATTAGCTCACTGCCTGGTAGAACATCAATAAAACCTGAACATTTGCTACATGTTGAACTGACACTCACCGCTTCGAGCCAGTGCTGCAATGCGAGCTCCTGCGCCTTGTCATCCTTCGACAACCCCTTTCCGACCTGAAACACGTCCAAATTTGCCAAATCTTTAGCCCCATTCACCGTTTTTCACATCAAATACGTGAGCAGATTATTAAAGAGTAACAACCGCTGATGCAAAACTTATACCTTGGCAACACGAGTTCCTGCTCTTGACCACCTGGACACCGCAGTCTCCTGCTTCTCGATGTCGAAGAACGACACCGAGCTCCGCTTGAGCAATGCGAAATCCAGTAATTTCCACCTGGTCGTACCAGAAAAGCACCAAAATTAGCACCAGAAATGCGTCGCAAAGTTGAAGCATCCCAAGAACTGTAAGGTCCACGCACCAGCTCTGCTCCACGAGCACGGCGCAGTCGGCGAGCTGCCGGCGCGTGCGGAAGCTCTTTTACACCTTCTGCAGCTTCAGCGCCGCCGCCTCGTGCTTCGGGCTCTCCGCCGCCGCCGCCAACACGCCGTCGGCGAACCTCGCCCTGGCGACCTCCCTCGGCACCGGCGGAGCGGCGGGTTCCGGCGCGGCAATGTCGTCGGTCTTGATGGAGATATTGGTCTCCACCTTAAGAGAGCTGGAGTTCAGCTGCTCCCTCTTGAAGCTGAGTGACCCCTCGATGAGCAGCTTGCCGGAGCCCAAGGCCTTGAGGATCGTCGGCTCCGCGCCGCCGGAGCTCGCCGCCGGCGCGAGGATGCCTTCTCCCAACGAGTCGTGGTCATCGACCCGACACGGGAACAGTACGCCCATTGCAGTTTCCTTGATCTTTACTCCCACCAACTGGAAGAAAAACGTCCAAACATTGCTTTAGATGCTAATCTTGGTAAAGAACAAGAAGAAGAACGATTTGAGAACCAAGAACAAACTTAGGACTTCACCAACAGAGACGGGAGAAAAATGGCAACAACAAGAAGAAAGAAAAAACTAAACAAAAAAAAATGTTGCTGAATCATTGCTGAGTTGTGACACAACAAGAACAGAGCTTGCAACCTATGCCAAAAACACCAACACAAGGAGGAGAAAAGCATCATCCTTGGAAGCCAAAATTCAGCAAACAAATCACAAAGACAGCAACAAAGGACACACAAACTCTCACCTCTTGGCTAGTTGCCTCTCCCCCTCAACCAGTCGCCAACAATGCGTGCGCTGCTTCCTGGCTATGAGCTAATTATCCGATGTGCCGGTGTGAGGCAATGGCAATATATAGGGGCGAGCTAATGAGGCGGGCAGGGGGTGGGGGCCTGGTGGCGGTGCGGACTAAAGGATGGGCAGGGCAGCAAGAAATTGTTTGTTTTTTGAATCCCACGTGATGTCAGGGATGTCTGGTAAAATTTTTGCTTTTTAATTCAAAATTTAAAAGTTTTTTACAAATAGATTCCTGAGGAAACGATTTCCAAAAATGAACCCCCCACAGCGCCAAAACACATGGTGCCTAGGGTACATACCACAGCGCCATGATATTTGGCGCCGATATATACCACGTAGGAGCCAGCGTGGCATATCACGGCGCCAAATATCATGACGCCGTGGTATCCAACAACGGCGCCAAAGGCTATGGCGCTATGCTTTGGGACTTAAGGCCGAGCAAGGCCGCCCGGCCCCCTCACCCCCTCATTCCCTTCTTCAGCCCGAGCAAACACAGCTCCGCCCCCCCACTCTCTCCCCTCCAAATCCACGCTAATCCGTTGTTTTTTCTCGCGATTTTGCTTCCAAACCGACCAAGTAAGGTAAGCTCTATCTCCTCCCTTGATTTTTTGCAATAGATATGTTGTATTTTAGGTACATTTCGTGAGGGGAAGATTTGAAACTCTAGATAAAATTAGTTTAATTTGGCTCGGTTTTAGGTTGTATTAGCGTTGAGTATGCGTAATATAAGAATAGTTGTAGATGTAATTCGTTTTTATGGTTTGATTTAGGGTTTGATTTGGGTAACAATGATAGATACTCGTTTATAGTTGTTTTATTAATTTTGCGTTTTAGGTTGTAATGGGCTTCACCCGTTTGCCACCTCCACCCGGTGTTGCCGTGCCGATGTGTTTTTGCGGCGATCCTTGCAAGGTCGAGAGGTCGGACGAACCGGAGACATATAGGCAGAGGTACTGGATGTGCGGCAACTGGGAGTTCGATCCGCCACGTGGCGCTGTCGTCCTCGACCAGATGGTATGTTGTATTGTCGATTCATCGATTTGGTATTAATTATGTTGGTTTAACGAATGCGTACATCTCCAGGAGCCTCCACCGCTTTGTGATTTTGAGCAGTAGATCGACACCGAGATCGCTGAGGATGACAAGAAGTACCTTAACGCCGCCAAGAAGTGGGATGAAGAAAGAAAGGATAGGTGGGAAAGGGAGATGAAACAGGAGGAGGCCACGAGGGAGCACCGCGAGGAGCGTAGGAGGGACGCGGCAAGGCTCAAGGGTGAAAGGAAGAAGAAGATAGAGAGAGCGCGACGTGTCAAGGCAGCCCTTAAGGAGTACCCTGATGCACAGAGGAAGGGGAAGTGGCCTCGATGTACTCAGTAGGTTATTGATATGTATGTTTGATCTGGACGTATATGTATGTTTTGAGAATTTATGAACTATGTATGTGGACCTATTTATGTTTTTAGAATCTGTGAAATATTCTATGATATTGTGTCGTAATGCTATGTATCGTGCTTATGTATTTGACGGAATTTCAATTGATATTGTTCTACGTTATTGAGACTTGAATGCTATTTGTGAATTTCGTACAATGCTGACCGTGAAAAATATGATCAACTGACAATAACATTTTGCGATCATGTTATGTTGTTTTATTGGAAGAAATTTAATGATATTTTTTTGAGGACAACTGTGATAGGAATAATCGGACGAAAGGAAGGAAAGTGATATTGAACACGTGGAAAAAATGAATGCGAAAAGATGAGGAGATCTTATGTTGATAGTTAAAATAGAAAGTACTCCATCATCAACATGGCACGACGCACATACAGAAAATATAGAAAGTACTACAAGCTTAATAACTCTCTCTAGTACATATCATAGCGACCGTACATACTGGTAGAAGATACAACCATACATCTCGTTGACTATATGCCAAACGAGCCTCGTGGCACCCACATGGAGTGTTCTTTGAGGGGCCGCCTGACGTGGTGGTCGTTGTGGTAGTGGCACGCACATATGCAACTAGGGTTCGCGCAGCAACATGTGGGATCATACGAGCTTCCTATGTTCACCACCTCCTCGTTGCCACTCTCGCGTTGTATCTGTTGGCGGAGGTCGTTGTTCTCCTCAGTGAGAGTCTCGATTCGCTCCTCGAACTCAAATATCCAATCCCATAATGCATTCACATAAATGATAATGTAAAGTTGATGAGGAGGGTCGATCCAGCGGGAGAAGTCGCATTTCGCCATCTGCAGAAAAGGATGGTAAACATGGAGACTCCATAAGCAATAACAAAATATGTACTACTAGCAATTTGTACCCCGGAGCGTGGGCATCTGAAGAAACGTCGTCCGCCTTCCAAAGGGGCATCGATGACCTGCACGACCGTGTCCTCATTGTGTCGCATTTCGCCACGCCGGTTGAGCACGCCGGTTTGGCATCGGCGATCGTGGACCGGTTATCCCTCCTTTCCAAGGGAAGGTCTTCCTTCGGTGACTCATATCCGACTGGCCCATGAGCTTCCGACATGGTATGTTTCACAACAAAAGAGAATGAGCTCGCAGTGTTGGATTTGCAGGGTTCTCTAGATACAATGGCATGGCACCCCAACCGTGCTATTTATATCAAACGAGATAACGTACTGTAGTTACCACATGACAAAAGAGGGCTGCTTTCTGTAGCGACATGACAAAAGAGGTCGACTTTGCATGACATGATAAAGAGAACGACTTTGTGCAGTGACATGACAAAAGAGGGCAGCTCTGCGCACAGATATGACAATAGATGACTACTTTGCGCAGAGACATGACAAAAGAGTGCAGGTTTGTATAGAGACATGACATAAGAGGGCAGCTTTGTGCAGTGACATGACAAAAGAGGGCAACTTTGTGCAGTAACATGATAAAAAAGGGCTGCTCCGCCCAGAGATATGACAACAGAGGGCTGCTCTGCCCAGAGATATGACAAAAGAGGGATGCTTTCCGCAGAGAGACATGACAAATGAGGGCTGCTTTATGCAGAGACATGACAAATGCTCAACTCCAGAAAAACAAAACAAAGATTGACTCCATCATATTTCAAAAAAAGTTTCTATCGCACGAAATACTAGTCTAGTCGAAATTGTTTTTTGCAGGGTCAGGTAGCACGGCGCCATAACATACGGCGCCATGCATGAGTACCTCGGCGCCATAACCTGTGGCGCCGTACTTGTATAGTGAGGCGCCATAGATTATGGCGCCGAGATACTCATGCATGGCGCCGTATGTTATGGCGCCGTGATGCTGACGACCTGCTGCAAAAATCTTTGCGTTTACAAACACATGCACATACACAGATACATGTACACATACAAAAACAGCTGAACACCATCACATATTTATAAAAACATTCAATAACACTTAATAACATGTGTCTCGAAACACATAATGACATGAACATCAAAATAGAGTCAATCTCATTGCCTCTTGGCCTTTCCCTTGCCCATGGCCAGAGCATCAGTCCCCGGAGTATACGTGCGTAGGGGACGAGTCGAACGACGAGGCCGCTGCGAAGCCTGAGTGGATGGTGCATCGAGCATCTGCGATAACCCGATCTCGTCGTGGGTAGGAGCCTCCACGGCGTCCTCGTGCTCCTCCACGGCGTCCTCGTGCTCCTCCACGATGTCATGCTGCTCCACCTCCTCGTCGTGGCCGTCGTCTTCAGCACCGACGTCCCAACTGAAAGTCGGAGTCAGAGTGCGTGACGCGCTCCTCGTGGACGCTCGCCTGGTACGATGTGACGACGAGCCTACAGCTGTGGAGGCACCTGAGCGCTGGGAGGCCGCCGGTATGCTCACGTCTACCGACGAGCGTACGCGGCAACCTAAACGACCTGCCGTCTGAGTGAGGTGACGTTTAAGTCTTTGCAAGTAATGATATGTTAGAATAGTACACATACTTAATGGCTAACTTAACGAATAATCTTCGTACGTGTAATGCGGCCCTCAGGCCGGTCTCGGTGTCCGGTCCGCCAACTGGGTAGCGAAGCGCCTCATCGATTTCGGCGACCGATGTTCGAACCATTTTCCCCTAAAGAAATAAGGAAACAATGTAAGTTCGAGATAAACATATAGAACTGAAGTATTACAAATATCAAATTTCCGTACCACTCGATCGATAACCGGCGCGGCCTCGACCACTCTGCCCTCCCTAGCCCGCCTGTCGTACGCAGTGTCCTCGTCCTCGGACGAAGCGAGGTCCGCGTAGTCGGCATCTGTCCACTGTACGTGTAGCCTGTAGCGGGTGGCAGTGTGATACCAGGACAAGTACTCCCGATAGCTGGCGTTGGTGTGGGGGGTGGTGTCCAGCTCGCAGTTCTCCTCCATCTTCCTCCACCACTGCACGTAATCTTGGTGGTGGTGAGCGAAGTCCGTAATCTTTCTTTGGCGGACCCTGTCGAACCTGCACATGTAGCGATGCCAACAAATAGATGTTAAAGTAAGAACCAATAGAATTGTGAATGAAACAAAAATTGTAACTTACTTGTGCAACTCGATGGAAGTTGACTCGTGCTGGGGGGGATGGAACTGCGTGAAGCCAAACTGGTGCGCCACTCTGTGAGGGAGGTGAAGCTCCACAGCGTAGAAACAAATCAGCGGACACCTCATCCTTCAAAGGGGGAAGTCTCTGCGGCACATGGTGCTTAGCGGTAGAGCTAGCACCGGTGGCTCCAAGTAAGGCTGCCACGACACCTGGTAAGCACACACACACAAGCAATCCGATTAGCCTTGGAAAAAACCCAGAAAAGTAGGAAAAATAAATGTATTACCAATTTCTTACCATCCCGACAGACAAAGTGTCCAGCTCGTTGCTGCACTCTATGTAGGCCCGCTGAGTGGTCGCGAACGGGGCTGAGACGTGGTCCCAGAGGTACGCCACAGTCGGGCCGAGGTCGTCCACACCCTGTGGGAACCAAGGCTGCGCCTGGAACTGCGCAGGGCGGCCAACCGGAAGGCGTGTCCACATCCAAATCTGCAGGAGGACACATCCACTGAGTGACGACGTGCGAGCCCTCCGTCTGCAGGCCTCGCAAAGCTGGCGGTACAGGAAGGCGAGGACCGCCGAGCCCCAGCTGAACTGTCCAGCGTCGTCCCAGTCCAGCAGGCAAGGGATGTACATCCATGAAGCGGCGTCCCCCGTGCTGTCCGGGAAAAGCACGGCCCCGAACATGTGGAGGACCCAAGCTCGGTAGTAGAAGGTCACTACGGGTTCGTCCGCGCCCGGAGGGCATGTACCAAAGGTCTCCCGCAACCAGGTAAGGAGGACCCCCGAGACACGCCCTCGCTTGCCATTATCTGGGGCAGGAGGCAACTCCGTGCCTAGAAAGGCCTCAACACGTGCCTCCCAACCGTCGGACACCGCCGACCCCATCACCGGCTCTCCCCTGATGGGAAGTCCGAGTATCATCGCCACGTCCTCCAGCGTGACGGTCATCTCCCCACACGGCAGGTGGAACGTGTGCGTCTCTGGCCTCCACCTGTTAGTAGTACACGGAGAAAAGAATTAGTTACGTACGTAGAGATATAAAAATAAAAACAAACGGACCCGATACAGATGTACCTGTCGATAAGTGCGGTCAAGGCTGCGGGGTTGAAGGCCGGCATTCCCCGACGCACTAGGTTAGCAACCGTGTGAAGGCCAGCACGGCGCAGCAGTGGGGTGTAGCGGTCGTCGTAGACCATCAAGTTGAACCCACTATGGGTTCGAGGACGAAGTATGTGAAGCTCCTGCGAAATACTTTAACAGTTAGCTGCATGATGACAACACATGTAACACGACAAAAATACATTTCGATAACACATGTACCTCGCCGTCCTCTGTGAGCCTGCCGCGGTGCTCCTCCTCGTAGAACGGGTCCAGTAGCCGATACCTCGCCATCCTGTTCATTCAAAAATACGTTAATGAAAAGACTAACAAAATACGTTAAAGATAAGAATAAAAAATTCATGTGCATTCTAAAATTTATGCCCGCCGCTTACCTGACCAGAACGACGTTGACACGTCCGTGAATTGTGACCCATTAGACCGCACGTACTGCAGTGTGTCTCCTGTGGGTCCTCAACGAAGGGATTTGCCCTACCCCTCCTGGTGCGACCAGGTATCCGATCCATGTCCATCTTTTACCTTGACCGCTTCCTGCTGCCCCTCTTGTGCCAACGTAACCCCTCGTCCGCTATGTACCTGGGACCCGTGTAAATTGGCCACTCACCTTCATCACGATATGGCTCGAACCGTGGTGCCCAGGTCCTGACCAAAGCAGCCACACTGAACACCGTCGGGACTTTGGTGTCAACATCGACATTCCGGGCCCTACATGCGGTCACCATGTGGGAGCACGGAAAATGGAACTTGTCGGGAACACCGCACATGCATGTGAATGATGTAATCACGACCTTATGCCGTCGGGTCTCTCGGAGCTCTCCATCCTTGGTCGTCCCCCCACTCTCACCAATCTCATACGAGCCCGTCACATGGTCAAAACACTCGTACTCCTGTTCATTGGCCTGCAACTTCGCTTTCTCAAGGAAGCCGTGAGGACGAGGTGGCCAACGTGCATGTGCCCTCAACATGTCCGAGGCTTCCCGGTGCCGGTTAACAAACCATGCAACACACTTGTAGAAAGTGAAGGCGGCAATTGCGGTAACTGGCAATCCCCGTGATCCCTTAGCAGTGCGTTGAAGAATTCTGCCATGTTGCTAGTCATGAACCCGTACCTCCTCCCCCCTGCGTCATGAGCTCTTGACCATTTATGCACATCTCTCATTAACCCCGTGATCCAATCACGGCCCTCGGCATTAGTTTTTGTTTTCAACTCCAACTTCTCCTCAAACAGCTTTACCTCCCTCTGCCGACATACCTCCTCGAAAAGTGCGAAGTTATCCTTCACCCCATCTTTTTTGAACAAGTTCTCCGCAAGGTGTCGTGTGCACCAACGATGATGCACAGGAGAATGTCCTGGCATAACTTCCTTAACGGCGCTTAAGATCCCAGCGTGCCTGTCAGACAACACACATACCTCCCTCCCCGGACCAACCACATGGATCCGTACAAGCCGTAGAAACCAAGCCCAGCTGGATTTGTCCTCCTTCTCCACCAAACCGAAAGCCAATGGCACAAGCGAGTTGTCCGCATCACAACCAATAGAAATCAACAATATCCCCTCATACTTGCCCAATAAGAACGTCCCATTAATTGACAGAACAGACCTGCAATGTTTGAAAGCCTCGACACACTGACCAAAGCACCAGAATGCTCGAAAGAAAACCTGCCTCCCATTAACCCATACATCGGGCTTAGGCGTGCTCATCTTGCATTCTGGATTCACCGCTTTCATTGCGTTTAACATGGCCGGCAAACGCTCATACGCCTCCTTCCAATCACCATAAATCAACTTCAAAGCACGTTGTTGCGCCCTCCATGCTTTCCCATACTTAATTGTGTAATGCCACTTTAGCTTAACGGCCTCTATCACTGCTGTCACGCGCATCGTCGGCATGTGCTTTATCATAGGGTACAAGCGGGTTGCAATAAACCGAGAAGTCAGCGACGATGTTTCGGCGAGCTCGGAGGACCCACACCATGTGGTCCATCCACAGTTGTAATCTTAAACTTCTCCGTACCCTTCACCTTCCTAGCACAGACTTTCCATGCACACCTGCGCTCACATTTGATGGTGTACCGGCGTTGGGCGTATGAGTTCTTAACTGGTATGGACGGTTGTGCACGATCAGTACTCTTTCAACCACATCTTCAATGCCGACATATCCTCAAAGACATGACCCTTCGAATTATGATACTAGCCCGGGCCTAGGTATGTCCCTCTGCGTTTGCCCTCCATCCGCTCTGACCATATGTGCGTTGCTTAGGTCATTGTAATCGGACACCGGTGGTCACGGCGAGAAACATTCTTCTCAATAGCTCAATTTATTGGACGTCAAACACAGGACCGGCCTATCATCATCTGAGTCCACAGCCCTCGCATCCTCATAAGCAGCCTCATCTCCCACAAGCTCTACATCCACCCTGTTAGATACTTCACAAACCATGGGTTCCTCAAACACTGCCTCCTCGTCGAATCTACCAACAGACCGGTCATCGACATCCTCAAAGTCAGCTTCTACCTGAGTCAATGGAACCTCACATACTTGAGCCGAGGGTTCAACTTGCATCTCGACCTCTTCATGACCCGATGACCCAACCAACGATGAGTCATTGCGATCGAATGCAGCCCTAGGAGGTGATGGATCTCTCACCACCATGCGCACAAACAAGTCAGGTGCTCTGACCTCTGTGCCCAAAATGATGGCCACATAGTCATCCTATTCACCGTCGCTGCCAATCGGAACCAATCTCTTTATACGCGGCCCCTTTGACGACCCAACATCAATTAATCCTTCCATAACGCCATCACCATGCTCATCTGTCCATCCCAGCCTCTCTTTCAAGCGACTAATGACATCACCATACGACGGATTTGACCTAAATAGCAACGTGGTCTCTTCCATACCCTCAAAATCAACACCTCCATTGTGACTTCTCTTCACAATTCCACCATAGTGCAAAGTCACAATCTTATTCCTCTATAATCAACAAACAAACATACCTCAGTCCAATCGGCCACGACAACAAAATGCTATGACTTTTAACGAAAATTAAACTCTATTTCTAAACCTATTTCTAAAATCATATCAAACCCTAAACCTAACATTTCAAGAAATGGACCCTAATTTCATATCAAACCATATCATATCTACACCCTAAAATCAGAACCTACCACATTGATTCATATCATATCAAATCAAACCCTAAAATCAAACATATATCATATTTCTAAACCTACCACATGGATTCATCAATTTCATTCAAATCAAACCCTAAAAACGAATCTACACCCATAACTACTCTTATATTTTGCATATTCAACGCAAATCAAACCTAAAACCGAGCCAAATTCATCAAATTTCATCTAGGGTTTCAACTATTCCCCCACAAAATGTAGCTCAAATAAACAATATATATTCGAAAAAATTAAGGGAGGGGAGGGAGGTCACCTTGCTTTGTCGATTTAGAACAAAAATTACCAAAACAACCGAGCAAAAACGATGGATTTAGAGCAAGAGGAGGGGGCGGCGGTGCGCTTTTGGGGGAAGAACAGAGAAAACAACGAGGGGGTGAGGGGCCGGGCGGCCGCGCTCGGCCTTAAGTCCCACAGCATGGCGCCACATCCTTTAGCGCCGTTGTTGCACATCACGGCGCCGTGTCCTTTGGCGCCGAGGGTACATATTACGGCGCCATGGCCTTTGGCGCCGTGCTACGCCACGCTGGCTCCTACGTGGCATATATAGGCGCCAAATATCATGGCGCTGTGATATGTACCCTCGGCGCCATGTGTTTTGGCGCCGTGGGAGGGGTCCATTTTTGCAAATCGTTTCTCCAGGGGTCTATTTGGAACAATCTTTCAAAATTTGGACTAAAAAGCAAAAATTTTTCGATGTCTGGCAGTGGTCAGTGAGAAGCGTGTAACCAGAGGTGCTGTTTGTTTGGTATTGTTTTCGGGTGTGTTGTTTGTGCCGCGAAAGATGTTTTATTCTATCATGAATATTTATGAGAATAAATTAAATATCAGTAAATAGAAAAAGTGATTGTGAAATCATCCTATTTATTTATTTAATAAAGCTATAAGTCTCGCTCATTTAGGCTTATGTTTCTGACTTATATTTTATTATTCATAATTTTCTTTTTCTGATTTTTTTGACATTTTTTGAGCTTTTTTACTAGTTCTTGCTGCCATGCCCATCCTGAACGTAGAGATGATTCAAGTAACCATGCTGAAGTGGAGCATACTAGCTAGGGGTGAAAACGGATCAGATAGTCCTCAAACCATATTTGCATTGGTATGTTTCTCTCGGATTCGAATATGAATCGGACAAACATCGGATGCAAATACGGACCGGACAAATATCGAATACGAATTTAAATCGGATTCTACTCAAATCAGATTGGATTCGACTATTTTTCGGATTCCAACAATTATTCATAGCCTCTCCTATTTAAAATATGACACCGAATTATTTTAACATTTTTAAATTAATAAATAGCAAACTCTAATATGTAACTGTACATTAAATATTGACAGCAACAAATAAATTATTCATTTCATGTATTTATATAATGCAGTTTCTGAGGACAACTTTATATCAATGGCACGATGAAAGTTAGCAAATTGATACTGGTTTTATAGTAATATTTATATCTTTTTTCTCAAGTTTATCACATAATCATGGATCATTAGTTCATTTTGCCACTA
Source organism: Melocanna baccifera (assembly GCA_036346265.1). Lineage (NCBI taxonomy): Eukaryota > Viridiplantae > Streptophyta > Magnoliopsida > Poales > Poaceae > Melocanna > Melocanna baccifera. Next base: position 17,571,211 of record CM070693.1, read on the forward strand.
ATCTTAACTATATTGCAAATAAATCAGTTATAAACATATTAAATTTGGTTAAAAAAAGCATACAAAAAACTTTATTAGAAGATGTGTTAAAATTAAAAACATGAAATGCTAAATTAGAGTCAACCATGATGACGGGCTTGTCGAGATGATAAAAAATGCATATATAATATAGCCAGTTTGGAGATCAAATGAAAAAGATACGTTCTGCCGAATCTAGATCTTATTCGGATATCTAGATCCGAATCTGCTGGAGCTCATTCTAGATTTGCATATGCTTCTGAGATTTTCACCACTTCAACATTCGTATTCAGATCCAGATATTAGGTATTTAGATATGACCAAATCCGAATTCGGTAGCCAGATAATCCAATCGAATTCGTATCCGTTTTCACCTGGCATCAAGTGAACCAAGAGAACAAGAGGTTGTTTACATGCTATCACATGTCATGCTCCTTGGATTACGTGGATACTTTCTACCGTGGCCAGATCAGTCAAATCCTCTCGCATTGCTGTACTATACGTCAATTAATCTAAATATCACCATCACGCCTATGACATATCATTGGAAAACTTATCAAATTTAGTTTCACACACTTTAAACAGTTTATCATTTAGAGATGCATGTCAAAAGTTATGACTATTTTAGTCAAAGCTGTACAGTACATCAAGGCGGAGCGAGTTTTAACGAATTCGTTCCTTGATGTTCTTTCAGCTGGTCTTAATGTTCACACCTAGCTAAGAGGAATGTTCCTTGTCTATAAATACCCTATATTTAATAGCCTAAAACTCTTTAGCTTGTAATTATCAAACATCTTTGAGTTATTATCCCTTTTTGAAAGTATTTTGAACTCAAAATGTGTTCTTGCTGTTCAAAATGACTGATCATTAGAGCGTTGTCACCTTGGTGTAATGTCTCTTCATCCCAAATTCGAGCTTATTAACCGTCCTTGGAATTGTGCGCCACTGTTGTTATTGGGTTGCACACCCATTGCAGGGTTCGCATCAACCCAAATCTTTAACTTTAATCTGCACTCTCTAATTAAATTTCGCTAAAACAACAACGCTCTACAGTATTGTGCAGGAAATATTTTCATAATATATTTCTTTATTATTTTTGCTAGTATATTATGATAATAAATTATAATCAAAGCCTTATATTGATGACCATAAAAAATAACCTACATTTATGAACAAAGAAAGTATAAATGACCATCAATAACCATGAGAGACTGATCAACTCCCACGTTTAATGGTGTACATATATACGTGTGTCTCTAATTGATAAAAACACATTACACGCTCGCGCACCTCCAAGTCGCCAACAATGATGCTTCCAGCTCTAGGACGAACTTAGTTTTTCACTTCTAATATCACTTTTATTAGAAATTCTTGGTACTATCATGCACGTTGTCTGACTGGAGCTGGATGGTCACTGCGCAAGAATAACAAAAAGCGAGAATAAGAGGGGCAATATCGATATTTCTGCCAACGTATTCTAATATGTTATCTTGAAATTTTGGAATCTAATAAACAGGAATAAGTAGCAAAAGACACGACCTTCTTGTTAGTTTTTAGATGATGCTATACCATCTAATGTTCCTTGAACTTAAACAATCGCAAGAGAGAAGAAATAGTAACAGAAGCTAATGTAGTCATCAATGAGTATGATCGTGAGTCATCAATGACGTGGATATAGTAAGCTAATGTAGTCATCAATGCTAAAGTATATAGATGCTTATATGAAATGAATTGGGATGTGAATCGTGAGTAGGGATCGTGAGTCATCAATGCAAGATCCTGAATCCGGAAGCATCCGGAAGATTACATTCCTGGATATGTTATTTCTGAATCCGGAAGCGAGGAAAGATCCTGGAGTTTGCATGGTTATATATTACATTCCAAATGCAAGTAATTTTAAAATTCCTATCGATCAAATATTTTTAGCTTTTATCATCGGTATATAAAGAACGACGAAGATTGATAATATGAAGTTGGTATTACTAGATCTATCATAAAATATATTTTCATAATATATATAATTATTTTTTTATTTCAAATGATGTACTTTTATATAAATTTATGACCAAAACGTTACAGAAAATGCTAACTATGCCCTCTGAAACAAGCAGATCAACATGTACATGTATACATCCAATTCACATCTCAATTCATTTCACAAACATAAAACATCCAATTCACATCTCAATTCATTTCACAAACATAAAACATCCAATTCACATCTCAATTCATTTCACAAATATAAAACATTCATTACCAAATACACAATTATAAAAGATGTACATTGTATTTGCACTTAGATGGTAACATTGCATTTTTTATTGTTCTATCACTCCGGAATCGAGGTCTCGCGAAAGGAATAGATTCATAATCAATGAACTTGTCAGACTGCACAAGCAATACTTGGATGGTGCATGATTGCAATTCAAGTATTGCTTGTGCAGCTTGACAAATAGTTGATTATGGATTGTTCCTTTCGCGAGACCTCGATTTCGGAGTGGTAGAGCAATAAAAAATCATTCTACGTTATGAAACTCTCCATCTAAGTTTATGATCTGAGCCACTAAAAAGTACGCGCACTCTCCTCGAATTTGTGTAAGGTCGGTTTGTTGTAGAGCAGTTGTCGGGATGGACGCAGTCTGTCGATAGGAATATTAATGTGCGTATATATATAACCTGATAAGTATGAAATAATTATGGAAAGATTGGCAAACCTTTGAATTGGTGATCTTCGAGGAATCGAGGAGTAGTATCATGTGGTGGCAAACGTAGAATCCACATGTGTTGCCCGGCGTCTGCTGGTGGCACTGCAAAAAATAGAATATATTAATTCAAGAGGCATTACTACCAACTGTTGTATAGGATTAATTAATGTGTACTAGTGAATACCAAAAAATTTTTAACATGTTTCAGGCCATTGAACCCTTGCGTCGAGAGACCTGCCTTTGCAACGAACAGGGCGAATGACCTACGTGATTCGAAAAAGTTAATCTTAGTCATTCGGAAGGAAAGAAAGAATACAATATAGTTATGTATGGAGAAAATGTACTTACCTATCGAATAATTGGCTGATAACTGTGTAGTCGATTTTATTTTTACTTAGGGAATTAAGGTATATTGCCTTACTCCATTTTGGTACAATCATTATTAGAATCAAGTGGAACTCCCTGATTGTAGGGCATAAGTACGTATTCTTTATCGCGGTAAGCCAGCAGTGCTGCTATAATGTACCTCTCAACGAAGAATGCATTCTCGGTGATGGTATGTATGGCGACCAAATGTGGGTCCAGGAAACCAACTGATGACTTGGATACTCTAGCTTCAGTCACCATAAATATATATATATACATACAAAAGTAATAAATTATATATGACATTTATCGGTATGATATGAACAGAGAGTGTGATTGTACACACTTACAGCGTCCAGCATCGAATGAGTGAGGCTTCGAGAGCGTTGAGCGTGAAAAGATCAAATAAATCCTCATGGTCACCGCGAAAACACAATCATGAATATTGTGCTGTAAATGATTCGGCCTGAATTTGACAGTGATACCTGACCGTCGTTTTCCCTGTGGCTTATTAGCCTGTTCCATATACCAAGAGTGTAATATCTGGCAAATAAGTCCTAGGGTTACGATACGCTCTACCGGGAAGATCATCGGTTCGTCTAGCACGAATTTGCAGGCCAATGGCTGGTACGGGATATCATCATCGGTCTTCTTTGATTGGCCCCTGCTGCCCTTGCTACCTCAGTTCTAGGTCAACTATAAAGGTAGCACCGGTGGAAGTTGCTGCACCGGGAATAGCTCCCGTGGACATGACACCGGTGCAAGTAGCGGTGGTGGAGATATGCCTTGTGGAGATGGCACCAATGCATGTAGTTCTGGTTTGGATTGCCCTTGTGGACCTGCCACCGGTGAAGAAGCCTCCAGGCAGATGTCGCGTTTGGGCCACTGGATGAAGGTTCTAATAGCTTGCCCTAGAGTCACGAGCTCATCGTTGAGGGGCTTCGATAGCGGGACGACCTCAAAATTGGTATGCATACTATCCACATTCACTTTTTTGAAGCCTAACGCTAAAGGTGCATCGTGCACCCTGGCCCCTTGACCGGATGGATATGCTAGGCCCCAAGCAGCGCACAAGGCAACGGAGGCATATCTCACTTAGAGCTTGCACTTCGTAGCCACCTGGATGTCGTCCACAGGAAATCTGACCTCGCTTTCCGTCATAGGATTGGACGCGTTACTACTCCGACGGTTGGGGGGCTAGCTAGCATAGGAGCGGCGGCGACAGTCTGCTGATTTTCTGTAAATCTTCGCATCTCATCTCTGACGTAATCAGCAAGCTCTTCTTTAAGGGATGCTTTGATCTCCTCTCGTAGCCGTGCCTCATGCTCGGCTTTGTTTCTCTTCTTACTCTGATACAATTCAGAGTTATCTGAGAAACCATATTTCCAAGGAACATAAAGCCCAAGGCCTCTCACACGACTCGGGTGCTCCTTGTTTTCCAGGGTCGCGAAGAGTATATCTCTCTCCCGACTTGCCTAGAAGGATCCTTAGAAAGATTCTACACTCAGTGCATCTAGACGGGGGGACACTTCCTGGTCTGCAGGGTTCTGGAAGGAGATGTCCCCCGACGATGTGGTAGATGACCTCGCTCTAATCCAATTTCGAGCGCGCTCATCCGGGATCGTGGCAAATGGTGGGGCGGTGTCCCGCAGGATTGCCTGTTCATCCTCCTGCCTCCACTGCTGAATTTTACTCGCATACCCAGCTGTGCCGAGTCTGTAGGGGTGTGTGTTTTTTCTTGGAGGGCCTTGTACGCCGCACTTGCACTTCTGAAATCTTCGGTCGTCTTCATCGCCTTAAACTCTTCCCATTGTGGTTCCAGAAATGTGTACTTATGAAATGGCGTCAGATCCTTCTCCACAAACTGCTTGACAAGCACGCTCTTGAAGTTCTTCCATGCTTTGAACGCCGCTAGCAAGGCATATCGTTGCACGGAGTCGTGGTATTCTTCTGGGATCTCGAACGATGCAAAAATCTCTGTCTGTAGCTCACGTTTTCGAGTCTCACTCACAGTCTTCCACAAATCGAATGTGATCTCAATCCGTTCTCGTTCAACTATTCCAATCGTTTTTCAAAATGCGACGGTTGCTCGGCGAGGAAGGAGAGGGGTCCCAGATCCATCAACCTTTGTGATGGTAAATCGGCCTTCAGACTTTTTCGATAGTTCTCTTCCTAGGCGTTTTGATTTTGGAGTGGACGCATCCAACAATGATGTTGAAGAATGCGTGGATGACATGTTGGCCTTCACATATATGAAAAGCAAGATTTAACATATATTCATAAATTCATACGTATATATATATATATATATATATATATATATATATATATATATATATATATATATATATATATGCATAAGTAACATATATTCATAAGTTAAAAAAACAATGCATACTTGAAGCTTGAAGAGTTATCAAGAGTTCTAGTAAGCCAAGTATGAAGTGTTCTAATATTGCTCTCAGAAGGCTAGTTGCACAAGAAATATTCTTGACCGTTTCCGCCACAACAGATATCAATCTTATATATATAATAGTTGTAGGTTAGACCTTGAGCTTTATTTTCAAACTTAGCTATTAAAATAAGCAATCAGACCATGAACGAAATGCGATAACCAGTATGTGACCTCCTTTTAATCAATCTACTGATTTCATTAAGTTATATATGTATGTATATAACTCAAAGAGAATCAAATAAACGGTGTATATATGTATGTATATAACTTAAACGGGACAGATCAAACAGCTAATGACAAACTCAAGGTCTATCTACCATCACATCTATATATATATACATATATATATATATATACATATATATATATACATATATATACATATATATATACATATATATACATATATATATACATATATATACATATATATACATATATATATATACATATATATACATATATATATATACATATATATACATATATATATATATATATAAACTCAATTGTATGCCTTCATCATAGAGCTAGGTCACAGTGCAATCTTTGCAATTTTCAGGTTATGAATCACAGGATACATATACTAACTTATACATAGGTATCACAATGGGTCACAACATATGAATCACAGCATATATATACACACACACACACACACCAACTTATACATGAATCACAACATGCATATATATATATATATATATATATATATATATATATATATATATATATATATATATATATATATACATACATACATACTAACTTATATATAGTGACTTGGAACGACGAATGCATTTTGGCCTATGGACCTTGCGAGGGGGACTGCACGACGGGTTCGGGGACAACACCTTGTGAGGGGGACTGCACGACGGGCTCGGGGAAGACGGCGGCGATGGGCTCGGGATGGCGGTGACTACCTCGGGACGGCGGTGACTGGCTTGAGTCGGCGGCGTCGGGCTCGGGAAGGCGCCGTCGACGGGCTCAGGAAGGCAGTGGCGATGGGCTCAGGAAGGCGGCCGGCGACAGGATCGGGGGACGGAGGCGACGACAGGCTAGATCGGGAGAGCGGCGACAAGTGCTGGTTGGTATAGCTATAACTGCAGTGTACGCGCAAAACCCTAGATTTTGGGTATATATAGAAGGATTATTACAGACGGTTCTTAGTTAAGAACCGTCTGTGATATCTTTATCACAGACGGTTCTTAACTAAGAACCGTATATAATATTTATTACCACAGATATCATAGACGGTTCTATTTTAGAACCGTCTGTAATAAGCCTTTCTTTCCCATGCATTTGAGTTATTCCTACACCAACCAGCAGGTACTATAATAAGACCTCACAGAGTGTATATATTTCTTTACAACAACCCAGTGTATTTCACTTTTACTAAGGGGCACTCGTTTTAGCGATGGCTTCTAGTTTTTAGCTGAAATTTTACTGTAGCTTGGTTTTTTTACTGTAGCTGATTTGGTTTTTTAGGCATAATTAATTTTTAAAAAAATGTAAAAATAGAAAAAACATGTTAACCCATTAGGGACAATACAAAGGAACACGGGAAAAAAAAAGAAAATACAAAAAAGCTTAAAATATCTAAAAAAATTCAGAAAAAGATAAAATACTGAATAGTGAAAAAAAGCTGAAGTTAGAAGCTGAAGCCGAAACGAGCGGGGCCAAGTTTTATTAGAAATTTATTGGTACTATCATGCACGTTGTCTGACTGAAGCTGGATAGTTACCACGCAAGAATAACAAAAAGCGAGAATAAGAGGGGTAATATCGATATTTCTGCCAACGTATTCTAATATGTTATCTTGAAATTTTGGAATCTAATAAACAGGAATAAGCAGCAAAAGACACGACCTTCTTATTAGTTTTTAGATGATGCTATACCATCTAATGTTCCTTGAACTAAACAAGCGCAAGACAGAAGGAATAATAACAGAAGCTAATGTAGTCATCAATGAGTATGATCGTGAGTTATCAATCACGTGGATATAGTAAGCTAATGTAGTCATCAATGCTAAAGTATATAGAAGCTATATCATCTAATGTTCCAGTTTTTTTTTTCTGGTATAGCGGACACGTCGGTGCACATGAGCGACGGCAACAAGGCAAATCTAACCTATCTGGATCACGCAAAAGGCAGAGGGATTTATTTGTTTGTCAGTACATAGATCGACTTTAGACTTCAGATTATATTTATCCTCTGCGGCGGACGCCAGGGTTCTGAATCCGGAAGCGAGGAAAGATCCTGGCGTTTGCATGGTTATATATTACATTCCAAATGCAAGTAATTTTAAAATCCGTGTCGATCAAATATTTTTAGCTTTTATCATCGGTTTGTAAAGAACAACGAAGATTGATAATATGAAGTTGGTATTACTAGATCTATCATAAAATATATTTTCATAATATATATAATTATTTTTTATTTCAAATGATGTACTTTTATAGAAATTTATGATCAAAATGTCACCCTTAGAAACCGTATTAAAGTTGAAAACAACTTATATTTAAAATAAGACGAGAATGTTCTGCTTGTTTTCTGGCGAACTATTGTTCCCCCTGTATTTCCAAAAGCAATGCTGCCATTATTGAAGTTTTTACTATTTTGGCCAAATGGCCTATTTTAAGTATAGATTTCACCTCTTTGGATTTTTTTTTGCGGATGTAGCCCCTCTCGAGCACGGGTTGTCTAGAGACCGACATGTGGCCTATTTCAGCGATATGGGAACACTGGAAGAGAATCCGCGCGCCCTGTACCGCTGAAATAGGACACACGTCGGTCTCCGGACAATCCGTGCTCGGGAGAGGGCTACATCCACAAAAATACATCTGAAGGAGTTAAATATGAAATTAGTAAAACTAACAAAGAACTGGTTACGATCCCCACACAGTGACAGAGCCACATTGTAACTTGTGGAGTCAGTTCACCCATAGGTTACAGAGGCCATCTTTGGTTATCCTAATGGAGGAGGCATGGGATTTCATACATGTGTTCCATTCCAGTATTGTCGATAAGGGCATTTTCTTCTTAGCATACACCTTCCTGCGCGCGCCGCGTCGTGCGTCGGCCCTGCGCACCCCGCACCGTTGCCTACCTGCACGCGCTGCGCCGCGCCCGCGCCTCCGGCCCGCCACCCATGCTGCGCTGACCGCCCGCGCCGCGCGCGTGCGCCCCCACGAACGCCGCCGCCAGTCGCCTTTTTCCCGTGCACCTGCCGCTCGTGGCCCCCCTTGTGCACGCCCTACGTGCTAGCCGTCCGTGCCGACGCCCGAGAGAGAGGGATGGAGAAGAAGAGAGGGAGAGATATGGAGATGGAGAGGAAGAGAATCCCTGGAGAAGAAGGAGATGGTGGCTGCTGCGTGGGGTTGAGGGGCCCCCCTTGGCTTTTCAAAGACTAGATGCGCAACCTATTCAAGATGAGCGATCTCGGTCTCCTGAGTTACTACTTGGGAATCGAGGTCAAGTAAGACGCTAGTGAGATCATACTTTAGCAGAGTGCCTATGCCGGAAAGATCTTGGAGTCACTTGGCATGGCAGGATGCAATTTATGCCACATACCGATGGAGAATTTGTTGAAGCTGAGTAAAAAGGACATTAGTGCTGTTGTGGATGCTACACGGTACCAAAGTAGTATTGGGAGTTTGCGATACCTCTGCAATACGAGGCCCGACATCACTTGCACGGTAGGGATCGTAAGCAGGTTCATGGACGCATCAGTTGCATCACATTGGGCAGCGGTGAAGCAGATCCTACGCTATCTCAATAGCACTACGAGGTACGGGTGTTGCTACAAGAAGGCAGGAATGCAAAAGGCTGCACTGGTGGGGTTTAGTGACAGTGACCTCCCTGGTGACATCGACGATCGCAGAAGCACTACTGGGGTTGTGTTCTTTCTCAGCACGAGTGTGATCACTTGGACATCCCAGAAGCAGAAGGTTATCACGCTTTCGTATTGTGAGGCGGAATACATCGCGGCGGTAACAGCGGCATGTCAAGGTGTTTGGCTGAGCCGACTGTATGGTGAGTTGGTTGGGCAAGCACCGAAGATGATAAATCTTCTGGTGGATAACAAGTCAACCATCGCGCTAAGCAAGAATGTAGTGCATCACGAACGCAGTAAGTATATCGACACTCGTTTTCATTTTATTCATGAATGCATTGAATATGGCAAGGTGAACATCGACCATATCGGTACGGATGGATAACTTGGCGATATACTCACCAAGATGCTTGGGCGAGTCAAGTTCACCGAGATGAGACAGAAGCTCGGCGTCGTTGAGGTGAAGTCTACATAACAGGCTTAGGGGGTGATTTGTTGGACTTAAGCCCGTTGCACTGCATATTTGCGTTTTACTCTAGTTAAGATGGTTAGTTAGTGGAGACGTGGTTATGCGGGATGTGGGAAGGCACGGCTGAAGTGGATCATGGCGTAAAAATAGGTAATAAGTTTTAGTTTTGCTTTGTATTCGGATCATATAAATCAGAGAAGAAAGCTGAGAAAAGTTGCACAGTTTTAGCACGGTACAAAACTCCATTCTCTCATAATCATAAAATCACTATAGCAGTCGTAGAATCACTGTAGCAGTTGTAAAACCACTGTAGTCGTGAGAGTAGTCGAGCGCTCGAACTACGACCACGAGCACTCAAACACTCCGGGATTACTGTACTCGATAATGACTATGAGAGAATGAAGTTTTGTGCCGTAGTCGTAAACAAGTACAAGGTACTCATAGTCATGTGTGTTCTAACAGTCGCCGCAAATAGCGGTATACTCCAATTATCGGAGGGGTCTCTCTCTCTCTAGACAAGGGCCCCTACAATCCAAAAGGAAACCTTTCATGCTTTCTTAATTTGTTTCCAAGTGTAATCGATCTTGTTTTCTTTTCTGTTTTGAATTTTCTTGCCATTCTTAAATCCACACTACGTTTGAGGAATTTCCCATAAATGTCAGCTTTATGCTAGCTTGGGTTGGGACATGATGGGGCACATAGGCTGACAAAATTCCTCACTGTTTTTCGAGGATAAAAAGAACGAAAGAATATGTATGTCTGCGTGCTTATACATGTCGGCAACTACAGTAGTACATCTATTGAACAATGTGTATATGTATATTACCTGGCCTACAAGATCTACATCTACACAGGAAGTATATTCCTTTATTTTCCTCCTATACACATCTGTATACATGCAGTTGCTCAGGAAAGTTTTCAGATGCAACCGGCTGCAACTGAAACCACTCCAGTCACCTTACATCGTCAATCAGCTGCAGCTGCATGTTGCAGAGGTGACCGGCATGCTGCTCTCGGTGTCGATGTTTCACGTCCCCTTGTCATGAGGCCATCGAAGGTGCTTCGCCTCTGCGGTGAGGCGAACCGGGAGGAGGCAGCTCCGGCGGCGCTCCTCGGCGACAGGTTCACTTGCTCCAGCGCCCGCAGCTGGAGCTCCGAAGGGTAGTCGCGCACGCACCCGATCCGAGGACCGGCCCCGGTGGTCCACCTGAAGGACAGTTGCTTCCCCAGCTGATATGATTTCATCTCTTTCTTGGAGTTGATCCTCTCAAGGATCTTTTCTCGCGGCACGGGTGCCTGCTCATTCCCTTCTTGATCCTTTTCAGACAAGCCGCTCCTAGTGCACGAGGTCTCCGTATTTTCGGTTTCTTTGGATAAATCCAGCCCTGCTACTGCTGGTTCCTCGCTCTCCGCACAAGCTGTTTCAGTAACTTGAGGTATCTGGCAAGGGCTGGGTTCTTCGAGTGAAGCAGTTTTGTCTTCAGTTTTGTCGGTCACTGTATCTTTCTTGTCGTTCTCTGAATGGATCCTTCTGAGGCTACCCCAGAATTCCTCATCCTCCTCTGCTGGGCTCATCTGCACCGGTTTAGAAAGATGTAAGATCACAATAGACAGTGCTACAGTATAGCAATACCGAGAATTATATTTTTTTGTCGGAATGATCATAGATGCCTACCTTAACATCGGTAAGATCTACCAAGTTGTCCTTCAGGAAGCTTTTGAACTCCTGGAAGTTCTCCTCCGTTGGGCGGTAGTGCCCACTGTGAGGCCAAATAGCCTGTGACCATTGACCAAAAAACTCAGATCTTGTTAGCATGCTGTCTAATAAAACTGAACACATGACAAGTCGTAAAAGTAGTTCCAAGCATAAACAATACACACCTTTAGAGTTCCATTTTCAACAACCAATCGCCCGGCCGCAGAAGTCGCCCCTCCAGCAAGGAAGCTAGAATGTTGGAATGTGCCCTTTTTCTTCTGCATTTTGAGATTGGAGGACAATGTCACATAATGAACTGACATTTATGTAGTTGATTGGATTTTGCCCGTATGAAGGTATGCGCATATTTACCTGTCCAACATACAATCTCTTAGATGTGCTAAGAACAAAAATCCACTTTGCATCTCTTTGCCCACAAGACGTGTCGAGGATTTGCCGGCTCTTGTACAAGAACTTGCCGCCCTCAATTACAACCTCATAGTCCTCTCTTTCTTTCTGCAGAATTTAAGTTTTCTTTGGTTAGCCACCATATATCTTCACTGTGTTCTAACTCTAGTAGTTCCTTTGCTCCATGTTTGTAAACGCTTACCGGACCAAGGTACTTGATGCACTGGCTCTGAAGCTTCGATCGGGAGCACTGGCCTTCAAGATTGATCTCTTTGCCTTCCCCAACGTCAAGCCTGCGTAACCAAACAGAGACCATTAGCTCACATTTCATTCGGTGGTCAAAATTACAATGAGAGAACAGTCATGCTCAGTGAGTGAGTACACTAACCAGTAGAAGAAAGGCTGCTTGCTTTCGCAGTGGAGCCATGAATCGTAGTAGTAGTGAAGGTTATGGCCGTAGCGGTGGCGCGGGTCAATCTGTTCATCAACAATTTCAGTATAGACATTAGCTCACTGCCTGGTAGAACATCAATAAAACCTGAACATTTGCTACATGTTGAACTGACGCTCACCGCTTCAAGCCAGTGCTGCAATGCGAGCTTCTGCGCCTTGTCATCCTTCGACAACCCCTTTCCGACCTGAAACACGTCCAAATTTGCCAGATCTTTAGCCCCATTGACCGTTTTTCACATCAAATACCTGAGCAGATTATTAAAGAGTAACAACCGCAGATGCAAAAGTTATACCTTGGCAGCACGAGTTCTTGCTCTTGACCACCTGGACACCGCAGTCTCCTGCTTCTCGATGTCGAAGAACGACACCGAGCTCCGCTTGAGCAATGCGAAATCCAGTAATTTCCACCTGGTCGTACCAGAAAAGCACCAAAATTAGCACCAGAAAGCAATGCCGCCGCAAAGTTGAAGCATCCCAAGAACTGTAAGGTCCACGCACCAGCTCTGCTCCACGAGCACGGCGCAGTCGGCGAGCTGCCGGCGCGTGCGGAAGCTCTTGTACACCTTCTGCAGCTTCAGCGCCGCCGCCTCGTGCTTCGGGCTCTCCGCCGCCGCCGCCTCCACGCCGTCGGCGAACCTCGCCCTGGCGACCTCCCTCGGCACCGGCGGAGCGGCGGGTTCCGGCGCGGCAATGTCGTCGGTCTTGATGGAGATATTGGTCTCCACCTTAAGAGAGCTGGAGTTCAGCTGCTCCCTCTTGAAGCTGAGTGACCCCTCGATGAGCAGCTTGCCGGAGCCCAAGGCCTTGAGGATCGTCGGCTCCGCGCCGCCGGAGCTCGCCGCCGGCGCGAGGATGCCTTCCTCCAACGAGTCGTAGTCATCGACCGGACACGAGAACAGTACGCCCATTGCAGTTTCCTTGATCTTCACTCCCACCAACTGGAAGAAAAACGTCCAAACATTTCTTTAGATGCTAATCTCGGTAAAGAACAAGAAGAAGAACAACCAGAGAACCAAGAACAAACTTAGGACTTCACCAACAGAGACGGGAGAAAAATGGCAATAACAAGAAGAAAGAAAAAACGAAACAAAAAGATGTTGCTGAATCGTTGCTGAGTTGTGACACAACAAGAACAGAGCTTGCAACCTAATGCCAAAAACACCAAACAAGGAGGAGAAAAGCATCATCCTTGGAAGCCAAAATGTAGCAAACAAATCACAGAGACAGCAACAAAGGGGAGACACGCACTCACCTGTTGGCTAGTTGCCTCTCCCCTCAACCAGTTGCCAACAATGCGTGCCTCTCCCCTCAACCAGTTGCTAGTACTCGATTCTTTTTGGGCTATGAGATAATTATCCGATGTGCCGGTGTGAGACAATCGCAATATATAGGGGGGAGGGGGGCGTGCTAACGAGGCTGCGGAGGAGGGTGGCGGTCTGGACTTGGGCAGGGCAGCAAGAACAGCCCCAAGAAATTGTTTGTTTTTTGAATCCCACGTGATGTCAGGGTTGTCACTCGGAACTGCACAGGCGCTAGTCTGGCAGTGGTCAGTGAGAAGCGCGTATCAAAACCAGCCAGGCTGTTTGTTTGGAATTGTTTTCCGGTGTGTTGTTTGTGCTGTCAATGATGTTTTATTCTAACGTGAATGTTTATGGAAATAAATTAACTATTGATAAATACAAAAGATGATTGAGAAATTATTTTATTTATTTATTTAATAAAGCTATAAGCCTCACTCATTTAGGTTTATGTTTCTGACTTATTTTTTTATTATTCATAGTTTTCATTTATCTGATTTTTTGATATTTTTTTGAGTTTTTTATCGGTTTTTTCGTATTCATTTGTTGTTTGGATGAGTGTATTTTTTTGGAAGTGGTTCGAATTTTGAACTAAATTCAGAAACTCATATTTGCACTAGTTTGCCAAACTCTCGGGGCATGTAGTGGCGTAGTGCCCAATTGAGATATTACAAAACGACCTCCGAGTTGTATGAAGCTCTTACACTTAGTTTTAAAAAAACTCTTATAATGTAGTGAAAAGGCAAATACTGAGAAATTTTACACGTAGTTCTCAACGAAAACAAAAAGCGGTAGATGGGATGTGCTGAGGCGGTCACACTCGCATTTTCTCGAAGTTATAGAACAATTGGTGAATTGTTTCCCTGCTTGTGCAGTGGTTTATCTGTTGTCATAGTCGAGCTACCTTTGACTAGCAAATGCGATGGACGACTGACTTTTATCCTTGTCAACATAGTTAAATTCGGTGTGAATGTAACCCAAACTTTGCATTTCAACATTCAAATATTGTTTAATGCTGTGCCAAAACAACGGAAATTTCAAGTGCCCCTACTTTCGCTCCGATTTACCAAGGTAATTCAGAGGTTTAGCTGACGATATATGCCTTGCAATTTCTAGCGAGCATGGTCATTCGTTAGGAACCTACTGAAAGTCAATTATGCTGACAATGCAAAGAGGGGTGGGTTGTTTTCAGCTACAGTATATAGTTTATGGCTACGGCTTATAATTTTTAACTCGGGTTTGAATACTTGTGTGAACGAACTGAATACCGATAAGTTAATAAACCACTTCAAAAAGACTGTCTCGATAAACTATTTCGAAATGACGGCAAAAAAAAACTATCATATTTGTTTGTTTAAGATAAATAATAAGCCATAAGCTAAAAAAAGTTTTGCCAATGCCGACCAGTGGGGATACATTTTATGGGCGGATTCTAGGTACAATTCTTTGATCCACTTTTCCAAACTGTAGTCCTTATTCAGGCTAACTTGCAACAAGAGGACCCAAATGGCCAAGCATTATGCAACTGTGCAAGAATTTCTCGTTGGATTGAAATTATTATTCCATAGGAGTAACAGTTAACTACCAATCTTTCTCTTCATTTTCCATAAATGTTGAATTAATTAAAATCTTCGGTTCAAAAAGGAAAAAAGTTATAGTTCAAATCCCTGAATATGACTTGTTTACACAACATATGTTAATTAATTGCTTGTATTAGAGCAACTCTAGCAGTAGCCCTCAAAATAGGGCCCCTACTTTTCATTTGAGGGCTCCCCCTACTTTTGAGGGCCCTAATTTCTGAGCTGCACTCCAGTAGGAGCCCTCAAAACAGAGCCCCTACTTCTCAATTCTCTCTATTTCCTCACACACTATATGCATATGTATTCCGAATTTAAATTTAAATTCAAATTTATTCCGAATTTAAATTTATGAATTCAAATACGAATATTCAAATTTGTTCTGAATTTAAATTTATGAATTCAAATAGGAATATTCAAATTTATTCCGAATTTAAATTGAAAGCACAATGAGGAACGTTTAAATTTATGAATTCAAATACGAATATTCAAATTTAAATTCAAATTTGTTCCGAATGAGGGACGTATTTATTCAAATACAATAAATCTAAGTTTGAGGGCTCAAGTAGGGGCCCCCTAGGAATGAGGGCTTGGAGGCCTCATTTGAGAGGCCCCTATTTTTGAGGGCTCAAGTAGGGGCCCTGTTGGAGTTCAGTTTTTTGCTCTGGCTCTTAAATCTGAGTTTAGGGGCTCAAGTAGGGGTCCTGCTGGAGTTGCTCTTAGAAGGGTTATCGTTCAATCACTTCTATTTGTATTTCTAACGCATCATTATTTATATGCTAATGACGCTCTTGCCATTCTGTCTCGTACGTCATGGCTTGATGGCTACAGTCTGTCCTGCCTTCGCTGAATTTGACTTAGAGCACGTACTGGTCGGTCGGTTTCGCCCATGCCGCGTCAAAACGGGACAGCATGTCCCAAACTCCAAATTTCTCGAGAAATTGGACGGTGCATATTCAATCATTTTTTTTGGGAACTAGGTGAACAGTATATTAGTATATTTATTACTATGAAGCTTTGTGAAATTGGACGGCCCGATTTGTTTTTCATCAACAAGAATTTGCCATATGCTCGTGTAGCTTTCCATGCAAAATAAAAAAATAAAAAAAATCGTACTGTTATCTTGGAGCAACATCCCCAATTAATTCATCCGAGCACATTCTTGCTAGCTCATCAGATTTGCAACAACACTTAGCTGTACTTGCGGTGTAGTCCGATCCCTCTCAATACACAAAGTAATTGCTACAAGTTTATTGTCTATAGATTGATATTATGAGTTGTCTAGCCATTAGGTTGTTTCGTTCGAAAAATATCAGTCAAAAACTTTTTAGACGATATCAGTCAAATTTTGAGCCACTAGATTTACTTTGAGATTCGTGCAGCCCTGGGTCCACCCATGACGTGTTCCTGAACGCCTTACATCAACAACAAACACAATGTTCAACATGTTGTTGCACATGCTACTCTGAACAACTTCGACATATTCTGTATCAGGATGGAAAGTTTCCAGCACAAATGGTCAACACAATTGCGAAGTCCATCAACTTTCATATGAAACAAAACAGACCTGAAGACCCAAGAATGAAGTTATGGCTGTTTTGAGTGTATGGTGTTCATGCTGGAAACAAGGACGTACCAGAGGCCACGCCAAGTAAACATAGATATGGATTCAAGTAACCATGCTGAAGTGGAGCATCCCATCTAGGGGTGAAAAAGGATCGGATAGTGCTCAAACCATATTCGCATTCATATTTTTCTCTTGGATTCGAATACAAATTGGACAAACGTCGAATGCGAATACAGACTAGACAAATATCGAATACGAATTTGAATAGGATTCTACTCAAATCAGATCGGATTCGACTATTTTTCGGATTCCAACAATTATTCATAGCCTCTCCTATTTAAAATATGACACCGAATTATTTTAACATTTTTAAATTAATAAATAGCAGACTCTAATATGTAACTGCACATTAAATGTTGACAGCAACAAATAAATCATTCATTTCATGTATTTATATAATGTAGTTTCTGAGGACAGCTTTATATCAATGGCACGATGAAAGTTAGCAAATTGATACTGGTTTTATAGTAATATTTATATCTTTTTTCTCTAGTTTATCACATAATCATAGATCATTGGTTCATTTTGCCACTAATCCTAACTATATTGCAAATAAATCAGTTATAAATATATTAAATTTGGCTAAAAAAGCATGCAAAAAGCTTTATTAGAAGATGTGTTAAAATTAAAAACATGAAATGCTAAATTAGAGTTCACCATGATGATGGACTTGTCGAGATGATCAAAATGCATATATAATATAGCCAATTTGGAGATCAAATAGGAAAGATACGTTCTGCCGAATCCAGATCTTATTCGGATATCTAGATCCGAATCCGCTGGAGCTCATTCTAGATTTGCATATGCTTCCGGGATTTTCACCACTTCAACTTCCATGTTCAGATCTAGATATTAGATATTTAGATATGACCAAATCTGAATTCGGTAGCCGGATAATCCAATCGAATTCGCACCGTTTTCACTGGCATCAGTGAACCAAGAGAACAAGAGGTTGTTTTACATGCTATCACACGTCATGCTCCTTGGATTACGTGGATACTTTCTACCGTGGCCAGATTAGTCAAATCCTCTCGCATTGCTGTACTATACGTCAATTAATCTAAATATCACCATCACGCCTATGATATAGCATTGAAAAGCTTATTAAATTTAGTTTCACACACTTCAAATAGTTTATCGTTTGGAGATGCATGTCAAAAGTTATGACTATTTTGGTCAAAGCTGTACAGTACATCAAGGCAGAGCGAGTTTTTAACGAATTTGTTCTTGATGTTCTTTCAGCTGTACAGTACATCAAAACAACAGCGCTCTACAGTATTGTGCAGGAAATTGCTGCCGCTCTTAAATCATGCGAGCAGTTTCTGAATTAAGATGAGCATTGGGCAAATTATTTGATTTGTCTGGCCCTGCTGGGTGGGCCTGAAAATCAAGTACTCCGTCTATTTACAAATATAGATCGTTGTGGGTTCTGTGCGATCAAGTTTTTCAAATATTAATTATTAATATATGTTAAAGTATATAGATTGACTACATAAAAATAATATGATAGAATTTGTCTTGCAAAATATTTTTTATAATACAATATATTATTATTTTTACTAATATATTATGATAATAAATTATAATCAAAGTCTTATATTGAAGACCATAAAAAATAAAAAATAATATACATTTATGAACAGAGGAAGTATAAATGACCATCAACAACCATGAGAGACTGATCCACTAGAACTCCCACACGTACAGTAGCGTTTAGTTTGGCGTTGGCTTATGGTTTTTACTGTAGTTAGCTTATTTTTTTTACTGTAACTGAGTTGGCTTATTTGACATAATTAAATTTTTTTAAAAAAATGTAAAAATAGAAAAAAAATATGTTAGCCCATCACGGACAATGCAAAGGAATACGGGAAAAAAGAAATGGCAAAAAAGCCCAATTTTTTTTAAAAAAATCAAAAAAGATAAAATTATTGAATAGTGAAAAAAATAGAAACTAGAAGCAAAAACTGACTTTAAGTCATTTTAAACGGTGCCATCTCTAATTGATAAAAACACATTACAGGCTCGCGCACCTCCAACTCGCCAACAATGATGCTTCCAGCTCTAGGACGAACTTAGTTTTTCACTTCTAACATCACATTTATCAGAAATTTATTGGTGCTATCATGCACGTTGTCTGACTGGAGCTGGATGGTCACCGCGCAACAATAACAAAAAGCGAGAAAAAAGAGGGGCAACATCGATATTTCTGCCAGTATATTCTAACATGTTATCTTGAAATTTTGGAATCTAATAAACAGGAATAAGCAGCAAAAGACGCAACCTTCTTATTAGTTTTTTAGATGATGCTGTATCATCTAATGTTCCTCGAACTTAAACAAGCGCAAGACAGAAGGAATAATAGCAGAAGCTAATGTGGTCTCCGGTTCCAGTTTTTTTTCTTTTTCTGGTGTAGCGGACGGTCCGGTCCGTTTTAATAAGTATGATCGTGAGTCATCGATGACGTGGCGGCCGAGGAGCCCTTTTCTTCCAGGAAGAAACTTCCATGGAAGCTTCCCTTTTCGGGGTACACGTCGGTGCACATGAGCGACAGCAACAGGGCAAATCTAATCTACCTGGATCACGCAAAAGGCAGGGGGATTTATTAGCGAACCGTACGTGTGGTTTGTCAGTACATCGATTGACCTTAGACTTCAGGCTATATTTTATCCTGTGCGGCGGACGCCAGGGTTCTGAATCCGGGGGCGAGGAAAGATCCCGGCGTTTGCATGGTTAGATAGTACATTCCAAATGCAAGTAATTTTAAAATTCGTATCGATCAAATATTTTTTAGCTTTGATCATCAGTATATGAAGAACGACCAAGATTGATAATATGAAGTTGGTATTACTAGATCTATCATAAAATATATTTTCATAATATATAATTATTTTTTTATTCCAAATGATGTACTTTTATAGAAATTTATGATCAAAATGTTACCTTAGAAACCGTGTCAATGTTGAAAACAGCTTATATTTAAAATAAGAGGAGAATGTTCTGCTTGTTTTCTGGCGAACTATTGTTCCCCTTCTCCGTATTTCCAAAAGCAATGCTGTCATTATTGAAGTTTTTACTATTTTGGCCGTATGGCCCATTTTAATTATAGATTTCACCTCTTTGGATTTTTTTGCTGATGTAGCCCCCTTCCGAGCATGGGTTGTCTAGAGACCAACATGTGTCCTATTTCAGCGATACGGGAGCACCGGAAGAGAATCCGCGCTCCTGTACCACTGAAATAGGACACACAACGGTCTCTGAACAATCCGCACTCGGGAGGAGGCTACATCCACAAAATTACATCTAAAGGAGCTAAATCTGAAATTAAAATGGGCCATACGGCCAAAACAATAAAAACTTCTAGTAAAACTAACAAAAAAAACTGGTTACGATCCCCACACAGTGACAGAGCCACATTATAACTTGTGAAGTCAGTCCACCCACAGGTTTCAGAGGCCATCTTTGGTTATCCTAATGGAGGAGGCATGTGATTTCATACATGTGTTCCATTCCAATATTGTCAATAAGGGCATTTTCTTCTTAGCATAGACACAAGAGTGCACTTAAATAAGAGAAGTATTCATCCCTGTCCTCTACAATTATAAGAAGCACTGGTGCAGAAAAGGTCATCACAGATTATTCAAAATGTCATCACAAACAGTTTCATGAACCATCTGAGTTTATGAGTTAGTAGTAACAAGAGATCATCACCAATGATTTTTGAATCATTTGTAATACATACTATTACAGACGGTTATTAACTCATAACCATTTGTGATAGTTTATATCATAGTTTATAGTAGAAACCATTTGTGATATTTGATGTATCATAGATAATTTTAACTACAAACCATCTATGATATAAACTATCACAGATGGTTTGTAGTTGAAACCTTCTGTGATATCTGATGTATCACTGACTATTTCGATTACAAATCATCTGTGATAGTCAACTATCAAAGACAGTTATAAGTTAATAACCGTCTGTGATATTTTTTCTATTCCTAAATCTATTTTTGTTTATTGGCTAGCCTCAGAAAATACTAGCTATACTCTCTGAAACAAGCAGAAACACAAGTACATGTCTACATCCAATTCACATTCATTTCAGAAACAAGAACATCAATTTCATAAATCAATTAACTCAAATAAAATAAATTAACCATCTATGAATAAATACACACATGTACAGTTAAGCTCAATGTTATCCCAATCAAATTCATTCTATATTGTAAAAATATCCATCTTTATTTATGACCTGAGACATCAAGAAGTATGCATACTGTTCTCTAATTTTTTTGGAGCTCGGCCTGTTCCAACACAGTTGTAGCGATGGGCATAACCTGTCGGTAGGAAGATCAATATTGTGCATACGTATAAATTGATAAATATGAAATAATAATTATTGCAAAGTTGACAAACCTAAGTTCTATAGAAATTGGCTATATAAAAAATAATAAATGTACATATATTTGATTCCATAGGTAGGAGCCTCTTTGACTCTGCCGCTGCAGCCATACATGCCCGTGAGTAGGGGTGGAAATAGATTGAATACCAATTGAATAGTGCCCTTACCATATTAGTATTCGTATTTTGTAAACGAATATGAATTTGAATATTCTCATATACAAATATGTATTGAACATTGTAATGAATACAAATTTGAATCGAATATCTACTCAATTCGGTTGAATTAGGATATCCTTATAATTTATATAGTATGAAGATATTAATGACATTTTATCATCTTACAATCGCGCTTAATCATTCTAATTTATTTACTTTACCTAAAGAAGCACGGATTCACATTAAATTAAAAAATTTGTCTAACTAATTAGTCGTATTATAATAAAATATGTATATTGCTTAATCGAATACGAATACATATACAAATAATCTTGATTAAATAACATTTCGGATAGTAAAAGTTTATACCATATTCGTATACATATTTTTTTATATGAATACAAATAGAAGATAAATTATTAATCAGTTAAAAAATTTATATTATATTTATATCTCATCAAATATAATAATTAAATAATATAAATAATTCGTATCTATTTTCCATCTGTATCCTTAACACACATGGATGCATAATGGGTGCTCTCAACCCTAGAAATAGCGTGTCTCTTTCGTGGCACCATAAATGCAGGATCGGCCAAACTTGGACTTTAATTACAAATGATGGTACCAGGAGGTTTTAGCAACATGACAGATTGGATTAGCCATAGAGAAAAGGCTTAATTATTGAAGGGTTGAATCGAGTTTACCTCGATTCGTCGGTACGGGCTTTATATATAAGCAGATTGTGAGTGTGTTCCTTTTCTTATGATTATAGCTAATGATTTTTGATTTTATTATGAGTGGTTATGCGAACAAATTAAATACCGATAAACCGTTTTGAAAATGTTATTCCGATTTCGAGAAGTCATTTTGAAAAGGCGATAAAGAAACTATTCTATTTATTTTTTTTAGAAAAAATTATAAATCATAAGATATAAATTAAAAAGAAAGGGCTGTCTCTTCAACATAGAGTTCATGGTGCAAATGATTAGTATCATTATTAGATCGATGGCCATACATCGATCGTCCGCTTGGTGTAAGATTCTCACCGATTGATCGACATATGCGCACGCTTTGGCAATCATTAGCATTGTAAATGCGCAAGCAATATCGGATGAGAATTGAGAAGTAAAGAGGGTTTTCGTTTTAAAGTGCGGTTTTGAAATGATGTACTTAACTATATGCTTTGCGGAAAGAAAACTATACAGCTCATGGAAGGACTGAAAAAAAATACTAACTTGCACCTAAGTATTTTGATCTGTAAGTCGGCAATCTTAATTAGGCTATGAGAATTGTACGTACCTCTGGCTCCTCCTTACACGGGGCATGTGCAAACAGTTTAAAAGTTCAGATTTTTTCGACATTTACATCAGCACTACTGCTCAATGTAGGTGTAATATGATCAATGTGATGTCTTGTCTTGCTCAAGGTCTTAATAGTCATGGTCTTGTTCGAACTACTGCTCCATCGAGGATCCAAATTCTAATTACGCAAAATGTGAATGAATTCAAATAACATTTGAATAAATTCAAATGAACTCAAACAAACTCAAATAAAGTCAAGAAACTCCAAAATATAAAATTTTTGCACTAGATGATACAATTTCAATTTACGTGAATTTAGAATAAAGAATTGGATCGATCGAAGTTCAAATAACATGCACTTTTATAATTTCAAATAGTATAATTTGAATAGAAATGTAGGTGTAATATGATCAATGTGATGTCTTGTCTTGCTCAAGGTCTTAATAGTCATGGTCTTGTTCGAACTACTGCTCCATCGAGGATCCAAATTCTAATTACGCAAAATGTGAATGAATTCAAATAACATTTGAATAAATTCAAATGAACTCAAACAAACTCAAATAAAGTCAAGAAACTCCAAAATATAAAAGTTCTGCACTAGATGATACAATTTCAATTTACGTGAATTTAGAATAAAGAATTGGATCGATCGAAGTTCAAACAATGGAGAACGAGGTCTCGAAAGATTTGACGAAGGAGAAAAATACAAGATAGAGGGAATACACTCCAGAATATTCTTATATGCAAATTAGCTAGGTACGTTAGGCTGACGGGTGAGGCTCACTAATCAGTGATACAAAAGTAAAAGGGTTCATTTTGAATTAATATAACCACTAGGACCTACCTATTTTAATTTATTTATACAAAAATAATACATTGTGACTTACATAGGGCCAAGGCATTTTGTTTTGGTTTTGCTTTATTTAATAGTTGGAATTCGGAAAAGAAGAGTTGTATATGAGAACTGCGACCAACTAGGGTTTTATTTTCTTTACTAATTGTTTATATTATGAAAATCATCGGTGTATGACATATGGGGCCACGGTCCCTGTGGAGTCAGACCAAGGAAATTATAACTATGCCTTGGGTGACCAAGGAAATTATAACTAGCCCCATGTCATTGGCATACTAATCCACCATTTGACTATTAATTATTCGCGACGCTAATCACTAAGAAACCTACAAGACAACGTCTATTTCTAATTTACATTTCGAATACCATAACAAGGAACTAGACTCACATATAAGTGTCTCATTTACTACTACTACTACTACTACTATTAAGAACAATTAGCTACGCGGCCACCTCTTACTGGAACAATGGATAGATATCGACTTGAAGTAATCACTAACCAGAGTGCTCATTCCATTAAAGCTATATTTTAATATGAAAGTGTAATGTCCTTGGCCCAGAAATGAGTGACTCATTAGCTAATAATTAATTTAAACAATAGCTAATGATGGGAGAGCTCATTTGCAGGTAGCTATTCAATTCCTATTTAACTTTCACTTCTAAATTACTAAGGGTTTATTTGTCATACTAATAGGTATCAACTAAATATTAACTTTACAGATTAATATGTAATTTCTACAGGCCAGTGTACGTGACACACCATCAAATTAGCTTTCAACTAGTATGATCACCTGCGTGGCCATGCATACACATGTATATATAAAGTTACATTTTAACGGATTCCCTAATTGAGCTGTCACCCTTAAAATTAGTATGAATACTAATATAAATACTAATGACTTACTAATCATCCTCAATTGAACATCTAACCTTCATTAATAACACCTAGCTGCCATGCATGCAGTTCATCAAATTATAGTTTAAAAGAATTATTACTACTGACCAAGAGCCCACGTGTAGTACTCACGGTTATTAACTAAACATTAATGATACATGTTAATGTGTGCACCCTTGGTCAGTATAACCGTAACCCTAATTAACATACTAATTAATCTTGATTAATCATGAATTACCTTGGTGAGGCCTACAAATCACCTCGCACACTATCTCTAAATTGCATGTTAAAATATCATAAATATCGAGATGGGCATATGTGTGTGTGTGAAATTATGTTTTTAACAGAAGCCCTAATTAGATTTGTACTTTAAAGAAATAATGGCATGCTAATTAACTTAATTATCATCTAATTAAGTGGGCCCTATTGTCATACTAACTACTAATTAATTACATGATTTACTACTAACTGATGACGTGCTTAACAGCCAACTAATCACGTGGAGCCTACATGTTAGTGAAATACTATTATGCTATTAGCCTCTAATTGTATTTTCTAACCTTCTCAGGCCTGCTTTTCATCCTAATATCTAATAATTACTTAGCACTAGTTAATTAATCACAGTATTAATTTCCAATTAACCCATGTGGGCCCTACTTGACAGCCATAGAGCTAGAGACGGACACACAGAGAGCATCTCTCCTCTGTTTCGATACAGAGCAGAGGAAGAGAGAGAGAGAGAGCAGCAGCAGCGGCGGCGGCGGCAACAGCAGCACGGGCTGGCTTGCCGGCGAAGGGACTGCGGCGAGGCTGTGGAGACCTAAAAAATTGGCTTATGGGGGGAGTAGCAATCTAGGGGCGGAGGCAACGCGGCCGGAGGCCCAGCGAGGCGACCTGGCGGCGGTTCACGGCTGTTAGGGCAGGGGAAGAAAAGGGCGGCTGCGCTCGGGTAGGAGAGGGACAAAGTTAGAGGAAGTATGAGCACATGGAGGTGGGAGGAAATCGCGGGAGCAGTCCGCGGAGAAGGGGAGGAGCCGACGCGGTCTGGCAACGTGAGCCAATGGCGTGCGGACTGCTTACCTCCTACCGGTGGCGGTGACGTGGGGTGGAGGGAAGCCCAAATTAATGGTTTGGGGAAGAAAGGGGGTGGTGTAGAGATGCTCCAGTGCAAAGGAGTTGGAGGGAGTCTCACAGGAGCAAGAATGGAGGCCAAGAACAAGGAAGATGGCGACGACGCGATGCTCCTGTGGATAAAACCCGAAATTGGGCGAGGGCATTTGTAGAATATGCTCGGGAACACTGTGTGACGCAAGCGGTTTTGGACGCAGCTCACCAGGGTGGCTGAAATGGTGAGGCGAAGGCGGCAGCTGTCACGGGCGCAACGATCTGTATGGCTCAAATCGAGCTCAGGGAGGAAGGAGCTGGCGTGGGAGTTGGGGATTATGGAGAAGGGAGCAGGAGGGGGGAAGGGAGGCCAGGGTGTGGCTTATAAGGGTAGCACAGCTCGCGAGTTCTCGCAGACAGGAGCTCGGCGCTGGTCAAAACTTGGCCGCGACTCATGCGGGATGACGTAGGTGACGGACGCGACGGGGCATGGCGGTGGCACGCTATGGATGACGACGGCGTAGTCGTGCGGCGTGGACGCACACGCACTGGTGGATGACAAGGTGACGCGCGAAGAGACGGCATCGACGTCAGTTGGGACAGGGCTACCACAGAAGTGAAGTGGGCGCGATGAGGGCGGTGAGACACGGCACAGGAGGCGGCGTGGCTGCAGGCGGCGACGCTCGGTGCAGCCGGCGCGTGGAGGAGGCAGGCGCGGGGAAGAAAGGTGAGGCGACCTGGGCCGTGGCTGGGTCGGAGAGAGGGGGAAGCAAGTTGGCTAAGCCAAATTGGAGAGAAGGAAAAGTGAGAAATGGAAAAGGGAAAGAGAATGGGAAGATGGGCCGAGATGGATTCGGTTCGGGTCCACCTACGTGTTGAGTTTTCTATTTTATTTTTTCTTTTTTAGCATAAATTTCAAATTCTAAGTTTCAGTCATTTTTGGGGCCAGTAGTTTGGAAAAATTTTCATTTGGATTGGTCTTTATAAAGTATTACTTTAAAGAGGAGTGCTTCAGTGCTTTCCAAGAAAATGTTTGCACAGATCTCAACGTCAAGACAATGTGTTTAGTTTAAGGGTAAATTAGTAACTTAAAATAGCAATTAGGACTTCCTGACCCAACACAGCCCACGTCCAACATAGCCCACGTCCAGGCCCGTCCCCCACTCCTCCACGATTATCATCTTTTTCTCCTGTTTGCGCCGCGACCTCCCGTCACCGCTGCATTGAACTCTTGTCGCGCCCCACCTCCCGTCGATCGGCCGCGCCCCGCCTCCCAGCACCGCGTCGAGCGCTCCGCCTCCCGTCGATCAGCCGCACCCCGCCACCCAGCACCGCGTCGAGTGCTCCGCCTCCCAGCACCGCGTCGAGCACTCCGCCTCCCATCGGTGATTCCCCCTCTACCCGACCTTCGGCCTCCCATCATCGCTCAAATTATTTGGGCCAAAGCCTGGATCCCGTCGGATCCAGCCAGATCTAGTGGGTTGTCGGCGAGGAAGGACGAGGCGCACGCGGGAGGAGGGCAACAAGGGGAGGGCGGAGGGGGAAGGAGACGCGTCAGGCAGTGCTTGATGGTGGGGGAGGCACGGGAGGAGGGCCATGGAGCGGCAAGCGAGGGAGGTGCGGTCACGCGGTGAGCTGCGCTCGGTGGTGGGGGAGGCACGGGAGGAGGGCAGCGGGCAGCGCGTGTGCCTCTCGTCGCCACACCAGAGCTGCCTCCCATCGAGCTCGTGCCTACTCCTCGATTCCATGCTGGAGGTAACTTTCATTCTTCCTAGAATTTGTGGAAATATCTTAGAATACTGAAAAGCATGTTCTATAATTCTTATTCAACACTCCTTACATGCGTAAAATTATGGTAAGAGTAAGTGCGAATCCTGAGTCATCTAAATAAGATATGCTTTTGTTTTGGTGTAATGCAGTGTGAATCCTATTATCCTTCGGTGCATATCTAAATAAGATATGCTTTTGTTTTGGTGTAATGCAGTGTGAATCCTTCGGTGCATATCTAAATAAGATATGCTTTGGTTTTGGTGTAATGCAGCGTGAATCCTATGATCCTTGGGTGCATATCTGGCTCTTTATTGCTCAGGAAAGTTGCATCGGTTGCTTTTGAGAAGAACAAGAGATCAACTATCACCGCTGACATCATCGAGTTCTTGGGCAAAAGGTCGGTCTGGCTGCACTGGATTTTCAGCTTCTTCTATAGTTTTTCATTTTTCATGTTTTCTGCCTTTTCTATTGCAGCTTAGAAGATATCTGCCTTGCTGAGCGGTAGTTTTGTGCTGATCTTTACCATCTTGCTGGAACTGCCCATCAACACTTGTAATAATGTTTATCCTGGTATTTTGATACCACTTGTTTATCCTGGTATTCTTGTTTAGAAAGCGGATGTTACAATGCTTGGATGCTATGCTTATGTACATATTTCTCGCTATTTCAGCATTGTTCAGAACTCTTCTGAAGGACATTTGACAGGATGGATGAATTTCTCAGCATGAGCGTTGAAGATGATAGTGAATATTGTGATGGTTCTTCATCTGACTCATTCACTGAAAGTTTGTTTAACTCAGAGGATACGTTTAAACCAACTAAGAAACACAAGTGTTATACTGAAGATGGATGCAGCAGTGAGTACAACTACCGACATATGGAGGTTAGATTTGTATACTCTAAAATTGGCATACTACCAACTATTGTCTATTTTTCCATTGGTTTACTTTTTGATGCACTTGACGTCTACTTGCATTTTGTTGTGGTAAACTTAACTTAGGATTTAATAATTCATGGGGCATACCATTTGTTTCTTGTTGATAGGAAAACAACAGTGCTAGGAAGTCTCATGATTCGGGGAGCAGTCATGATATGTGTTGCAATGTTGAGGAAAATAAGACAGCTCTAGATGAGTATGAGAATATAGTTATGATGACTTTTCAAAGTGAAGACGAATGTTATAGTTTTTACAATAATTATGCTAGAAAGAAAGGTTTTGGCGTTAGAAAGAACATCGTGAGGCGGGAAAAGAAAGTTGGAGGTATTTACTACAGACGTTATGTTTGCTTTAAGCATGGGAGTCGAGATCCAAAATGGAGTAACATCGATGGTCGAGTAAGGAGAGAAAGAGCACAGACCCGAGGTAATTGTAAGGCTCAACTCAGCATTACGCTTGATAAGGAGCGTGGAGTTTGGTTTGTGGATGATTTTGTAGATGTGCATAACCACACTTTGACATCTCCAGATGAAACCCCTTTTCTTCGATCTCACAGGAAAATGAAGGATCATCAGAAATCTGAAATAATATTAATGGAATCGATGGGCATTCGAAAGCATGTCATAATGAATGTCATGGAGTGTAAGCATGGAGGATATGACAAGGTGGGATTTGTTAAGAAGGACATATATAATTTCTCATCTAGGTATAAGAGGTCAAGAATTGCGGATGGTGATGCAAATGCAGCTCTGCAAATTATGAAATCTAGGCGGGACAAGGATCCCGATTTCTTTTATGAGTACCAAGTTGATGTTGAAGGCCATCTGAAAAATCTTTTTTGGTGTGACACACAATCCCGCATGGACTTTCAGTCATTTGGTGATGTTGTTGTATTCGATAGCACGTATCGGATGAACAGGTACAACATGCCTTTTATCCCATTTGTAGGACTGAACCACTATCGTCAGACTACAGTATTTGCATGTGGTATTGTATCTGATGAGTGTGTACAATCATATACTTGGCTGCTTGGTGTGTTTTTGAGGGCAATGTGTCAACAGAAACCAACGTCTATAGTAACAGACAGTGACAACGCAATGATGAAAGCTATCCGTCAATTACTCCCAGAGAGTAATCATCGTATATGCTCTTGGCACATTGAAAAAGGTATCAAAAAGCATCTTCACCACTCATACCTCAGCATATTTAGGTCGTTTATATATGATGCTTGCTCACCTGCTGACTTTGAAGAAAAGTGGAATGTGTTTATTTCAAAGTACCAAACCGGTAGGAACCAGGATTGGTTGAACAGAATGTATAGAAAACGGAGATTGTGGGCTGCTGCTTTTTTGTCTGACAAGTATTTTCTAGGCATGAGAAGTAACCAACGGAGTGAGAGTCTAAATTCACGTCTTCACAGACATCTCGACTATTACATGTCTTTGGTTGATTTGATTGAACACTACGAGGTACGCATTTCCGGCATGCGTCAAAGAGAGGCTGAGTTTGATTCGAAAGCATCACAAAGTTGGCCGGTTGCTATTACTGATAGTCGAGAACTTGAAGAGGACGCTGGACATCTTTTCACATCTGCAAATTTTGATCTAGTGCAGCAAGAGCTGCAGAAGTTAGATAGTTTTGATGTTGGTGAGGTGCTACAAGATGGTAGTTGTATTAGGTATGTACTTCAAAGGAGAAAAAAGGTCAAGCATTTTATGTTGACTACGCTTGTCCCGAGTCTGCGTCTGTTATTAAGTGCAGCTGCCGAAAGATGGTGCGAGATGGGATCCCTTGCAGGCATATTCTCCATGTGTTAAAGTATTTAGAGATGAAGAAAATACCAAGATGTCTTGTGCTCCAACGGCTCTCGAAAAATGCGAAAGGCAGTCTCCCTTCTGTTAGAAAAAGTGGTTTGCACGTTTGGACAGACAAGCAAGTGCGCTATTATGAATTGAGTTCCCTAGGGTGTGAATTGTTTGACTTGGCATCCAATAGTCCGGATGAGTTTGAGGAGCTGAAGGAATATATGGTTAATCAGTTGTCCAAAAAGAAAAGTTCTTTCAATCCAGCCAATGATATGCCCACACATGTTGGTGAGAATGATCAAACATCTTCTATGCCTCAAGGTTCGGTTCTTGATCCAACATGTGCAGCCACCAAGGGTGCGCCTAGAAGAATAAGAGCATTTGATGAGCATCGACTGAGGTTATGTAGTATATGTCGCCAACCAGGCCATGACATTCGTACCTGTCCCTTGGCAATGCAAGAAGAGTAAGTTGAGTTACATAATCTGCCAGATTATTAAGTAGTTGTACTGTTTCATATTATTTCGTTTGCCTGAAATAATCTGCCAGATTATTTATAGAGATCCTCATCATCATAGTTAGTGACTTACTTCCAACATACTGTATATATCTATCAGCAGGAAGACTGCAATATTTTTCACTTTCTGTTTTTTGCAGATTAAATGGTACTACTACTTGATCCTTGGCATTAGTGCAAAGAATGTGATCTTCTCGATGCCTATTCTAAGTTTCAATTTGGTGCTGCACTACTCAATTTCTTGTGATTTGTTTGCATTGCTGGCTGCTAGGTCCATGCTTAATGTTGTCAGTAATGTTACCGAGGTAACAATCAACTACACCTCAACGGTCAATGCATCATTTCCTTAAGCATAGAATAAAAGTGTGTATAGTTGGTCTTCTGTTGCTACCTCATGATATTATATGAAACAAATGCTTTCTGTTGTTCAGGCTTATTAAGTAGTTGTACTGTTTCAAATTGTTCAGGATTATGTCTGTTTTCAGGCCAACATCGTCCAATATTTCCATCCCCAGCTGCATCTATTGTGAAGCCGACGTCTACCATGGTCTGAGAGCAACGTCCAGAAGTACTAATACAAGTTGCATACTTTCTGTAGTAATAGATTGCACCCATCAGCTATCCAGATAAGCAGAACATGAGGGACAATATTTAATCTTTCATTTTGGAAAATAGCCTACGTGTATGTTCAGCTCTTTTGTAACTTGAATAGACTCCTAATTCCTTTTTAATAACCAATGGGCCAATGGGAAACATGTAAATTTGTTGTGATTAATAGCCCATCTCTAGCTACTAGTGGCATTGAAGCCACCAAAATTCCTACTGAAACTAGTTTTGGCTAACCGGAGTATTGAGGAAGCCTGGTGTCCGCATGAGGATTGCAACCTGGTAGATCAACCTAGTGTCCGCATGAGGATTTGAACGCCGACCCTTTTGCGTTTTGCGTTTGTTGAAAGGCAGTTTCAGACAACTATTGAAATGAGACACACTGAACATCATATATTTCTAGATTAGAGTTCAAACGGAACAAGCTGGCCGATCTTACAGCATTCAGAGCGCAAAACGCAACTTACCCAGATTTTAGACTTGTCCGTATACAATATCCATTATTACTTTGAAACTTATACGAGTCCTGTAAACCTCGAAGTTCACATAAATCCCAGCATATTCAACACAACACGAGTACGCTCAGCTGCAACGTAGCCCGTCATGGCTATGGCCGGCGTCTCACAGCAGTTCCTCACCAGACTCAGAAACAGTCATCCAACTTACAAGACAACAGAGATCTTACTTTGCGAAACTCAGATGGATTAAAGCTGCACTTCACGGTCGTAAACCCAACTGAAAGAAACAACAGGCGCCTCCTTTGCCCTTGCTTGAGCTCTTTCGTCCAGCCGCCTGAAGGCTATGTCAGCGGAACTTGCATTGTCAGTAGGAACAAAATCCTGTGCCTGTCTCCCTTCACCAAAACTAAAACTAAAATCCTTGCAAAGTGGGCAAACAAAGAAACTGTTTGCACTTGCATTTAAATGATATCTTCTCTGTGAATGCACTTGCATTTACCGAAAACAGTAAACACCCAAACAGTGATAACAACGAGAAACTGAAACTGACCCAAATATTTTGCAACAAACCCAACCGATCTCACGCAACAAACCCAAATATTTTGCAACAGAAATCTCCATAGCTGATCTCACGTAACAAACCCAACTGTTGCCAGCTTCTAGCCTATCCCTACATATGCGTGTGTTTCCATCTAGGCCTCGGCGACAGCGCACCCAACAACACCATCAACAAGACGTCTCAACTCCTTTCCATCCTGGGCTCGGCAGCAGCGTCGCCGCCAACACCGTCGTAT
Organism: Melocanna baccifera; assembly: GCA_036346265.1. Taxonomy (NCBI): domain Eukaryota; kingdom Viridiplantae; phylum Streptophyta; class Magnoliopsida; order Poales; family Poaceae; genus Melocanna; species Melocanna baccifera. The sequence continues at coordinate 17,603,724 of CM070693.1, forward strand.
AGTAAGTCCGTGTGCTACGCCTTCTCTGATCCTCTCTTTTCTGGTAGGCTGAAAGTAGGAGACAACAAGACAGCAGTAAGTTATGAATCAATGAATAGGAATGTATCAGATTAGTCTCCTTTTCGGTAGAAATTATGGATTCAAATTCTTACCTCCTGAAGGCTGCCTGCGGCATGCGTGAGGCTCCTTCCCTGGCTGGTGCATCCGCAGATGGGGAGAGAGCTTGTGGATGGGCTGCAAAGCTTCGGAAGAATGGGGAGATACGGATGGAGAGAGAGAGAGCGCGTGTGGATGGGGAGCAGATATGCGGATGGGGAGAGGAGGAGATATGGATGGGAGAGTACTGGAAAACGGTTGTGTATGGGGAGAGTTTCGCATGGGGAGAGAGCGGTTGTGGATGGGGAGCAGAGATATGGATGGGGAGAGCTTCGAATGGAAGAAGATGCGGATCGGAGAGTAGTGGGGAACACGGAGTTTCGCACGGGGAGGCTCGGATGGCGATACAAGATGGGAGAGAAGTAGTGCAAACAGGACAGTTAGTAAAACTAGCATCTTTGACCGAGTATAGCATCCATTCTTCTGATTTCTAAAGGAATTTCTTTGACCGAGTATAGCAACCATTCTTCTGTTTTCTAAAAGAATGCCACATTTATTTCTTACAATTTCATTAATTTTTAATTATTATTCTTCATTGACAAATAAAAGTCCTTGTAAAGTGCTTTGTTTCGGTATAAATTTATATACTGCATTAACCCATCTTGTTTTTTCCAGACCAAAAACTTGCATGGATTTTGCTTGTTCAACAGAAACTCTTTGTGAACTCATAAATAATTTGAGCGATGCCCAAATTGATGTAGTTAAAAATCTAGGATTCGAGTGCATACTGAAAATGAAAGAAATTCAACTACGTCCATCATTGTTAAAATATATTATTAGTCAGTACAATGTAGTAGACGGAACTTTCAAAATTGGAGGTAAGTGTTTAGCAATAAACACGTGGGATATCTACTACATATTAGGTCTCCCTTTTACTGGAACTATTGTGAAAAATGTTAAACCATTACCCACTAATAACACATTGGTCGAGAGATATACACAGAACAAGAGTAAGAAGATAGTGATAAAAGATCTAGTGAAAGAAATCCGAAATAGTCAATATGTAGATGAACATTTTATTAGGATGTTTATGTTAACATTGATGGGAACAATATTAGTACCTATTTCTCGCGATGAAGTGCCTACATCGTATTTGAGTCTGTTGCAAAACATAGAAGACATAAAAGGCATTAATTGGAATGAGTTCACATTGAGGTTTCTGATGGACAACATCAGAAGTGTGGCCAGTGGACGTGGAGTGAGCATATATGGCCATAAGAAATGGCCAAATGGCAATTTAATGCTTTTGCAAGTGAGTCCTAGTTTTCTCAATTAGAATTTTCTTAAAGGGCAACATCATCAAATTATTCTATGTCATGTACATTTTGTGTAGCTATGGTACTGGGAGCATATCCATACCATAGATTCAGATTCTATTTATTGCGCTCCGATTTTTCCCTTGATGGCACGATGGGACAAAGAATTAGCTTCTAGGAGAGACGAGCATGATATGTCAAAAGGATACGGTGTTGGCAAGGTATTGCATTGACTAACATATTTTCTTGATACTAATCCAAAATAACTTAATTGCTTACAAAATTTTCAGGTCATAATGGATATCAAATGTGATGATCATAGAGACAAAAACCAGGAATCCTCATCGAGAGGAGTAAAGGTATTATATGTCATTCGCAATATTTGCTAAGTTCTTGTTATCAAAGCTCAAATTGTATCTTGCGTAGAAGGAGTACTCAAGACACCTTCATGAAATTTTAAGAGTGGTGCGAGCAATCGATACCAAGATTGATAACTGTGTGATTAGAATCTCTGCCTTGGAGAGAACAGTCAATCTACTTGGTACAAACGTTGAGGTAAACTCTTTGTGAACTCATAACTATATTTGTACACATTTGTACCCATTTTAAACTTTATCTGTTTCACACTCAGGATGTTGTCAAGAATGACATGCTTCATAGTTCACCATCGTCTGCAAACAAGGAGAGTCCACACAACATAAGTCCTCTTGACAAGAATGGTAGTATTGATGCTTGTGAGTCCACTCCTTTGGGCGAGACAAAAAGTGGAGTGAAAACAACGATGCATGAAGGGGAGCCCCAAAAGAAGCATGACTACATTGATCTAACAGAGGACATTGCCCTGACACATTCGTCATCTGAAGATGATGTAGTTGATGTTACCATAGCACACAGAGTCAAAGATGAAGCTAGGATTAGGAAAGCAAATCCTAAGCTAAGATCACCAATGACATTCCTCACTAAGACACGTACAAGGATCTGGACGACAATTGACACCCAAGAGAATGATGGTAACACATTTTTATTCTTATAAATGTTCTTTATATAATTCTTTGAAAATTTTCACAATAATTTTTATGCATAATTAAATATATGAAATTCCAGGAGTGGACGTCCAAGAATTTGTTTCTATTGAGAACGTGAAGTAGTATGCGCGTTCGAGTCCTAATACCATCCTAGTTGACTTGAAGAATGGTGATGATTTCAGGGCAAAGGATTTAAAATGCCTTACAATCCCTTCATCTAAACATGGTAAAACTAAATATCTGGGAGATCGCGTAAGTCACTAACCTTTTTTTGTTACAGTAGCCTAATCTTTGAATTTATTGTGTGGTATTCACATCTGACATCATCTATTGTGCAGCTAATGGAATCTTATATTAAATTACTTTTGGATCGTCGCATCGAGGAAGTCCTTGAGAAAAAGCTTTTTGTGTTTAATACGCTCTTTCATCGATGGGTACAATCAATTAGTGAAGATCGCTACGTCGATCGCCGCAAAGGTCAGCTTGACTATTTAGTAGGTCAAGCTCAAGATCTAACAGAGAATCAATTGGTAAAGAAAGAAACACATAAAGTACTTTGGGATTAACATCAATATATATATTAACCATAGATTTTTGTAGGTTTTTATTCCAATGTTGGTAAGGAAACATTGGATTGTCTTTATCATTAACAATCAGAGGAAAGAGTTTCAAATTTTGGATTCTCTATGGGATCTTTCGAAGTACGAAGATCACATTACTAAAGTGGTGAGCCATTTACTTATACATTTTTATATAGTTATTTTTTAAATCTAACTGTGCTGATGTTAGCAATGTTTTGTACAACACAGATCAATGGAATAAAAAAGTTGCTAGCCATAGCAAGACGTACAGGAGTTAACATGGCAAATGTTAGCAATTGGAGTATCAAGCAGATTAATGATGTACCAGCGCAACGTGATGGGTATGTCATATTATTAGTAGAGCCTCTTATTAGTATGTATTACTAAATTTCTGTACAAACATCTAATTATCCAAGATTTTAGGAGTTCTTGTGGCCTATATGTTCTGAAGTACATAGAACTGTGGAATGGATCTAATTTAATAAGAAACTTCACACAGGTTCGACTATACCAACCACTATGTTGTTGACTTATTTATATTTTATAATTTTCCAATTAGATGTTACCAGAATAATAATCTATTATTGCCTCCTACGCAGAATGATATTGATGCTTTCAGAAGAAAAATGCTAGTAGAGTTGATATTTTCCAAGCTGAACCGCATGGAAGAAGTTAAGAAAGAAATCAATCAATTGTCAGCTGGAATATAAACTACAGCTCAAGAAGGAAATCAGCACAGTACCCATGACTTGGTGTGATTGTGAGCCGTCGGATCCACCATTGTTAGATTTGTCAAACGATGTAACAAATGCTACTTTAGGTTTTTATCTTATTATTAAGATACCCTAGATGAATAATTGCAATTTATTTCACCTTAATTTTTAGTTGATGTAATAATTTAAATTTTACATTATATTTTCTTAACCACATCAAATCTTCATTAACACGTTCATCTCCCAAGTAAATCTTCATAATCTATTGAAAATGCACGTAAGTTAACACGTTCATCTCCCAAGTAAACTACAAGTAAACTTTTCCGGTGTTCATCTACCAATCTCCAGCTGTCACGTAAGTTACCACGTTGGCGTTAAGCGGTTCTCGGCGGGGATGCACGACGAGATGCAATACATGCCCATTCGCGCAACCGCCAGCCATGATTTGCTATGGATGTTGGCCCAATTGCCCTCGTGATTTGCTATGGATCTTGTGAGCTTCACTCATAAACAAGTTCTCATTTAAGGAACATTTAACACTCATGGATAAGTAGCACTGTTCGTTGACAACTTGGCTCGAGCGAAAGGCCAAACTGACAGTAGAAACTGCATCTTGGCATGAAACTTCATCCTGCACCTGATGGCTTCCAATGTAGTTAACGAACCCATTGCTATCAACGTTCTGGAACTCTGGAAGGCCTCCTAAAAAATGTCAAAGGAAAAAAACATTTGTCATTAACCAGTTCAAGATTACATGTACATTTATAATCATGGAGCCAAGGGGGATACAATTACCTTGTGATACAATTACTCCTTGCACGCAGCCTGCTACTTATCGGATATGGTTAAAATCGTTGAACATCCCATGCAGGAAGCCTTGGATGCGAGCTTAGGCGCTCCGGAGTTCCAAATACATTCCGAATCTCGTGGTCTCATCTGCTGCAGCAGATGCTATCAGCAACCATCGTGGCTCGCAAAATTACCACAAGACAAGGCAAGCAAACCATAAGCAATCTGTTCACAACAAAGGTCAATTTATCTGCAAGCACGAGGAGCAAAGATTACCTAAGCCATGAAAAGGACACGGAGGTATGCCCAGGTGAGTTCAGCCATCTTAACCATTGACGGGTACTTCCACAAGGTGAGCTGATTCGAGTGAACCCGTGCGAGCTCAACAGCTCTCTTTCATTCTTGTTCCAGAGTAGTGAACACACTTGCGATCCAAAGTCGGCGAGTTGAGGCATGCTCCGGTGTGTGTGTTCCAAAACTTGATGAACCGGTCACTCCCACCACCACCGGATGCCGGCGGGTTGCTCGGAATGGGCACCATGCGAGTGCCTTCACGGCAGCCAAGTGCTCCTCAAGCTGTGTAACCATTGGGTGCAACTGCAGATCAGAGAGGATGCCATGGACACATCCCATATGTGCAAGAGGTTGTCATTACTACCAGCGGCCACCGCCGCCACGATGTCGACCACTTGAGTCCACACACCTCCCGCTCGTGCCTGGTATGTCTCGCACAACATGGTTCCCAATCCTCACATCATTGTTCGGAAGGTGAGAATCACGTGCGGTTGTTGAGCGCTTCTCGGCCAGCCTTCCTTCCGTGCGCCTCCTTGGTCGGGACACCGTCGCCTCGTTCTCCTTGTCCTTCCTCGACTCCGTCAGCAGGTAGTGCGCCATGTCCATGTCCATCGTCGACCTGTCCGAAATGAACCTGTCGCCCTGCCAAAGAAGTAGAATCACCCCGTCAGGCATTCCGTCGAACAGTCTGCAGGCACGCGCAAAGGGAGATGAGAATCCAGCAAAACTTACGTAGCACTTGGCGGAAGGGTTGCGGGACGCCGTGCTCAGAGAAGGAATGTATGGCCTGGATCCGGCCTCCTGGAGCAGCGGCCGCGACGGCGCGTACCGGCTGCTCTCCTCCGCACGGCGGCATGCATGCGGACCCGGCCCTCGTCGCCCCCGGCTTCCACCTCGACGGCACCGGTGGTCTTCTTGAGCCCACGCACGGCCTACGTCTTCTCGGCTTTGGTCCGCCTGATGGAATCCTCTGATGCAGTGGCCATGGCAGCGGTGGCGAGGCGTCGGGGTGGTCGACAGCGCCGTTAAGAAGATGGTGGGTGGTTACATGGATATGGGTTGTGGATACGGGCTGGCTCACGAGTAGGCAGTTTCTAGATGACTAAATTACCCTTCTAAAAAAATAAACCAGTGAAAAATATCTTATAATCTCAGCCTCTTGTTTGCTTTAAAAGTTGTGCAACTTTTTAGTGGGAGAGCATGGAAGCACTCCTCTACTTTAAATTAAGTTTTTGTTTTGTTAGTTGTTTTATCGAAATTCAAACTTTGACAAAAGCTCAAATAAACTCCGAGAAATTCCATCGGCATCAAGGTTCACAAAAGTTTTTTAAAAATCCGTGCTTTCATGCTCAAGAGTTTGATTACAAAAGTTGGGATGTTACACGGCGGTTGGGGCCCCCAGCGTCGGTGGCAGTTGGCTTCTACTTCTGACTTCTCGAAGCGTCTAAATAAAAAACGATAGAAGAGAGAAAGAAAGAAGATTGGCTTGAGAAAGGAGAGAAGAGAGAAAGCAGAAGCAGAGGTACCTACTTTTTTTAGATATCTTTCTCTCTTATTCGAGAAGTCAGAAGAAGCAGAAGCTAACCTAAACAGAAGATAGATAAAATGATAGAAGAAAGAAGAGAGAAAGATATCTAAAAAATGTGTACTCCGCAAGAGATCAAATGATGGATTGGATTGGAGAAGCTACCGACCTTTGTATTACATCAGCTAGCTATTCAGCTATTGTTTGATATTGACTAGAACGGTAAGCGTGCTATGTTGCGCTGATTATGTGAATAGTAAACATTTGCGAAAATACCTGCAGATATATATTACTCATGCACAGAAGACAGAAAATTCCTCTCTCGATTATATAATTGAATGGATCAAATCTACATCTTTTTTCGGCCTTGTATTTATGCGGCTTAGCTTACACATTTAGTCAAAAGCACACCTGCATGCTAATTAGTACCCTAACATGCGATAACTGTAGACTCAGTGTAAAGGTACGAGGGTCTGTTCTTTTTTACTGCGGCTTATGGGTTTTAACTAAAATTTTTGAATTTTAACTGTTTACGACAGAGATTACGGAGAGAGAGATACTCACTTACGATTTAGATGGTACAAATATTGGGTTTTGAACGTGTACTATAATTAACTTGTAAACTCTATCTAAAAAAATACCCCGTTTGAAAGTTAGGTATTGTAACAAAAGCCAAAAGCCATTTTGAGAAGCTGAAAAGAACAGACCCTGAATTATGCACCAGCAATACCGGAGACCAAACCAATATGGAGTTTTCCTACCATTTTTCTACAACCGAAGACTAGAAAAGCAATTCACCAACTTCCTTAGCTGACATCTCGAAGCAGTAAGTGAAAGGTGAAGTACATACATAAGGCAATTCCGGGATAATATGAGCAGCCAACAAAGCAACATATCATAGGTAAAAAAACCTATCCTTCGTCCAAGATACCATAAGCATATAGGGAACTTGAACCAACAGAGAACCGGTTTCCCTTGAGCCTTGCACCCTCACTATCAACATAGTACAAACCAGGATCCTAGATCAAGAGAGAAAGCATTAAGCATAGAGCAGCATACAACTTAAAGAAACTGAAGTTATACAATCAAAGGCAACTATTCATTATTTGAATGTAAAAGCAGCTACTTGAGGATAACATAGAGATTGATTCTTATCTAACAAACCTAGGCTCTTATCTATTTCCTTCTCAATATTGTGTTCCGGAGCTAAGTTACCTGGATAGCATCAATAGTTGTTAGGAGATAATTACCTGAGAGTAGGTGCCCCGTGAAAAAAAGTTGTATAAGCAACAGAACACCAGATTTAGGAAAGAAACAAAGGAAAAAATTTAACCATTCAATAAATGGATTCCTCCCCCACCAAACAACACATCGGCATTCACAAATTTAATTGCAGGAAAAAATGGGTACCACTGCTATATAGATGGTTTAGAGAACAACCAATGAAGATAAATCTCTAATGCACTGAATATGAAAAACTGCGTAGAAATACAAATGAAAAGATAACAGTTCTACCTTTTGTAGTGCAGGAACCATGCCAAATTTTGTAGCTTCTGACTTGTTTGCATTAACATTCTTCCTACAGACAGTAACATCCTAAATAGGGGGAATAAGATGCAAGGGAAGTTAGCAAACAAAAGAAGAATTACGATGAAAGATTTTCTCATTTGTAAAGCTTTCTTGATGGATGGTTGCAAAAAGAGCAGGACATAGCAAAGCTAGATTTGTTTCTTGGTCCCTAAACAAAACATCAGTAGCTAAATTGCAGTCAACTTCAGAACTGCGAGCTTTCTTCCCCTAAACATAACATCAGTAGCTAAATTGCAGTCAACTTCAGAACTGCGAGCTTTCTTCCCCTAAACATAACATCAGTAGCTAAATTGCAGTCAACTTCAGAACTGCGAGCTTTCTTCCCAAATAACTATTGTAAGATACAATATTGCACAGTACACAGAGTTATGCGGGTAGCCAATATTTAAAGAGCATAAAAACCGGTTATATCAAGCTAAAACCAATGGTTCAGCTGCTATTTCAGTAAATCTATATTATAGGTATGCTACCTTTAGCTTGCCTCATATGTCCATCCATTGATTTATGATTAATTATGAGTTTATCTATGTATATCAAAATGTCGGCACTTCAGTATTTGCTAAAGTCATTTTAATATTTTCTCTTCAATACCTCAAGACAATACGTCTATTGAGAGCAAACTACTATAGACCTTATGTTTTTGCATACGGAATGCAAGCATGCCACATAACTAATTTTACCTGCATCATTGCAACAGATTCATGCTGACCTCTCATTTGTCAAGCAATCAGACATGAGCATAAAAATGAAGTAAGTGCAATAAGAATCGTTTTGCATCAGTTAGCATGCATAAGGATATTTTCAGTGGCAAATTAAGCATCCTGTTTACCTTATCAAGTTAGCCGAAGCCAAGAATGCCTAAATGATGGAAGCCTCCCCTGTAGACCGACCCTGAGGTTCACTATCTGCTAGCGAAGCCTCAACTTGACCTTCATCTGAAAACCAAAGGCAGGAAAAGAAGCCAAACAATCTAAGTCAGAACCAATCGGTGAATTCAGAAGGGAAGGGAGCAGAATGAAACACAGAAATCATCTAGAGGTCATCACAACCTGCAACATGGTACATTGCTAGATGTGTACAAATTCCAAAACTATGTATACTAATAAATGTGTAATGAAAAATGTACTTGAAAGTTCAATGCTTGGTATCCTTATTAGATCAGTAATAGTCTAGATCTATGGAAAAGTTCAAACTCCTCATCGTAATCAGGCACGGGCGATGGCTTGAGCCCCTTAAATTAAAGGCAGCAGCCTCGCCTGTAAAATGGTCACAATATTTGTGTAGATAAGTAAAGTAATCCTACCCAAAATTGCGTGGTTAAGTGCTTTAGAAAATTGTCCAAAGACTAAATATGCAAATGAATGGACTATATAATTTGTTTGGTACACAACCATGTGTACATTAGGGGCATTGCTTCAATCTCAGTAAATCCATTGCATCCGATCCACTCCTGCTCTGCTTGAGAAAGAATGATGTACTTTATCCTCTCAAAACGCTTCTTGAGTGCGGTTTAGAGTGCTAACGCGCTATTCTCCGCCATATACTCACTTTTGAGAGTAATGCAGAGATGGTGTCTGAGAAAATGAAGTGTCTGATCATTCTCCTCAGGTGTGGGTTTGACGTCATGCTATCCGCCAATCCCGATAGCCGCGCAGAGCTTCTTGGCTCTAAGTACTATCTCGACATCAGATGCCTATATCAGATAGTTCTTGCCATGCTAGGCAAGCTCCTCGAACTCCTGGTTTGTGATTCCAGTCATCTACAGGTGTATGAATGGAATAAATAAGTTTACTTCAGGTAAACATGCATAAAATAATTTACTGCGGGTAAATAAATGGTACAGAAGGTTCTCATAATGTTTCATAATTTTCTATGCATTTTCCACAATTTTACTGCTAATTTTAGTGATTAAAAGTAATTTAAACAATTACAATTAATCAAAACAGTAAATAAATACAGAAAAATACAGAGAATAATAATGGTAGAAATAAATAATCTTCAAATGCTAAAAATAATTCAAAATTCGGATTCCTGAGACCCTTTTATGTAAGAATATGAATTTTTCAGCGAATTTTGCAATTCCAGAGGGTTGTTACGCAAATTTATAGTTCAGAGAAAATCTAGCAAAATTTCCCAATTTTCCGAGGGGTTTTCTAAAAATAATCCCTCCAACCTCCTGCTGGGCCCCCTTTTTTTCTTCTTCTTCGCCCGGCCCACTTCTTTCGTCCTGCCATCGGCCCAACTCCCGGCCGGCCCACCCCGGCGTGCTCAAAAGGGGCGGGTAGGGTTTCCCCTACCCCTAACACCCAAGTGGCGGCGGCGCGCGCGGGTGAAGGCGGCGGCGGCGCATGTGGGTGGAGGCGTCGGCGGGCGGCAGCGCACGCGGGTGGAGGTGGCGGTGGTAGCCGCATGCGGCGCGGCGCGGCGGCGGGTGGAGGCGGCGGCGCGCGCGCGGTGGCCAGCACGACCGGCGCGTGCGGCGGTGCCGCGCGCGGCGCGCGACACCGCAAGCCGACGGTGGGCTAGCTGCGGGCGGCGGTGCGGCAGCGGCGGCAGCTGCCGCGGCGCGGCCGAGCGGCTTCGGGCGCAGGTCCCGCGGCAGCGGTGGGCACCATTCGGGGCGCGGATCGGCCGGGCGGCAGCACGTGCGGCGCAGTTTGCCTGTAGGGCGACGTGCGCAGGTGGGTCAAGCGGCCAGGGGCGGTGCTTTGGGGCGCAAGACGACTTCGGGCCGGTGGTGCACAGAAGTCGAGGTGCCTGGCACGCGTGTGGTCTCAGGCCGCGGCGAGCAACGCGCATGCGGACGCGGTGCACGAGTGATGGCTGTCGAACTTTGCGGTCCACGGCCGGCTACCGATCCTCCTTTTTTTTTTCTTTGTGCCGAACAGAGAAGGAAAACGATGCAAAATTTTTGTTTTCCATCAACAATGCAATCAACATATACCTCGTTTCGCAATCTACCGATCGACATTGTGCCGACGACTTCAGGTCTGCTCGCGGTAGATTAGGGCGGATTTGCATCGTTTTCTACAGTACAATCAATATCTACCCCGTTTCGCAATCTACCGATCGACATTGTGCCGGTGACTTCAGGTCTGCTCGCGGTAGATTAGGGTGGATTTGCATCGTAGAAAATTAATCTAGAACGCGAAGAAAATTTGTAAATTCAAAGCGATCTAGAAAACCAAACTATTAAGTGCTTCGATGATTACCTTCGTTCACCGGAGCGTAGTCGTGCTGATAACGTGTTGAGGAACCGTCGCTGGCGACCAGTCCGATCGATTCATCTGCTTAGAATAAGAACGAATCAATCATAGAAAGCGACAGAATAATAGATTGAACACAGAGAGATAGAGAGAACTCCTGGTCTTTCTTTATTGTTTTCAATTGCATTGGATACAAATTTAGCCATATGGCCCTCTATTTATAGGAGGTGGTGAGATGCCCACTTCGGATAAGGACTTTTAAACCAAGAGTCATGGTTTTCTAATACGGAGATCCCTCAAGGGGAAGTGAGAGCGCACGGACCACTGGATTCGGGACCGAATATCGATTGGACGGTGGATGCTGAGTGTACGGCTGTGGCCTTTTGGAGCCGGATCCGCATGCCTTATTTGGATACTGTCTGGTTTGGCCCAGAATACCACTCATGTTTCTTTACTAGGTTGTTTGCGTGGCGTGACGCCACGCAAGTGAGTTTGTATAAATAATTTGTTATCATGCAAAGGTAATGTAAAAACTTTTTATTGTGTTGTTCGTTGATATAATCGTTGTGGTTTTTTTTGGTAATCTAATTTGCTGCTAGGCCATTCATATTAGTTTAGGTAGTAAGAATTGTTTTTTTAATTGGATATGTACGTAGGCTTATTTTGTATGATGGTATGTAAGCTATGTTGTTTGGGAATGTACATGAACTAATAATGTGTATATACATGCGTATACGATCTGTAAATGAAAGCTGGAGGATGATATGTGTTTTGGCTATTAAGTATTAACTGCGTGCGCTGTCATTGTTTTTTTTTTTGTAAAGAGTATATATGCATCTAGGCTGTTTTAGGTTTATTTGAGTGCGAGAAATTGGGATAGAATAGTCTATACTATATGTGGACTAAAAACTGTCATGACTTTTTGGTATAATTTGGTGAAGACGGTAGACGTAGCGAGTTTAATATGGGTTGCGTTGGTAGGACCAGTCTGTTTTATGTTGCATCGATAAACCGAAAAGGGCAAGCTAGCAAATACATTTATATATAATGCTGTAGCATTCTGTAGAGCGTAAAGAAAACGAAGTGTTTGCTGAATATGTGTACATTAGTTGGTATATAGCTGTTGGAACTTCTTCCCTTTGCTTTGACTACGATGCGCCCTCCTGGCGACTCACACGCCGTGCGCTTGCGCCTGCACCCACACGGGTGGAAGCTATGCTACTCAGATGGCCTCCCTTTATTCTTCACGTGATGCTTCACGAAGTAGCCAAATCACATAGACTCACATGAATATCTTTTCTGGAGCACCTGCCCCCTATTTTCTCTTCTCAATGCTTTGCTTCCTTAGTTACATGACTAGCTACGAGGCCTTTTTAAAGCCTGAGCACAGCCCGACTCAAAAGTGGATACGGGCTCACCTGAGTACATATACGGCAACCCAGACTACACGTAAACAACTTGTATACTGACTCGGCAACGTACTCAAAACTCCTATTCAAACACAAACTCAGCTTGTATACGTATACTCGGCAAGAACGTATACGGACTCGGATACGAAACAAGATTAAACTTTAACAATCACCCCCTTAATCTTATTTCTTCATCTTGATCACGCCGATCTTCTCTCTCTCCTGCACCTGAACTAAGTCCATCCTTCCTTGCACGCCTGACTGGGCTGGAGCACCTGCTCCCACAGCCGCCTTGGCTTCGCCGTTTACTAGAGCCTCCTGCTCCTCTCTCTTGGACAAAATCCGTCCCCTTTTCATGCACATCTTAGCTGAGACTACACCATCTTTCACTTCCGCACTCGTGCGTCCTATCTCCAACGCTGACCGCGTTCCATCTGCAAAACCACAAAAAATTGCACCAACTTGTACTCCAAGTCTTCTTCTTGGAACTTGAGCTCTTTTTCCATCTGCGAGCCCACCGTCTGCACGAAGTTCATCGTTTGCAGCTGTATGTGTGTCGCTTTCAATTTCACATGCACTTGCTCTAGCCCTAGGGCCACCACCTTGTGCGCCTAAGCCGTTCTCGATGCACACCCCCTGAGCGTGCACGTGCTGTACCTGGGTCCCACCATCTTGGCCTTCTGCATGCCCTGTTTGGCTGCCTCTAGCTACGCTCAGTGAGTCTTATCCTCGGGCCCTACCATCTCCTGATTCCTCCAAGCTCTGCTTACAAGTTTTCAAAGAAATCTTGTACAACCGATTTGGAGATCTTCTCACCTTCATCAATAGATCATTGTTCTTGGTATAAACACGCAAGAACTCATCCTGTAGCACCACCTTGCATCCTATTTCTGTCATCTGTCCGAGACTAAGTATGTTGTTGCACAGACTTGGTATATAGTAAATTCCTGTCAACAACTTCTTATCTCCCTTCTTGCATTGCAGCATCATCGTCCCTTTGCCTCTTATCTCTACCATAGAGCCATCGTCAAACCTGACCTTACCCCAAATCTTCTCGTCGAGCTCATGGAACATGGAGCGATCTCCCATCATGTGATTGCTTGCTCCATTATCCAAATACCACTGATCTGAATGATCGTTGTTGCCTTCCTTCGTGCGTAGTTTTGGAACTACGTTCTCCTCATTTAGTATCACCATGACCGGTACCTTTTCAACATATGATGAGAGAAGTAGTGCTGGATTGTCATCTACTTCTTGGACGAGGTTTGCCTCCCCGTTCTTCTTTTTGCTTTGGCAATTCGAAGCATAATGCCTATACTCGTTGCAGTTGAAGCACTTTACATTGTGCAGTGACGCATAGTGCCCGTATTCGCCACATTCAAAGCACTTGATATGTGACTTATCATAGAATCTGTCACCACCGTCTTGCCAAGCATTATCTCCACTGCCACCTCTGCCGCCTCGAGCACTCTGGCTACCTCGCCCGTGCCATCGCCCGCGATTGCTTGATGACCCACTGCTCCTTGTATCTCCCTTTATCAGCAATACCTGCTGATTATCATACTGAAACCTTTGTTCAGTACGAGACTGAAACCCCTTTAGTAACTCCTCGTACGCCTTGAGAGAGCCGGTGATCTCCTCGATCTTCTTCTTCTCCAAGTCAGGGGAGTACATGAGCGTGGTGACGACAGGCACATACTTTTCTGGTAGCACGCGCAGGTACTTCTTCACAGCTACAGATTCCTCCATCTTATCACCAAGAGAAATCATCTGATTGTATAGTGAAGTCAACTTACCAGCGAACTCGTCCACCGATTGGGTCTCTCCCATCTGGAGATTCTCGAACTCGCTCCGTAAATTCTGGAGTCGTACCTCCTTCACACGATCAACTCCCTCGTGCATCTTCTGAAGCGTCTCCCACGCCTCTCGTGCCGTCTCCTTCCCGACGAGCTGAAGCATCATCGAGTCTGGCACCGCTTGGTAGATGATAGCTAAAACTGCCTGATCCACTTTGTCTTCCAGCTCCTTGTCATTCCCTTTCGGATCGACTGCACCCCAAACTCCCTGGGCACGCATATTTGCCTTCATCTTCATTGCCCATACCGGATAATTGTCGGTTGTCAGGAGAGGGTACTAGAGGGAGATTAGCCCACCCTGGGTCTTCGCCTTCTCGCCCATATTCTTCAGGTACCACCAAGATCAACACGCTCTGATACCAAATGTTGGAACTTCTTCCCTTTGCTTTGACTACGATGCACCCTCCTGGCGACTCACACGCCGTGCGCTTGCGCCTGCACCCACACGGGTGGAAGCTATGCTACTCAGATGGCCTCCCTTTATTCTTCACGTGATGCTTCACGAAGTAGCCAAATCACATAGACTCACATGAATATCTTTTCTGGAGCACCTGCCCCCTATTTTCTCTTCTCAATGCTCTGCTTCCTTAGTTACATGACTAGCTACGAGGCCTTTTTAAAGCCTGAGCACAGCCCGACTCAAAAGTGGATACGGGCTCACCTGAGTACATATACGGCAACCCGGACTACACGTAAACAACTTGTATACTGACTCGACAACGTACTCAAAACTCCTATTCAAACACAAACTCAGCTTGTATACGTATACTCGGCAAGAACGTATACGGACTCGGATACGAAACAAGATTAAACTCTAACAATCACCCCCTTAATCTTATTTCTTCATCTTGATCACGCCGATCTTCTCTCTCTCCTGCACCTGAACTAAGTCCATCCTTCCTTGCACGCCTAACTGGGCTGGAGCACCTGCTAGGTATCAAAGATTACTATTTAGCAACGGCAGTTCTGTTGGCAGATATTACATAGTTGGTGGCATTGTGTACAGCAAAATAGTTGCGGTCGGCAGAAATAGCTTCTGGTTGAAGTGAAGATCTTAGCATGTTGATATGCTCTGTAGCAAGATGTTTGTTAATCACCATAAGTTGCTGAGCCGGGAAGCAGACTGCAGATATACTATTTGTGTGAGCAAAGCATGCACCTTTTCTGTAAGGGAAACAACATGGAAGCAGCAATGAGTATATATCAGTTTGTCATTTCGTTTGTGGTAGTAAGAGGTGGCGTTGAGGATTATATTGTTACGTACCTTATGTAGTGCTTTATTGTTTTGCATTTGGGAATAGCTTTCTTGCAGTCTTGCTCTTTTTTGCAGATTGGGTTGTTCTGTGAATAAGTATAGTGAGTAAGAGATAGAAGTGTCGATATGGAATGTTTTCTCTTTTTTTTTTTTTGTCTTTTTGAACTGCAGTGTTGGCTAGAATGGAATGTAAGAAAGAGAGGTACCTTTCGTTTGGTTCTGCAAATGAGGTATTCAGTTCAGTTTCGGCAGGTGCAAGAGCTTCATGCGTTCTTTTATCAAACTGGAATGCTGTTGGAATCTTGTAATAGATATGCGAGTTTTTAGACGTAAGGGAATGCACGTAAAAGCCACTATGTATATAAAGTTTCTGTTTTATGTAGAGCTTTGCGAAATGGCATAATGATGGCATTTGTTTTCTCACCTCTGAAGTATCAGTATTTGTTGCTACCAAAGGAGTAAATGTTTGTGCAGTGATAGTAGTAGCAGGTGGCGGTGTTGATGGAATAGAAAGAAGTTGTTCCTTGTGGTGTGTAATGGTATGTATCTCTGTTGCCGTTGATGATGAAGTTTCCGGTCTGTCTGGTAATAGGAGTCTGCTTTGATCTGGTTGTGGTATCATTGATCGCACATGGAATGTTGGAACGTCGCTTTGTAGTGATCCTTCTGACATTTGAACAATGACCTCATATTTTCGACCAACAATTGCTTTAATTTCAGGCGGGACATACTCAGTTCGCCCTTCAGCTATGGCAACTAAAAGCATAGGAGGCCTTCCAATTAGTTCTTGACCAATGTCACCAAAGAACATAAATTCTACATAGATATCTTTGTTTTGTTCATTACTGTCATGATCAGCACCATACACATTTATTTTGTATCTGTTTGAAAATTTGAAAAACATATTAGATATCATATCTTTTTGGCTGTTTGATTAGCAACGGTATGAAAGTTTTGGAATGCATAACTATGTGGGTAATATTATACCTTGGTTCTGCTGTTGTAGCATTACATCTTCGGTATTTGAATCCATCTCCATGCGGAAAAGTCTTTTTCCAACACGAGGAGCATGATATGTACCACCATGATTGTGCTAGCACTAAATCAGTGATAAGGATACTAAGCTTGTAGCGTTGGCCCTATGTATATCATATTTGAAAATAATTAGTGTGTAGCTTATGTAGAGAGCAGGGTATAAGTATGTGCAAAGTGTATAGATTTATTTTTGTACCAGAGCTTCATTAGGTATGAGGTTTATCAATTCATGGACTGTTGTTGTGATTGGGCTACTGTGACTATGACTGCTTTCTTGCCATTCAATCTGATGTGGACAGTTGGTAATTCTGCAGAGCACATTGTTAGGAAAAGTGAGGAACACAGGAATTATATAAGAAGGCAACATTATCTGTATTATGGCTGTTTAATTGTTTGGAATAAAAGTTATAGTTAGTACGTGTTCCGTAGAGCGTGTATTTCTGGTATTGGTATATTGATATACCATTTTGATGCAGAGCTGCTTTGTAATACAAGCTAGCCTATATTTATACACAAAAGTGGTATCAAGTGTTAATAAATTAGAGTGAAGAAATGGTCAGATAAGCTACATTCGCTTTATGTAATGGTTTATGGGCTATGCATTTCTGAAAAAGAGGTGGTGCAACAAACCTAAATATGTACCAACAAGCATGCCAACAAATAAAGCGATAACCGGTGTATTTTGAGAAGTGGTCAGGAGGAGTTCAGCATTAAACAACTTAGCATGATTGCCCCATAATGTTATGATCCCTGTTTGGCTGCGGAAAAAATAGTGAGCTAATTTTTTTTATGGAAGGCAGTATAGTAACGATTCCAATATAAATAGTAAAGTTTAGAGCATTGGGAAAAAATGATGTACAAAATATATGTACCTTCCATCTGTTATCTTAATAGTATGTTTAACTGTAGGGCCTAGTTTGGTTGTTGTCTCTAAAATTGGTGAAGCTGCTGTTATAAGGACAACAATATCTGATACATAGTGAAGGGTAAACAGTATGGTAATAAGGAAATAATGTAAGTGTAGAAAGATGATGAAGGGTATGTTCTTTTTTGCTGCGGCTGATGACTTTTTGGCTGTTTGCGACAAAGATTACGGAAAGAGAGATACTCGCTTGCGATTTTTGATTGTACATATATTAGTTTTTTAACGTGTACTATAATTAACTTGTAGACCCCATCTTAAAAAATACTCCGTTTAAAAGTTAGTTACTGTAGCAAAAGCCAAAAGCGGCTTTTAGAAGCCGCAAAAGAACAGGGCCGAAGTGAGAATATAAAGTTAGCAGTGAGCGCACCTGATAATAGAGTGTTTTTTCCAATTCGATCATTTAAGACAGAAAAAGGCACTGCATTGTATGCATAAACAGGAAAGCCATCTGGTTCTAGTAGTACTTCTTTAATTCTTGTGTATTTTGAGAACCGAGCCAAGCTATTGCTATCAACCGCTTTATATGTCTGTTTTGCTTCAAGGACCTCAAAGTATTCAATTTCGTAAATAGATCCTTCTTTTAATAGAGGCGTAAATTTATGAAGCCATTTTTGAGAAATCATTCCTTCCATAGCAGATCCATAAAAAAAGCAGATTTGATGTTAAATGGTAAAAAAGTAAATGCATTGTGTGTAGAGGGAGATAGAAATAAGAGTATTAATATGTTAATAATATTGTGTATACTGAAGATAAAGTTAAGGCAAAATAGTAGAGCACTATTTGTATGGATTGAGTGGATGAATGATGTGAGTATTAAAGACCTGTTCATCAAGCATTACGAAGTCCATGTGGTATACATCTATTGGATCCTGTGGGTTTTTAAATTCCCAAACACGCGCTAAACGAGCAAGGATCTTCCATTTGTGTGAGCTTTGATTGATATGAGCTAGCAATGTGTGCACCATCTGGAATCTGCATAGTGTGGTGAGTTATAGAGGGAATGTTATACTAATAAGTCTGGTGCAGTGTGAGTTGTCAAAGTGTTTTTTTGTATAACACAATGACAACAGTGTGGTGGACATCACTATAAGCATAACAAGGTATGAGGAAGGAAAAAGTGTAAAAGAGGTCGAATAATGTATTTGGTGCATAGAATGAAGCAAAAAAAACAAGGACAACATCTGTGATACGTATAAACAAATAGATAGGGCTGTATTTTGTTTTTTGGTATAAGGAAACAAAAATCTATTTATTAAAGGCTATTTAATAGATTTGGACCTTGGCAAGTAGATAATTTGTATTATGTTAACTTATTTTATATGCATGAAATAAGTTAACATAATACGAACTGGAGAAAAAAAACAACTATTTCAATTATGCAAGCAGAAAACAAATCTGAAATGGAGAAAGAAGCACTTATTTTATATGCATAAAATGGGCACACAATTAAATGAGGGGTAAAGAGGTGTAAAGGGAGCTGAGTAAGGCAAGTGATGTACATAAAGAAATGATAAAGGAAAAATAACATCTGTTTTATATCTAAACAAATAGATTGGTAAGTATTGTATTTTCTAGTAGAAGAAAATATAGTAAAGCAGTCAGAAAGCGTCTATAGAATAAAGAAGTAAGCATCTATTTTATATCGATGCAGAATCACGTAGAGGCACACCATTACTTCGGTTATAAAAGTAGGAGTCTACCTAGTAAGTGTGATCTACGTAGCTATTCCTGCTAACTGGTGTAGGAAAGTGGGAAGCAAATCTTTAAGCAAGAATGGTGGGTCAGAACAGGTAGAAAGAGTTATAGTAAGAGCTATTAAATAGAAGAAAGCATTTCTTTGTATACTATATTTTTGGTCTGAGCATAGGCAGCACCCTCTTCATTTTCAATGAGTATCTTCAGGCCTGAACATGATGTAACGCGTGATACTACCATATATAATTGTCCGTGACAAAAACAGGGTTCTTCAGATAAATTCCAACTTTGTTCAGAGTTTGGCCCTGGCTTTTATTGATAGTCATTGCATATGAAAGTCTGACTAGAAATTGTCGACATTGTAGGGTAAAAGGCCATCGAGAACTTGTTGCATTCAATACAATTCTTGGAATACAAATGGATTGGCCAATATTGGTTCCAGTGATAATGCGCCCTTCGAGAACCCGATCACCAAGTCTTGTGATAATAAGTCATGTCCCGTTGCAAAGACCCATAGATTGATTTATATTTCTTAGCAACATTATTGTCACACCTATTTTGAGGCAGATAGTATGGTGTGGAAATCCATTGACTGTTATAGAATTTAAGAACTCAGGTGGATATAGAAGATTAGCGTCACCAATGTGAGCATCAGATTGAGAAATGGAATCAAAATTGAGATACTCTCTGCTATCACCAAGGATCTTGTTGAAGACAGCATTGTTTAATTCGTCAGCAATGACATTGGTTGGGCAGATAATTGCTCATTCTGCTAAGTATGCACTGTTTTGGTAGTTCATAGAAAATGAATCATAGATGGCATCCACAATTGTATCCATGTTGTTATTAGCTGGTAGCAGTAGAAGATCATCTGGTATAGTTATCCAGGTTGGATGAAGCTCTCCTGGTTTGTTAATCATTGGTAGCTGACCATTTCCAATATCATGTACCCATTGAGCAAATGTAGAAAGGGCTTCACAGTGTATCATTGGGAGTTTCGAATCATGCAGTCTCATATTGGTGGACAGTTTTAGTACTTCAATGTGGTGCCAGAGTGATGATTTGATACGCGAAGCTTCAATGATGTCTGTTTTGGTAACACCTTCAATAACAGGTAAGATTTGTCGGAAGTCGCCACTGAGAACAACAGGTTTTCCACCAAAAGGCATATTCATGTAAGTAGTATCCTCAGTAGACATAATATCTCGTAATGTTCTGTCAAGTGCTTCAAAACAGCGCCTATGGGTCATGGGCGCTTCATCCTAAAGAATCAAAGAAGCCTTGATAATAATCTCAGCAAGCATTGTTTCGCATGCTATATTACACAAGCTCCTTCAGTGAGCACATAATGACTGAGCTTGTGTTGCTAAAACAGTTCTATCATATGCTAGCTCCTCGCTAACAAGCCTATTACCAGAAGAATGGTTAATATATGCTGACTCATTGACTATGCTGTATGTACCAAAGTTGAGTCCATTCTTTGAAAACATAATAAATAATTCATTTATCAGCTGGGACTGTAAGTAATCATCTGGTATGGGATATTTTTTATTTTGCAACCCTTGAAGTATTCTATATGCTATATCATCAGCAAGGAAATACTAATACTTATCAAATAGATTCTGAGGACTAATGACATTGCAAAAAGAGAGCACCACCATGAAGAGGTGCCTAAGTTGGTATGGTGTAGCCCAAATAATTGTTTCATCAAAGAGCAGAAACCATTCTATATCATCACCAACTAAGCCACGAGCTTTGCAAGCTTCTTTGAAGGTAGCATAGTGTTCACCATTAAAAGCTCTGACATCTTCATAACTTTGTGCACCACAGACAACCATCAAAAGCATTTTGAGATAAAACAATTCACCAGTGCTTGGATGTACACTACATGTGCGGCCAATCTTTGACGCTTTACGTTTCCTTTGTATCCATTTACTACTAGTATTGTCCCATCTCCACTTTGATGGAAATTGATAATAGGTCAAGGATCTTGCATCTACGAATTGCTGATTAGCAATAAACCATTCAGTTAGACTAGTTTTATATGCTCTTGGATAAGCAATGATTTCTTGCAAGTCTGTTTCTTTATGATACATAACTTTATTCATACCAGGCAGATGCACAGCTAATCGCTCAACGGAAGACATTCGTCCATGTATTTCAAATTCAAATAATCGCCAAATTTCGTCTATTCCTTGTTTAACTTGTGAGCTAGCTGAATCAGATGGTTGTTCAGCATTAGAAAAGTTCATTTTTGCTCTGTCTTATCCTTTGGTAAGGTATTTAAATAAGTATTTCACAAGATTCGTCTTGTTACACCATTCAACATTGATATGATCTTGAAATTTTTTAAGCAAGCTGATATTATATGGAACAACCCATCTATTATCCAATGTGATTCCATTCTTGGTAATGAAACGACAGTTATCTTGGCGGCGATATATTGGAAAGCCAGATTTATCAATGATTGTTTTTGGATTGAATTGTTTCGGATACCGCTTTGAACACACTACATCTTTCATACATGGGCATTTTCTATTAAGATCTCCGCATGGACCATGCATCATAAATTCTTCAACAAGAGCATAACCAAGTAGGTCAATAACTGGATTAGGAATTTCAGCAGATATAAGATTATCTACGAATAGAGCAGTGAGATCCATGACATGATCAGCAAGCCATATAAGAGTATGAACATGAGGCAGTCCTCTTTTCTGGAACTCAATAGTGTATAGCACTGTTATAAATGAAGGAGGCAACTTAGAGCAGAAAAAGATGTATTAACAAAAAAGCAAAAGTAGCATATTCATAATGGAAAAAGTAAACTAACCTGCTCGCACAATACCAAAAGCGTGGCCATTTTTGATGTCAGAAAGATATTCAGTGAGCTTCATGTGGAATACTCGAGTTACAATATCTGGCCGGTCCACATATTTCTGACTAGGTTCGTGTTTGAGCGCGTCTATAATTTCTGGCCATTTTGAATTGCATGTGAAGGTAGAGAATAAATTAGGGGCGCCATACTCACGACAAATAGCCATAGCATCCTGGTAATTGAGCGCATTATATCGACGGCTACCAGTAAAGCTTGCAGGAAGCAAGATTTTGACGCCAATACTTTTGCCTTCTAATGTGCCCTCACCAAGTGCATCTGAAATGCCTTGATATGTCTCTGATAATAACACATCTTGATTGAAAAAATGAAATGATAGCCGGTTTGATTCAAGACATGAATAATAGTAAACTTGTATTTGATTCGAAATGCGACCACAACATGTATAAAGATTTGGTTCATTTTTTCGATAATGACATTTGTTATGGTTACAGACCAAACAGAGAGAGTATGGTAGTGGAGAGTTAGGTGAGCAATGCCGTCCTCGGGGCTTTCCCCCTGGTTAGCATTACATGTATATATTCTTATGGGGAGTGTTTTTACAATGGTATCCTTACATCCAAATATCCTTTCTCAGGGGTAATCATGTCAATATATATGTCCCATTTGGGGGTTTACAATCTTTTAATAGGCCTACTGGGGTTAGGTGGGGGCCTCCCCTATAACAGGAGCATCTCATGGTGAAGGGCTTCACGGGCCAAAGCCATGCTGCCAAGCCATTTGACCCCCCTGTCCCTGCGGCCTGTGAGCTTGTGTGATATTGGGCGAAAATGATTTCACGTGTCCCTTCGTAGTTCCTGCATGCGTGAAGCCGAGGGCCGCAGGTGAAGTCGATGGCGAAACCGTGCATCAATGCAGGATAGGCGCGCAGACGCACCTGATTGGGGCGTGGTGCGCGTGTGGGTGACGGTGTCGCTTCCACTCCTGTTGGTTGCGCGTCCCCATGGGGGGAATGGCTATATATATGCCGACGGTGCTGTGGCACTGTCCTTCCCCAATCCTGCCGATGGCTTTGTCGCTCGACGCTCCCACGCGCTGCATTGGCGCATAGCTGGGTACGGCTGAGATGATCTTAGTCTCGGAAACAGGTCTTCCTCAGTTTGTGTACGTGTAGCAAGAGTATCGCCAATTAGGGTGATTAGGGCGATCAGCAGACGTTGATGAACTGAAGGAGGCCTTGCTGCTCGCGTCGTCGCCTAGCTCGCGGAGAACGATGGCCCACAGCGCAGAAAATGCGCAGCATGCTGGCAGCGGGGCCTTCTCCTGGCGGTCGTTGCCGCTTGAGGTGGAATACACACTCGAGGGGCGCGACTCCACGCTGGTGGACAAATGGTGGATGGCGACTGTCGAGACCCGAATATGCAAATCCGGTCTCTCTGTGTAAACTGCACTAGTCCAGGATCACGCTAGTGCACACAGTCGAACATAGATGTCATCATAGTCATACACACGATAATAATAAAGGGAAACTCGAAGATCGATAAAATATCAAAGGTACGACCTTAAGGTCAAGCTTACAATAACTCTAGCCGGAAGGGCTTAACAAAATAGCAGCGGAAATCCAAAATAAAGCGTAGCGACCAATCGACAAGCCACGGGCTATCGAGTGGAGAACGAAGCCTAATCCGTGAAGTCGTCGTAGTACTCTCCTTCCGCACCTCCTGCCGATAGTACTCCTCTCCTCAATCGAGCAACATAGGCGTAAAGCGTGAGTACATTGGTACTCAACAAGTCGCTTGTAACAATAAATGCAATATACTATGCAAGGCTTACCAAAGGAAGGCTGAAAGGTTAATTTGCATAAAGGCATTTATTGATGAAATATATTAAATAACTTGAAAGCGAAAGTTAATCAAAACAATATAATGAGATAATCAAAGGAATAAACATGAACCACTTGTGAACACCAATTCACAAGTTTGAACCAACAATGAACTACTGTCCACTCCCAACATAAACCACCAAGTTATAAATGAAACACTAACCCTCGTGTGAAATCCCGAGCACCGCCCATGACCGAGGACGCGGCTATTCGAATAGTTTTACACTCTGCAGAGGTTGCACAACTGTACCCACACGATGTGATTAGCCTAGGCCTAAGGAAATCACAACAAGGCCTTTGCAATGCTTTATCTCAATACAATCCGCGCCGCTAGGTTTCGCATCACACCCCCTTGCGCCACATGGAAATCAGCAACCATGTCCATCACAATGGCAGAATTGAATTAAAATATTACAAATTAATCAGCCAGGTCCATCCCATAATAGACATGTGGTTTGCACGATTAAGATCAGATCAATGGCGCACAAAGTTAAGTCCTTAACATTACCCGGGCGAGACTACCACATCCCCCAAAGTACAACTGTACTTCCCCATTTACTGCACGATCACTCGCCCGAGTGCAAAACCAATTTGTATAACCCAGCCAACGTCACACCAATGACGTGGCACAAATTTTAATACACATGGCACCAACCACAGTTCCATATGTCTTTAAGTCAAATTAATAATTTAACATGTGTGATGAGATCAACCGTAAATATAAACTGGCTAAGCAATCTAATCGTACCAACCCATGTGATAAATAAACTAGCATCACTATTAAATTTCCCAACCTATGGTGACAAAGGCATCATGGTATTTCAAAGTGTCAAGGAGGTATAATTGCAATTGGGACAATAGCTACCTGTGCAAAGGTTTGAATAAAAATAGCAATGTAATATAATTTAAAGCAAAATAATTAAATAATAGTTTGCAAAATTGGGTTCAACATGATCAAGGGACACGACTTGCCTTCGTTATGCTCGTGGGTACTCCGGTCTTCAGCGCGAAACACGCTCCTCCGGAATCCGAATCTAACGAGAGAGAAAACGACCGGAAACAAAGAAACACATAAAATGACAAGAAAATGAACTCCAAAATTCACAAAACCAGAACCAACAGCTAGAGCTCGATTTTAGATGAATTTAGAAAAAAGAACGGGGTCAATCGGAGCTAGGACGGAGGAGAACGGGCTCCCGGAAAATTAATTCAAAATTAATTCGGGAAAATCGAAAAAGTTACTGTGCTGTGAACCCGGTCCACGAGATTCCGGGTCCACCGTGGGCGCGTCCACGTAATAGATGCACGGGCGGCCGACGCGGGCGGGCGCGGCGACGCGGCGCGCATATATGCCGCCACGTGGCGCGGCCGACGTGGCGGTGACGTGGCTGCCACGTGGCTCGGGGAGGCGGCTAGGGCTGACGTGGCGCTGACGTGGCATGCCACGTGTCGTGCCACGTGGCCTAGGGCTGACGTGGCACGCGCTGGTGCTGCCACGTGGCTAGGCTGAGCCGGCGGCTCGGCGCGGCGGCGGCGGCGGATCCGACGGCGGGGCGCGGCGCGTGGCGGATCCGCCCTCGGCTCGGTCCGAGTGGCGGCGAGGATTGTGCGGCGCGCGCGCGCGGCGACGGCGATTGGCGGCGCGTGGCGGCTCGCCGCGGCGCGGCGGCGCGCGCGCGCGCGTGGCGCGCGCGGATCGCAGCGGCGGGCGGCGCGTGGTCGGGCGCGAGGTGGATTGGCGGCGCGTGGCGGCCGCGCGGCGCGAGGCGACGGGTCGCGGCGCGCGAGGCGCGGCGGGCGAGGCGGCGGCGACGCGAGGCGGCGGAGGCGACGCGGCGAGAACGGCGCGGAGCTCACCGGCGGCGGCGCGGCGGCGCCGGCTTCGGCGACCTCGGGCGACGGCGAGGCGCAGACGACGGCGGCGGCGGAGCGCTCGGCGGCGGCGCGCGCGCGCGGCGGCGAGCGAGGCGGCGGCGAGGGTTTCGGCGAGCGTGCGCGAACCGAGGTGAGGCGACGGGTTTTATCACGCGAACCGAGGCAATCCAATCCGATTCTGGCGGCGGCCGCAACGCGACAAGTTTGGACGGTCGGGATTCAACGCGAGAGATCGGACGGCTCGGACGCACGCGAGGGTTAGGGTTAGGGTTTGCGCGCGGCGCGCGAGGATGGACGGCGGAGATCGCGCGGCGCGCGATCGGCGGCCGAGGGCGCTTGGCGGCGCGCGGCGGCGACGGCGTTGGTTGGTGCCGCCGCGTGTCGGCGCGGATCGCGACACGTGCGCGGGCGGGATCGGGCGGCGGCGGCGAAGCGCGCGGGAAAAGGTACGGCGGCGGCGGCGCGGGATGGGCGACGCGTGGAGGAGAGAGGGAGATCGGGCGGCTGAGGTTAATTCTTTTTCTTTTCTTTTTCCAGAAATTCAAATAAATTGCTAGGAGCTCCAGAAAATAGCAAATAAATCCGGAAAATTCACCAAAAATACCAAAAAATTTCTTGAGACCTGAGGAACACAAATAAAATATTTTCTACTTATGTTAATGTTTATTTTAATCACATTAAATCATTTAAAACTTTAAAAATTCATTTGAAGCTTCAATTAATTTCAGAAAATTCCAGAAAATTCATTTTTAAAATCCAGGCTTTAAAAATCTCAGAAAAACAGGATGTTACAAACCTTACCCCCTTAAACGAGATCTCGACCCCGAGATCTGGGCCAACTAAGAGAATAGGTTCGGGAACTCCGCTCTGAGATCCTCCTCGCGCTCCCAGGTGGCTTCCTCCTCGGAATGGTTGCTCCACTGAACTTTGCAAAAACGGACCACTTTATTCCGGGTGACTCGCTCTGATACTTCCAAGATTTTGACTGGGTGCTCTTTGTACGACAGATCCTCCTGCAGATCAACGGCCTCAACTGGCACAACCTCCTCAGTGCACGCGGCACTTCTTCACCGGGACACATGAAAGACGTCATGTACCCCATCAAGGACGAGTAGCTCCAACGATAAGCAACCTCTCCCCTGCGTTTCAGAATCCTGAACGGACCAACATATCTCGGTGTAAGCTTCCCTTTTAGCTGAAATCTCTTCACACCCTTGAATGGTGTGATCCTAAGATACACAAAGTCATCTGGCTCAAAACTCAGCTCTCGCGCCTGTATCCGCATAGCTTTTCATGCGTCTGCCCGGCAGCTTTCAACCTTTCTGTATCAAGCGGACCTTATCCTCGCCTTCTTTCAAATGATCGGGCCAAAACTCGACCTTCCCGTCTCTTTCCAATTGAGAGGGTCTCGCATTTCTGCCATACAATGCCTCAAACGGTGACATCTCGCAAACCGGCTTGATAATCGTTGTTGTATGAGAACTCGCAAAGGTAAACAATCGTCCCACTTAGACCCATGATCGAGCACACAGGCTCTCAACATGTCCTCCGAATCGATTGACTCGCTCTGTCGACCATCTGTCATGGGGTGATATGTCATCTTGAAATTCGTGAGTTCCCATAGCTTTATGGAAACTACCCCAAAACCGAGAGGTGAATCTGCGATCCACGATCGACACAATCTTTTGGGCACACCATGCAAGCGACAACCCGGACATATATAGCTCGCCAATCTGTCACCACCGTAAGTAGTCTTAAGCGGAATGAAATGAGCAACCTTGGTCAATCGGTCCACAATGACCCAAATCGAATCATAACCCTCTTTGGTCTTAGGCGGACCGACTATGAAGTCCATACCAATTTCTTCCCACTTCCACTCGGGAACTTTCAATGGTCAGTAGCAAACTGCAGTCTCTCGGTGCTCTGCCTTTACTCTCGACAAACATCACAAAGGGCTACATACTCGGCGATCTCACGCTTCATGCTTGGCCACCAATACTTATCCTTAATGTCCCGGTACATCTTGGTACTGCTGGATGAATCGAATCTGATGACTCATGAGCCTCTTTTAATAACACATCCTTTAGTTCTTGCTTGTTGGGCACACACAAGCGCCGCTTGAACCACAAGGTTCCTGATCATCCACCAAAATCCCGACTCTTTACCTTCACTTAAGTTCTTTCGATCCATTGAAATACCTCATCATCCGACCGAGCACGCGAATCGACCATCAAAGTAGGTCGCCTCTCCATAGTCGCCAAAAATCTCAGCTCAACCAACTCAAGGCTAAGCTTCAAATTCCTCATGCAAAGTCGTGACTCTCTCGAACCATCACCGAATTGCGGTATACCTTTCGCTCAAGGCATCTGCAACCACATTAGCTTTTCGGGATGATAATGTATGCCTACATTATAATCCTTTATCAGCTCTAACCACCTCCTCTACGAGGTTAAGCTCGGACTGGTAAAGATATATTTCGACTCTTATGATCCGTGTAAACCTCACATCTGTTACCCATCAGGTAATGACGCCAAATCTTTAAAGCATGCAC
The DNA here is from genome assembly GCA_036346265.1 of Melocanna baccifera. Lineage (NCBI taxonomy): Eukaryota > Viridiplantae > Streptophyta > Magnoliopsida > Poales > Poaceae > Melocanna > Melocanna baccifera. The sequence continues at coordinate 17,632,175 of CM070693.1, forward strand.
TACGGCTGCCAACTCTAAGTCATGGGTAGGGTAGTTCTCCTCATGCGGTCTCAACTGGCGTGAGGCATAGGCTACCACTCTCTTGTCTTGCATTAAGACACAACCCAAACCTTTGCGCGAGGCATATAAAATATCTCAAAATCCTTGTTAATATCGAGCAACACAAGCACCGGGCTGTGGTCAAACTCTCCTTAAGTTTCAAAACTTTTCTCGCACTCTGGCGTCCAAGTGAACTTCTTTTCCTTTTTGAGCAACTGTGTGAGGGGTCTGGCCACACTGGAAAATCCCTCAATAAAGCGACGGTAGTATCCTGCCATACCCAGAAAACTCCCGACTGGTAATCAAGTGGTGACTGCCAATCCAAAACATCACTTACTTTCCTTGGGTCAACTGCGACTCCTTCTGCTGTCAACACATGCCCTAGAAAGGCGACTTTCTTCATCCAAAACTCACATTTGCTGAACTTTGCATACAACTGATTATCTCTCAATTTCGCAATGCTAATCTCAAGTGTTCCTGATGTTCCTCCTCAGTCTTGGAATATATCAAAATGTCGTCAATGAATACAACGACAAATTTGTCCAAATATTCCATAAACACCTTATTCATCAAGTACATGAAATATGCTGGAGCATTAGTCAAACCAAATGACATCACTGTGAACTCGTATAGACCATAACGAGTCGAGAAGGCTGTCTTGGTATGTCCTCCTTACGTATCCTCATCCGATGATATCCTCGATCTCAAATCAATCTTGGAGAACACTCCTGCTCCTTAAGCTGGTCAAGCGGTCATCAATCACGGGCGAGGGTACTTATTTTTGATGGTGACCTCATTAAGCGATCTGTAGTCCACACACATGCGCCGACTACCATCCTTTTTCTTGACGAACAACACCGGCGCTCCCACGGGATGAACTCGATGCGATGTAACCCTTATCCAAAAGCTCATGAATTTGCTTCTTCAACTCGCTAAGTCATTGGTGGCATCCGTAGGGTCTCTTGGAAATCGGAGCGGTACACGCACAAGCTCAATCGAAACTCAACCTCCTCTCTGGTGGCATACCGGAAGATCATCTGAAACACGTCGGGTACTCTCGACAACCGTACTCCTCCAACTGGATTACCTTACTCGCAAATCATGGTCGCTCTGCCGGCACTCATCGCTGCGAATCGCACCTTAACTCCGTCTGAATTGGTTAAGGTCATCGCTCTGCTCCCATAGTCTAACATCGCCTGCTGCTTCAAGCCAATCCATTCCCAAGATTACATCTAGGGATGCATATCCAACAAAATCGTCGGCCTCGAACTCAACTCCACGAATGGTTATCCTAACTCTGGACAACCTAGGTTGGATCTCAACTCGGATCCGGGATTGGATTAAAAGAAGCAGATCCAAGAGCAACAGTTTTCAATTGTTGCTTTAAAGCAAAACTCCAGAAACAAGCGAATCGCGAAGCTCGAATCAAATAAAGCGGTGGCAGAATCGAATGTATGAAAAGCGCATCGATCACAACGTCTGGTGCTGCCTGGGCATCCTCTGCGGTGACGTGGTTCACCTGACCTCTCACCACCGGCGTCCTGCTAGCCTGTCCTGAGGCCGGGGGTGCTCCTCGTCCTGCTCCCGGGGTAGGGGTACGACCGGGTGTGGCTCCCAAGTCAAAACGAACTGGCGTCGGGGCCTGCCTCTGAGGGCACTTGCTAGCATAGTGTCCCACCTCATGACACTTGAAGCAAGTGATGGATCTTTCTTGAATTATTGCTTTTCTGCTGCTGCTGTCCACTGGAACCACTAGGGCGTTGTCTCGATCAAATCGCGCGCGTGTCCGAGTGGGGTCCAAATCTCAAGATCTAACTGCTGCTTCTGTGGCGCTCGTGCGGTGGTATGAACCAAAACGAGGCCTCGAGATCGGTGTGCTGTGATCCTCGCTGGATCAACCTCCTCTTGCGAGTCTCCTCGAGCTCGCGCGACTCTCCTCGATGAGAATGGTCTTATCCACCAATCGCTGAAATCGCATAGTCGTTGCTTACGACTTGCACCTTCAAAGCCGGGTTCAAGCCTTTCTTGAACCTCTTCGCGAAGCTGCATCTGCCGCTACGTCCTGCCGCGCGTGCGAGCCAAGCCGAGTGAATTTATTGAGATATTCACTCACCGACAGTTCCTCTCGCTGGAACTCCCGAAACTCATCCTTCTTCATCTCAACCACTCCTCCATGACATGAGCGGTGTGGAAAGCCTTTGCGAATTCTTTCCAGTGATGTTGTCTTTGGTTCTCATGGCGGCACGATGGTTCTCCCACCACTCTGCTGCTGGTCCCTCAAGGCGATGTCTTGCATACAAAACCTTCTCCCGCGTCGGTGCAGAGCCAAGTTCAGTTTCTTCTCAATCGAACGGACCCAATCGTCGGCCTCCAAAGGCTCGACGAACCGGAAAACAGCGGTCTCGTCCTCATAAACTCGCATAGCCGGTCTGCTGCGACGAGTCTGGCGGTGGTATCGCTCTGGTCTTTGTCGCCGCATCATAGTCTGCATACCACCGCATCATAGTCTGCATCATCCGGGTGCAGGCCATCAAGAAGCGATCGAGGGCGGGATCAAGGTAGGTAGCACCGCCGCGCAAAGACTGTTCTCTGGTCTGGTTCCCCGATGGCGGTGGAGGAGTTCTGGTATCAACCATCTTGCTCAAAAGAAAACAACTGCTGACTGACCAAAGGTGAAAGACGAGAGGGAAAAGCATAGATAAGAGGTAAATGCATCTAAGGGGTTTTGCTTAATGGAGACCTAACTAAACAAACACTTAGCCAAAAGGCTAACTAAGAAATCGAACAAAAATAAACTCCATTAAAAGATTGACATGATCGCAATATAATGCTTTTAAGGCAATATTTGCAGCTCACATCACACTCAATCGCAAATAAAATCCAACGTGTCTACTCGCACTATCTACTCAAAGGCTCCCACCGGTCCCGACAAATAGGGTACATCTTGCTATCGTCCTCGTAATCGCCAGAGACAACCCACGAGTGCGGATCGGCGCGCTCGCTTCTCGATCAATGGAGGAACCGGCGAGGTAGGCGCGACGATCTCGGTGATCTGACGCTCTCCTCCGGGCTCGGCGGTGTAGGCGGCGGTAGAGGTCTTGCGGCTCGCGGTCGGGCTCCTCCCAGCATCTCTCGTAGTCTCGGGTGGCTCCGTCTTCGCTCCTTGAACTTCCTGACGAGTCCGCCATGTTGATCTTGTATAGCTTGCAAAGTCGACGGATGGCTTTGTGCGCAACTCCTGTCTTGACATCTCCCACCGCACCGGTGTTCTTGAAAGCGTGATGTAGCACCGCTGCCGACTAGGGTGGTGAAGTATAGCACGGAGATGCTCCGATCGTTGACCTTTTGCTTCTCATCCTTGGTGAGGTAGACGGGCAATCTCTTAAATCCGAGGCTCGCAATGCAACGCGTAGAAGTGACCTCCATCCTCTGTCGGTCAGAGAAGTTTGGGACATCTAATGCATTTATAAATGAAAGATCGGTTTATAACTTTACGAAAACAAATTTTGCAAGAGTTGGGGCGAGAGATAAGAATCCTTAAGAATGAGGTAAGAAGATAGAGATATTACTAAATATCAAGTTTAGTTGGTTTGATTTAGAAAATAAACTTTTGGGTTACGACCAATTTAACTTAGGGCTTAGTCCTCTGATCGATATGGCTCGATACCATCTCTGCCGAGACCGAATATGCAAATCCGGTCTCTCTGTAAACCGCACTAGTCGAGATCACGCTAGTGCACACAATCGAACATAGATGTCATCATAGTCATACACACGATAATAATAAAGGGAAACTCGAACATCGATAAAATATCAAAGGTGCGACCTTAAGGCCAAGCTTACAATAACTCTAGCCTAAGGGCTTAACAAAATAGCAATGAAATCCAAAATAAAGCGTAGCGACCAATCGACAAGCCACGGGCTATCGAGTGGAGAACGAAGCCTAATCCGTGAAGTCGTCGTAGTACTCTCCTTCGGCACCTCCTGGCGATAGTACTCCTCTCCTCAAGCGAGCAACATAGGCGTAAAGCCGTGAGTACATTGGTACTCGACAAGTCGCTTGTAACAATAAATGCAATATACTATGCAAGGCTTACCAAAGGAAGGTGAAAGGTTAATTTGCATAAAGGCATTTATTGATGAAATATATTAAATAACTTGAAAGCGAAAGTTAATCAAAACAATAATAATAGATAATCAAAGGAATAAACATGAACCACTTGTGAACACCAATTCACAAGTTTGAACCAACGATGAACTACCCGTCCACTCCCAACATAAACCACCAAGTTATAAATGAAACACTAACCCTCGTGTGAAATCCCGAGCACCGCCCATGACCGAGGACGCGGCTATTCGAATAGTTTTACACTCTGCAGAGGTTGCACAATCTGTACCCACACGATGTGATTAGCCTAGGCCTAAGGAAATCACAACAAGGCCTTTGCAATGCTTTATCTCAATACAATCCGCCCGCTAGGTTTCGTGATCACACCCCCTTGCGCCACATGGAAATCAAGAACCATGTCCATCACAATGGCGAATTGAATTAAAATATTACAAATTAATCAGCCAGGTCCATCCCATAATAGACATGTGGTTTGCACGATTAAGCTCAGATCAATGGCGCACAAAGTTAAGTCCTTAACATTACCCGGGCGAGACTACCACATCCCCAAAGTACAACCAGATTTCCCCTTTCTCGCACGATCACTGCGCCGAGTGCAAAACCAATTTATATAACCCGAGCCAACGTCACACCAATGACGTGGCACAAATTTTAATACACGTGGCACCAACCACAGTTCCATATGTCTTTAAGTCAAATTAATAATTTAACATGTGTGATGAGATCAACCGTAAATATAAACTGGCTAAGCAATCTAATCGTACCAACCCATGTGATAAATAAACTAGCATCACTATTAAATTTCCCAACCTATGGTGACAAAGGCATCATGGTATTTCAAAGTGTCAAGGAGGTATAATTGCAATTGGGACAATAGCTACCTGTGCAAAGGTTTGAATAAAAATAGCAATGCAATATAATTTAAAGCAAAATAATTAAATAATAGTTTGCAAAATTGGGTTCAACATGATCAAGGGACACGACTTGCCTTCGTTATGCTCGTGAGGTACTCTGGTCTTACAGCGCGAAACTGCTCCTCCGGAATCCGAATCTAACGAGAGAGAAAACGACCGGAAACAAAGAAACACATAAAATGACAAGAAAATGAACTTCAAAATTCACAAAACCAGAACCAACAGCTAGAGCTCGATTTTAGATGAATTTAGAAAAAAGAACGGGGTCAATCGGAGCTAGGACGGAGGAGAACGGGCTCCCGGAAAATTAATTCAAAATTAATTCGGGAAAATCGAAAAAGTTACTGTGCTGTGAACCCGGTCCACGAGATTCCGGGTCCACCGTGGACGCGGTCCACGTAACAGTGCACGGGGCGGCTGACGCGGCGGGCGTCTTGGCGTGGCGGCGGATATCTTGCCACGTGGCACGTCTTGACGTGGCAGCTGACGTGGCTGCCACGTGGCTCGGGGGAGGCGGCTAGGGCTGACGTGGCGCTGACGTGGCATGCCACGTGTCGTGCCACGTGGCCTAGGGCTGATGTGGCACGCGCTGGTGCTGCCACGTGGCTAGGCTGAGCTAGCGGCTCGGGCGCGGGCGGCGACGGCGGGATCCGACGGCGGGGCGCGGCACGTGGCGAGATCTTGGCCTCGCTCGATCGAGCGGGCGGCGATTGCGCGGCACGGCGCGGCGACGGCGATTGGCGGCGCGTGGCGGCTGCGCCGCGGCGCGCGCGGCGCGCGGCGGCGCGCGATCGCAGCGGCGGGCGACGCGCGGGTCGCACGCGAGAGGTGGATTGGCGGCGCGTGGCGGCGCGCGCGCGAGGCGACGGGGTTATGGGCGCGCGAGGCGAGGCGAGGCGGCGGCGGCGGCGACGGCGAGGCGACGGAGGCGACGCGGCGAACGGCGCGGGAGCTCACCGCGGCGACGCCGGCGCGGCCGTTGCTCGGCGACCTCGACGACGGCGAGGCGCAGCACGGGCGGCGGCGGAGCGCCCGGCGGCGCGCGCGGCGCGAGGGCGAGCGAGGCGGCGGCGAGGGTTTCGGCGGCGTGCACGTGAACCGAGGCGAGGCGACGGTTTTATCACGCGAACCGAGGCAATCCAATCCGATTCTGGCGGCGGTCGCAACGCGACAAGTTTGGACGGTCGGGATTCAACGCGAGAGATCGGACGGCTCGGACGCACGCGAGGGTTAGGGTTAGGGTTTGCGCGCGCGCGAGGATGGACGCGGCGGAGATCGCGCGGCGCGCGATCGATCGCGCCGAGGGCGCGGCGGGCGCGGCGGCGACGGCGCGGCGGTGCGCCGCGTGTCGTCAGCGGATGCGCGACATGTGGCGCGGGATCGGGCGGCGGCGAGCGGGCGCGCGGGAAAAGGTACGGTGGCGGCGGCGGGCGCGGGATGGGCGACGCGTGGAGGAGAGAGGGAGATCGGGCGGCTGAGGTTAATTCTTTTTCTTTTCTTTTTCCAGAAATTCAAATAAATTGCTAGGAGCTCCAGAAAATAGCAAATAAATCCGGAAAATTCACCAAAAATACCAGAAAATTCCTTGAGACCTGAGGAACACAAATAAAATATTTTCTACTTATGTAATATTTATTTTAATCACATTAAATCATTTAAAACTTTAAAAATTCATTTGAAGCTTCAATTAATTTCAGAAAATTCCAGAAAATTCATTTTTAAAATCCAGGCTTTAAAAATCTCAGAAAAACAGGATGTTACAGCGACAGAGAAAATAGAGGGCACATGCTCCTGTGTCTTGGGCTCAACCTTCACGACGGAGGAGACGATCCGCAGCCTACTGCGCGAAGGGAAGCTGCTGGACCGCCGAGAGGTGTGACTACCTACGAGCGACGAGACCGAACTGCACCCCGAGAAATCAGAGGCAATCGTCTTCGTCACCTATTTCGAAGACGGGCTGCGCATCTCAGCCGCCGTGATTGTTGGGGACGTCTTACGAACCTTTGGGCTTGAGCTGGCACAGATGACTCTGAACACGATAGCCCGTCTTGCCATGTACAGCTGGGCGTTGCATACGAAAGCATGCTGGCCTAGTGCATCGCTGTTCGCATTTCTCCACAACACATTGTGCCAGCCAAATGAGCAGAGAGATGGGACGTTCTCCAACTTCGGTAGCATCGACTTCGCTCTTCGGTTCCAATGCAGGAAGATCTTCCATGTGAACTCGACACGGGCGAAGTGGGAGCCGAAGTGGATGAGATGGTAGTTTTACCACCGTGTGGCGAGCGGTAGCGGTCTCGAGTATTCTGGACGGCCGATGGCGTTGAACCCCATGCCCAGCATGACGATAGATGATGAGGACCAGCGAAGGGCGCGGAGGCTGGTGGGGATCACCGCCCGCTTCAACATGCGCGACCTCGCCGAGGACTTCATCATGTATAGCGTAGCGTCGCTTGCTGCTGAATGGTGCGTCGCGCCTGGGGCGCTTCGTCGCGACAACGTCCGCCCGTCCGTGTCTTCGCTGCCGAGACCCTCCGGTCCACGTAAGTTTTTGTGGACCCTTAGCGTTCCCTACAGTCAATTGTACCTTGTGTTTGAAATCTCCCCCTTGTCGGCTACAGGTACTCCCTGGAGGACATGGAGTGCGCAGTGGGCGCGTTCCTCGGGCCGTATACGGCGAGGGAACACACCCTGCGCGCGGCTGCGACCGCGGAGGCAGGGTTAGGGCGAATAAACCGTGTGTGCAAGGCCTTGGGCATGAGGGTGCCAGAGCGCGCTACTCCGGCCCCGAGCCAACTTCGCCGCGGTGCCCAGGGGAGAGGATTGTCGTCTTGCTGGGGCGCTCAGTCCTCCGCAGTCGGACCTGGTACACCGACGATTGCTCGCATCGGCCTTGCTGCTGCCGACGGCGCGGTAGATGCGGACTTTGACTTGGCAAAGGATGCCGATTCGGAGAGAGACGCGGGTATCAGGGGCAGAGAGGGGCCCACAGACAGTGGTGAGGATGAGGAGTGCGGCATGGGCGACCAGGAGGGGGAAGCTTCTTCGCCGCCGGCTGGCGTTGAGGCGGAGTCGTCGCCTGTGGAGGATGTTGGAGCGGAGTCCTTGCCTGCGGCGATTACTTGGGTGGATCCCCCATCTACAGCCGTTGCCGAGGCGGGGGTCACCGTCTTGCTCCCCGAAGGTGAAACAGCCACGCGCACTATCGCCCCTTCTCTCGGAGAAGGGGTTCGCTATGGCGAGCAAGGTCGGAGCCCTATGGGACTCCGAATCCGACACCGAGTACCCCTGCGCCGTCATCCCCACAGCCCCCCAGTTTGCGGTTGCTGGGGTCAGGGGCTTGCTAGAACTAAGCTCCGACACGGAGGCCCCCCGGTTTGGAGGGCTGGTCTCATCGGGGGACGCAGGTATCCCTGCGGTTTCTTGTGCGGCTGAAGGGGTGCCCCGGTGGGGTCCCTCGGCTACTGCAGAAGGTAAACTCACATGGTTTGGTATGATCCCTTAGTGCATTGGTAGGGCTCTAATCGCTACGTCCCTTCGCAGCAGCATGCCTCCCCGAGCGTGGGCAACCTTCGGAGCGCTGGGATGTTCCTTTGGGAGGGACGTCCGATGCCGCCAAAACCATCGTTGTGGATGTCGCGCAGCTAGCAGACTTCGTCCCTCGACCAAAGGTGCTGGCAGCGTGGCAGGGGGTCGCGGATAGTGCGGTCGCGAACCTGGACCAGCAGGCGCTGCAGACCTGTGGGTCGGGACTTCTTGGGAGGGTGTTGGAGGTCTCGGAAATGAGGGTAGGTATCTGACCCTGAGCGACACGCGATCCTTTAGAGGTCTACTAACCACTTCGCCGTGCAGACCGTCACCCTTAGCCGTGCGTTGCAGGCAGCCCACGCCCGTGAGCGGGAGGCGTTAGCGGACCGACTGCGCGCCACTGAGGGGGCTCTTCGCGCGGCCGAGGAGGCGCATTTCTCTAAAGACAACCGCATCTGCCGCCTGGAGGCGGAGCGCGCGGGGGCCATCTTATACGCCGAGGAGCTTGTGGTAGTGGCGCGGCAGGCGGCCGTGAAGGAGTGAGATGGCCTACTCCGGCAAGTTGCTGCTCTAGAAGAGGAGAAGGGCCGCCTTGCTGCATCTCTTAAGGAGCGGGACCAGGCTCTGGGCGACGCCTCGGTGGCGGCATGGGATGCTATGCTGGCCTTGGAGGGTGTCCTCAAAGACGTTGTCGCCGAAGTGCCGCCTCGCTCATTCAGGCCCGAAGAGTTGTCACAGACGCTTCGCCGAATCGGGGATGCTTCCGACCTTGCTCGCAGCGTCGCGACGTCCTTCGGCAACCACTACTCCTACATGACCTCGTGCCGTGCCTAAACGGGCCGTGCCGAGCCCGTGACGTGCCTGCCCGGCATGGCCCGGCCTAGTGGACAGCTTTAGGAGCAGAAGCAGTGTGCATAAGAATTAAACACAGGAGTAAGAATTTCCATAATTTTAGTGTTTGCAGCTGCATTATCTAAAGTTATAGAAAAAATTTTATCTGTGAGGCCAAAATCTTCTACAACTCTAATAATACTTTCTGCAATATTTTCAGCACTATGTGAAACATTAATTAATTTAAATCCTATAATTCTTTTTCCATTACCCAGTCATCATTAATATAATGAGCAACAACACTAATATAATCCTCTCCAGCCCTACCACCTCATATGTCAGAAGTCAAAGCAATAGAGAATGTACATGTATGAAACATTTCTTTCATTTTATCACGATAATTGTTATAATATTTAATTAAATCTCTAGTTGTTGTTTGCCTAGATACAGAATTAAATCGAGGGTTATGAGCAGTCCTAATATATTTTTGAAAAGCATCAAACTCACCAAAATTTAAAGGTAAATCTTGAGAAGCAATTAATCTACAAAGAGATTCCCGAGCTACCTCTGGGTTGTACTCTCACGTACGTACCGAGTCGTCAGGGTTATATTGCAGTTGTGTCTGGCGCATTTGTATTCCTTGCTTTTTCTTGCAACTTGCAGCATGTTGTTGTAGATGACCCGTCCCACCTGAAGATTTTGCAGTCAATTTATTACCATAAATTTTACAAACAGCATACCTCACCGAAGTCCCATCATCCTCGGTCTTGAACTTTTTGTCGAAATCATTCCAAACTGTTGACGTACTAGCTCTTGATCTTTTTGCACCCGTGCTTTGAGTTGTGGATGCACTTGTTGAGCCAGCAGAAGATGGATCGATTGGACCCTGCGCTCTCGGGGCCATCATTTCTTCGGCATCTTCAGATGGATATGCTTATTAAAACGGTTGCATATCCTCCGCCGAGAGGCCGAATTCGGAGAGTTCAAAATCGTAGTTCTCCATTAAATCAACTGCAAATTGAAATAGTAAAGAACGATTAACTTCCTATTAAACCAACAAATAATAGTAAAAAATTAAACTAACAAATAATACCCAAAAATTAAAATAAGACAGTATTATTACCTCCTTTGCAGCTCTCACAAAAAATCTAAAGATTTTTGAATTTTCAGAATTTTCCTCAAATTTTTACCAAATTTGTGCAAACACTTTCGGAATTTTCACAGCTAAACCGAGAGAGGAGAGTGAGATTTGAGTGTGGAGAATGGAGGTCGGATGCCCATCTATTTATAGAAAAAATTTCAGATTTTTTCTGAATTTTTTGCTATTTTTTTCGAATTTTTTTACCCCCAACGGTCAGAAAAACGGCTATTTTTTCAAACGTTGCGGGCCGGGCCGGCACGGCCCGTTTAGAACCGTTGGGCGGGCCGTGCCGTGCCGGTGCTGGCCCGATTGCTAAACGGGTCGTGTCGTGCTGGCCCGCCGTGCCGCACCCTCGGCCCAGGCATGGCCCGGTCCGTCGTCGTGCGTCGGCCGCCCGACCGATTATTTGTCGTGCGTGCGCGCGTGCGGCTACTGGTCTGATCTTGGGCGCGGTGCGGCCCGTGTAGGCCCGGCCCATTTTGACAGCTTTATGCTCTTCGGTCTAAGCGTAGAGGACGCACCCAAAAGGCGACCCAATAAGCAAAAACCGAATGGGCCACAACCGTCATAGACTGGGCAGCAATGAACGACGCGTGCATAAGTGAAGCAACCTTTCTCTGGAAGCTTTCCTCCTCTCTAATCCTCCCATTTCTGCACGAATAGCAAGGCTATGAAGCCGCAGCGTGCTAACAACTGGCCAAGAGTACTGGCACAACCCGCTCGCGCGCACACACGTCGAGCCAAGAGCAGAAGAAAAACACGTGGCATGTTCGAGCGATTAGGAAGTCCCCCATCTTTGATTTATGGATGATGATTTGGGAGGTCCTTCGATGCCTACAGTTTTGGTACGTCGTCGTCACCTCTAAGGCTCTAACCATGCCTTGTTTTCAAAAAAAGAAAAGAAAAGAAAGAAAGCTCTAACCATGTCTTAATTAACTTTGCTTGCACGACTCTAATTCCCTCGCCCTAAAACCTTCCTGTTTTCATTCCTCCTTTCCTTTCCATTTCAAGTTTGGTATATCTTCTCTCTCTCTTTCTCATCTAAAGTTTGGTCGATTTTCTCCCTCAAAAAAAGTTTGGCATATTTCCTCCCTTTCTTTTTATCCTCCTTAAAGCTTGGCGTCGAGGCGAGAAGACAAAACAAAAGGCTCAATGCTTATCTTTACACCGGTCCATAAAGTTTGGCAAAAAAAAAAAAAGAAAAGAAGAGAGAGATCAGTTGATTGCCATTTGTCACCGGCCAAAAGATCGATCGAACCCTAAGCGATCGAGTCAGACAAATAGATGGAGTCCATGTGAGCGCATCACATGTGCATCGATCGGTCGGTGCATGACAGTACCAAGCATGAATTGGAGATAGAAATGAAAAGTACAGAAATCGAAGTCCCTTTGATCCAAAGCATCACGAAATCTCCTTTTGTTTTGGGATGCAGCCTTCGCTACCTTTCGTTTGGTCACGATGATCTCCTTACGTGTTCGGTGTTGCTACGTGCGACTACCATTACTTGCCGTAATATCAATGTTAGGTTGATGCCCGAAAGCGTGATCGACGCTATATGTTAAATTACTACGAGTATCTCGCGTAACGAAGAATATGTACATATAGTATACGAGTATTTAAGAATATCTAAATGGTATAAATAATTTTTCAGAAGTGGTATGTATATTTTTTCGACATACTTCTTTTTATGTACGTATATAAAAGTATTTATAAAATAAGCTAAAAATTATAGACTCCCTTACAATTTTTTCATATAATTCACATTGGAGTATCTTATAATTAGTATATGAGTATATCCAAGATGATAAAGGAGTATTTCAAATTTATTTAGGTGGTATATTAGAGGTGGGTGTAATTACACCCAGGTGTAAAAGATATTTTTTCTATATATACACACACAAACGAGTTTTACACATCATTGCATTAGTAGGAGAGAAGCGAAAGTACAACTACAATATGCCTTAAACAAGTTCAATTCAGGATACCAGAAAAACAAACCAAAGCCTAATTTGTTTATGTGAAAGCTAGAACTACCGACGGCTTTAGTTTAGGTTTAGCGGTTTTAGAATACGCAATATGATTTTTTTTAAAAAAAAGTTCATAATAGTGCGTAGTCATAAAATTCTAGAGTCACTGACATCCTATCTAGTAAATCATGGCTAGTTAAAACATTGGATATTGGGTCTGTTCTTTTGGGTTACGATCTATGGCATTTGACTGTTTGTAGGAGAGAGAGAGAGTACAGAGAGAGACTCATGTGCGATGTTAGCTAATATAAATGAAATCGTTGCAGTGTCTACTACAATCGACTTGTTGACCCTGTCTTACAAAAACACTCCATTTGAAAGTTAGTTATTGTAAAAAAACGATTTTTAGAAGTTAAAAAGAAAAGAGCCATTCTTAGTAACTTTAAACGGTAGCTTTATGGGGAAGCACATCACATCAGCTGAAATTATCATCTAAAACCTCTCACTCCACATAGTAGGTTTAGAATGGACAAATGGCTTATTTGGTTGGTGTCTTGGGCTTCATGCCTAAAAAGTGTGCCTAGAAGTAGTCTAGAATTTTAATGATTTTTGCTTGGTTAGGCAAATCTAAGCATCGTGGTGGTTGGTTGGAGACCTAGAATTCCAATGATTAGAGGAAGACGATTATGGCAGTCCTAATGCTTGAAACCATGACTAGTTTCTAATCTTCTAAGACACTATGATATAAACTACAGCTCCAATCCATGGTTTCTTCGTGTAGGACCAGATCAAATCGTGACCAATCATTTTCATCCCCTTCCTGCACATGCATTGGCTGTTTCTTCTAAGACACTATGTTAAGAAACTAAGTTCGCTGCAGCGCATCTTTTGCTCGTTTCCTCGGCTTTGAACCTCGTGAAGAAATAGTTTCCTCATGAAGAAACTGTTTCCTTATCTCTCCTCTTTAATTACTATGCCATGTCACCAAAATGCTTACGTGGCAAACCTAGTTAATGTAAGAAACTATAGCATTGGGACTGCCCTTAAAGGCGCTAGTGAGCTCACCTAGCTTTCGGGCATTCAATTTCGAGCGCCTGGGAATGAAGCAGTTGCTTGACAGGCAAATCGAGCTAGGGTAGCAACCAAATGCCACCCCGACAACATCCCAGCCAAGCGAGCTGGCGCCAGGGCACCAACCAAACACGCCCATAGTTCACCAACCAAACACGCCCATAGTTTTCCACTTTCCCTTCTCGGTAGTGCACTTTCTCCTCTGCGCCCACACTTCCCCTAACAATAGAGCTGGGAGTTGGGCCGTGCCGTGCCGACACGGCCCAGGCCCACCGTGCTTCGGGCCGGTTCGTGTCGTGCCGGCTCGGCCCAATCATCCCACCGTGCCGTGCCGGCCCGCCTCACCTCCGGCCAGGACCAAGCGCGGCCCAAAGCCCGCCGTGCCGGTGTTCGTGCCATGCCAGTCCAAGCCCGGCCCAAAGTTACTATGCACGACAAAGGCTGCGTGACAATTGTGGCGACGTCCGTCATCTTACTTTCTCTCGTACCCGTCTCGTTGAAAATTAATTAAAATTGAAGTAATTGTATGAAAACATCGGCACGCAATGGCGTAAATATTTCGGGAAAAGTGTAATTGCATTGATATTTTAAAATACAATGTTACTGCCTCGTTAAAAACCTTACGCTCCAGAGTGGGGTTTCCCGAGTAAGAAAAAGAGTACAGTAACAATATATGTACATACTAACTATAACAACATAGTACATTGTAGCTACTCATCAATATCTAGATCGTTCATGTGTTCGAGATCAGCGTACGCCTGCACGATTTCAGGATCCTCCAATTGATATTGTTGCCGTTCTTTAGCTAATTCCTAGTCTTTGGTACATGTGATTGCCTCCACCATCTTGGGCGTGAGAGATGATCTTCTTTCCTCGATTATTCTTCCTACCGAACTGAACGTTGCTTCTGAAGAGACAGTGGACACCGGCACCAGGAAAACATCCCGTGCGAAATGTGACAGCACGGGAAATATCCGCTTGTTATTCTTCCACCACTCGAGCAAGTCTATCTTGCCTCTACCAATAAGATCAGGGTCAACATTTGCAAAATCATGCTCTAAGTAGTGGTTCAGCTCCGAGGTAGAATTCCACTTAGAGGTTGCCTGAGACTGAGAGGACGAAGAAGTAGACTTGCCCTTTAACTTCTTCCATAAGTGTGATGTTAAGCTTGTCTTTCCTTGGTGGGTCTGCTGTGAAGCCTCCGATCTTCCGCTGCTGCCAAACTTGTCATGATACATTTGAAAAACACGAAAAAGCTCCTTTTTGACATGTGCAAAAGCTTCCGAATAATCTAGACCAAGGCATTCACCTATTCCTTCCATAGCAATCTGTAAACCTACCAACTTTTTTGTAGAATCGAAAATAATAGCAAAACAATACAAGTGTGAAATAGAACCAAAATATTTAATAAATTTTTGTTCCATTGCTACGACAGCTTGGCTTAAATGGGAATCCTCCCTAAATTTGACAATGTTGTCTGCAATTAACCAAATGAACTCTATAACTAAGCAGGAGGTAGGATAATAAACACCAGATAGAACCTTTGTGGCTTTATAAAAAGGTTTTAAAAACTCTCGAAAATGACTAGCAATCTGCCAATCTGAATTAGTAACTAACAATTCAATATTTTGGGAGTTAGCATTGACAAAAACGGATATAATATTTTAGTACCCTTGTAACTTCTTTAACATAATATATGTTGAGTTCCACCTCACTTTCATGTCAAGACCAAATTTTCTTGGCTCTTTCCCATTGACTGTGCAATACTCCGCGAACCTGGCTAGCACTTGTGGGGAACTTGTGAGGTAACGTATGGCCGCGAACCCTCCTGCGCTGACACGTGGCCGCTCTTCCCGCCCAAGCGCTGGCCCCCGCCCCCTCTCGCTCAAAAATCCCGCCCGGGCGCCGGCCCCTACCCCCTCACGCGCGGGCGCGGATCCCCAGACCCCACTCCCCACTGGCCCACTCCCACTGACCCAGCCAGAGGGCGTCTCGGCCTCTCCGCGACTCCGCCGCCTCCCCCGCTCCCCTCCTCCCCCGCCGCCTCCCCCTCCTCCCCCGCCTCCCCGGACCCCCTCCCCCTCCTCCCCCGCTCCCCCGCCGCCTCCCCCCTTCCCCGCTCCCCTGCCGCCTCCCCCGCTCCCCCTCCTCCCGCGCCGTCCCCTCTCGGGCCCCCCTTCCCCCTTCCTCCCCCGCCGCCTCCTCCTCCCCCTCCCCCGGCGGCCCCCTCCTCCCCCCCCCTCCCCTCACCTCCCTCCTCTCCGGATCCCCGCCCCTACCCCTGCCGCCCCCTCCTCCCCTCCCCGCCGCCTTCTTCCTCCCCTCCCCGCCGCCTCCTCCTCTCCCTCCCCTCGCCTCCTCCTTTCCAGATCCCCCCACCCCCGCCGCCCTCCTCCCCCCGCCACCGCCTTCTTCCTCGCCTCCCCCCGCCGCCCCCTCCTCCGGCTCCGTGCTCGACTGCGCGAGGTACGCACGCATCCATCCGTGCACGGTGTTCGTACATTTCAATTCAAGGTGTTCAATGGCATAAATGCTTAATGCGTGTAATTTTTTTTGCTGGTTGCCTGGTTGGGGACGTCGGCACGCCGTGGAGGAGGTCGTCAACTTCTTGGTGGAGCTCGTCGACGTGGAGGTGTAATGCAGCAGGAAGCTGAAGAGGGCGCTGACGCCAAGGGACGCGGTGGTGGGGGTTTCGCCGGCAGTGGTGGGGGTTTCGGCCGGCAGCTCGGCCTCTCGGGTACGCTCCTTTCCTTCCCCCTACTCCCTCTGCTGTGTGTGTGATACTGTGATTGTGATACTGGGATGGCGACGGGAGGGCGGGGGCGGGGGGACACGGGAGGGGGAGCCGGGGAGGGCGGGGGCGGGGGGACGTGGGAGGGGGAGCCGGGGAGGGCGGGGGCGGGGGGACGCGGGAGGGGGAGCCAGGGAGGGCGGGGCGTGCCGGCCGTTCCCCCGTGCCGCCCGAGCCCGCCGTGCCGCCCGAGCCTGCCGTACCGTGCTGGCCCAAGCACAGCCCGATCTGCCGTGCCGTGCCGTGCCACCCACCGTGCCGGATTTTGAGGCCCGGCCTGGCCCACCCGTTCGTGCCGTGCCGGCACGGCCCACCATGTGTTGGGCCGAGCCGGGCTGTGCCGGCCGTGCTTCGGGCTGGCCCAAATAAGCCCGGCCCAAGTCCCAGCTCTACCCTAACCTGCTTTCTCCAAGTTCCACTGATGCTCATGCCTACATCTTTTCATTGGTGTCACAGTCAGAAGGTTGCCATCATCGAAGAAGGACCTACCTCGGCCTTGTTCTCGCCTAGACATCCACATCATCCGGACCGTCTTGAGACCCTGGTGCTCATAATCACCTCCTTTGCCCGATCCCATCTCCTGAGAAGCCACCACCAACCTCCCCTGTTTGGCATCTGTCATGACCATAGCGTCCTTGTTCTGGCCACTTCCAACCTCTCCAATTGAACGTGCCACCACTCCTAGCTTTCACACTCTATGTTATACACCATGCTCACATTTACTTGGCAAAATCACCTCCTAAGCTCACCGTTGTCCATGGCTGAGTTATCTGCTGTCTTCTTTCCTCGCCATTGCTCACGCTAGTGATCTCCATCTTATAAAAGTGCATGCATATCATGTTCCACCGCTACAAAACCTTAGAACCACTATCACCTTCTCCAAAGTTAGTTGATGTTGTTGGCGTCCACTATCTTCGCCATTGCTGCTGTGCTTTGCTCGTTCTAGATCGATTCAAACTGAGTTTGGCTGATTCCATCTGAGTCACTCTATTCCAGACCAGTTTGACCGTAGTACAACCTCTATTTAGTACTATGGCACCTCTATTTGTTCCAGTGATACTATCCTAGGTTGTTTGAATAAGCTGATAGATATACATGATACAGCGATACCACGATATACCATTTCTCCAAAAAAACACCGATACAACGATATATATATATATATATATATATATATATATATATATATATATATATATATATATATATATATATATATATATATATATATATATATGTGTGTGTGTGTGTGTGTGTGTGTGTGTGTATAAAAATTTAAAATACAAAAACAATTAATTTCTTATAAGAAAATAAATAGACCAACTAGGTCACCTTATCATAATCAACTAGCCCACCAACAAAGAGCAACCCACCAGCCTACTTGTACAAAACATTGCATGAACATACTAGCCACCACAGCCAACCACTCAAAGTTACCCATCTTGATCTCTCTCTACTCCCATCTGCAGCTGCCACCCCACACTAATCCCATCTCTCTCTCCCCCTTCTTCCTCAACAAGCACAGAGAATAAATAAAGAAGAGAAGAGATCGAAAAGAAGGGAGACGAGAGCAAACTGGGAGGAGGTGGTAATGAGCCAATGATGCCCACCAAGTGGTGACATCTGGAGACTAGGGTTCTCTTCCTCCATCTCCCCTCCCCAAATCTAGTCGCCAGATCTGGGGAATAGGGTAAAATGGAGCGACGATGGCCAGTGAGTGCAAGGGATTAGTAGCAGTGTGGGCAAGGGAGCAATGAAGCGGCGTCAAGGTGAGAGGAATTGTGTGCGCCTGTGGGAGCATAATGAGCAAACGGACAGCTTTGTAACAAGTGTAATAAGAGGTAAGGGTTGAGAGGTATCAAGAAAGTATCCATCAAGTATAGAGAATTATTTTATTTTTTTGAAAAACAAGAAAATCACAGACATGGGTAGGATACGTATCCGACCATATCAGGGCCATATTTGTATCTGATATGGTATCCGATATAGATACATCAATTTTTAGAAGTATCCTTGCAATGTAGATACTATCTCAACTCTTTTCGTCTTGACATTTTTCGTCACCCTAGCACCACTTCGTTCTTTTGAAGTTTAAATTTTTGCTTTAAAAGTTAGATTGTTGTCAACTTGCATTCAAAAGCATAGCATGCAAATGTTTATTTGGTGTTATTCAGTTGCATTCATTAGGTGACAAGGTAGGGCTAATGGGAGTGGAAGAGGAGGTAGGAGGTGTCGGAGGAGCTAAAAGAGTTGGAGGAGTGTTTGACGACTTTGAGCAAGAAGGTAAGTCACGATCTTGATCATGTTGAACCTATATTCTATTGTATTACATACTACTTTGATGTCTTGCAATTACGTTATGCATGGTTATTTAGTAGAAATTATCTTTGATATGAATGGTGCAGTAGTAGCTAATTCTTATTTGATAATGTTGCCATCCTTGTTATATTTGAGCCACATTCATCTTGACAAGCTTAGTATGATTAGGTTATCACATTGGTTTAGTTGGTAGTGACCAAGTTATAGTTAGAGTCATAACACACTTGTTTAATATGGTATATGCAAATGTTAGTTGGTTATAGTGGTTTTATGAAAATGGTTAATGCTGAGGGCAAGAATGGATGCTAGTGGTGAGTTCGTTATGAACTGGGTTATGGTTGCTCTTGCCCAAAACACATAAGGACTACTAAAACTTCACCAAGATTGAATGACATAGTTCTCACTCATCCATGTAATCGTTCATTCGAACTTGAATGTGTGTTGTTTTATCTGCATGATGTTTCCACAGGTGTGGGTTTATTACTAATGTTCCTTTGTGATCATAGTAACCCAATAGCTGTAGGATATTGTTGGGAGTGGTCATAGTTGGCCTATAGCTAACCAAACTTAACAACAATAAGCCCCATTAGTGGTGCACAATTTGTCTTGCTTGGCTTGATGAGTCCGCGTTCGTTAAATGGACGAGGTATCTACTGGGAGGAAACTAGTGTGGTAAAGTAGTATATTGTTCTTGGTATCTCAACTATTATCCAGTTGTGGTATCATATGGGTAAAGCTGGGCAAACTCTGCAGATGTTAAGTGTTGATACACTGTGCTTCTGGTTAATGAAGCTGTGTTACTGGATAATACCAAATGATCATGGTACAAATAGATGTTACTGATAATTAAAGTATGGATGTGGTAATTGTTGCTGCTATCATTACTCAATTACAATATTTATCAAATGCTTTACTCCCTCTTTAAATCTTAAAATAAGTGACATTTAAAAACTATGAAGAAGATAAGTAGCAGGTCGTAGATTACACCTTAATCTCTCTTTGAATTGCCATATGCATATAGTTAATAGCTTTCCCACGTGGCTTGTTGAGTACATAAATACGCACTCTTGCATTTTTCGATTCAGTAGATTATGCAGATCTTGGTGATGGGGTCCTTCCAATGAAGTGTATTATGAGGATTGGAATGGTGAGGACTACAAGTTCTAGATCGCTCCTATGCTCGAGCTCGCTTGTGGGTGTAATTGAGAGCTTTTCATGTATTCTAAGTATGTAAGTCAGCCAGAAGCCATAAGACTTGTAAACTACTCGAAACAAGTTTGATGCTATGCCAATGTGCAACTGGTTTTTCTAGACAGTTGTGCGAACGTGGGGCTCTAACTTTTAAATCATCGGGTGTCCCCACAACTGGAGATCTACTCAGCCAAACTCCCAATGGCCATCGGGAATATTGGTTGATGGGGTTGCAATCCTGATGGTGGAGCTACTAGAGAGATCCTCAAGGGGTGGATCTAGAGTCTTGTAGCAAATGGGGAGGAGATACACAGTATCTGGGAGAGACCGGCGTGTTGGCAAGGTAGGAGATAAACTCCAGGGCCACAACAGGATGATTATTGAGGGAGGAGACTCATTGGTGGATACTGTGCCGAAGATGTACAAGATCGTTGCTATGACGAGGATGATGGATGGCGCCATGGGAGTCGCCAACGGAAGCTAGGTAGGGGAGGATGACACCAATCCAAAGAAAATGACGTCAGAGTCATACGGGTACATCCAGATGTAGATCAAAGTGGATATAAATGAAAGGGCATGGAATGAGCAAGATATGAGCAACAACGGACAATGGGTCACTCCACTGGCAAGAAGTGGCAAGGTCTACTCTGAGAAAAAGCCGATGGACACAGATAAGAAATGCCGGAGGGGAGGGGAAAAGAAACTACAACTAGTGTAATTTACAAGGAGAAGCAAGGCGGGACTCCTTCCCGCTTGACGCCGACGAGCTCGCTGGAGTGGAGATTGGAGAGGGGGGCTGGATGTAGGGACAAATGGTTTTGGTTTGAGGGAGAAGACTTCGACTGAGAACGAAAGACTTCTTTCTTTTAGCTCTGTTTCAAACAGCTTTTGGCTTTTAACTTTTAATTTTCAAAAGTTAAAAGCCATTTGGAACGTGTTGACTTCTTAATGTAGCTTTTTCTTTCTTTCTTTCCTTTTTTTCCCTTTGCATTATCCATAGAGATATAATCGTATTTTTTCCCACCATTTTCTTTAATTGAATATCTCAGAAAAGGCTAACGGTCATTACAATACTATTTTAGCCAAAAGCCACCCTGTTCGTTTGATCTTTTAGTTTCTCGAAAAGTCAAAACAAACAGAATGGTTTCTTAAAGTGGATTCTCTAAACAGCTTCTCGAATATAAAATCATATGTGCCATCCATATTGACACCTCAGCTATTTGCTGTTATCTTGAAAAACACAAACAAAAGCTATCCGCAGTGGAAAAAAACATGGCTAGCTGTTTGGAACAGGACTACGTGGTCCTGAGCTACAACTTGAAGTTACGACATCTTTCTGCAACGCACTCGGGGATCACGACGGCGATTGACCGGTAAACCGGACTATTAACGACACCTACGTAACGGTAAAGAGCGCTCTACGAAAAGACAACGCAGATGGAATCACAAAATGGTCGAAATCCGGTTGAGCATCGCACGTGAGACTCCCTGTCAGCGATCCAAAAGCACGACGCGTCAAGCACTCGCCTGTCGACCTGAGGCTTATCCCAAAGCCACAGGCAGAAAGGGCCTGAGGCTTGCCTAGTGCTTCCGATACAAACGATACCGGTTAAGGCAGGGTCGGTCCTGAGATTTTAGGGGTCCAGGATGAAACTAGAAATAGAGGCCCTAATATAAATATCTAAATATAAATCTACATACATACATACATACATACATACATATATATATATATATATATATAATTTTACCAACAAACACTTAAAATACGTTATGTATTAAAGAAAAATTTATATCAAAGAGTTTATAGATATTACCTTAAAAATTTCTTCTAACATTTCTAGATGCGAAGTCATTGATGATGGTATTGATATCAATCTCATCTAATAGTTTCTTCTCAATACATAAAGTTGCCAAACCGTTTAACCTCTCTTGAGACATTGTTGACCTTAAATGATTCTTCAACAATTTCAACTTTGAAAAGCTTCTTTCAGCTGATGCCACGATCCACAGCATAGTAAATAAAATCCGATAAGCAATAGAAATATTAGGATAACAATCCGCTTCTCTGACAAACTCAAAGATCTCCATAGCAGACATTGGTTTATCTGATAAAGTCAATTGCATAACACTTAACTCAGAAATTAGATCATTTAACTCAACATCAGATAAACCATCTAGAGAGAAAGTTTCTGCAAATTTTGTACAACATTCTTTTAATTCAGTTCGATCCAATGACTTCAATGTTGTTGAACTCATTAAAAATCCAAATATACTTCTGAATGTTTGGAGTTCTTGAAATCTACTTTTCAATGAATTGATTGCCATATCAACCATAACAAAAAATAATTAACTTCAAATTCCTTCTCAGCTTGCAAAACTGCTTCATCACAATCAATTTCATCAAACTGTTTCTTCCTAAGAACACGCCGCTTAATCGAAATGATGGCTCTACATTCATTTGAGCTGCAATATCTTTGGCAATGATCATACTCGAAGCAAACCCTTCATTTCTATAAGTATTAAAGTATTTAACCATGCCTTCTATTTGTTGCAAGGTAGACTCAATGCACATGGATGGTGATTGCAACTTCTTGCTCACAGTATTTACAGCAAATAAAATATCATGCCAAATAACCATACCAATTATAAACTCAAAGCTACCAAGCACTTCATATAAATTTTTTGCATCACTCCTATCCTTGGGTTCAGTATCCGTATCTTCCATTAACTCAAGTAGAGCTGACCTTAATTGAGGAGCTTGATATCTAATTGCTTTGACACTTTTGATTCTACTCTCCCAACGAGTATTGCTCAATGATTTCACAGTTAAACCTTCTATATGGTCAAGCAAAACTTTCCCTCTTTTAGTAGAACCAGAAAATAATACATATATCCTTTGCACAATTCCAAAGAATGAAATAGCTTTAGCACAAGATTTAGCCATATCACAAAGGGTAAGATTAAGACTATGACAAGCACATGGCATATACAAAGCTCTTTGATTTATATCAAGGAACCGTCTTTGCACCCCCTTGTTTTTTCCTTTCATATTAGAGCCATTATCATAACCTTGACCTCTAATATCATCAACATTTAAACCAAAAGACTTGATTGCATCAAGCAATACATTGAAAAGCCCCAACTGGATGTGTCATCCACTTTCAAGAAACCAAGAAAGTACTCCTCAACTTTTATTTTGCCATAAGAAATATCAACACATCGAACCAACAAGCTCATTTGTTCTTGGTGACTCACATCTGGTGTACAATCAAGGATAACAGAAAAATATTTGGCCTCTTTAACAGTCTTTATGATTGAATTTGTAATTTCAGAAGCCAAAAGAGAAACCAACTCATTCTGAATTTTATGACTAAGATAATGATAATGACTCTCTTTACTTTGAATACGTCTAAGGTGGTCTTGCATTACCAAGTCAAATTCAGCAACCATCTCAACACAAGCTAAGAAATTACCATTAACATCATTGTAAAGTTGCTCGCTGGATCCTCTAAAAGCCAAATTACGTTTGCCAAGAAATTTTACAATGGCAACAATTCTTAATAGAACCTGCCTTATACGTTCTTTCTCCTTTGTAATTTGCTGTTGTAGATCTTTATCGATCGTTTCATGTTTGCTCAATCTAACTCTTAGTTCATTCCAAGAATTCAGGTTGGAAATATGCTCGACACTAGCTTCATGTTCTTTCAACCTCTCATTGATATGCCTCCAATCTCTAAACCCATCATGCCCTAATGAACTCTTGCAATTATCAGAATTGAAAAACTTGCAACAAAAGCAAAACACCTTATCAACGTGTTTTGAGTAAACTAACCATTTTCTATCATGTACCTCTCCATTGCTCATTTTTCTAGAGTAATGACTGTACGAAAAATATCTTGAGTTGTCATCCAAAGGAAATTCAATATTTTCTTCTCTTATAGGCCCCTTCTCCACTAATATGTCTTTTGCTTTGTTATCAAGATTACCCCAATTTATCGGATCATAAATATTTGTAGTAAATACTGGTTCATCAAAACTAGCAGATTCTGTAGTAGATGAATTAAATATGTGCTCATGATCACTCACATTGTTATCATCTGTGTTGATGTTGACATAGTCTTCTATAGGGCTCTCATCTTCTAGATTCACATTAGCATCTTCCTCCACAGCAACTATCGCCAATTCATCAGGATTTCTTGAACTACTCGTATTACTTTTAAAAAATTTGTCAATAGATCCCTTCTGTGATTCTATCAACTCATCTATTCGTTTCCTCTTTTTTCTTTTTTCACTACCGGATGCATATTTTCTAGATAACATGGTACTAAAAATTTAAAGAACAATAGATGAAAAAGGTTAGAGCCCAGACATACTAAACAAACTAACTATGGTCTGATAAAATAAACAGATTAATCTGATAAAACAAACTAACCATAGATAATTAAACAGCAATCAGTCATCCACTGATTAAATAAATTAACTAATCAACTACTAAACAAACTATGATTAAATAAATTAACTAATCAACTACTAAACAAACTATGATTAAATAAATTAACTAATCAACTACTAAACAAACTAACAAATTACAAACCTTATTAAACAAATCTGGCGAGTGCCCACGTCCCAACTACTAAACAATTTGTTGATTGTTCACGGCCCGATACCACAGTCCACGAGCCACAAAGACGGCCGCACTTCACTGCTCCCTTCGGCTGTTCGGCGATTAAAAGACAAAGAAGCCAAGAATCCACCACAAAGACAGCAATAATCCCAGATTCCCACCAATGACCAATAGCAAAGCCCTCTGGCCTCTTCTTCAGACTTCAGTCCCAGGCTGCCTCCCACCAAAGCATGCGAACAGCGCAACTGCGGAAGGATGCGGCCGGCGGCGGCATTGATTGCGGGAGCGGGACTCGGCCTCCGTGGCTCCGGCGCTCCGCCTCCCCCTCTGCGGTTCCACCTCCGGCCGACCCCCTCCGGCCTCCGCCTCCCGCCGTCCCGCGTCCCCGTCCGGCCTCCGCGGCTGCCGGCTCGGTAGCTCCCCCTCCCCCTCCGCGCCTCCGCGGCTCCACCTCCGAGCGACCGCGCCGACCGCCTCCCGTCCTCCGCCTCGGCGCCTCCCCCTCCGGGCTCCGGCCTCCGCGCTGCCGGCTCCCCCTCCCCCTCCGCCTCCGCGCCGACGCCGCCGAATCGCCCAACTGGTGAGTCTACAGTTCCGATCCAGATCCAATCCCCTATTCTGATCTACTGTTTATTCGCTGTTACTTATTTGGGCCGACTTGGGCCGCAGCAACTCTACATAGTATATGGGGGGCGGGGGCCCCTGGATTTTGGGGGCCGGCGCGCCCCCGCCCCGGGGCGGGCACAGGTTAAGGTACTGTTCTTTGCGGTTTCTAAAAGTTGTTTTTAACTTTTACTACAGTAACTAACTTTTAAACAGAGTATTTTTTTAAGATGATGTCTACAAGTTAATTGTAGTACATGTTAAAAACCTAATATCTGTACCATAAAAAATCGCAAGTGAGTATCTCTCTTTCCGTAATCTTTATTGCAAACAACCAAAAAACTATCAACCGCAGCCAAAAATCATCAGCCGCAGCCAAAAAGAACAGCCCTAAAACTACAAACTCGCGCATGCATCCAGAGCGGTTCGTACATGCTTTCCTCGCATCAGCACCGCAAGCTGAAGTAAGCTACAGTGGAAGACAGTGAACGTCCGTCCATGGGCTGGCTAAACAATCCCGATCTTTCGGCGACCGACATGGCCAGCGCCTGATGGCACGTACCAGCAGCTTCCGTCCGTAATCCTAAAAAAATATATCGCGAACGGCACGCGTCCAAATGCAAATCGCACACGTCTTGTACGGACAAAACGAGGATACAGGCGGACGCATACACGAGAGAAACCTTTCTGGGTTTTCCTTCCTAACTGCGCCATGCTGCGTGTGCGCACGCAGGTCGCTGCTCTCTCTCTCTCTCTCTCTCTCTCAGCCGTTGCACCGCCTCCATACCTCTCAGCGGCGCCGTGTCATCACTGATGGTGTCGTTTAGACATGTGTGCTTAGTGTGTCTGTATAAAGGCAGGGCACGGCCCTGCCCTCGCCTTGGATGCACCCGGCCTGCTTCTCTGTTGCTGGCTCTGCTAGTGCTCGCTCCAGGAAACGGGGGGTTTTCGCCTCGGTACGGGCTTTCGTCCAGAAGCCGCAAGGCCGAGCTCATTCTTGGGGCCAAGTGGGAGCTTTTCTCGAGGTATGTCCGTCATCGCTAAGCTCCAGTTCCCCCGTTGATGGCTTCCTCTGTTGTTGCTGAATTGGTGTAGCTTAATGTTTCACCCCCCCGTTAGTTCGTCAGACCAAAAGACTGCCCAACTGGGCTAAAGGAAATATCGCTTAATTGCTTCCAAGTGATACTCATCCATCTAAGCCGTTTTTTTTTTAAAAAAAAAAAACTCAAGCCATCTAAGCCGTTTTTTTTTTAAAAAAAACACAGCCATCTAAGAAGCAGACTGGCCGAAGCTGCCTTTTCTTGAAGCATCTCAGTTGGGCACCCAAATAACAGAACAGAACAGTGACATGTTCATTTTAAATTTGCAGGTGAAGTTTTTGTTAGGACCAATTCATTTTAGTCACTATAGTCAAGTAGTGATTCTGATGCATAAAGTACTTAACGAGGATAGTTATGTACTAAATTAGGTGCTTTGGTTTACCGACCATCTCGGGGCACGTACAATGGTGAAGATATCAGCTGTCTATAGTACTTCTTTATGTCACTTGTAGAGTCATCTTTTTACTTGTCTCCGACTGTGTCGCATCTCAATTATTTTTCTGCTTTTCCAGTGACGTTGCCCCATAGGACTAGTGTTGTTTGGTGCGAATACGGTTCGATCTCGAGGCATCTTGAAGGCTTCAATGGGCTCAAATAACGCAGCAGGCATATGCTACCTTTGTTCTATTCACCAACTTATTCCAACCTCCAATTCGTCCATGCTTTGTTTCAACCTGATAACTATATGCACTTAGCTCTCGTTTGGAGCACGGGAATTTTATAAATTTAAAGATAAGACTGCGGGAATTATATAGGGTCTGTTCTTTTTAGTTGCGGCGGATGGTTTTTGGTTGCGACTGATGGCTTTTTAGATGTTTATGACAGAGATTGCGGAAAGAGAGATACTCGCTTGCGATTTTTGATGGTACAGATATTAGTTTTTTAACGTGTACTACAATTAACTTGTAGACTCCATCTTAAAAAAATACTCCGTTTAAAAGTTAATTACTGTAGCAAAAATCAAAAGCGGCTTTTAGAAGCCGCAAAGAACAGGCCCATAGTCTCTCGTAGAATTCCTGTATTTCAAATAGGCTCAAGCAATTAGGCTATGTTTGTAAGCCGGGAATTTGGGAGGAACTTCGTTGTAGGATTTACATTTCCTTGCGTTCCGAAGATGCATGCCCCCTATTCAAGCACCACGCAAACAGTTTTCGAGTTGACGTGGTTGCACGCTGCATGTATATCGATTGTTCAACTAACTTGGCTACTGCTCTTGACATACCAGTTCTGCTCCTGACTTTGTTCGTCAGACACACTCCGTACTGAGAGAGTGACATGAGTATGTAACTATCAAATTGCAAATGTTTTCTCTCTATGCTATTCTGAAATTTCCTACTGCTAGTTTCAGGCTTTCAGCTCTAGGAGGTGCTTTCAGAAGTTACCCTTGGACATCTTATTATCAGAGGATGCTGCACAAAAGATGGCAGGGATGCATGTTTTTTCTCATCTTTCTTCTCTGGAATGTATCAGGTGTGCACCGTGTAGTGCTGCTAGCTTATGCTTCAGTTTCAGTAGTACCGGGTTCCTTTCTCACTTCCTTTTTCTATCAGTAAGATTCTTTACTTCGCTAGAAAAGAAATATATTACAAGGGGGCTTTTAAGCTACAAAGTTTAGGATATGTTTGTGCTTTCCTTTTCATGTCTTGTCTTAACATGGAATGGGACATGCCGAAGGTTATCAGTTATCTCCTATTAAGTAACCGAATGATGCGAATACTTACCTTAATCAATGATGCTGTTCGACACATGTAAAAGCTTATCAGTCATCTCTTAAGAAAACCACCGCTCAAATACTGAACAGTCTGAACAATAATAGCCTGCTGCACTATATGCTGCTTCTTTCCAGTACCCTGATACTTTTATGCAGTTGATGTCTTCCCTGATGAAAGCAAATGATTCTAAACTCTAATACTGTAACCAAATAAGTACATTTTCTGACCAATTCGTACAATCATTGCTAATAGTTGACATTTCTGGAAGATAATTTCATTTAGTGTAGTAGCAGGAAGGAACAAACTTAAGCAGACTGAATCGATAATTTCAACTAGCGTACTAGCAGGAAAGAACTAACTTAAGTACGCTGAATCAACTGAAATCTACCTACTCCATTTCGTCATAAATTACTCACATGCCGTGTGCTCAGGAGCCAGTATCCTCAATATGCTGCCTACCTAACACAAAAATTCATGTTTTCACAATGGACAGGCACTTCCGCCGGAGCCAACGCGATCCCTTCGTCGGAGAATTCTCCGTCAGACTTCGCGAAAATTGTTCAGTCTAAGCAGACCAAGCAAGCGCGCGTGTGCGGAGCAGATCACCAGCTGCTGAGATCCCTGGCAAACACTCAAGAAGAGGTCATCCTCACCATTCCAAACGAGCAGCTGGAGCGCATCGCTGAGTTCCCGGAAGAAGCTGAATTTTGGGTCGTCACGAACGTCGTGCCGTTCCTCCCGGCGACCAAGATCATGCACATCCTGGCAGGCAATGACGTCGTGACCAGTTCCCACGGGAATGCGTACTTCCTGGTCCCCGCGATGCTCAACCTCCACTCCGCGCTCGTCGCCGCTCGCCTCGACGGCCACGTCAAGGTGTCGAGCGCGCTGTCCGAGGTGCCGCTTGCTCCGGCGTGGTCCGCCGTCACGGGGCGCCTGCTACGGTTCTTGAAGGAGACCGGCTCGCCGTTGTTTCTCAAGTCCCACCCGTCGGAGGCCACGGACACCAAGGTCGACGGCGTGTACGGCGCGCTGCGTGCGCTGCACTTCTCCGGCATTCCGGTGATCGCGGCGGGATCTGAGGAGCTCGGCGCCGGCGAGGCACTGGTGTACCACAGCTACCTGTATGGCCGTCCCGGTGAGCGCAGGAGGCGGTCTCTGGCGACGGGGACCGGGACGGGGACGTTCTGCGTGGCGCTCCAGAACGCCGACCCGACGGCGCTGCAGGCGGGGCTCAACTGGGCGTGCGGGCAGGGCCACGCCGACTGCTCGGCGATACAGCCCGGAGGACCGTGCTACAAGCAGAACAACCTGCCGGTGCTGGCTTCCTACGCCTACAATGACTATTACCACAAGATGGCGAGCACTGGCGCGACCTGCTCGTTCAATGGCACTGCATCTACTACTGCTAGTGATCCCAGTAAGCAGTTCTGCGTGATACCTCTTTTTTTTTTACCTAGTATTAATTACGCATTATAGTTATGGATATTTCAAGTTGGTTTGATGAAATAAAATGATGAATATATAACTCATCAACTGAATCTGTTGTTCTACTAAGTGATTTTTTTTCTGCCAAATGAAACGTCGTGCAGCTCAGTTTTACAACTTTCACAGCAAGAGAATAAGCAAATTTAGACCGCACATGTTCATTCCACTCAAAATTCAATGATCAGTTTGGCCTATCCTCTGTCTGGAAGTACTGAAATATTTCCTCTAGTCACAAAAGAAAGTTGTTTGAGTTACGTGCAGTCAAACATTATAAACTTTGTCTATTAATATCTTTTTAAATATTTAGATGTATAGATTTGTATCGAAAAATACTTTCATAGAATTGTAATTTTGTTAAGTTTGTAAATAATTATAATAGCAATAAGTGCTCAATATTGTATTTTGAGAAGACTGGTAAAATTTTATACCGGTCAAATTTTTTTGGATTAATCAAAATTCATCTAAAAATTAGAAAAATTCAAAATTTCAAATTTCATTTCAAAAATTTCATCTGAAAAAATCTAAAATTTTCGGTAACCAGCGGTTACTGGTTGGTCATATGGCTACCCTCCGATAAAAGGATAAAACTTTTGAACCGGTACATTTTTCCCTACTATTTAACACCAACCACAACCATTTTGATTCATAACCTTTATCACTCTCATGTATAGCTCTTCACTCTTGTTCCACCATGCACCACCGTTCACCGTTCATGAGCTCTAATTCTTTCATGTTGACCACTCATTTCAGGCTCAGGATCATGCGTCTTCGCGGGAAGGTGAGCATGATTTCGACTCTCTTGAACAATCAGCAGTGCATATAGACATCTGTTCCGACATTCTTCAAAGATCATTCACAAATCGGACATGATACCAATACCTTGGCATGCAGCACGATGGCAGGAGGCTCGAACTCGAGCGTGCCGAGCGCCAGCCCTCCGATCGGGCTCGCCCCTCCGGCAGGTTTCACTCCCCCCGTCGGCTCCAGCCCCCCGGCGGCCGGCACGGCCCCTCCGACCGGTTTCACCCCGCCGGCGGGCGGCTTCGGGCCCCCGGCCGGGTTCGGCAGCCCGCCGACGTCGCTCGGTCCCCCGGGGAGCTTCAACGGGAGCCCCAGCAGCACGCTCAACCCTTACAACGGCGGGTGCTGCCACGTCGTGTCTCGCTCTCGCCTGAGTGCCCTGTCTGCCGTTGTCCTTGCCGCCGTTCTCGCATCGACCGGCCCGATGTAAATTCTTATCGAAGCGTGAATTTGGATCAGCTCTAGAGAGCTCGTGCCGTCGTCAGTTATTATTATACATGGATTAATCACATGTTTATGTTCTTGAGGAGTTACTGGTCTTGCAGATGTCAGATTGCACAAGGTGGGAACTTTGTTATTTAGGAATCGTATAAACGGAGCATGTACGTGACTTGACAATGTCTGGTGTTTGATCTGCCCGTCTTGTAGATGTTTGATCAGTACCTGACCATGAGTGGTAGTATTTATTCTCTTGCAATTTCCCTTCTAGCGTGATGAATGTCACATTGTATCATACAATCAATCCGCGCAAAGAGAAGAGAACCCCATCAAAGAAAAAGAAAGGAGAAACCTGAAACGGCCACGCCTGAAAAGCTCAGGCTTGGTCTCCGGCATCTGATGAATCTTGATGATCAGCAGCGACGGCGGTGTTGAACCTGACCCACTTCTTGGACCTGCACACCCTCATGACGCCGTGCCACCCAACGCCGAGCACCGTCATCGCGCCGGCGACGGCGACAGCCCTCCACCCGGCGACCGCGCTCACGTAACCCAGGAACGCCGACGGCACGGCGCACATGGCCGCGAGCGCGGGCAGCGGAAGCGGCACGCGGTAGGGCCGCTTGAGCGCCGGGTGCCTGGCGCGGAGCCAGAGGAAGGCGGCGAACTCGAGGAGCGTGCCGAGGCTGTAGAGGAGGTTGGCGGTGGCGACGACGTCGTCGAAGCCGAGGAAGGACACGGCGAGCGTGATGGCGGTGGACGCGGCGATGGCGACCCACGGGGTGCGGCAGCGGGCGGCGCGGCGGGAGAAGACGGCCGGGAGGAGGCCGAGCTCCGCCATGCCGAGGAGCTGGAACGCGCCGCTGCTCAGCTGGGCCTCGAACATCCCGATGGAGGACAGCACCGCGCCGGCCTCCGTCCAGTACTTGAGCCATGGGCCTCCAATCACGCCTGCATGGAGGCAAGACAACAACAAAAGTACATCGAGAGGCCTCTCTGTAGCCTACTTGCGGTCAGCCCAGCTAATCTTTTTTTTTTTAACTCAAGCAAGGCTCAAATTTATTCTTGGAACATTGTCTTGTCGGACAATGTAGACAGGAATGTCCGGGGAACATTGTACTGCGGCAAAGTAGCTCACGCTCTAGCAAATTCTGAACAAGAGGTATGTCGACAATCGAGTAGTTGATCTTACAAAATAATATAAAAAAGATAGCTAAATTTTTTTATGAGAAAATGTAAATGCTCTTTATTACTATGAATTTATTACAGTATGTTATTACAAAGGCATGAAACTAGCTCTAATCTCTATGTTCTTCCTACTGATCGACAGACTAATTCACTAGATCCACGTGATTTGTTTGTGATTGATTGTCGAATTCCCTTCATTTCATCTTCTTCTATCTTCTATTATCAACTCTCAAATACCGTTGAAAGGATACCAATTATCCGCCTAGGGAGACATCTTATGGATCCAGTACGTCCGATCGGGGAGATAGTTGTTGTGAGAGAGAGGAAGCCTAATCATCGGTTGCCATCAGTGGAAGGCGAACGTGAGGAACAATTGCATGTCAGTTGTTTGTGAGAGACTTAGGACCGAAGCATCGTGCTATTTCAGGTGGATAAGGCTTGGATTCTATCCACCGCACAAGAGGAATCTCCTGGAAGCTGGCCCAGGTACTAGTTCATAGATTCTCCAAGTGGTCATCTGGTTGGGTAAGTCGCACAGTGAATCTCTGACTAGGGTACTCGGGATATAGCTTCTAGAGGTTTACGACTACAAGGGTCTTTAGGTCAGCAAGCAGAGATAATTTTTTGAGCGGAAACAATGGTGAAATCTCAATCTTCTAGACATATGTAGAGTGCAGATTCAGGCTGTCGGCGCATTCGTTCCTGTTGGAGGTCCTGGAGTTCTATAGAAACGAATTGGTTAATCTGGCCTCCAATTTAATCGTCAACTTGAGCATCTTCGTCTATCTTTATAAAGCGTATTTGGGGATTCCACCAAATTTGGAGTTCCTCAAATACTTCTACAAGATGATGAGAAAATATGGGAAATCAGCAGCATCACCTGGGGGTTGTGCTCTGCGGCTGTACGATGGAAAGACAGGGGAATACATTCCAATGTATTCCACGTCTTCATGGTCATCATGAAAGAAGTCGTGATTCTACATAACACTTAGCAAAGATGATAGTCTCTCATTTGCCGATCGGATTGCAATCGAGAATCCAAGATGGAAGTCTTTCTCGAAGGAGGGGAAAATAAAGTGATGGGTTGGTGCCATCATTTATCTCAAGGATAGATGACTAACTTCATGGTACATGGTAAAAAAAATTTTACATGCGCCGCATTAGTCCTATAAAGTCGCATGACCACATCAAGCTCTAGTATGAGGGCGCAGATGACTCGACTAGGGATTCTTTAGAAGGTAAACATTGAATGTTCCAACAAGACAATTTTTGTTTTTGTTTGGTTATATTTTTCTGACCTTAAGAGTTTTATTCTTCCTTGATTTCATAGCCATATAAATACTTTCCCAACGGCATTAAGTGAGTACTCTTAGCATTCTTCGATATACATTCAATACTCCTGAGTTCTTGCTAGACTCTCCCCAACATATTTACTCCAATTGCACATTTTATGGTTGTTGAGAACATTCACGTGCATTGCATCATTTGTTGATCCTTGTGGCACTTGAGAAGCCTTCAAGCAAGTGTTGTGGCTTATTACTCTTTGTGTTTGCTAGCACCTACACGGCTCGGGGAAAGATTGTACGGTGATCTCTTCAAAGAAGGTTACGAAGAGGTCCGACACCATTTGTGAGTGGTTTGGTGCTCGCCATCTGCAGAGTGGAGGAAGAGAAACTCTAGTAGACTTGAGGTCTTTAAACTTAATTCGTGGAGTTAGTCTAATCAGTTTGGGTTTATCTCAACATAGACTAGTTAAACCGGTAAGTTTTCGATACCACAGGAAAAATATCATATGTTTTCATTGTGGTTTATCTCTTGTCTTTACTTTCCGTATTTATATTTCTAGCACTTATATTGATTTGAATTATATAGCTAGAAGTGTATCTAGTGTTGACATTACTTGTAGTGCCTTAGTGAAATCTAGAAGGTTTAGACTTTTAATTGTGCAAAAGGTTTTTCATTAAATTCATACTTACTAAACTTGTGATTTAGCTAAAACAATTTAAAAACCTCCTATTCATCCCCTCTAGTCGATTATACTTAATCCTAAAGTCTTCACCCGGTTGTCTACCGGAGGAACTTCATTGACACCACGACAAGTATCGATTGGCTCTCGGAATACGTAGGAGCCATTGGTAAATAGTAGTCACCCACGACTGCATTAAGAGTACTTTGACTCTCGAATCGTAGCGTCACGCTTTTGTTACCATGTTTGCTGGTCAGAAGTATCAGGCTTGTAGAGATATTTGGGCATTCCAACCTGATCGGAATGACCGATCCCTCTGGGAGTGTAGTTGATGGTGACGGCAAATCTTCTTCCATTCGGTTGATCTCACTAGTCTCAGCGAACGACAAGCCTATAATGAAAGAGGATCATCACTACGATGTGCCTATCACGCACGGTTCGAACCATCATCACGAGCGGTTTTGCCAACCGCTCGCTTTTATGTGTCGATGATAATAGGTAGTTATCACGACGGCTCCCGAGCCGTGCGTGATAACTTACATTACAGACGATTTTTGCAAACAACCGTCTGTGATAGTCGACTTTCACAGACGGTTAAAAACAACAACCGCCTGTGATAGACACAATATCACAGACGGTTCCTGTTCCGAACCGTATGTGATAGACACAGTGTCACAGACGGTTATTAACACGAACCGTCTGTGATGTCTCTATTATCACAGACGGTTCGTATAACAAACCGTCTGTGAACTATCACAGACGGTTATTAACACGAACCGTCTTTGATTTCTCTATTATCACAGACGGGTCGTGTTAATAACTGTCTGTGATAGTATCACAGCCGGGTGATAGTATGAACCGTCTGTGATAGTTAAGCACAGATGGTTCCGTATGAACCGTCTGTGATTTACCCGTCCTGTATAGCCTGTTTTGTAGTAGTGGATGATGATGAGGTGTCATGTTCTATGGTGCTGATACATGCATGCATGTCGAAATCAGCATAGTCTGTCAAGTCGAACCAGTTCTACTCGTTTTAGGTTCCTGCCATGATCATATGCGTGATATTGACAAAAACAGGGGATGATGATGATTGCTGAATGAAGAAAACTTCAAGCATTCAGCGCCTTTTTCCCCACTGACAGCACTAACTGTCGACGATCGAGTCACCGATCTTACAAAATAATATGAGAAATATGACTGAATTTCTTGAGAGAGAATGTGAATACTCTTTATTACTATAAACCGGTTACAAGGATGCCTTTACAAAGGCATGAAACTAGTAATAATTTGTATGTTCTTCCCATTGGTAGGAAGACTATGTTTCATTAGATTCATTTGACTCTCTTGTTTGTGATTGATTATTGAATTTCCCTTATTTTATCTACTTTTGTCTTCTCTTATTAACCCTTAAATACCAATGAAGGAATGCTAGTTATCCACCTAAAGAGACATCTTATGGAACTAGTGTGCCCAATCGGAGAGATAGTTATTGTTAGAGAGGATGTCTGATCGTCAGTTGCTTTTAGTGGGAGGTAAACATAGCAAACAACTATATGATGGTTGTTTATTAGAGACTCAGGGCCAAAGCATCGTACTATTTTAGATGGATAAGGCTTAGATTCTATCTACCGCATGAGAGGAATCTCTTGGAAGTGCGCCTAGATACCAGTTTATAGATTGACTGAGTGGTTGTCTGTTCAGATAAGTCGCATAGTAAATCTGTGACCAGGGTAATCAGAAAATACCTTCTAGAGGCTTATGACCACAGGGTTTTTAGGCCATAATTAAATATTAAGACCGTATTTAAGAAATTATCTAATCCTCGTCAAGGAACATCTAAATCTTAATGATGTCCCCTCGTGTTTTGGTGGCTAGCAATTTGGCTTGTTCCACAATTAAGATAAGTAACATCTATCTACTATTTATTATATTTTAAAAATTATATAAATTACTATTGAGAAAACTATAGTAGGACATCCTTTAATAGAATCTTTGTGTTCCGTCTCAAAAAAAGAAAATCAGGGATTACAGCACGGCCATGTAACCTGTGCCCAACCGCGATACACTATTGGAGTTTTTCATGTCTGAATAAGTGGCTTAAACAAAAAACAACAACATAAAAAAGAATATTTTATTTGCATAAAATCGATTAATATAGGTGACTATATTAATCACCAAAATCAGGCTAGCGGCACAACATTGGATAGTAGATTTCCTGGTTTAGTAATTTCGAAGACGTGACGTTTATCCTCATTAGAACCGTCATAAAAAAACGATCACTTCAACAAAAAAAAGGTAAAGTTAGGTTCATAGTTTCACAAATTAAGACGTCAGAACCGAGATACTGATATACACAAGGCATCATTTTTTGTTTGTAACCATACAGGGTACTACGTACCAATATTCTGATGGTTCGTAAGCGTATGTACGTACGTACCTGCGGCATCGGCCAAGTAGCCGTTCACCCACGTCTCCGGCGGCGCGTCCGTGGCGCCGGTAGCAGCCATGAGCGGCAGCAGGTAGCTGACGGCGATCAGCACGACCGCCACAGCCAGAGCCCGGGGGAACGTCCGCTCCGGCCGCTCCACCTCGCCGGCCATCGTGCTCGCGCTGTCCCAGTAGTTGAGGTTCCAGAAGAGCGTGTTGAAGAAGAGCCTCCAGTCCTTGTTCCCCTTCACCTGCGCTCTCCACCGCCTCGGCCTCACCCTCGGCGCGGCCATCGCAGTCATCAGCACGAACGGCGCCAGCGACACGATCCCCAGCGCCACCGCGCCCCAGCCGACAATGCTCAGGCCGGCGTAGTTCAAGAAGGAAAGGAACACCGTCATGCCGACCACCGTGCCCGTGCGCGCCCTGCCGGGGACGGCGACAGCCGGGGCCACGCGGCCCAGGTAGTCGGCGACGAGGGGCGGGTACGCGGCGATGTTGATGACGCAGCTGAGGTACTTCCACGTGCCCAGGAGGGAGCCCGCGAGCGGGCCGAAGGCGCGGTCGGCCCACACGACGAAGCCGCCGTTTCCCGGGAGTGCGGCGGCGAGCTCGGCGGTGACGAGAGACTCCGGCACTCCCCACGCGAAGGGGAAGACGAGGAAGCCAAGCAGCGTGAAGAGCGGCCCCGCCGCGCGGACCGCCCTCTCGGAGCCGTACGGTCCGCCGGCCACCTCGAAGTAGATTAGGAAGACGAGCGGGAGCAAAGTGAGCCTGCGCCGGTGGTCGGACGTCGCGCCGCCGCCTTGCACGGTGGCTAATTGGTGCCCCTGCTGCTGCTGGTGGTTGTCTTGTGGCGTGTACTCTTGCGCGGGGGTGCCATGTTCTTGTGGTGGTTCTTGTGGAGGACGTTGTGATGGTTGTTTGGTTATTTGGATTTCTTGGTTCATGATGACTTGGTGAGCGACTAGCTAGAGTGGGGTGGAGGAGCAAGCGTGCCGTTCATTCGTATTAGCATTGTACTATATAACTTGAGGTAAGGGGTTTCTGATTTAGTGTCTATTTATATTGGCTGCGGTTAATTATTTTTAGTTAAAAATAAATAATAATAACTAAACAAATGATTTTTAGAAGGATAGATAAACAGTGAAAAAGGTGAGAAAGAGATACGTACATGAGAATAAGCGAGAGAAGTGATGTACGTGATGCACTCGTGACCCCTGTCTTATCCCTGAAGTAAGATAAGAGTGAAAAGGGTGAAAAACTTTCTAAAAGTTGAATGTTTATATTAACTTGTGAAAACAGAAACTAATGTAAACAACTCCATAGATTCCTCTTGTCTTGTTGAACTGACACAGTATGTGGTGCACTGCTACACTGGAAAAACAACTAGTTGTTGTTTCAAAGTAACTATATGTAATTTTGACTATTAGATTTTACTAGCGTACATTTCAAAAGGTCAGATTTTACTAACGTGTATTAGATTGTAATCTGGAAATTGTACTCATCATTTTTTCAATAGATCAATCTGGGTATTGGCAACAATATATGTCAAATGTATAAGAGTTAGATCACACACATTCTATAATAGCATTTTTTTGTGATAGGATAGAGTAAATACGTAACATCTCAGCTATATATATATAGAGAGAATTGCTATATAACATTCGTATATTTTTTTGAGCTCAAATTAGTTAAATTTTTATCTAACATCCAAAAAATCTGACTAATTTGAATCCAAAAAATATACGAATGTTATATAGACACCCCCAACACACACACACATATATATAGGAAGCCTCTTTTCTACACCCTGATGTAATTACACCCTATGTTGTATCTTATACTGTAGGAAGTATCTCACGTATCGGAGGGTATGTACGTGCAGTATATGAATATTTAATATCATCTAGGTGGTATGAACAATTTTTTAGAGGTAGTATGTAGATTTTTTTGACATACTCCTTTTTATGTGCGTACATGAAGGTATTTATAAAATACGCAAAAAAACTATGGACTCTCTTGCAATTTTTTCATGTGGTTCACATTGAAGTATCTTATAATTAGTATATGAGTATATCCAAAGTGATAAAAGAGTATTTCAAGTTCGTTTAGGTGGTATATTAGAGGTGGGTGTAATTACACCCAGGTGTAGAAAGTATTAGAAAGTCTCTTTTCTACACTCGGGTGTAATTATACCCTATGTTGTATCTCATATCGTAGGAAGTATCTCACGTAACGGAGGGTATGTACGTGCAGTATATGAATATTTAAGATTATCTAGGTGGTATGAATAATTTTTCAGAGGTAGTATGTAGATTTTTTTTGTTATATTCCTTTTTATGTGCGTATATGAAGGTATTTACAAAATACGCTAAAAATTATGGACTCTCTTGTAATTTTTTCATGTGGTTCACATTGAAGTATCTTATAATTAGTATATGAGTATATCCAAAGTGATAAAAGAGTATTTCAAATTTATTTAGATGGTATATTAGAGGTGGGTGTAATTACACCCGGGTGTAGAAAGTCTTTCTACACCCGGGTGTAATTACACCATATGTTGTATCTCATACCGTAGGAAGTATCTCACGTAACGGAGGGTATGTACGTGCAGTATATGAATATTTAAGATCATCTAGGTGGTATGAATAATTTTTCAGAGGTAGTATGTAGATTTTTTTGACATACTTCTTTTTATATGCATATATATAGCAATTAATATGTTTACTTTTTTCATCACTTGGCCACATATGTCTTGAGGGTGGGTCTGCGATTGTTGCGCGGTGCGGATTGGTGCAACGTGAGCAAAGTAGCCCATGGCCTATGGGAAATCAACCGTGAAAAATTTAGTGCTCCAATCCGATTGAAGTTTAGTAAATCATGCTATTTGGTGGACGTCCACTCCTGTACCTTCTTCTGATGTTTGGAACACAGCAATCTCTATTTGCAAAGTGGTTTTGGGGGAATACATGTAACAAAACAAGTTAACGTAGCGAGAAGCCGCCACAATAAACTTAGAAAAGTGTAGCTTGCAAAAAAAAAAGGCATTCTAGATGGCTGTCATAAATGTGACAAAGCTAGTATAAACAATTAGAATTTTATACGTATGCTATAGGGGCTAAAAAATGAAAATATATAATTACAGAAATAAAGAATGGTACAATTAAATCAGAAATCAGAAGTTTAAATCCAAATAAGCGAGGTCTAAATTTAGGCTTTGAGAGGTGGGCCACCGCTGCATGTGAGAAAAACTATTTTGAGATTAATTTTGTCCACGTGGCACAGATCTGAGAGGGGCTTTTAAGATATGAGAGTTAGAGCCTGTTACATAGAATTTCTTCTCCAAATACCCCAAAGTCTTTTTTGATTGGAAAGCATATCACAGTCTTGTCTATTTGGTTGCAAGGCATATCACAGTCTTGTCTATTTGGTTGCAAGGCATATCAGTCCATTTTCAAGGTACGTCAGAGGTTCATGTGGTGGTTAATTACAGTAACCTCCCCAGTTCCCCAGTGTTGAATGGTGCAATTAAGGGGGTGATCGGAATAGCGATGGCTTTTGATTTTTGCTGAAAAAACACTGTAGTTGGCTGAAAAAACACTGTAGCAGAGTTGGTTTATTGAGTATAAATAAATGTAGAAAAATGTAAAAAAATCGAAAATAAAAAACGAAAAAAGTATAAGTAAATTTTTTTAAAAAATCGAAAAAATAATTTTCTTGTGGCAGTATCTGTAGCTACGATGACCTCTGATGCAAAAACGCTATCGTCAGCGATGAGAGAAGCCCATCTGATCGGGGCCTAAGGCCACGCTCAACACCGTGTTAGCTGTCGGCGTTCGTGTCAGCGGTTACTTTTTTTTGCTGTTCACTTTTTGTTTTTTCTGATTTTTTATTTTTTATTTTGTATTCCTTTGTATTATCTATGATTAACTAACATATTTTTTTATTTTTTTTAAATTTAATTATACCAAATAAATCAACTCAATTACAGTAAAAAAATAAACTAAATACAGTAAAAAAAACTATAAACTAATATCATTCTAATCACCTTTAATTTTGTTGCTATCGGGTATCTGGCTCCCGGCCAGATATGCTTATTTTGGTCGATACGACCACTCTATAGATATGCTTATTTATAGATATTTTTTCTATGGATTAGGAGATAGACACGTCATCCGGTATGCACACCACATGCGTCTTCTTAACACATATATATAAATAATGAGGATGTGGATAAATCCGTGATTTTATACAATTACTTTGGAGTTGGGAAGCAGACGCTACTACTCTATTTCTTCATGCTGCAAATGTCTGACTTTGGAGTTGGGAAGCAGACGCTACTACTCTATTTCTTCATGCTGCAAATGTCTGCTTCGTGTGCAGAAGGTGTCCTACTACTCATCTAGTTACAAAAGAATATGTTTTGAGATACATATCTTTTAAAACTCTGACTATCAATATCTTTTTAAATATTTAGATTATGTACATAAAAATCAAACTGGTAGATTTATCTAAAAAAACTTTTATAGTATTATAATTTTATTGAGTTTTATAAATATATTGTAATAGAAATTAATGGTCATGATATTATAATCATATTAGATTTTATAAATATATTATAATAAAATTTAGTGGTCAAAGTTGATCTGAATTTTTTGGAAACTTCTGTCTGATCTTCACGGATTTTTCATATGAGTCTTGTTTTAACCCGATATGCCGCCGAGTTATGCAAATGTATTTTTTACTACCACTAACTTGACTGATTTCTTTTTTCTTTTGTGTCACTAGGAACTTACGATAGGTTGTAGGTCAGTTTTTTTTTGTTTCCCTCTTCTCAACTAAACTCTCCTCTCCCCTAAACCATAGTCGCCGCCTATCTCACCCTCGGTGTCGACTGCCCATTGGCGAGTGGCGAGCCGCCACAGCCCCCGGCTCTGGCGAGCTCCACCCACCCTCCTTCCTCGCCTCTAACGATTACCGCCACCGTCTTCCGCCGCCTCCTAACTACTCAAGCATGTCACCTCCACCGATCTCCACCGCCCACCGTCCTCCTCCATACCCAGGCGGGCAGTGCCACCACCGCCCCACCACTGGTCCACCC
Organism: Melocanna baccifera; assembly: GCA_036346265.1. Classification (NCBI taxonomy): domain Eukaryota; kingdom Viridiplantae; phylum Streptophyta; class Magnoliopsida; order Poales; family Poaceae; genus Melocanna; species Melocanna baccifera. The sequence continues at coordinate 17,673,551 of CM070693.1, forward strand.
CCACTGCCTTCCTCCCTCTATACCTTAGGCACCGGTCAACCCATCTCTAACCCTAGTGAACCTTAAACCTAAGTCGCCGAAGTTCCGCCGTTGGTCGTCATAGACATCACCGATGGCAAGACTTGCGACGCAAATCGGACGATGCAAAATCTGAGTACTCCAAAGGTGAAGAAATTCTTGAGTACACCTTAGCAATTTCCAATGGGCATGCATCACCTGATGGGGTTGTTGTTTACACTATCATGCGCTGCCGGTGTTGGATTGGTTGCTTGCTTGAGTCCGTGAGCTTTAGCTAGCTCCCGTCCGTCACTTTGTCGGAGTCTAATTCACTAGCACAACTTGTTTAAGGCCCTACGTAAGGCCAGTATTGGATGTGCGTTAATCCTGATGAGCTCATCATCACAAACTTGCGGCCGGTACCTAATTCATCTAATTGTTTGCCTCCACATTTTATAGATGCAACATGCATATGCATATATATATTGCAATTGCTAATACGAAAAGGTAGGTAGTGTGCTGAACGCTGATACACAATGGAAGGTGCATGAATCATCGATCGAGAATCCAAGCGAGTCTGCCAAGAACTGAGCTCCGAATTAAGGCAAGTGCAGTCTGCAAATTAATAATATCTTGTTTGACATGCACCCATCACTCTTGTCTCAAACGGCATATGCTTCGCGCGCATCCGTTGTTGAAATGACTTAAAGGTAGTATATATTTGTATTAGTGGTTTAAGCATTGGTGAGCTAGTTAATTAGCATCGTGTCAACTTGTCATTGATTAGCTTAGGAATTCGTGCAATAATAATAGGAGCAAACCGTGCATGGCCTAGATCATTCGCCTGAGGATCGTGCTATGCCTGAGACCAGAGTTGAGGGTAGGCTCACGATCAGGGGTGAAGCTAAGGAAAGGCTTAGTGAGGCTCAAATCTCACCTCTCCTGGGTAGAACACCATCTCCTCCCTTCCCCCAAGTTCACAGCCTAGAGAAGTGTTTCACAGATGCGTCCACAAATCAAACCCACTAGCGCATGTTCCAGGCCCACCCCTCGGTTCCAGGCCCAGCAAAGCCCGCAAAGACACAACAGACAACTCACAAGTCACAAAGCTAGCAAATATCTTTGGATCTCAGTTCACACAGCAATAGAATAGAGGGGCTGGGGCGACCTGAAGCGTGCCAAATAACAGAGTTGTAGAAGGGCTGGATCTGACGGCAACGCCTGCGAGGGGGGCCGAGCCAGGGCAGGGGGAGCCGGACAGGGCTAGGTCTGGCGCCTAGCAGCGATGCCAACGAGGGAGCAGAGCGGAGCGAAGGGGAGAGGCCGGAGGCGGGGAGCGGAGCAGAGGGGGGAGGCGGGGAGCGGAGGGGGGAGGCGGGGAGCCGGGAGCGGAGTGAGGAGGCGTGGAGCGGAGGTGGTAGGTGGAGCGGAGGGGGAGGGCGGAGCACCGAGCGCCGGAGTGGAGGGGGAGGCGGGGAGCCAGGAGGCAGGAGCGGAGGGGGGAGGCGAGGACAGAGGAGTGGAGAGATAGGCGGGGGCAGCCGCGTTGTCGGGTAGAGAAATAGTGGGGAGGCGGGGAGAGCGTTGTCGGCGGGCGGACAGAAATAAGAACGAGCGGCCAATGAACGGGTGAAATAGGGTGAAGGTCTGAAGGGCTGAGCGAGTAATTTGTTTTGAGGAATAGCATAGTAAGTAATTTACTTTCTTAGTATCTTTTTTATCAATTTAGTATTTTACAGTTTAGAATTTAGATTTTTAGATTCAATGTATATAAATAATTTAGTCTTTATAATTAATTCATTATAGATGTATATAGATAGTTTAGTCTTTATTAATGTAATTTTTATAGCTTTGTACTGATAGAATTTAATAATTTATTTATAGATTTTGCTATAATGGAGAAACGAACTTTGTGTAACTATTTCATAATCAATTCATGTACTACTCCTCCAACTGATGAGAGCGCAACTCAACCAAAGAACCCTCGTGATTTAATCTTGCATGCTAGTGGTATGTTATGTTTTTCTTAAATATCCATGATCATTTATAATTAGTTGTTGTATCACTAATTTTGCTAATTTTGATATGCAAATGATTGATCTTTACTAATGGAACCATCTTTTTATATTTTTGAGATGCACTTTCTATTACTAGGGTACTTTCGTCGTATTTCCCTCTTTTCGGCTATGTTTCTCTTCTATTCAAGAATAAATTTGAATTAAACAAAAGTAAAATATTGTGATTATAATAAATCCAGCTTAACATCTTAGCCCACCCTCTATTTTATTCCTGGCTTCGCCGCCGCTCACGACAATAATATCCGACTGTACGTACACATCGGGGCCAGCAGGGGCAGAGCCAAGGGGGAGGCTTAGTAAGGCTTCAGCCTCACCTCCCTCGGTGGCAACCCCCCTCTGGGCGACGACCAAGCACCAGAAGCCAGCGACGTCGACCACCAGAAGCAAGCTCATCCCACTAGCCTTAAGAGGTTGGAGGAGTGGAGTCCTAATAAATTCATCTCAATCTCATCGGTCCACCACCCGCCCACCAAAACACCAACTCACAAGCCTAGCAAATAGTAATAGCAATTAGATTTCCACATACTCACAGAGGGGGGCTGGGGGCAACCGGGTGAGGGGGCGTGCAAAAGAGGGACTGCGACCGCCAGACCTGAGACGGGGGAGCTAGATCTGGCGGTGAGGCAGCCATGAGGAGGCGAATCCGGGGGCGCGACCGGGCGAGGGGGCAGCAGAAGGGGGGCGTGGCCGTCGGACCGGAGCCGCCGAGCCAGATCTGGTGGCGCCCCGGCGAAGCAGCCGAGAGGAGGCGGATCCGGGGGCGGGGCCGTGGGGGAGCCGTACTGCCGGAGTGCCGGACCGGGGCGCCGAGGGGGGCCGAGCGCCCGAGCTGGGGCAAGGCCGCAGGGGGAGCCAAACCGAGGCGACGATGCCGGCGAGGGGGGCTGACCCGGGGTAGGGGGAGGCGGGGAGCCAGACCAGGGCGGCGACGCCGGCGAGGGGAGCCGACCGGCCGAGCGCCTGAGCGAGTGCCTGTCTGCCTGAGCAAGACGATCGGACCGACCGACCGAGTGAAAATAAGGGGGTGCGGGCTGCGGTTGTGCAGGAGTGGCCGGCCGAGCGAGTGAAATAGGGGTGCCGAGTGCGGGACATCCGACAGCGGGAGAACCAGATATTTAGGCCGAGGCACCGAGCGACTGAGCGAGTGAAATAGTGAAAAAGCAATAGCAATTGGACTGAAGACTGACCAGTTACTGTTGAATCGACTAAAAACAGTAATTAATTTTTTTAGTTCCTTATCGATTTAGTATTTTAGAATTTAGATTTTAGAGTGTAGACTTTTAGATTTAGTATATATAAATAGTTTAGTTCTTATAATTAATTCATAGATTTATAGCTTTGTACTGATATAAATTAATAATTTATTTATAGTGTTGTGGCTACAGACCAAACAGAGAGAGAGTATGGTAGTAGAGAGTTAGGTGAACAAATGACCTCTTCTGTCTTTCCCAAGGACTAGTCACGATACATAAGCACTCCTCGTCCTAACAAGCGACTTTACCATCGTAATCTCACCCGGAGCCCCTCACTGGGGACGAGGTACGTCATTTACATGACTTACAATCTTCTCAACAAGGCCAGCTGGGTTTAGGTGGGGGCCACCTCTACGACATATAGATTTTGCTATAATGGAGAAATCATAAACCGTTTTCAAGGCATGAAGTCGTGTAGAATGCATTTGCCCTGTGATTCAAATTAGCTTAATTCTAGTATATTTCATATGATGTAAACTTTCATTGCTATTCACAATTTTCTATTATATCACTAATTTTGATGTGTTTCATATATAGGTGACTTATCGCTACTCCGCACTTATGGCAGAATAATTATTTATTTTTGATGTGCGCTTTCTATTATCGAGGTACCTATTTTATATTTCTCTGTTTTTCGTTGTTTATCTCTATCCAACTATGTAATTTCTGTTTGTATTTCAAATTCCATACAAGTAAAAGACTAAATTTGTGTTACCTTAATTTAAACCTATAAATAGTTTAGACCCCCTTAAATTCATTCCTAGCTTTACTATTGGAGGCCAGGTAGGTAGTTCTCCCAGCTAGCTACTTGATTCAGGTACATACTACGTACGTACGTTCCAACGGGCAGTCACTCTCAGTGCCTGTTTTAGGAAGGATAATGTATCGACGAGGACGTCCACTCTCCGAAGAAAACACAGACAATAGATCGGCAACGTACGGTTAGTTAATCAAATGTTCTGTAAGCACGTAATTAACTAGGAGCCACACAGGTTGGGTTAATTGGACGTCGTCATTTGAGACGTGCGCTTGCGTCAGATAAGTCTCACATCCCCTCGTCGATTCCAAACAACTCATGGATCGGATCGATCGTCCTCGCTCGATCCTTTGGAACTCAGGTAGTGCAGGACTACAAGTTAACGTAGGCCAGAGATGGGAGATAACGGAGATCACGTTTGGAACACACAATTTTCATATGAAATGTCTCCGAGAGAAGACCGAGACGTGCAGTTTTTATTTTCTTTTCCTTTTGGAAATTGATAGGGCTTGGACGTTTTCACATGGAATGTCTCCGAGCGAAGACAGGAAATTGATAGGGCCTGGAATTCCTTTTTGTTGCAAATACTTGCCTATAAATCTCGCGACAGAGGAAGACGAACGGATCCAGTTCCGATAACCCGCGCTTTAGACCGTTTCAGAAGCAAGTGGAAGGATCCAATGAAATCCCAACTTGGCATTAAGCTAGCAACAGTATAGTACTCCTCCGGGGGCATTCGTTTTAATCTGACTTTTAGCTGAAATTTCACTGCAGTTGGTTTTTTTACTGTAGTTGATTTGGTTTTTTAAACATAATTAAATTTAAAAAAATGTAAAAAAATATATTAGCCCATCACGGATAATACAAAGGAACACGGGAAAAAAAAGAAAAATGTAAAAAGATCTAAAAATCTAAACTAATTCAGAAAAAATGAATTACTGAATAGTGAAAAAAAAGTTAAAATTAGAAGTTGAAGCTGAAAAAATTGAAACAAGCTAGGACTAGTCGATAAAGGGGAGGAAGCAACCAGGTAATTAAGCGGCCTGACATGCTGCAAGCCGAGCCACTTGTGTCAGTTAATTAATCATTCACGTTAAATACGCCCATCCTTCGCCGCGCTAGCTCCTCTTTTTTTCTTTTCTATGACAAGCTGCCGAACGATCGACGCAGAGGTGAGCGCGACTTGGACGTGACGACGGAGCGGCAGGGAGGAGGCATCGTCTGAGCCTCTAATTATCGACCTAATGCTAATTATTAGAGGATATTGCATCAGTCAGTAACAACCACACAACATTGAGATTTATATGAAAATATTTTGTTGTATACGGTGATTAAATTTGTTACACATATTGTCTACAAATATTACATCTTCCATCGTTCTTTTTTGTTGCATACAAAAGATAGAAATATTACATACATAATATATAAATGTTTTTGACTGAGTTAGCGTCCGGATCGAATATCCGGACGTTAGCAAATCCCTTTCTTTGTCGCCTCTCATTTGCCCCTTAGGGGCGTTCTTCATGGTTGCTGTTTGTCTCTTGGTTGGAAGAGGACGTGTATGCTCCCGATTCAGACACCTTCCTTCTCTTGTTCTCGTCACGATCCTTGCTAACTTTACACCATTTAGGTTGATCCTTGACTTTTCACCGCAAGTACTCTAGTGTGAATGGTTTTTCAATTGATCCTCCTTCGTACCATTCATTCACGGGCTTTCTCCGTGAGCATCTCATCAGATTGCCCACTGCAATAAGTGCTTCTACCTCGTGAATAAACCCCATTGAAGTCTACAATAGCCCTGGTAATAGTAGCCAAATGGTTGTTGCGTTGCTTGGTTGACTTTCTTCTTGCATCTCTAGGGCCATTGTTGATAAACTCCTCCGCTACACTCTTCCAATAGTACTCGTACTTCTTTGCATTGCCATCAATGGGATCAATTGAATTGTTCAAGCAAGAACTAATGACTCTTAGGTTCTCTTTCTCGGTCCAATTGTTGCACATCCCTCTCCTCCCTCTACCACTTGATTCGTCGATGTCAACCTACAGTACTTGTCTTCACGACCACAGAGTTGCTGACTCCGATCTGTTAAAGTACATTATCCATATTTTCTCATCAACTTCAACTTTTCAGCGAACTGATTGCTACATGCAACTCAATACAATCCCATAAGAAGGAAGTGTCGCCGACAGCTCCAACCAATGAGGCAGCTTGAAGAAGGGGTGGTGGTCGGTTAGCTTTAGCTCCAATCATTCCATTCGGTGAGTAAATTTTTTGCTGCACAACACCTTGAAAGTTTGCTGGAGGATGGGCATACTGTTGCTAGTTGGCTGGAACACTGAGAGGATGGAAATGCTGCAAAAAAAGAAAAGAAAACAAAGAAAGTTGGCGGTGGTGGGAAATTTGTGGGAAATGGAGGTGGTGGGAAGGTTTAACTATAGTGGAAGATTGTATTTTTTTTCTGGATGTGGATCTGGAGAGTTTGGATTGAGCAGGTTTGTGAAGTTCCTATTTGAGGGATCCATTGGGTGAACAAGTGTCTGAACAGCTAGCACAGAGCTCTACCCCTCTGTTTTTATAGGCAAGCTGGTTGGGAGGGAGGTTGGAGACGATCAATGCAAACCAGTGAAGCAACGACTACTTCTTGGCTATCAATGGGTGCACTACAGAAGCAGTAGAAGAAGTTTTTTTTATTGCCTTGCGGGCTGGTCTGAAACCTGTGGGATGGTCTTTACACCTGGCACTTAATGCCTCGTCGACCAATGTACGTGCTCAGGTCTTAACTTGTTATGAAAACGCACGTCGAAATACGAAAACAGCAAGAACAATTAGGAATATGTATCAATACCCGTATTGCTATGTGTTCTGTATCATTTTTGTATTTCCTCTGAACGATTTGTCTGAATGTCGTCCATTGTGTTGAAATGATCTGAGGCATGCCAAGTTCTGAATGATTTACAGCAAGTAACATATTAGGGCCAATGTCATTTTGTATAAAGAATTTTGGTAGATAGGGGGCTAATTTTGTTAGACATTTTATTTGTTTGGAATATGTATATTGGCTTCTCTGCCTAGAAGGCATCTTGAATGAGCACATGCTAGTTTCTTGAATGAGCACATATAAGTTTCTCCAATTTTCAAAGGCTTCTGAATCATCCCATAGCACATACACAATTTCCTGGAGCCAACCAAGACATGTTGATCTGCATGGTATACAGTTGTTATCAAACTAATCAAATACAACATTTCTTGAATTGGATGTTTCTTAATGAATCGATTCTTTTATACAGCAGGGATATAGTTTGGTCAGATCCACACAAGCATACAAAGGCAGTGTTGTTTTCAAGATGACCTGATACCATTCACAGTCCAGAACCTCTTTCACCTCTTTCTGCTTCTGGCGACAGCAAAGCTGAAATAACATGTCTCAAAGCACACACTACAAATGACACACAATTCTGAAATAACATTGACCCTTACTCTAAAATAACATTGGCCCTCATTCAAGCTGAAATAACACCTTAAAAACATGCACTTTCTATTCAACCTAACATTCACGAACGGGCCTTTAGCATAATAGTTAGAGCGCTCTTGTAGCACCCCTCAGGTCCTGGGTTCGACTCCCAGTGAGAGCGAATTTTCAGGTTAAGGGAAAAAAACACCCTTGCCTGCTACCACACCAAAGCACAGGTCTAAGACCCGACCTAGGTCGTTGGTCATTCTCACGCGGGCGACGGTGCCACTGTGTAAAGGTGGAGCAGGGGGTCGGAAGAGCCTAAAAATTCGCTCCCACTGGGAGTCGAACCTATGACCTGAGAGGTGCTACTAGAGCGCTCTAACCATTACGCTAGAGACCCGTTCACTCTGCGTGAGAAGATCTCCTTCTTAAGTAAAATGCCCGGGGGTTGTCTTACCCTGCAGGTCGAGTTTTTTTTTTACTCAACCTAACATTCACATACAACTCATACAATCTGCTTTTTGAATCAAATTCGCAATACCAGAACCCATGGTACAACTCCAGAATTTTTCAATCCATGGTGCTGTTTTTTCAACCCATGGTACTGTTTTTTCAACCTATGGTGCATCTTGACATTCACATACAACTCATACAATCAGTTTTTTTAATCAAATTCGCAAAACTAGAATTCCTGCTGTCGGCTCCTTCAAGCGTCGTGGCTGGGCTGCTCCTTCAAGCGCCGTCGCATTGGCCGCGGCCAACGTCGCAGGGCCGTGGGGTCGGCCGCCGTCAAAGGGCCTCGGGGTTGGCCGCCATCGCAGGGCCACGCGGTCGGCCACCGTCGAAGGGCCGCAGGGTCGGCCGCCGTCGAAGGGCCGCGGGGTTGGCTGCCGTTCAACGGCCGCAACGTCGGCCGCCGTGGACGAACCGCCGTGGAAGGGAAACGCCGCCGCCTCCCCGCGCGCCTCTCGCCGCTGCCTTGCAGAATAGGGTCGGGAGGAGGAGGCCTCGACAAAGGGGCGCCGAAATGGGGTTTGCGCAGGGGTGACCGTGGGCGTTCGGCGCTGTCGAAGGGGCGCGTGGGCGGGCGGTGCCGCCGCTACCAAATCGCCGGAGCCAGCGCATGGATTTAGGGCTCACGTGTGGGGATCGGGAGTAGATTGGGGGCGCAAGGTGGAGAAGGGAAGAAGACTGGGCTTTGCGCAGGGGGGTGAAGGGAAGATGGCCGGTTGCTGCGTGAATCAACGGCATCCGTTCGCGATCGTACGGTCAGCGCCTGTTTGAGTGCATGAGTGCACAGTAACAACGAGTGCCCTGTATACCTTCCCATATATATGTGTGTGTATATATATTACTAGAACATTGGGCGCACTTCGTGCGCCTTGCCATGACTTCAATTGCAGAAATTAATTCACACTTCAATATAAACACTTTAAGCAGATGACAGATAGATGCTATCGCAGAAATTAATCTGTACTTCAATATAGACACTTGAAATCATTAAATCAAGCAATTAAACTCTAAAGTATGGATATTCGATCACACTATGGCTGTGGACATAATCTGAACAAATGAAGAGTTTCTTGTTTGAGGAAGCAAACAGGCTAGTGAAACACTACTAACACTTGCTGATTGTAATCCTGCTTTTGATCAATAAAATGTAGCGCTTCTGAATTTCTAAAAGATGGCTACCAGAACAGGATTGCACTAGTAATGTGATAATTTGAACTGATATTCACCATAAAGGTGACTTACTGCTCAAATATTTATACGCAGAGAAGATCTTGGACCGTAACGAGTAATGATCTGCTCTCATCGTACCTTGGCTTCTCAAATTCTAACGATTTCTCTGCAATGAAACATACATAGGTGAATCTTCCGGGTACAGGTTGTATCATATACAACATTTACAAAAAAAAAATCTAAACAAGGCAGAAATAAATATATTTAGTCCAGATATATGCACTTATTCTAGTAGCAAATAAGAACGGTATGCTTGCTTTAGCAGATCATTCCCACCATGAGAAGTACACTAATGGAAGGGAAGGCCGCAGAAGTATACTGAAAATATGACTAACATCGTTGAGTGTTGCTTGCTTTTTTCATGCTCTTGCACATGTTATGTAGCAATCAGGGTTACAAAAGTGCCAATTAATAAACCAAGAAGGTATTTTATGTAAAAGATTTGTGAATTACCAAAATCCCTGAACTGATCTTGAGTCAACAGTACTGCCAGACCGTAGGTCTCCAGGGGCTCCAGCTTCTTCCAAACAGCAGCAATTCAAGAAGAAAAAGGTGTTATGCGAATCAAAACCTGCTATCTGCAGCAATGCAGCGCAGATGTTCTGATGAGAGCAAGATACGGATTAGTACCTCTTGACGTACTTGTCAAATGGACTGGCCGCGGCCGCTCCTGCAACATTCGGGACACAGAAAACAGGTTACTCACACACCGAACAGCTCGCCTAACACGTACTCAGGGGCTCAAGGCCTTGTAATATCACCTTTAACAGAAAATAGAACAAGCATGATTTCTAAGATTAAGAGAATGAGCAAAATGTCTTGAGAAAAATAAGGAACCATATCTCAATGCTCCATTTTAAAGTGCATATAAAACCTCAACAGTAATTTACAAATGGCCAAACCCAAGCTATTTGGATAAAGTTCCAGATCAAATTCTAAGAAGAGTTGAAATGTGAAAGTGTTGGATCCTGATTATCAATTTATCATGGATCAGGAGGAACTTCCAGTATCGTCATTATAAAGCCATGTAACATACACCTGTCTTTTGGAATACTTCATGACTCAGCAAATGTAAGCTGAACTGTAAGGTCCCAATCATGGAGGGGCCCTGAGGAGAACAAATTATTGACAGTTGTACTGTATACAATGTATGAAGCTAAGCAAGCAGTCACCGCTCAAAAGGCCTAGCCTGCAAAACTGCCTTGTTTATTTTCTGAACAAAAGACTTGTACACATAACTATGGAACAGAACCAAAAATTTAGTATATGCCTGTCCATGAGTATTGTTCGAAGGAATGGTCATAAGAGCTAGGAAGCAGCACTGATAGAATTTGAATATAGAAACTGCCAAGCAGGAATCCAATTCAAGCCTCATTCCGATATCTGAAACCTAAATGCTAGCAATCTTTCTGCTAGTAAAAAAGTTCGATGAAAATATCTTTCGTCAGCAAACCAGAGCAAGATAGAAATTCTTTATTGTAGGATATTTATGCGCTCTTGTAGCCCACCCATTTGATAGAAGATAATACACTATCAACATAGCAGCCAAGCAGTTCGTTCTTTGATGCCGCCGATTTTCCATTGTACCGTTTCAAACGATGATCTTTTCACAAATCACAATCAAGCTGATGCTGCTGCGGCGACGATTCACAAACTTAAAGCGATGTCGTGAATGAGATGAATAGAGTATGGTCAGAATTGGTATGAAGTGAAAATTGCAAAATTTCGCTATATTGCCAAGTTATATACTTGCTGCACTGCTGGCAGAAGCGCATGTCGCGGCCGGAGACGACGACGCCGGGCGTCTTGGAGTGGGCGTCTTGGAGTGCGCCTCGCAGACCTTTTGCCACCGGTGGTAGTCGTGGCACTTGCTCAGGTCGGCCTTGCAGCCGTCCACCGCGCACGACGGGCACTGCCCCCCGCCCTCGCGAGCATCCCATCCCGCGGCGGCGGTGGGGGAGGAAGGGGGAGGCGGCGGGGAGCGGGATGGAGGGGGACCGGGAGGAGGAGGAGGAGGGGGTGGCGGGGGAGGAGGAGGCGGCGGGGTAGGAAGGGGGAGGGGGGAAGCGGCGGCCGGCGGGTGAGCGGGGGAGACGGCGGGGGAGTGGGGGAGGAGGGGGCGGCGGGGGAGGGGGGAGGGAGGAGGCGGCGAGGAAGAGGGGGAGGGGGGAGGCGGCGGGGTAGGAAAGGGGAGGAGGGAAGCGGCGGCCGGCGGGTGAGCGGGGGCGGCGGGGGCGGCGAGGGATGGGGGAGGCGGCGGGGGAGGGGGCAGGGGGGAGAAGGAGCAAGGACACTGGACGCACAGCGGCATGGGCGCTGCGTGCGCGCGAGAGAGGGAAGAAGGCGGGCCTCGCCACGCGAAGCCTCTAGTCGTGCGTGGAGCGCCCTCCTCCATTAAAAAGGAAGAAGAAGAAGAAGAAAAGTATAAAAAATAAGTATGCTACAAGTATGCCACATGCCTAAGAATTGAGTGTGGAGCAAGTATGTTAACACGAGACTGCTAGCCCGTCTAGAGTTAAAATTTGATTCATTTTTGGGCTTTGACTTTTCATTGTAATATTTCATTGTGCTCTTTATAATTAGTCTGATCATTGTTGCGATGCCTGCCATTGATATAAATTGCTTAATCATTTTGACAGACTTGTTTTGACATTGCTATGTGATATATGGCTTTATATGATCTAGATAGCTCTACTCAAAAATATGACTTGGTTATTTTATTAAACCAATGCAACGTGACTTGGATAATCTACAAAGCTTCTAGATTTTTATTCTCATTCATTAAAGTTTCTTGATGATTACATTGCCAAAGAGGGAGAGAAATTTGATATTGGAGAGTTTTAAAATTGTTTCTCTTGTGTTGAGAGAGAATGTTTGAGAGTTTAGCTTCAGTTCTTCACATAGATTTGTTGGAAGTGGTGTTAATTTAATGTGTTGTCAATGTATTCATCAAGGGGGAGATTGTTAGACCATGTGGCCAGGTTTAGGCTAGATGATGAATAATTGACAACGTTGGTTATGTTATTACTTATGATGTGTTGCGTATACGGATTGTTGTATATTGCACGATATGCTCGTATGAGGTATTGTGCGGATTGACTTGAGTCAAGTCGTGGACTTGTGCTCGTACGCAGTTGCGTGTTTATTCATGTGCGGGTGTTGCTTGAGGCGGAACATGGTCGATGACAGGACTGAAACTAGGTTCGGGTGGAACTGAGGTTTCGGGACTAAGTTCAGGGAGGAACTGAGGTCCTATCGGTCAAAGATGTCATGCGGGATGTTCAGGCTAGAGAACAATGCACATGGAGATGATGCGGCGTTGGAGGCGCGGAGATGCGTCATGGCGGAGGTATACGACAAGGCTGCATGTGCTCAGACAAGGCGTATACGAGTTGTATATGGATTGGAGTTGTATTCGATGTGATGGTCGTATATTTGTAGGAAAGTCGTATACGAGTCGTATACGGCGTGGCGGCATGTGGCCGGAAAGGTTCCGTATTGGAGTAGGAAACTGACGTGAAGGAGGCACTAGATAAATAGAGAGGGAGCGACGGCTGTTGACGTGTGCCTTTGTAACAAATCGTGAGGAATATTTTTTTGCTGTTTTGGTCGCAGCTTTTGGAATAGAAGATAATGCATTGTGCTTACGTGCTGGCTGTGGCTTTGGATTAACGAAGAAACAGGAGACGACTAGAAGCTCTCGGCGGCATATCGATACAGAGAGCAGGCGGTACGTTAGTTTTTGGAATATCAAGAAAAAGCGGCGAGCGTCCCGGGAGGCGAGACGGCAATTTTTGCTGGCTGCTAGCTTTTGTTCAGCCAAGAGTCTCGAGAAGAAAGCGTTCACGACGTGCGGCGAAAAGGAATAGCGGCGGCGCCTTAGTTCATCAGTTCGCCAGACGTATCAGGAAAAAGGACAGCAGTCGACTTGATAAAAAATAAAAGGTATCTGTCGCATACAAAAAGGTGATTAGGTGTGAGATTAGATGAATGCTAATTAAGTTTGTGTTTTTCTAGTTGTGCTTTGGTAAGTGCAGATTGCTCTTAGCTTCTGTCGCATACAAAAAGGTGACGCTGAGAGTCTTTTGTTTGCATGGCCGTATATGAGTGGGATTAGGAGCTGCATGCATGAAGGTAAGATAGTGCAGTTTGTTAGAAAAGCAAAAACAAGTTGATTTGCATGCATGAATTTCCTTGGCCGTGATTTTTAAGGAGAGAGAAAAATACTATTAGTGTATGCAATTAGGTAAGATTAATTAAGTTCTTTTTCCCATGCTTTTGGTTTTTGCCTAATCGCTTAATTAGGGTTTAATTAATTTTCGGCACTATCTGCATCAGCAAGTTTGTTTATTTTATGTCTCGGGTTCTAGACCTCTGATTGACGTACGTCCAGTTGGGTTAGTTCAATAACTTTCTCTAGTTTATTCCGACAAAGTTTGAGGTTAATCGGAGTTACAGTTTTTTATTGAGACCAGTTTTAGTGAGGATTCAGTGTTCTGTCCAGAACTTTAAATGAGACTTAAATAGATTTTGTGTTTAGGGGAAAATCTTAAAATTTGTTTTTAGCTTCCGCAATCATTCACCCCCCTCTGATTGCCTATCTTAGTGTGAATCGATCCTACAACCATTCAACCGAGCATTTATTATTCGAATGAGATGAAAATTTCACACAAGATTTTTACCTAAACCACTAACATGACGTACAAATTTGCCACTCAAATTCATTCCATGCTGCGAAACAAAATTAATGGAAGTCAACACACGTGGTATTTCCTATGCCATTCGTCTCTATTAACTATTTAAGCGAGCATTTGTTGTCTGAATGAGTTGAAAGTTTCACACAAGATTTTACTTAAACCGTTAACATGCCATACAAATTCGCCCCTGGAATTCTTTTCGTGCTGCGAAACAAAATTAATGGAACTCAACACACGCATTTTTTCATATGCCATTCGTCTACATCAACCATTTAAGTGAGTATTTATTGTCTGAATAAGCTAAAAATTTCACATAAGTTTTTCACCTAAATCACTAACACGATGTACAAATTTGCCACTGGAATTCTTTTCGTGCTATGAAACAAAATTAATGAAATTCAACACACGTATTTTTTGTATGACATTCGTCAAAGTCAACCATTCAAGAAATCATTTGTTGTCCGAATGAGATAAAAATTTCATACAAGATTTTCACCTAAATCGCTCACGTGCCATACAAATTCGCCACTTTAGTTCTTTCTGCACCATGCAACAAATATTGTGGAATGCACTATACACAATTATGCCTACACCGTCTACTAAACTGATAATTTTACACTGTAATCGCGCTTGCATCGCTAACCGGATGTTCAAATTCGCCGCTATAATTAATTTAAAATTCAGGTATACTTAAATGCTAAACAGGTATGCGAGTTGATCATCACGTACAAATTAAGGTTTCCCTTACATGTATCGGATATGTGACGTTACCTTCCTATACATACTACTATGAAAGAGGGTATGTACCCACCAATACTCGTAATTGTCCATCCCCAAACTAGACATGTCTCCCGTCTTCTCCTCCCCTACCAAATCACGCCAATACGTCTGGATGCTTCACCTGCGGCCAGCACCGCCGTAATAGAGAGTTATACCATACGCATTTCTGACGTAATAGAGTTATGGTGTGTTGATTCTTTACTTGTAGGCTGTTGTATGCATTAATCAAAGTATCGTTTTCTTTCCAAATCAGAGATTTGTGAGTATATACCTCAGCCTCCTTGGTGCCTGGGCTGTTGTATACCATTTTCTTTCCAAAACAACGTACCATTCAATACCACGCCCTAATTTCTTTCCAAATCAGTATGTGTAAGCGGGTTGACCCGCAATGGCACATATCTCGAGGCAATCTAAAAGCAGTAAGGTTTGGTGATATATATATAGAGAGAGATATAGAGAGAGATAGGAAAAATCTATTTTACATCCGGGTGTAATTATACCTATCTCTAATATACCACTTAAACGAATTTGAAATACTCCTTTATCACTTTAGATATACTTGTATACTAATTATAAGATACTTCAATATGAACCACATGAAAAAAATTACAAAGGAGTCTATAATTTTTAGTATATTTCATAAATACCTTCATATACGTACATAAAAAGGAGTATGTAAAACAAAATCTACATACTACCTCTGAAAAATTATTTATACCACCTAGATGGTCTTAAATACTCATATACTGCATATACATACCCTCCGTTACACGAGATACTCCCTACGGTATAAAATACGACATAGGGTGTAATTACACCCGAATATAGAAAAGAGGCTATATATATGTGTGTGTGTGTGCGCGCGCGTGTGTGTGTTTATGTATATATGTATATGTATATGTATGTGTATATATTTGTATATAAGAAGTCTCTTTTCTACACCCCGGGTGTAGTTACACCTTAAGTGTGTGTGTGTATTTCTCCTATGTAAGTGTGTGTGTATGCAACTCCAACTTGCTAGCAGGAGAATCTTGATCATAGTGGTGAACGAGATCCTGCAATAGTCAATTTAGCTCATTAGTTACTGATGTGAATCACTTCGCGTGCTAACAGCACCGGACAATGAAGAAATGAAGCTCTTGCCAAATTCGGGCCAGAGATGGCAGAACTCTTTCCAGCCAGCATTCTTTTCTCTACGTTCACCACTATGATCAGCTAAAACTATATCAGCTGGCAAAACAGTAAATTTCTCTACGTCCACCAAATTTCTCCTACAGCTTGCTCCTGGCACCTTTTTGAACAGTAAATTTCTCTACGTCCACCAAACATTCTTTTCTCTACGTCCACCAAATTTCTCCTACAGCTTGCTCCTGGCACCTTTTTGAACAGTAAATTGGTATTGCACACAATGGGCAGAATTCAACACCTGCAGGAGCTCCACTAAAGCAATAATGGCAGTGAGTCTCCCGGCAATATTTCATGACAATCTGCACACAACTGTTGCAAGTAAGAGGCATACAGGACCTAAGTTCGAGCTCATTGAGAAATCTGTGATCGGAAACAATAATTAACCATTTTGCAAACAACGCTTATAGAGGTAGGAAGTAGGCTAAATGCCTGGTATCATAAACCAATCTAGTATGAACCTCAAACAAATACATAGCTTAATTCAATTCATATGTGAACTAACACAAAAGAACTTATGTAAGTTGGCATGGCTTCAGCTAATACATGGAACTACAGGAAGGTGGAGAAATTTCATTTGCTGTAAATAATTGAGAGATGGGTCTTAATCATATCACAGCAAGAGGATCCTCAAAATGAATCAACGAGGCTGGAGAAATATCATTTGGAGACGTCATTCCTCTTACCTTTGTCGGGTGTTGAGATACACTGTAGAACAACCTTATGTGGTTGCCCTGCCATTTAGCCAAACATATCAGCCACTCAGTATACAGTAAGTATATATCCAACGAAAAAGTTGTATGTCCACCGAAAGTCCCAACCTATACCTAGCAATTCTGCCTCCTTGCTATCACTGTTTGGTGTTCCAACTTCGTCCACATTTTGATGCTTTCATAAAATCAACTTTAGCTCCTTTCCTATGTTACTCTTTCCAGAAGAAGTCAATTCCATGCCCAATGCAACCTCCAAATCATGTATGGCGGATGAATAATTCTTCAATGGCACATTTACCATTCCCCTCCTCTACCTTGCCTGAAACTCAGAAACAGGTGAATCAACAGTAACTTGGCTTCCATGCTTTAGCTTGAACTCTCCAGTACACAGATAGCACTAATAACACAGTATAAAAAATGCACGAGACAAAGTCACAAACTGTCCTAATACCTTAGCATAATTAGGTGAAATAGCAATCGCCGTCACAGACTCACAGTCACGTAGACACTCTTCCAAAAGGCCCAGTTTCTGGTGAGTTCAGAAAAATTATTAGAATGAATAAACGCTTCAGTCACCAGGACAAAGTAACTCGTGCTCGTCTACTTCCATGGCGGCGGCTTCTGCATCGGCTCCTGCACCTGGCCGAACTTCCACGCCGGCTGCCTCCGCCTCGCCGCCGAGCTCCCCGCCGTCGTGCTCTCCTTCGACTACTGCCTCGCGCCGGAGCACCGCCTCCGGGCCACCCACGAGGACGCTGTGCTCCGCGACCTCCGCTCTCTACGCTCAGCAGCGGCAACAGCCGGAGGCGGCGGCGAGGCGGTAGCGGCACTCGCCGTGCCCCCCGTGCCAGACCGGCCTGAGCACGGCACACTATACCGAGCTAGGCCGGGCCGTCCGACGAGCCAGTTTTCTAGGCTCAGCACGGCCCTCCGTCCATCCTGTTACGTGATAGGTCTGTGCCGTATTTAGATCGCGCCAAGCCGGTTGGGCCATGGATTAGCGCGGAAAAACCCGGCCCGACCCGTACCTCTAGTTGGGGGCTCGGACGCTCGGTGCTGTCCATCCATCTGACGGCACACGACACGACGGACTCAACGCCGCAGCCGCAACCGGCGCAACTGCGCGGTGCCAACGCTAGCTACCTCGATAGGTGGAATACGGCTGCCGGCTGCGGCGTGCACGCTAGGCAGGCAGACGCGCGCGCCGAGTCGATCTGTCTCATACGTATGACAGCGTGGCGGCCGTGTAGCACTGGGACATCTCAAGTCAGCTAGGGTGGATCATATGATGAAGGTGTCACCCATTCGTACATACACCAGCCTACAGATGTACTCACGTTGCATGCATACGCACATGCATGCCGACGGTCAACTGAAATCAACTAACACATGCGTCTCCGGCACCCGCTCCGTCAGCAACGGCGGTGTTGAACCTCAGCCACTTCCTGGCCTTGCACACCGTCATCACCCACTGCGACCCGACGCCGAGCCCCGTCAGCGCTGCGCCGGTCAGGAGAACCCTCCACCCGGAGATCACGCTCATGTACGCGAGGAGCGCCGACGGCACCGCGCACATGACGGCGAGCGCCCACAGCGGCAGCGGCACGCGGTACGGGCGCTTCAGCTCAGGCTGCCTGGCGCGGAGCCAGAGGAAGGCGGCGAACTCCAGCAGCGTGCCGAGGTTGTACAGCAGGTTCGCCGTGTCCACGATGTCGTCGAAGCCGAGGAAGGAGACGGAGAGGGTGACGGTGGCGGACACTAGGATGCCGACCCACGGGGTGTGGAAGTAACTGGCGCGGCGGGAGAAGACGGTTGGGAGGAGGCCGAGGTCCGCCATGCCGAGTAGCTGGTACGCGCCGCTGCTCAGCTGGGCCTCGTACAGGCCGACGGTGGAGAGCACGGCGCCGACCTCCATCCAGTACTTGAGCCATTGGCCACCGATCATGCCTGTAACATCTGCGAAGTAGCCGTTCACCCAGGCCTCCGGCGGCGCGTCAGTGGCGCCGGTCGCCGCCATGACCGGCACCGCGTAGCTAACGGCGATCAGAACCACCGCCACCGCGAGCGCCCGTGGGAACGTCCGCTCTGGCCGCTCCACCTCGCCGGCCATCGTGCTCGCGCTGTCCCAGTAGTTGAGGTTCCAGAACAGCGTGTTGAAGAAGAGCCTCCAGTCCCTGGAACCTTTCACCTGCGCTCTCCACCGCCTAGGCCTCACCCTCGGCGCCGCCATGGCCGTCATCATCACGAATGGCGCCAGCGACACGAACCCCAGCACCACCACGCCCCACCCAACGGTGCTCAGGCCGGTGTAGTTCAAGACGGACATGAGCACCGTCATGCAGACCACCGTCACCGTGCGCGCCCCGCCGGGGGCAGCGACAGCTGGGGCGACGCGGCCGACGTAGTCCGCAATGAGCGGAGGGAACGCGGCGATGTTGATGACGCAGCTGAGGTACTTCCACGTGCCGAGGAGGCAGCCGGCGAGCGGGCCGAACGCGCGTTCGGCCCACAGGACGAACCCGCCGTTGCCCGGGAGCGCGGCGGCGAGCTCCGCGGTGACGAGCGCCTGCGGGACGCCCCACGCGAGGGGGCAGACGAGGAAGCCGAGCAGCGCGAGGAGCGGACCCGCGGCGCGGACCGCCTGCTCGGAGCCATACGGCCCGCCTGCCACCTCGAAGTAGATAAGGAAGACGAGCGGCAGCAGCGTGATCTTCTTGCGCCGCTCACCGCCATGCGCTGCCTGGTGCTCGTCTTGTTTTATGTCCAGTACTGGTGCGCTCTGTTGCACTGTCGCTATGTCTACGTCTAGTAGCTGCTCTTGCGAAGGCTGTTTGCTTGGTTGGATTTCTTGTTCTTGGTCCATGGTAAGCTACTGATCGAGCTCACTAGTGCAAGGGTGCAAATGTGCTGCACTAATGGATTGGTGTGCGTAGGATGCACATGTGTGTATATATTGCTACGAAAGTATTTAACGAAATAATCTATAGTTGAAAGTTGGTCAAGCCTCTCACGGGTTCGGATCCTGTCAAACTGTCAATCACTTGTAAACGATCCAAGTCACTTGGTGCACCACATACTTCTCCTTGTGCATGACGGCACCCGGCTTCCTTGATCGCATAAGACCTCAGCTCCTCCTTGAGCCTGGTCTCGGTCCACATTGCTATTATCCGTTATGTCCACTACCTGTAGGCCTTGTTCTAGTTCCTCGTCGTCTCGGCTTGTAATCACTCCGCAAGCTTCGGACATCTTCGGCGTCTTCTTGACCATTCTGGACCTCAGCACCACCCTATGCCTAGTCCCGGTCCTCCTGCATCTCACCATGACCTAGCTTCGAAATCCTACGGCCAACAACAACAAGCAAATCGTTACGTAGCATCGCACAATATAAAATCATTAATATGCCCAATTGATGACAACAAGAACACTTACCTCAAAGCTTCCATCCCAAAAGCATCACCACAAAGCATGACGTGCATCTCCAATATATCATGGTCTTTGCTCAAATTTTACCTTCATAGCCCTTGTCCATCTTGTGACTTATTTGAGGTCGACTATCTCACACGGCATCCACGACCGTTCTGGAACTTAGTTATCTCCAACCTAGTCCCAGTCTCTCCACCGTTGACCATAGTCTCCTCCAAGTCACCTACACAACAATAGACCAAGCAACTATTTTCGGACACAAGTTCTTTGCAACTTAACCTATATTAGTCCATAAATGCATCATGCAACTTGTATGCAACCAAAATACCAATCCTAAATCTAGGACCAAGTAATGAACTCATGTGTGCATGAGCAACGTCACCCATACCGTGCCCACACTCAGACAACTCAACTCAACCAAACACACGTTCAAACAACTCCTCGGCTGGTTAAATTGCCAACCAAAGGTTGGTCTGACCGCCACCTCCCACAACCAGTTTGATCGTCAGTCCTAGGCCAATTAGACCGCTGGCAACATAAAGCAACTGAAAAATTGTAAATTCTTAAAAACTAAACTCAAACTCCGTAAACTTTCTTTACTAAAAGTCAATTACTCATCACAACCATAGAGTGACCTCCACATGATCTCACACTAGCAATTATAATCAAACTTTGTATGAGGAAGTAATGTACCCTTTCGCTGATCCTTAGTAGGTAGCTTTAGTAGAGGCACCATAATACATCGATCATTAGGGGTGTCCATATTGGTTTTTCTGCTTAGATAAATCAGAAGCCAATATGAATGTCTGGCTTTTTGAAATGGTTTCTCCACTCCTCTCGTTCCAAAGATAAGACAGTGTGTCAGGGGAGCATCACGTATCCCACTCCTCGTTCCAGTCTCGCGCACGTATTTCTTCTTTAATTTTTTCACCGCTCATCCTCTCCTTATAAAAATCACTTCTTTTAGCAGCTACTAATTATTTTCAGCTAAAAACCATCAGCCGTAGCCAAAAGTCATCAGCCATAACCATTACGAACACCTATCAATCGAATGTACCATGAATGTGTGACCAAAAACGCAAAACCACACATATACCTTCTTGTGTGGTGCATCTTATATCTCTGCTTGATTAAAGAACAGAAAAGGCCTCCCTGTCAGCGATATACATGAGATGTCTGTGTTAGCCTGACTCTTTATTTACCGAACACCTCGCCTCCTTGTGCTTTGTACTTAATCTTTTGAGTTCATATTAATCTTGTGTTATGTTTACATTAATCTTATGTTCATATTAGTCATGTGTTCCCATTAGCTATGCTAAGTTATATATATGTTTAACCCTTTGTGACTTGAATCAATGAATTATATAGCATGATTGGCCTAAATATTCTATGTTCTCATGGTATCAGAGTGGTGCTGCTCCTGAGCCGTCATCTCCACAGCTTCCGCCATGCCACCCTAGGAGATGATCTCGTCTCCATGAGCTCTCCCAGGGGTTGTGCAACCCGTAGTTTAAATCATGTCACCGATCATCCGAACAGTTACCAATTAGAGTTTTTTTCGGTCATTTTAAGATTAGATTTTCTCTATTTTTTTAATCATAGATCGGTTTACGTCGCCCTACCGACCTGTTGATGTTTCTCGGTTCCAGACTTCACCGCCTTAGGTTTAACCTCTCTGGTACCTCCTCTCCTCCGATGACGTCGTGGCATGGCGCGATGCGCTTGTCGATATGGTCCTCCTTCCACGGCCTTCCGAGTGCCCTGTCTACCATCGTCATCACCCCAGATCATCATCGTCAGCCCGTCATCCACAAGCACGAGCCGTCGCACCCCTGGAAGCACGTCACCCTCAGTCATGTCTGCGTTTTTTATGTACCGACATTATCATAGTTCGCAGACATATTTACTAAAGGGTTGCCTACCTCTATCTTCATGGAGTTCAGATCCAGCCTGAATGTCCGCATTGCTGTTGCTCAGATTGTGGGGGCATGTTAGCCCGACCATTTAATTATCGAACGTCTCGCCTTCTCGTGCTTTGTGCTCAACCTTTTGAGTTCACATTAATCTTGTGTTCACATTAGTTATGTGTTCCTATTAACCATGTTAGGCTATATATATGTATAACCCTTTTGTGATTTGAATAAATGAATTATATAGCGTGATTGTCTCAAATATTCCATGCTCTCAGTCTGATGTATCCCAATTACAACTCATCTCATTCCTCCCTTATTGAATTTTTTAGTGTAAAGCATGAGAAGTACTGATATTTCCATTGTGAAATTAAATAGATCCCAATTATCCCTTCAAAGAAAAAGTATCCCAACTGCATGCCTCCTTTTCTCATGGTAATGTCCGTTTTAATTTCTCAATCATTCTGCTGGCAAGCATTATCTCAGACCTAAGCTGGTCGCTTTCCATGTATATAGTTGAATATTGAATAGATCGCTCACAGATATATCTTGTATACTGTCCCTCCGTTTCGCAGTATATCAGTCCGTTTTGTTGAAAATAGTTA
Source organism: Melocanna baccifera (assembly GCA_036346265.1). NCBI lineage: Eukaryota > Viridiplantae > Streptophyta > Magnoliopsida > Poales > Poaceae > Melocanna > Melocanna baccifera. The sequence goes on from CM070693.1 coordinate 17,696,147, forward strand.
GCCATTTAATTTTACAATATAAGAGCAACTCCAGCAGGATCCCTACTTGAGCCCCTAAACTCAGATTTGAGAGCTCGAGCAAAAAACTGAACTCCAGCAGGGTCCCTACTTGAGCTCTCAAAAATAGAGGCCTCTCAAATAAGGCCTCCAAACCCTCATTCCTAGGGGGCCCCTACTTGAACTCTCAAACTCAGATTTATTCGTATTTGAATAAATACGTCTATTATTCAGAACAAATTTGAATTTAAATTTGAATATTCGTATTTGAATTATAAATTTAAATGTCCCTCATTGTGCTTTCAATTTAAATTCGGAATAAATTTAAATTTAAATTTGAATATTCGTATTTGAATTCATAAATTTAAATTCGGAATAAATTTGAATTTAAATTTGAATATTCGTATTTGAATTCATAAATTTACATATTGTCTCTCATTGTGAAATCATAAATATTTTATTGTGTATTGTGCTTTTGTCCCATACATATGCATATAGTGTGTGAGGAAATAGAGAGAATTAAGAAGTAGGAGCTCTGTTTTGAGGGCTCCTGCTGAAGTGCAGCTCAGAAAATAGAACTCTCAAAAGTAGGGAGAGCCTTCAAATGAAAAGTAGGGATCCTGTTTTGAGGGTTACTGCTGGAGTTGCTCTAAGTCCGTTCTTTAGTATAGCTATTATATGCGTGTATTTTCCCTGCATGCCCGTCCAGTTCAAATGCTGGGAGAGAATGTTGTGTGGTTAAGTGAAAATGAAACTATGTAAGTAGAACACGCGATGGCTTGTTTCTTTCAGGCAAAACGACGGCTACCAGGAGCACTTGCTTCCAAGTGAAATGAGCTGAGCTAGATTGCACTTAATTAGCACAAGAGAGTGCACAAGTGGAATAGCATTTTCGCAGGAGTGCGTATGTTATACGATCTCTCCCTAACTTTTTTTTATACTAGGGAACTCCCTAATTTGCTGCTTTAATTCCAAGTGTCATGTGTGTTAGTATTTTTTCGATGACGTCTGGTGTTGGTGCTACTCATCATCGAGCACCCAAAAGTTGGATATATTATTTTTTTTTCGATGACGTGTGGTGTTGGTGCTGCGCATCATCGAGCACTCAAAAGTTGGATACACTCCATATATTGTTGGGAGCCTCAGGTGTTAGCTCGCAGTAATGGAAGGAAAATGTTCTAGCTCGATCCGGTTGATTAATTCGATCAGGTGATCGGTTCCTCCATTCCTTTCGAACTGACGTGTCATGCTCAAGTATTCGGTACTCTAGTATTTCACTCATCATTGAGCGCTAACAAGCAACACTACTACATAAATCATCATCACATACGATTCAAAAACGTCATCACAGATGGTTTTGTGAACCATCTGAATTTATGGGTCAGTGATATATCACTGACGGTTTGTGAGCCGTCTATGATAAATCCAATACAGACGGTTTTTAACTGGAACCGTCTATGAAAAACACTATCATAGACGACTTTAACCAAAAACCGTCTGTGATACTTACACATCACAAACGATTCTATCTACCAACCGTCTGTAATGAGCGTGTATTATAGACAGTTGGTATATAAAACTGTCTGCAATACTTTTCTATCACAGACGGTTGGTAAATAGAACTGTCTGTGATAGTTCATTTTATACCTGAATTTTTTTTCTATTTTTCAGTTAGCCTCAGGAAATGTTAGCTATATCTTTTGAAAACAAACAAATACAATAGCACACATAGCAGAGAACATCCTAAAATTTTTTCTATTTTCAGTTAGTCTCAGAAAATGTTAGTTATGCCTTTTGAAAACAAGCAACTACAATAGCAAATATAGCAGAGAATATTCTATTTTTATTACAATCCACTATTACAACATCACAAGATTACAATGTACCTTTACAATATCACAAGAAACATAGCAGAGAATATTCTATTTACATTACAAACCGAGCAACAAAGAAGAAAGAAAATAAAAGAAACAGAGATCTTAATGGAAGCTAAACCACACCGATGAGGCCTCTATACCTAGGCCCTCTTGTCCCTGATGCAACGCGCAAGCTGGATGTCCTTGATGTCCACCATCGCAGGTGCTGACTTGAGCGCATGAAGTCGGGATCAAGATCGAGGAGGACGGTGAGGAGTCTGAAGAGATTTTGAGTGCATGAAGGGTAGGGGATGGGTTCAGATAAGTATTTATAGGGGAGATAGATGTGGGAGCTACGATCCGTGAGATGTGGGTTAGTTGGTTTCTATTGATTGGGATTGGGTTGGGGAGGATTGACGGCTCTAGTGGTAGAGACAAAATTATTACAGATGGTTTGAACCACAAATTATCTGTGAAATATAATTATCGCAGATGATTTGAACCATGAACCGTTTGTGATAAAGACTATATATATCGATACAATATAAACAACTAGTCTCAAAATATGAAATAGCAAAGTTCTATATGGCTTATATATACTCATTTGAAATGTTTCGATGAGCTTATATATACTCATTTAAAATATTTCGACAAGATCTACAACTTTGCAGTTGAGATGAGCCCCAAATTTTGAAGAAAAGATCGAAAATTTTGAAAAAAACAGAAAGAAAAAACTTACGATACAAATTTGAGGCTAAAGATGGCCGATTGTGGGGGTCTTAGAGGGAGACAGGCACAAGCCGGGCGTTTTTTAGATCGAGCTCGTCGTTAGCTTTTCAACGAGTACAAAAATGTCGAAAACGGACACCGTATACATAAGTTATATCCGTTTTACTAAAGATGTGTCAGAACGAAATCCTACTCGAACTCAGACGGAAGATTATGAAATTTTAGAAGATTACGAGGCGAGAAACATATCAGAAACAGTTTGTATCACAAACTATCAGTGAAGTATCATAGACTGTTCTTACCAAGAACTATATATGATACGTGAAATATCACAGACAGTTATTGGTAGTATCACAAACGGTTCTCACCATAAATTGTCTGTGATTGCATTTAACAATGATAGTTTTTATGAACCGTCTGTGATGAGACGTCTAATATAAGTTTTTTTTATAACAGTGCAAATTAAAATTTGATTAACTTGTGCTAGTAGTAGTAGATAGTGCTAGTTTTGTAGAAAGTAGAAATAAACCTGCAAGGAAGCCGGCTGGCCGGGAGAATATTTGCTCGTCCGACCGGCTAAGGCACTGCCTGAGCCCGATCAAATTAATAAAACGATGCCCGCCGATGGATATTTGGACTGAATCCTCGGATAATTTACATAGCGGTAAGATCATGGTTGTAGGATCATAGTAATATTGTAAGGAACTACGGAGGTATTTAAATCGGCTTTGACTTTCAATTTCTGCTTAGAAAAATCAAAAATTGATTTGAATAACTCAGTTTTTAAAATAACTTAAAATGTTTCTCCAAGTTATCTCTAAAAGCATCGGCCTCTGTCGTCCCCTTCACGTCCACATCTTTCAAAAAACCTTTTTTAAAATTTTATTCTAATAACTACATCTTTCGATCGTTGATGTCCTATTTTAACTATAAGCTATCAGTTTTTGCGCGCATTCGGTGATAACCACCGTACGGACGGGCCGGCGTGCGATCAAAGCTGCCGGCCATCAAGCAGCCATGCACAGCGCCAGTCACTGCGACGCTGCGACGGTTGTTGGGTGCACCATCCATCCCACGTGTGCCAATTGTCGTGCCATCACGATCAGGCTACATGCCCCCTCGATCCCATGTGTCGGAAAGATTTTGACCGATGAACACGAAATGCAACCGTTCCGGGGTGGGTGGATCGTTGACACGACGGATTGTCGGCATCCATCATCCAGGTTTCGGCCGTGCAGCTGACGATCGCGGGCGCGTTGTTGCGTTTTTTTTTCCTGCGTGGGCCGCCGTCGTTGCAGACCGCCTAGCTTCGGAGCCCACGGTGAACCCTCCTCCGCCTTCTCCGACCCGGGCCGGACGGAGAGCAGAAGCCGCCTGGGCTGCTGGAGCAGGTTTCACGGGCCGCTAGCTTCACTCCGGCTTCTACGGGCCCCGTAAGTGTCCACCAAATTGACGGTAAACTAGTAAGATGTTCGTGCGCGTTGCACGAAGAATACGCTAGGTACAAACCTAGCACAGCCTTGCAGCCAAGTGCTGGATTTCGATCCCCGTTTGGAGCGGTCGGTTAATTTTCCTTGGAATCACGCAAGAACTGCTCTGTTTCGTTGACGTGAAATCCATCCATTCCTCAGTCACGCCACCGCCAACCGCGCCCTCCTGATCGCCTGAAACCCCTGCCCCGCTGAGCCCGATGCATCCCCGGGCCTTGCAGAACGCCACGAGGTAGTACACCACGGCTCCAAGGACCGTGAACGCCGCGCTGGTCACGTACACCTTCCGCCCCGCGATGGCCATGATGAGCGCCAGGAACACCGCCGGCACCGCGCACATCACGACGGCCCTGCCTGTGCCCACCGGCACGCGGTAGGGGCGCGGCATCTCGGGGCGCCTTGTAACGCCCCTGTTTCCGGGACGCCAGCAAACCCGCATCCGTACAGAAATGCACAGTTGCGGGGTACTGTACAGTAATGATAGCACAGTAGAACACACTTACAGGCAAAAGAGATCCAGATTATAATTACACATAATGCACATCGGCTAGGTTTTGACGCAACGGCGGCAAGCCCAAGTATAAATACATTACAGAAGTCCCAACAACGCGCCTGAACACGACTAAGGCCTAAAACCACGGATCTTCCGCAGAAGCCTGGTCATCGGAGTCTTGATCCACGAACTGCACATTGATCTCCTGGTTGCTTTCTGAAGTTGATTTGCAAGCAGTGAGTACAACCGTACCCAGCAAGTTACAGGGTTAAATCCTAAATAATTACATGCAAGGATTTAACAAGGAAGGGGATTACATGGTTCATTAATTTATGTGGATGCATTTTTGGTTTAGAAACAACTTCAAGCGGGAAAACAATAACGATAAATAGTAAATCGGGGTTTTGAACATTAGCTTCTTCAATTATGCAGATTAAAATCTCAGAAACACTGCTTATGTTTCAATGCTGGAATCACCCATCAAACACAGCTCCATTAACCGGAAGCACGGCGTATTCGAATACCATTTAATTTCACTCTGCAGAGTTGCTCAGCTTTACCCACGAGATTTCTCATAATCACAATGTCAAGCTATAAACACACGCCAACCGGTGTGCGATCGATATGAGAAATCGAGTCTTTCGCTGCTCACTTTATTAAATAGTTCCCACCCGATAGATTAATTCCTACGACCAGACCGGGTATCCACGGGCCAATGTGGAACGCTACCGCCCGAGTCCGTTAGGATCTATCGTTGTGTGTAGGGCGAGTACTCGCTCATACCACACCTGTACTCCTGTGGGAGTCCCAATACAATGAGAAGTTAATGGACCTAGACCGACGAGTCGAACTCGTGGTTGAGCGATCACTGTGTTCTTAATTCAGCATAAGGGTCCAGTCCTTAATTTTACTTCTGAGACTGCCAACTACGACCGGTAACCCCGTTCTGAATCGTCTCATCTTCTTGGCTTCAGTCTTAGTTTCATCTTCTGCATAACGGGCAAGGTGATTGAACTGGTGGAGATATTCCACCACCGTGCTGCTTCCTTGCTTCAGATTCATAAATTCTTGATACTTGGCTTCCATTACTCCCTCAGGAATATGTACTTTACGGAATGCTACCTCAAATTCTGGCCATAATATGTCGTGGCCTTCCTTCATTGCTTGATAGCTAATCCACCATGTGGCGGCTGGTCCTTGTAGCTGGTGGGATGCGTATAGGACCTTTTCTTTATCATCACATTGGACTGTCTTCAATTTTCTTTCAATGTCTTTGATCCAGTCATCAGCTGCCATTGGATCTGGTGAAGTGGAAAAGATAGGCGGTCTCGTTTTACAAAGTCCGCCCACTTTGAGGTGATCGGACCACTCTCCGATAGCAGATGGATGGTGAAGCGCCACCACCATAGGAGCTCTAGCGGCGATTTGCTCGATTAGTCTGAACTGTTGCTCCATCAATCGGGTTTGATTTTGTTCCATTACTGCCATCATGCGAGTCAAGGTGGCGGTGATATCTGGTGGTTGGCCTCCACCTGTTGGTTGGTTGTCTTGACCTGATCCTTGTCCTGCCATTGAGATGCTGCCAAATGAAACCTTGGAGTTAGATCTGCAGCGGTTTTAATAAATAACAGACAGGTACGTGAGAGCATTGAATTTGGGGTAAGTATAGGGCGAATAAGGCGAGGCCGAGAGTGAACAGGGCAAGAAGAAACTTGGAAAGTGATGAAGTATGGATAACATAATCAAACAAGGTAATAGATAATTAAACATAAGCTTTATTCATCACAAGTTGATGTTCCACCGCTTAGGGTTTTCAGATACAACTTGTTTTACACCCAAAAGTAGACTATTACACAGGGTACTACTACTACTTCTACCGCAAACTAAACTTCCACTACTACTCAGAGACTGCTTGCTGCTGCTGCCACTGCTGCTACTGCTGTCTACCAGCCATTGCTCGGCGGACGACTTGTCGTATAGCGGATCCGCTCCTCAGGATCCTCTTCCTCCTCGGGGTCCTCTTCTTCATCATCCTCAGCTGGTGGTGGCGGCGGTGGCGGTGGGGCCCTGGATGTGGAAGGACGAAATAGACCGCGAAACTCGCGGGCAGTCATCCTCCTGCGTGGCGGTTGCTGATGGCCAAGGGCGGGGTCATTCGGAGACTCCCTGCAATCAGACATTTCTCCCGCCTCCACCATGTGGAAGCGCTGGAGCTCTTGAGTAAGTTGGTGCACCTCCTGCTGGGATGCGTATAGCTGGTAGTGAAGATCGTCATTCTCATCCACTGTACGGAAGTACAATGCCTCTTGAAATACCATATGACGTGATGCCACATCCAAACGTGGGTCATCATCCTCAGTCATCTCAGGAGTGGAAAAGTTCATCCCTTGATCATTGTCCGGGCACGGATCAAAAGAAGACGATCAAACTCGCATCATAATAATCACGGAGGTAATGTATTGCCCGCCTAGCAGCAACTTGGACGGCATCTCCTTCCTTGATTCGGTTCCCATGGAACCGCCGACGCCTATCAGGACGGATTGGCAGCGGTTCCAGAGTAACCCAGGTCTTCCATTCAAATCTTTCATCGTCAGCGTACTGACCAACAGAGTGAAAAATTGGCTTGTGCTGTCCAGTAGCTCCCAAAAACTGCTGCATATCCCATAGTTGCGAGGGCCCTCCTGGAATGTCCTCTGGCCTGGAGTGGATCAGATGCACCATCTGCTTAACAACGAATATTTGAAATTAGGCGAGATTAAGCATAAACAATTTGCAAAGACAAAACTTAAGCGACACCATCTAGGATAGGTAAGACAGCACAAGAAAGAAAAAGGAAGCAATATTTCTTATATTTTATGCAAATTCTTTTTAAGTTTTAGAATTAGGGTTTTGCTACAGAATAGCACTCTTAATCAACCTTAGGTCTTAGTCTACAGTCAAGCGAGCCTGCTCTGATACCACTTCTGTAATGCCCTCGTTTCCGGACGCCAAAGAAACCCGCATCCGCATGTAAATGCACACGCTGCGGGTATCAGACGATAATGATAGCACAGTAGAACACACTTACAGGCAAAAGAGATCCAAATTATAATTACACATAATGCACGTCGGCTAGGTTTTGACGCAACGGCGGCAAGCCGAAGTATAAATACATTACAGAAGTCCCAACAACGCGCCTGAACACGACTAAGGCCTAAAACCACGGATCTTCCGCAGAAGCCTGGTCATCGGAGTCTTGATCCACGAACTGCACATTGATCTCCTGGTTGCTTTCTGAAGTTGATTTGCAAGCAGTGAGTACAACCGCATCCGAAGAAATTCTGAGGTTAAATCCTAAATAATTACATGCAAGGATTTAACAAGGAAGGGGATTACATGGTTCATTAATTTATGTGGATGCATTTTTGGTTTAGAAACAACTTCAAGCGGGAAAACAATAACGATAAATAGTAAATCGGGGTTTTGAACATTAGCTTCTTCAATTATGCAGATTAAAATCTCAGAAACACTGCTTATGCTTCAATGCTGGAATCACCCATCAAACACAGCTCCATTAACCGGAAGCACGGCGTATTCGAATGCCATTTAATTTCACTCTGCAGAGTTGCTCAGCTTTACCCACGAGATTTCTCATAATCACAATGTCAAGCTATAAACACACGCCAACCGGTGTGCGACTGATATGAGAAATCAGAGTCTTTCGCTGCTCACTTTATTAAATAGTTCCCACCCGATAGATTAATTCCTACGACTGCCAAGGTATCCACGGGCCAATGTGGAACGCTACCGCCCGAGTCCGTTAGGGTCTATCGTTGTGTGTAGGGCGAGTACTCGCTCATACCACACCTGTACTCCTGTGGGAGTCCCAATACAATGAGCAGTTAATGGACCTAGACCGACGAGTCAAACTCGTGGTTGAGCGATCGCTGTGTTCTTAATTCAGCATAAGGGTCCAGTCCTTAATTTTACTTCTGAGACTGCCAACTACGACCGGTTACCAATACACGTGCTGTCATCGGTACTGCCGTTGCACCCTCCACCCCAGGGTAGGGTCGTGGATGTCCACTACAGGGTGTTCCACAACTTCCGCCCTACCCCAGTTCCATTTTAAATCATTTACCAACGAACTATCGGATTAAACGATAGCTCGCTATTTTATGAGAGGTAGTGACATTTGTTTTTATACAGTAATTACATAATTCTAAACTTGTCGAGGTGAATGTGGCCTTCAAAGTAAATGGGGCATTTACACAGTGGTAGGAATCAACTACAATTTAACATGTCATTCTAAGCATTTATTTTAATTAAATACATTTAGCAAATAACAGTAATGCAAATAGTGTAATTAATAGTACGGATGTCGTAGGTTCAATATGTTCAAAAACATGCAACTTGCCTTATGGATCGATGACTTCGACGAGGTCGCATAATCGCTGATGGCTGCTCCGGGCCCTGCACCGATGCCTCGGATTCGTCGTGAGCTAGCGCAAAAACACATAAAATAAAATACTCAAATTCCGGCTTGTAACTAATCAAGCGAGGAAAAACAAAATGAAATTCTATTAAAAAGAAATAAATGCAATTAAAAGTCAAATGGCTCGGATGGATATTTTTAGAAGTGGAGTTAGGTGTAAAGGAGGCCGGAAATGAACTCAGATCGACGAGACGAGTCAAACGGAATATTTTTCGGAATTTTCTGGGGCTAGAATAGCAAATAATTGCATTTGCCGGATTTGCTACAAGATTACTACGTACCAGCCCGGCCGATTTTGCGCGAGCGCACAGCGCGCTGCGGGCGCGATTCAAACGCGGCGGGCGCTAACGAGCGGCCCACGAGCGCGGGAGAGCGCCGCGCGCGAAGCGGCGGGCGGGGCCGTCGGATTCGCCCAAAGATCGCGCGCGCGCGCGCATAAGCCAGAGCGGCGCGCGAGCGGCGACCGTCGGATCGCCGCGGACGGCCCGATGGAATCGTAACGGCTCGGGGGAGGTCTTCGTCTACCTCCGGCCGAGCGGCCCGACGCGAAACAGGGCACCGCCCCCGACTCCGGCTTGAGCTCGCCGGTGGTCCTCTCGGGTCAAGGTCAGCGCCAACACGCACAGGAGAGTGAGGGGACTTCGATTTAGGGTTTGGGTCAGTGAAACCATTCGCGGTGGCCGTCGCGGGGAGGAGAGAAGGCAGCAAGGACCTTGGCGGCTAGGGGTGAATATGCAAATGCTTCTGACGAATCGGCTTCACTTTCACCATCTCTGGGGAGGGAAGATCACTGGGGAGGCTCGGTTTGAGCTCGGGAAAGCCCCAGCTGGGCTGTCCACGGTGAGGTGGCGGCGGCGAAAGAGGGCTCACGGTGAGAAGACAAACAACGAACGCTCTGGTAAAATTGGTTGGTGCTTTGAGTTCAAGGGGCCATGGCGAGGCTTAAGCTGCAGGGAATCGGATTTTAATTGAGCGAGGAAGAAGAATAGCTCGGAAGCTCACCGGTACCAGGGCACGGCGGCGCGGGAGATATGGCGCGAGGGGGAGCAATCGAAGGGTGGTTGGGAGTGGCAGGAGGTGCTCTGCGGTGGCCGATTGGGTTAAAAGGGTCGGGAGAGGCGGTTTCAACAGTGCCCCGAGCTCGGCTCCGTTGGCGCGTGGAGGGAAGAGGCGGTGAGGCGATTCCAGGGGGTGTGAACGGCATGGAGGGTCGATGTACAGGTCCTGCAAGGTTTGGCACGGATGGGATGGTTCCAGTACGGGCGGGGACGCACGGACGGTCGGAGAGGCCCGAACGCACGGCGAGAAGCTCCTCCGCTCGGGTTGGCGCGAAGGGCGAGGCGGGGTGGCAGAGCCGCGAGAGAGGGAGGTTCTGGCGGGGTGGGGGCCACGGTTGCAGGCGCTGACGCAGGCGCGCGCGCACGAAGCTTCGCGGCGCCGCAATCCAAAGTGGGGAGGCGCGGGCGCGTGGGTGGGAGCGAGCGAGCGCAATCGTGCCAGCACAGGGAGGAGAAAGGAGGGGTGGCATGGATCTCCAAGCAAAGATCAAGGGTTGAGATTGGCTGAAGAAGGAGCAAGCAAAAACCAAAAAGTAAATTCAAATTTTTGAATTTTGGGGTTGTTTCACGCCTGACGTGGAGCCAGACGAATGCGGCGAGCTCGAGGAGCATGCCAGGCTCTAGAGGAAGTTGGCGGCGGCCACGATGCTGTTGAAGCTGAAGAAGGACATGCCGATCTTCATCTTGTTTTTCTCCGGATGTCGCTACAAAGCCCATCCTGCCATCCATGGCTTTCTGCGCCAGCCGCCAAGCCATAGAAGTCATGACTAGTATAATTTTATCGTGAATCAGTGCTCACCTACAGAACCAGGTAGAAAAGTCAGGAGCAGTAACGTGGCGTGGAACGTGACCGTGCAAGAGCAATACAAGCTAAGAAAAGAACGTGGTCGTATGCACCTGCGGCGTCGGCGAAGTAGCCGTTTCCCCATGCCTCCGGCGGCTCGTCGATGGCGCCAGTGGCCGCCATGAGCGGCACCAGGTACCCGAGCGACGCCATGCACACGGCGGACAACAGCGCCCGCGGGAACGTCCTCCCGGGCCACTCCACCTCGCCGGCCATCGTGCTCACGCTGTCCCAGTAGTTGAGGTTCTAGAACAGTGTGTTGAGGAACAGCTTCCAGTCCTTCTCGCCAGCGGTCACCCCCCATCGGTGACTCGTGGAGGCAGGATCTTTGGCACGGCGATCCCGGACATTAGGAAGAACGGCGACAGCAACGCTAGCCCCAGCGCCATGGCCGTCCATCCGACGACGTAGTAAGGAGCAGTCGTAAGTCATAGGAGTCTGGACGTAGTCTCAACGAGACCGGGCTTTTTGGGTAGTGCGTGATATGCGTGAGTCGTGAAGTCGTGGTGTGAGGTGTGCGTAAGTCGTGGCCGGTAGAACCGAATCACAGAGTGTCTATTCATATTTGTTGTAATCAGTCTATTAAGGCAAGAGGAGTGAATAATAGAGAAAAGAAAAAAGAACATAAGCTGTGTTACACGTCAGCAAATTCTTATATTCTTTGTTATTTATTGTCTTCTTCGTGAAAGTATGTGTTCATGGGTAAACCGCGTATGTGATCCTGGTGTTGTATCCTAACACGGTCCACCCACATGACGTATCCGCCGTTGAGAGCTCTGCTGTGACGAGCGACTCCAGGACGGCCCAGACAAATGGGAACACCAAGAACCCGAGGAGTGCGAAGAGGGGGCCGACCGCTTGCACCGCCGGCTCGACGCCGTATGGCCTGCCAGTGACCTCGAAGAGGATGAGGAAGATGAGAGGGAACAACGTCAGCTTGTTGCGCCCTCTTGTATGGCCGCTGCCTGCAGTTGCTGGGACAGGCTTCGGGAGGTAGGTTAGCTCGTCGGCGACGAGGTGGGCTTTGGCAGGAGGCGTGCTCCAGTGAAGTGAGGCGCCGCCTGCACGGATTTCCTGCGTCATCTTCAGCACAGTACGTTTGGACTTTGGAGTAGGCCGGCTTCTTTCTCTAGATGGTTTCTGCAGTGTAAGATATAGCAAAGCTAGTACTTTGAGAAAAATCCTTTTCATTGAAAGGAGTTATGGATGGAGAGAAAATTCTTTCACTTGACTTGTACATGTGTCGTGTGTGTCAAAAATGAATTTATTGCCATTTTCATCAAGCAGTCATCAAAAGAGAAAGGAAAGGATAATTAGCTAGTCTACATCTCAACAGTCAACACCCATAGTCTCATTTCCCATTTTTCACTGTCATATATACTACGTAAATTAAATTGCATTTTATTTCTTCCGAGAAAATGACAATCACAGTGGTAGAGCCAGGCTCTAAGACCAGTGTGATCGACGTATAGTTACAAATATCAATAGGTATATTTCCTTTATTTTTCTGAGTATACCGTGAATTCTAATACATTTTGGGCTTATTTGCAAAAGATTATGGCCTATAATCATATGTAGACTATGCAGATTTGTTTAAACCAAGACAAAGCTCTACCATTCATTTCAAAAAAAAAAGAATACAAATTCTATCATTCATTTCAGAAAAGAAGAATACAACATCGGTCTCAAAGGAGAAAAGCATAGACAAATACATTCCCGACTGAAAACACAAGGGAAGCACACCAAACACCGACTATGGCAAACACCACCTAACACCACACCAAACACCGATAGCTCTATCTCATGCAGTACAACCCACACATTGAGTGCGCCAACTATGCATCACACCTGCATGCTTGGACACCACTCCATGATTGTACCGTCTTCCATGACGCCCTGCCTGTGCCAACACACTACTTGCCAAGCCACACACCGCACACGGTCACGGCCAATCCTGTCAACCACATCGAGGAGGAGAACACACAAGAGGTCAATTGAGGGGCTTTAGATATATCGGGATCCAAGACCGGCGGGGACTAACTCTGGCACCGATGTTAGATATGAGCACCGGGCTTCACAAGGAGGAAGTGAGTGAGAGAGATTGGAAGGAAGAGCGAGAGAGAGGGATAGGAGTGAGCCTTGCCACCGGCAGCACTTCACCCCAGACCGTCGCACTGCCACGATGATGGTGAAATGCCGAGGGGAAGGCTCTAGATTCGGCCGGATCCGACGAAGAGAAGCTAGATCTAACCAAAGGATAACGTCGGCCCCTCGCATCAACACGCCCTCAGTGAGCCGTGTTGCGCCTACGTCGACCACCACCATGCCACAATGCCCACAATGGTGCCAACATGAGAACTCGATGACCAAACTTGGGGCGTGAGACCTGAGAGAAGGGGGAGGGAGATAGTGGGGTTGCAGTAGGAGGAGGCCCTTGTCAGGACCCAGGAATGGCAGTTTGAAATAAGGATCTGAATCAAGATTAAACTGGATATTTTTGGGGATTTTTGGAAGAATACTAAGAACTAGAGCTATCATATGACGGCTAGGGTTTGCATTCATCGGGATAAAAACACCCATAAGGTGATTACAGATCGTTTATAGCAACTGCTGCAATTAACAAAGAACTAAATGACAAAAGATAGTGAATAGTGCCAACAAAGTCTACAGTTAACCAGTGCTTATCAAAAGTAAATGCACAACAACCATTATATGAGAATCGAAAGCCCACTCGAGATAACTCTTCATTTTTATGTGAAGTCAACAATGGCTTTAATTACTAGCTAGCCCTCCCATCTTTGTAATGCTTCAAGCTTCCATCCAGACCGTCTATGAAGATACCAACTCGTCTTCCCTTTAACTGCACCGAAGTTCTATCTTGACATCTTTCACCTTCTTCAGTTCCTTGTCATCAAGGAACAAAGCTTAGAAATACCTTTTGTACAAAACCTGCATCTTCCCAATTGGCAACATTGGTGATATGGGGGGTGCCCGATCTTCACGAAGTTGGATCTCACTTGAATGGTGAATATGTGGCTAACCTAAAATCCCGTGAATTCTGATGAACAAAGGCATATGATTGTCTATCTCAATTACAGACTCCTATGTACTAGAATTCAACTAGCAGTATGCTTTAGATCTCTGTCTTCTCACCACACCAAGGTAGACGATGTTGCCGGTCCGTGAGGAACAACAAGAACACTGGTAATGATAATTTAGTGGAATGCTAACTAGTCAGCTTTTCAACTCCCATGGCAGCGCACAGCATAAACTGAAGAGAAAAAATTGTTTTGACTCAAAATTAACATTTGAGAGTTACAGGGAACGGTGGCCAAAGCTTTATACCCTCGTACAAGCCTAGCTAAACTTAAAGTAGGAAAACAACTTGAATCCGATTCTAATTTCTAATTTAAACCAAAAATGATAAGAAATAGCTGGCTGATCGCCTTGGTTTGGGCGCCCATGAGGTGGGCCCCACACGGTGACAGGCCCATAAGTGTGGTGTACAACTCTCTTGACAACAGCCTAACTTCCCTTGCGGCTCAAGTATTCATTTTCAGCCTGTTTGAAGCTTTGGCATCACCATCACCTCAAAATTAAATCAAAACGAATACTAAAGCCCAAAATAACTTTAATATATCTTATTAGAGATACAAATCAGCCTATAACATATGGAACTTAGTCAAAAACTCAAACGAACTTAGAATTAAATATTATACACAATCGAGCTTCCGAAACATAATCTTCATTTGGTGAGTTAGGGTGCTCTACTTCAGCCACATGAGGTGGAGGAAACCAATACAATGCCTGGAAAGGTGTCATCTTTAATGTTGTATAAAAATTAGTATTGTACCACCATTCAGTGGTAGATAGCCAACTTTGCCACTTCCTGGGACTTGCAAATGCCATACACCTCAAGTAGCCCTCAACACACTGGTTAACTCTCTCAGTTTGCCTATCAATTTCAGGGTGATATGCAATGCTAAGTCTCAATTTGACTCCGATGGTTTTGAATAATTCTTGCCATTAATGACTAGTAAAGATCACGTCTCTGTAAGTGATGATTACGACAGGCATTCCATGCAATTTGAATATATGATCAATAAACTCCTTAACCACATATTGTATTGTGAATGGATGACTCATAGGAACAAAATGTGAGGATTTGGTAAGCCTATCCACTACCACTAGGATCATATCTTTACCTCCAAATTTTGGAAGTCCTTGAATGAAGTCTATGGAAATATGAGTCCAAGCCATGTCTGATACAAGTATAGGTTGCAGAAGCCTAGAATAAGGAACATTTCTCTAGAATGCCCTCCTAAAGCTGAATTGTGCATAGAAGCCAGAATTTGTTGTTTTAATGCATTACTAGAGCTCACATGCAATCTGTTTTTGTACCTTAAAATATCATTCCTTAGTGTAAAGTTTACCCTTGCATCAGGATCAGTAGTCAGTTGTTCAATCAACTCCTTGCATTTTTTTATCTTGTTCATAACTACTTAGAACTTCAGTTACCCATACAAGTACTGCTGCTATAATATACATGTTTTAATTCAAATACAGTGTCCTAAACAAGGCATTTGCCACCTTATTCTATGTTCCCTTTTTGTACTCCACTCTATAGGTATAACCCAATAATTTCATTAACAGTTTGTGTTGGGTCCCTTCGGTTAGCTTCTATTCTTGTATATACCTCAAACTCTGTTGGTCTGTCTTGATGATCAAGGTCGAACCACAAAAGTAGTGCTTCCACTTCTTCAAGGCTTCTAGTATGGCTAGAGCTTCCTTGTCATAAGTTGATGTCTTGCTGTAATTGTGGCGCTGATTGGCATGATCGGCTTTTGAGGATTGGCTTCCAAACACATTAGACGATCGACTACTTACACTATATTAACATGCGCTACATTAAACCGGTCTACTTGAACTCTTATTCGCTGCACTGCATGTCTAGTGGTAATGATCTATGATCTCTTACTCGTATGACTTTCTGATTTACATGGTAGAACTTTTAATTTACACTAGTGTAGCCTATCCATATGCTACAACATGTCCCTAAAAGTGTAATACCTCCCCAAAAACTAGATTTGTCTTAGGCCAAAATTGATGGACACTGGATAGCATTGAACTCCAATCCCCACTAGTTGTAGAGGCAAAATGATCGAGCCCCATCACCGGCTATCTCGTCTTGCCTTGCCATCTCGACATAGGATTGGATACTCGTAGAAATCTTGATGAATCGTAGTGATTCTTCAATGCCAGTGCAATAGACGAACACTCTTTAATCTATCAAAACACACTCACGTCTATTTCACCGACCACCAAGCGAAGATCTATCATGCACCTAATTCCTAGTAGAAAGGCTGAACAATTTGGATTGATGAACACACCTAATTCTTCATGGAATTTCGGCAGCCAGGAAGAATATGAATTCTAGATAAAAACTAATTCAAAATAAAAAATAACTCGGATTGATTGAAGAGCACGGATTAGTTTCCTTTTTAAAATAATCAATCCGATCCATCTGCATTTATGTAAAATCTGCGCTTGACTTCTCTTGGTTCACGCTGCATGCAAACAGCCATCACATGCCATGTACAACTTTGTTGGAGCCTTCCTAGTCCCGTGTGCTCTTTTGCTGTTCTTCTAAATGCATCTTCACTTTAGGCTTGTACAGATCGAGTATGAGTCTGCATATAATTATATAAAATAGTACTAGCTATGTATCTCTAAGTATAATAATTAAAGACATAATTGAAGTAGAGTTCATCTGACAATATTTAATATGGCTCAATAATTTCTTCCAGTTAAATAATATATTTAACTGAAAAACATAAGGCATGAGCGTATCCGTATCAAGAAAGAGCTCCAATTTGTGAAAAATACAGGCATATTCTTTGTGGCTGTGGCTTTTGATTTTTGGCTAAAATTTTTTAATTTTGGCTATTCGCAATAGAGATTACCGAGAGAGATATTCGTATATGATTTTGGCTGGTATAGATGATAAAATTTTAATATGTACTATAATTAATTTATAGACCTTATTATAAAAAAAATACTATAATTAATTTGTAGACCTTAATCATTTACAGTGTTTTGTCTTCAGTGTTCAACGATTTTGAGTTAGTATGCAGTTTTTGGAGTGGTCTCTAACAATGAGGGGAAAAAAACTAAAGTACTCCGGAGGCTAGTACCCTTGAAATTTCACTCGAAGACGAGGCATCAGCTCGTATAATCTCGTTCGATCATGAAATTCATGATTCCATCAGCCACGAGAAACGCTATTAATTTCCTATGCTTTGCAAAAGAAAGAAGCACATACAAACATACAACATGCAACATGTCAGAATTGTACCAGATTAATTTAAGGTGTTAATCTCGATACCAAGGGGACCTCGATTCTCAGACATCGCCGTTCCTACTCTCCTGACGCTGGTACGTCATCTCGTCGTCGACGGTGCTGAACTTGAGGCAGCCTCTCGCCTTGCAGAGCTTCATCAGGTAGTACACCCCGACGCCGACCGCGGTGAAGATGGCGCTGATCACGTACACCTTCCACCCGGCGATGGCCATGACGAAGACGAGGAACGCCGAGGGGACGAGGCAGAGGATGACGGTCCCGAGGATGCGCAGCGGCACGCGGTAGGGGCGCGGCAGCTCGGGGCGCTTGATGCGGAGACAGACGAAGGTGGCGAACTCGAGGAGCATTCCGAGGCTGTAGAGGAAGTTGGCCGACGCCACGATGTTGTTGAAGCTGAAGAAGGACATGCCCAGGGTGATGAGGCTGGTGAAGACGATGCTGACCCAGGGGGTGTTGAAGACGGGTGCGCGCAGCGCGAAGGCGCGGGGCAGGAGGCCCAGGTCCGCCATGCCCAGCAGCTGGAACGCCGCGCTGCTCAGCGTCGCCGAGTAGAGGCCGATGGAGGAGAGCACCGCGCCCACCTCGATCCAGTACTTGAGCCAACTGCCGGCGATCATGCCTGCCTTGCAGAGATGGGAGTCATGTTACAAAAATGTTGGTACCAAATGATCAAAAGGAGGAGATGAATCTGAACTATGGAACTGTCAACTATAAAGGTGTAAGGTGTAAGTTTGCATGTTTGTTGGTACTGTTACATTACATAGACCAAAGTGTACTGACATTTGTGATTAGAACTCACAAGTATCTTACAGTCAGCCTGCTCGCAATGGATGGCAACTTAAGATGGAAACAAACATGGCCGAACGAATCTGAAGTATGAATCATATAGTAATGCACATATACAGACATGGTAACTACGGAATGCAATCGACTTTTGTGCTAGCAGTTACATATATTGATCTTGAGCAGATGCATAATAGATCATTTGCGTCGCTAACGGTCTAACTACTCCTGTGCGTGCGACTTCATCACTCCAAACCGTCGCGCATCACCATACTCCTTCAGTAAATATGCTTTCTCACAGTTTTAGCAAAATTCCGACGAACCACCAAATATATACCACAAGAGAACTCTGGTAGTGACATCCACACGATTGATGCTGTTGCTGAAAAATCTGCATTGCCAATCCCGTATTTGATTTCTGCTTCTGGTCTTAGCTTGAAGAAGTTAGAAGTCAATATAAATATTTGGTTTTTCGAAACGGCTTTCCTATTCCTCTGCTCCTGCTTCGCTCTGGAGATAAGGCAGGGGTCACGAATGCATCATGCACCCTACTCCTCTTTCTCCCGTTTCGTGTATACATCTCTCCCTCAATTTTCCCACCGCTAACACTTTTTTTCTAAAAACTACTTTTTTAAATATTACTATTTATTTTCACCCAAAAATGATGAGACGTAGACAATAGTCTAGTAATGTTGTGCTTGCAGTTGCTTCTAAAAAATAGGAAATTGGAAACAGAGGTGGAGAACCAGCCAAGCTCCAGATATTTCTTCTAAAAAATCCTTGCTGTGCACATCAGGCAATATCCTATTATCCTTTGATTCTTCCTGCCAAAATGTCTCCTCTTCCCCACGTTATCGTGAGTCATGACAGGCACACCAACGCAAAAGAATTTTATCGAATTCATCCATGATCTACGGTCCATGGAAACACGCATCAATGTCGATAGAAAAAGTCAAGAAGCGTGGCGCGCGTGCTCGGCATGTAGCGACTAAGAACGTGACGTTGCAAGCAAGGAGGTTGATTAATTACCTGCGGCGTCGGCGAAGAAGCCGTTCCCCCAGGACTCCGGCGGCGCGTCGATGGCGCCGGTGGCCGCCATGAGCGGCAGCAGGTACCCGAGCGACGTCATGGCCACGGCCGACACCAGCGCGGTCGGGAACGTCTTGCCGGGCCGCTCCACCTCGCCGGCCATGGTGCTCACGCTGTCCCAGTAGTTGAGGTTCCAGAACAGCGTGTTGAAGAAGAGCTTCCAGTCCTTCTCGCCGGCGGTCACTCCCCACCGGTGCGGCCGGATCTTCGGCAGCGCGATGCCGGACATGAGCAGGAACGGCGACAGCGAGGCGATCCCCAGCGCCACGGACGACCAGCCCACGACGCTCAGCCCGGTGTAGTTCAGGAACGAGAGCGCGACGTTGAAGGTGACGATGGTGGCGACTCGGGCGCCGCCGCCGGCCACGGCGGGGATGACGCGCGCGAGGTAGTCGGCGCAGAGCGCTGGGAAGGCGGCGCCGTTGATGGCCCCCGAGACGTACTTCCAGGTGCCCATGAGGAACCCCGAGAAGGGGCCGAACGCGCGATCAGCCCAGACGACGAAGCCGCCGTTCCCCGGCATCGCGGTGGAGAGCTCGGCGGTGACGAGGGACTCCGGGATGGCCCAGACGAAGGGGAAGATCAAGAACCCGAGCAGGGCGAAGAGGGGCCCCGCGGACTGCACCGCCGGCTCGGCGCCGTAGGGCCCGCCGGCGACCTCGAAGAAGATGAGGAAGATGAGCGGGACCAGGGACAGCTTGTTGCTGGCGGCCCTTCCATGGCCGCCGACGCCATCGGCCGTCACCGGGAGGGCCACCGCCGTGTCGCCGTCGAGGTTCTTGGCCTTGGGCGAGGCGTCCCCGAGATGGATTTCTCGAGTCATGCTCAAAGTAGGATTCGCGCTCCGTGGAGTCGGGGAGGCGGTTGGTGATGGAGCGTGTGAGGTCATGCCGAGTTTATGTAGTAAGCGTTGAGTTTGATTCGCGCTTACTACTGGACTGCTGGTTGTGGGGCTGGTGTAGCAACGGAATCAGCCACGTTGGGATTTGGCAGTGTTGTTACCTTTATTTCCATTTTCGGTTTTTTTCCATTAGCAGTAGCCAACATAACTGTTAGCCAAATTCGCAAAACTTATTTGGAGATTTCGGTCGAATTTCTAATCTTTAGATATGCGTTATGTTCATGCGCCTTCACCACCGTCTCCACCTCTTGTGTGCTCCCCCATCACCTGCATGCGACAAGAACACAAGCTCCTCGACCTCAAGCAAAGCAAGAATGAGTTGTTAAGACACCGCTCAAAACGGCTTAGGGGGCGTTCGGAATAGCGATGGCTTATGGCTAAGATTTTACTGTAGTTGGCTGATTTTTTACTATAACTGAGTTGGTTTATTGGGCATAATTAAATTTAAAAATGTAAAAATAAAAGCGACATGTTAATCTATCACGTACAATGTAAAGGAATACGGGAAAAAAAATAAAACACAAAAAAAATAAAAAAACAAATACCGCTAAAAAGGCTCCAGTACTTTCATCGCTGGCTTGTGCCGCCGAACGCAGAAGCCAGCGATGTTGAGCGCGGCCTTAAAACCAGCTTCTTTTTCTGGTTTCTGCTTTTTTCACTATTTAGTAATTTCATCTTTTCCTGATTCTCTTAAATTTTTGGGCTTTTTTGTCTTTTCTTTTTTTTCCGTATTCCTTTACATTGTCCGTGATGGGTTAATGTTTTTCTATTTTTAATTTTTTTAGATTTAATTATACCAAATAAGTCAACTCAGTTGTAGTAAAAAAATAAATCAGCTATAATAAAAAAGTCATAAGATAACGTTAAACTGGATGTTATCTAAGATGTGGTGGAGGTTGGTGTGATCCTAGGTTTAATCCCTATCCACTTAGCCCATTTGGACAGCGAATTTTTTGGAAATACCTAGGACTTTGTACAGAACCACCTAAAAAGAAGTTTGGACAGAATGAAAAAGCTCAAGACGTCTCCGACCACAGTATCTATAAACAATATCAGGCTAACCCACCTCCGAAAATAGCAGAAACACAATTAGCATTTAGTATGTCACTCATTAAGCGTGACAAGAATTTGATAGAAAATTTAAAAACAATATGTTAAAATTCCTATTATAGTGGGATTACTGAGGTGTGAGATTCTTTTATTTGACTGACTAAGGGGGTGATCGGAATAGCGATGGCTTTTGGCTTTTAGCTGAAAAAACACTGTAACTGGCTGAAAAAACACTGTAGCTGAGTTAGTGGATAGTGTAGTGAATAGTGAAAAAAAAGCTGAAGCTAGAAGCTGAAGCCGAAAAAAGCCGAAACGATCAGGGCCTAAAGAATCGCTAGAGAGCATCTCAAATAGTACATATATATAGTAGTTTCAAGAGAGAGTTTGTGGCATATCAACTTCAATTAGCTACGACTCGAAACTCTTTTAACTCCAATACATAGCAGCTTCATAATTCCACGGAGTATGAAGATACGATGCTCTCTTTTAAGGCCCGTTCGGAATAACGTTGACTTATAATTTTTATTTATTGTAGTTAACTTATTTGGTATAATTAAATTAAAAAAATTAAAAATAGAAAAAATATGTTAGATTATCATGGATAATGCAAAAAAATACGAGAAAAAAGAAAAGTTAAAAAAAGCTTAAAAATTCTAAAAAAAATTAAAAAAAGATAAAATTACTGAATAATGAAAAAAAACAAAAACAGAAAAGAGTTGCTCTAGATGGAGCCACACAAATTAGTTGAAACTACGTACCTTCATGAAATAAACAATCATCTCTGTTGCGTGGCATCTCGTTCCTATATACATAGGCACATAGCTAGAGCGATTGCTCACGGTTAGCATATACTGTAAAATTATAGCCCGCTTAGAGCGCAGGAATTTTACAAGTTTTAGAATGCGAGAATTTTTTTCTCCAATCCTGCCGGAGTTCTTGAGTCCCCAATGGCCCTATAAATGGAATTCCCGTGCCAAGATTTTTGGAGGTTACTGTCGGTATTAGCATGTGGCGAACTGTTCACATAACAGAAATGGGAGCCATTTTTTTTTTTTTGCAAAGTTAACTTGAAAACATCTGTTTTTGCAAATCTAGCTTCTCTATGGACCTACCGGCTCGACAGGTACCTACTGAGCTAAGGAAGCTCAACAGGTCACCTGCCGAGAAACCAGAGTGTGGCAGCAATCAAATGCGAGTAGTACTCACCAATGCACATGATTAGTATTAATTAAGTTTATGATTAATGCTAATTAATTATAATTAGTACTAATTAGAATGTGACTAGTCATATGTCTGTATGTTTCAACGGAATTCATTGGATGTATAAAGAATCATGCTGTGGAAGAAGGTTGCTCTAATTGGTTAGGAAATGGAGAGTTGTGAGAAGCCGAAGGAATGAGTGGTTGGAGGGGAATGGACATACGATCAACAACTCAATCTTTTTTATAATAGTAGTGATTAGTATTAATTAAAATGCTTACTACTACTAAAAAGGTCATCACAGACAGCTCAAAACCGTCATCACAGACGGTTTTTGAATCGTCTGAATTTATGTATCAGTGATAACAGGTGATTATCACAGACGGCTCTCATACAACACACACGATTTTTCAAAATAACCGTCTGTAATATGTCAAATATCACAGATAGTTTTTGGTATTAACCGTCTGTGATAACTTACATATCACAGACGGTTGTATTTAAAAACCGTCTGTGATTGCAGGCATATCACAGATGGTTGCATTTAAAAATTGTCTATAATTGTTATCTGAAAACCTACATTATTTTCTGTTTTTTCGGTTAGCCTCAACAAATACTAACTATGCTCTTTGAAAATAAATGAGCAGATCACACACACACACATATATATTATATAGCACAGGACACAGATCTCATAAATGAATTAATCATATATATATATATATATATATATATATATATATATATATATATATGGGAGCATATCTAGTGCAAAAGGTATTTCAGTGCAAAAACTTCTAAGAGCCATCAGATCTGACCTGTATGGCTCAGATCAAAGAAGGTGGAACCCCACGCCATAAAACTTAATCTATGTAGGGGGTTTTGTGAAAGATTGATTAAATGAATTAAATGAGGTGGGGGTTCCACTCTCTTTGATCCGATCCGTACAATACAGATCCGATGGCTGTAGAGAAGTTTTTAAATTTTTGCACTGAAATACCCTTTTGCACTAGATATGTTCCATATATATATATATATATATATATATATATATATATATATATAGATAGCACAGGACATAGATCTCATAAATGAATTAAACAACGCAAGAGATCACACATGACAATCGTTACATGTACAGATCTCACAAATGAATTAAACAACTAAATAAAATACAATTGAATTAATTATTCAATTAAGCACAACTTAAACATGCATAGTACTCATCATTGCACATGATTACCATTAATTAAGCTTATAATTAATGTTAATTAACTATAATTAGTACTAATTAAATACTATTAACACTAATTAAATGCTAATTAAGTATGTACAGTGTGCTGCCAGTTTGCTGCCGCACTCTGGTTGCAATTGCTCGACACGTCACCTATCGAACAACCCTAATTCGGCAAGTATCTGTGGAGTTTGGTATGTTCACAGAAAAAATCTAGATTCATTTTTATGACTTTTGGAAAAAAAATTTGTGCGAACGGTTCGCATGTGGCGAGATTCATTGATCTAGCCAGCCTGTCATTTGACAGGATGAGAACAGTCATAAGATTGACTGACAGGGTGTGCATGTGGTGAGATTCATTGATCTTTTTGGGAAGTGATGAAGATTTTTAAAATGAAAAGATAGCCCAAGTATATCGTTTCCGGTTAACAATCATGCCAGCCTGTCATTTGGTGTAGCAGATTCTGTCCAAGTGGTGTGCGAGTCTGGACGTAACATCAAAAACCATAAGAGGTCTTCTTTAGAGTGGGTTTTTTAAATAAATAATTTATAATTTAAATATTTCAATTATATTTATTTATAAGAGACAGCACGTATATAGAAATAGTTATATATGATTTTAACCGGTACAGTTGAACTCAGTATATTTTTACTATAATCTTCTTATTAATTTTGCCTTAAAAAACATACTATTTAAAAGCTAGTTACTGTAAACACTATAAGTCAACTTAAAAAAACTTACATTTATGACCAAATCTTAATAATTAATTTTTCATACATTCCGTACGATTTCGCACTTGGGACTTGGGAGAGATGCATATTGCTCCCCTACAGATTGGTCCAATGCAAATTACTCGCTCAGAAATATACGAGGTTTTAAAAAACGTGTAGTTAAATTTTCTTAACTTTTATTATTAACATATAAAAAAATTATTTGTTTTGGTTGTGTGAAAATGGTATTGTTAGACTAGTCATGAAAAATATTTTTATAATATAATAATATTATATTATTTTATAAATATACTTATATAAAAAGTAATAGTTAAAGTTATATATTAAAAACCATGTTAATATCTAAAACGTTATATATTCTTGAGGTAATATGCAATGCACTTGTATTTGTTCTTGCAAGTTCTCGTTGAGGAAGTCGGACGGTTATGTCGCTCGTGCCCGTCGTGCCACTAGTATTTAATATAAATAACGGTTATGTAGCTCGTGCCACTAGTATTTAATATAAATAAATTAATATTCGTTCCTATCAAATGCGTAACCACGTTGTGATCTGCTGTCAGAAACCCAGGCATCGGCATAATTTCGTTAACTTTGTAAATTACTCAAAAAAAGTATAGCAACGAGTAATAGCTCCGCTCATTTAAACTTAGACTTTTAGTTTCTGACTTATTTTTTACTATTCATAATTTTCGCTTTTTATGGTTTTTTAGTATTTTTTGAGCTTTTGTACTGGTTCTTTTTCCGTATTCGTTTGTATCATACGTGATGGGTTAACATATTTTTTCTATTTTTAGATTTTTTAAATTAATTATGCCAAATAAGCCACCATAAATTATAATGCAATTTCAACCAGCTACAGTGTAATTTCAACCAGCTAGTAAATTTTCGAACACCACGGTAAAACAGCGTGTGTCAAGTGATTGTCTCTTTGTCTCCTATTCTTGCTCCTGTATTTCTAGAATATTGGTATTATTGTATTTCAATTTAATTCGTGCTAGAGATATTCTTGTAGAGGGTTGTACTAGTGGTGCCTTAGTTTTACTAAAATTGTGTAGGGTTATATTGTATTGTAATCTGGTATAGTATTAATTTGTGCTAATTAGTTTATAAGGCAAGAATTTTTATTGGGATCATTGTATTTCAATTTAGTTCGTGCTAGAGATATTCTTGTAGAGGGTTGTACTAGTGATACCATAGTTTTACTAGAATTGTATAGGGTTACATTGTACTGTAATCTTGCATAGTATTAATTTGTACTAATTAGTTTAGAAGGTAAGAATTTTTAGAACCTCTTATTCACCCTCTCTAGTTGGTTATCCTTGATCCTATAAATGGTATCCTTGATCCTATAGACTTAACCGTCTAGAGAGAAAAGGATGGATAGTGAAGGGATTGTTATAAGAAAGACACCTCTTTTCAATGACTCTAATTATGCTTATTTAAAAATTAAAATATCTATTTATCTTAAAACCATGAGTCTGAGCATATGAAAGATTGTAAATGAGGGTTATGTCATGCCTCTATCCACTACTTTCCACGAAACAAGATAGATGTAACGCTCATTTATATGCTCAAGGTATGAATGCTTTATTTGGCACTTTAAATTTAGATAACTTAAATGGACTGATCAATTTAGAAACTGCTCATGATATTTGGACTCCGACTTTGAAGAAGAGAAGTCCTCCAAAAAGAAGGAACTAGTTGGCATTGCCATCAAAGAAGCTCCATCCCTCTTCTCACAACATGTCTTATGGCAAAATGAGATAAGGTAAAATATTTTGATGATGAGGAGCCTTCTTATGATGAACTTATAGATATACTAATTGAATTGAATGAACTTCTTATAAAAGAAAAGTTAAATTTAAGAGCTTAAATAGAAAGCATCTCTCTCTCTCTCAAAGAGTCCTATGAGGAGCTAAAGAAAGCTTGTGACTTGCTTATTAAAAAAAATCAAAAAAATCTAGCACTGGCACTGAAATTACATGTGATATTTATGATGCCATGCCTAGCATAGAAATAGATAGAACCACCATTCCACTTCATGTAATAATTTACTTGATATGCCATATTGTTCTAAAATTGCCTCTAATTAAGGAAATGATAAGCCATGTGATGCCAAACTGATTATTGAAAATAATGAGTTAAAGGAATAAATGACCAACCTAAACAAAAGCTTGAAAAGGTGCTTCAAGAGTAAGGCTACCCATGACAAATTATTAAGTAAACAAATATGCTCATTCAATAAGGAGGATCTCGGGTATGTACCCAAGAAAAGTAAAAATTGGCAAACAAGTCCACAAGATTTGTGAGGGTAAAGTGTCGAGAAATAGGACATTTGCAACAAAATTGTCCTATGAGTAAGACTTCTTCTATTGAATTATTTGATTATTGCTATATGCTTAAGAAATCTGAGAATGGTAGTGTTATTGCTAAATTTGTTGGCACTTCAATTCTAGACGCTAAAAATAATGCTATTTGGGTGCCTAAAGCCTTAGGTACTAACGTCCAAGGAATAAAAAATTAATTTTCTTTTGTAGGTGAACTACGAAACCGGTGGAAAACATTGGGTGCTTGATAGTGGATGCACTCAACATATGACCGGAGACCAGAAGATGTTCACCATATTTGAGAATGGAAGCAATGAAAAAATTATATTTGATAACAATAGCAAAGAAAATGTATTAGAATTGGGTAAAATTGATATTTCAAATGACATTTCTATTTTTAATGTATCTCTACTAGAAATATTAAATTTTAATTTACTATCCGTTGCTCTATTGTGTGATCTAGGCTTGATATGTTCATTCTCTAAAAATGATATTACCATTTGAAAAGAAAAGGAAAATGAACTTATTTTCAAATGCTTTAGATTTGGAAACATTTATTTAGTAGATTTCTCCTCTAATAATTCTTGTTTAAAAATTTGTTTAATGGCAAAAACCTCTTTAGGTTGGTTATGGTATAGAAGGGTAGGTCATGTTGGCATGATCCAACTCAAAATGCTTTTCAAACATAACTTAGTGGTTGGCTTAAAAGATGTGGAGTTTGAGAAAAATAGAATATGTAGTGCTTGCTAAGCCAGGAAGGAAGTTGCAAACTCTCATCATTCCAAAAGTATCATATCAACATCTAGACCATTAGAGCTCTTACACCTAGACTTGTTTGGGCCAACAACCTACATGTGTATTCTTCTTAAATGACAAGAGTGAAGCCTCCGGGATTTTTAAAAATTTCACTAAAAGGGATCAAAATAAATTTGATTTCAAAATTAAAAAAATCCATAGTGACAATGGTTCTATGAAGATTTTTGTGATGAATTTGGAATAAAGTATGAACTTTCCACCACTTATACTCCAGAGCAAAATAGAGTTGTAGAGAGAAAAAGTCAAACATTAATCGAAATGATTAGGACAATACTTGATAAATATAATACTTCCGATAACTTTTAGGCAAAAGTTATTAACACTACTTGTCATGCCATAAATCACCTTTACTTGCATCATCTTTTGAAAAAACAAACTATCTATGAGTTTCTCATTGGAAGAAGACTGAACATTTTCTACTTTAGAGTATTTGGTTACAAATGCTATATTTTAAGAAAGGATGTCTGGCTCTGTAAATTTCAAAGTTGGTGTGATGAAGGTTTCTTACTTAATTATTCTTCTAATAGCAAAACTTATAGAGTCTTTAACAAAAACTCCGATTTAGTTGAAGAATCTTGTGACATTCAATTTGATAAAACTAAAGGCTCTTAAGAAGAACTAGAAAATTTGGATGATGTAGACGATAAAGGTCTAAGATGTGCAATGAAAAACATACAAATTGGACACATCAAGCCTATGGAGAACACAAGTAGATCACCTTCATCAAAGCAAGTTGACCCTTCTACTTTTTCCACACCAAGCAACATTCAAGCCATAGATGCTATCGTTAAGGATCATCCAATATATCAAATATTGGATGACGTGAGTAACAGAGTTCAAACTAGATCTAATGTAGCTTCACTTTGTGAATATTAATCTCTTGTGTCTTCTCTTGAGCCAAAAATTATAGATGATGGTTTAGACGACCTGGATTGGATGAATGCAATGCATGAAGAATTCAACAACTTCGCTTGAAATGACATTTGGACGTTGGTGGAAAGACCCAAAAAGCACAATATGATTGGCACTAAATGGGTCTTCCGCAATAAACAAGATGAAAACGGAATTATGACAAGAAATAAGGCAATGTTGGTTGCCCAAGTTTATACTCAAGTTAAAGGCTTAGATTATAATAAGACATTTGCACCCATAGCTAGACTTAAGCTAATTCGTATATTACTTGCCTTTGCTTGAAGTTTCGATATTAAGCTATTACAAATGGATATTAAGAGTGCATTCTTGAATGGCAAAATGACGGAGCTTGCATATGTTGAACAATCTTCGGGTTTTAAAGGTCCTAAAAATCACAATCATGTGTATAAACTCTCTAAGGCATTATATGGTTTAAAATAAGCTCCTAGAGTATGGTATAAATGCCTTCGAGATTTTCTACTTTCTAAAGAATTTGAAATTGGGAAGGTTGATACAACTTTATTTACAAAAATTATTGATGATGATTTTTTTGTATATCAAATTTATGTTGATGATATCATATTTGGTTCTACTAATCAAGATTTTTTTACAAAGAATTTGGTGATATGATGTCTAGCGAGTTTGAAATATCCATGATTGAAGAATTGAGCTATTTTCTTAAACTTCAAATCAATCCTCGTATTCTTATTATTTGTCTGATTTCAATCTATCTAGAAAACTAACCTAGATACCATATGGTTAATCTACTAGATTAACAACACGAACAACCAAACAAATAAATCATGGATGAATCTATGTTTAGATTTTGCCTAGAATACTACTGATCTAGATATGGCATTGCAATCGAATATAATTTCAATCTAGATACTAGATCTATGAAATTGCAATGTATAATAGAACGATTCATGATTTACATACCTTTCACCTTGAAGAGCGATTCAAATAGATAAATGGCAACGCAATCACACAATAAATCAATCATCACAAACAGAGTAGAACGGAATAGGTTAAGCGCAGAGGAGACACCAATTGAGAAAGAACACCAGGTAAAGTAATCTTTATTAATTCTCATATCTAATTATATGGTATAATGACATCTCTATTTATAATTTAAACCTACCAAGGGCAATTCTGATATTTATCTATATCAGAACCTTCTAAGTTTCATAACAATTCCTATTTGTTTTGTGAACATGATTGATTAGTGTAGCTTGAGAGCCACATCACATGCTGACTGTAGCTTGGTGGTGGTAGTGGTGTCTTAGGAATGCCACATGATTTTAACCCAAATTTTCGTATTTTTATTGATCATAATAAAAGTGAGCTTTTCCTTTAAAAATGGAAAGGAAGTGAGAAAGCAAGCCACACTTCTATTCGAACCAAACGGCACATGCAACACATGATAAAAAGGTCAGTAGATCACCTTTTCACTTTTTAGTCGCAGAAGCTAACAGATGTCTGCTTTAAAGAGTTTGCTTATGACTCATGACTTTGACTGTTATTTTTAGTTGAAATTACATTATAACAATTAATAGTTTTTTAAGTTATTCAATTCAAAGAATATTAAAGAATAAAAAAATAAAAAATATTATATTATCATGAACAATGCAAAAAATAAGATTAAAAAAGGCAAAAAAATAAAAAAAGCTAAAAAAATTAAACTAAGCTAAAATTAGAAACCGACACGTTTTAAATAGCTTCTTATTTAAATATACCAAAAGCAAAAAAATTCAGAAGCTGAAATCTTTTGAAGCGGGTCCTTAAGGTAGTGATCGTTTTAACGATAGCTTTTGGGCTTTTTTTTACTATAGCTGCTTTTTTTATTGTAGCTGAGTTAGTAGATAGTGTAATGAATAGTGAAAAAAAAAGTAGAAGTTAGAAGCTGACACTGAAACCGAAACATCACAAACTTGTGTGCGAAGCCTGAACGTAAATAAATTCAGCGTCAGAAGTACGGGCAGATCTGCATTTCCGCAGAAGTTCAGACAATATAGTACCGTCAAGCTTTCGCCAATCGCCACACCGTCTGTACCAGAATCCGAATTTTGAAGCACCAACCAGCCGTAACCAATTGGAGGATAATTAGGCCTTTACATGATGGATTTGATTGGGCCGGTTACAGGCCAGGCCAGGACACAACAGTTTCAAGAAGAGAGCACTTTTCTTTTCTTTTCTTCTTTTCTTTTTTGAGGGGGAGGATAACATAGTTCAGAAGCAATCAAGCAAAGGAAAACAAAACTTGACGCCTGCTTTGCATTTTACATCTATTTAAGTTGGGCTAGGAAACTGAAAAAGCAGTATTTCTCAGCTGTGCTAATATCTTTTAACATCTTTGCCCCTTGCAGGAATATCTACACCCAGTAAGCATCAAAAGAGAAATTCGCACAAAGTTATGCCTAAATGGTCGTAGTCATGTAAGAATTGTAGGAGCCTCTTTCTCTCAAAGAAGTTCTTCAGATGCCACAGCTGCAACCCTGCCACTGACAGGCAGATACCAAGTGAGAGGAGACTGAGCCAAGCCGTCCGTGAGTTTGTTCTCCTGTTCAGCCCCTGCATCTCCTCCTCCCTGAAGGAATGACAGACCAACAATAGTGATTTAAGAGCTTTGTTGAATTTATAAAAAGAAAAGTAGTTTTTGTGTTTCAAGGTAAACAAAAAAATACCTTTCACGAAGATAGAACATTTCTTCATGGATAGATTTGATGATATCCTCCAGCTTCTTGAGCTCAATTTCCATCATCTACAACAAACCAAACATGACTTATGAACAAAATCTGTACCTGTGTTCCTTAAGTGTACTACTACAATTTGTAAATAATTTTACTGTATATTGCTGTTTTATAATGCTCCATTCTTGAACACAAGTCCTTAAGGAGCACATACAGCCAAACAATTTTAAGTTTTTCAGTGCCAACACATTATGATAAAAATCAGCTATCAAAGATGTATCTAGGAAACAATACAAGTCAAGAAAGAGTTAGATTTAGGGACAGAGGAAGTGTGTTGCAGCCGTTGGTTGGGTATAGTTCTGAGAATTGAGGATAGGGCATTCGTCCTTATTTAACTACCAGCAAGGCTTTTCCTGACGTGATAGAGAGACTCTAAAGTTTGATTTTAGAAGAGGAAAGAGACCAGAGAACTTTAATTTCTTGCTTAATCGTAAGTTCATAACGGTACAATGATATCCCTTTTATAGGGATGGCTAAATTTGACCCTTAAGAAATATATCTCTAATTAAGAAAACTAACGCTTAATACATGGGAAACTTATCCCTAATAATTTAAAGGAAAAAATACATCCGTCATCCTTCAACTCTTTCTCTGATTTAGGTTTCGTCCCTCATGTGTAATACCATTTAGAACTCGTCCCTGAAATGGCAAAACTAGTATAAATTACATCCCAAGGCCAGTTTTATGGGTGGTTTTGAGTGATGTCGCTGCCACATCATCATTTTTGCCATGTCATCTACGAGTGAGGCTTCCCTGTTTCCGTTTCCGTGTCCCCCTTCGTGTCCCCTCGATCTGGACCGCTCATTGATCGCAACGAGCAGTCCAGATCGAGGGGACACGGAGGGGGACACGGAAACGGGAACAGGGAAGCTATTTTCGTCATCTACCACCTCGTTAACTTGGCCCCACATGGCAGCCTCTCCTCCTTACCTCCACTTCGTTATCGGCCCCACATGTCACTAGCACTTTCTTCCTCTTCTCTCCTCTCTCTCTCTCTCTCTCTCTCTCTGTGCAGCACATCTGCACAAGCCTAAATCTACTCCAAAAAAAAAGGACAAGTAACAAAGGTAGCACATATATAGACTGGGAGGATGCATACAAACTACATCAACCTCAGTCACCCGCTCACCACACAAGCTCGTACTAACACGGCAAAATCCACAACTCATCCAACTAAATGAACTCTGACAGATACCTCCAATTAAAATGCATCTAAACAAGCAAGAACTGAAGCATTCAATATCCAAATCCACACGCATGCCACATGTTATCCTCACTTGGTCTTGCACAACACCGTTAGCGCCTTAGTGGCATCCCAGAGAAAACAATGGCAGGGGTGTCGAGCCTGGGGCGGTGTGCTCAACTCTACAGCATAGTTAAGAAAACCGGATCAGACCGCCGGTTGAACCGGAAAAAACCGGAACCGGGTAGTGCACCGGTTCGGTTTGATTAAAAGACCGTCCACGCAGTCGAACCGGAAAAAAACGGGTGAATCGACCGGTTTTTAAAAGAACCGGTAGGCCGGACGGTTTTCTGTGAACCGAGCGGTTTTTGTGTAGGACAAAAATACCCCAGTTGTGGCTAGGGTTTAAGGGCAAAACTGAAAAAAAACGAAAAAATCCCCTCCAGTCCACTCAATGCCTCATTCCGTTCCGTGATTCCCGTCTTACGCACACGCACTTGACGCCTTCACTCGCGATTTTCACCCGCACCAGTCGCCCTAGTCGCCGTCGCCGGGCTGCCCCCTTGTCGCCGCCGCCGCCCCTACCTAGCCGTGCCGGCGACCTCCTCCCCTCGCGTCGCCCCCGCCCCCGCAGCCGCCGCCGGGTGGTTGGCCTCGCCGTCTCCGCCTTCGCCGCGTCTTGCTCGGCGGCTGGGCGTGATGGGTCCGATACTCCGATGCCTCCTCCTCGCTCGAGCGCTGCCTCACGGCTTCCGCCTCTGGTGCGGGGGTGGCGGCGCCCGCCTCCGCCTCCTCGCTCGAGCGCTGCCTTGCCGCCCTTGCGACGTCTGCCTCTAGTGCGTGTCGTCGAGCCGCTCCGGCGGTGCATGAACCGGGCAAGGGATATTCTTGAGGTGAGAGTTCTGTCTCTGCTAATGTGATTGCCAATTTGAGCTTGTCATTGCAATGAAGAAAAGGCGCAATCTTCGTCGGTATCAGGGTGGTTTATTAGTTGCATTTGTATAGAAATGATTTTGACAAAGAAATGCAAATTTGCTATGGGTGTGGGCAATGGGAGATTGCTGCAAAGAAATAGATGTAACTTCAATGTAAATGGTGCTAACTGGCAAATGGCAATAGTGGATTGGAATTAAAGTAGATAGTTATGTGCCAATTATAGTGAAATGTTGACAACATGTACTGGACTAAATAGTCAGTTGTGTGATGCTAATCTTTGCAAGAGGTGATAATATGGCAAAAGTATCCCATGTTCTGGCTAACTTCCATGTCTGCTTGTGAATACTGGTTGCTGAACTGCTGATAATTCTACTGCACATGTTGAACCGGCGGTTCACCGGTTGAACCAACGGTTAGACCAGTGAACCGGTGACTCCACCGATTCGATCTCCGGTCCGGGTTCAATAACTTTGCTCTACAGAGGATCTTAAGTGGTGCGAATTTCCTGTTGCCTATTTTGCTTACTGATTTCTACCATCTCATGCAAGCAAGCAATCCTAGCATCCTAGGTATCTAATTCTTCAACGCAACAACATCATGCGGCATGGGGTTAATTTTTTTTTTTTTTTTGAGCTCTCATGGGGTTAATTAACTACGCGAAGAAATCAAGGTTTGTGTTGGGTCGAGGAGAAGGAGCACTCACATCAACCTGGCCCTTCTTGGTAACGGTGCTCCAGTCCTTGGCGGAGACGCTGCTGCACCAGTCGAACTCGAACCCGATGGTGGCAGGCGGGTGGTGGTCGGGCACCGAGAAGTAGGCAAGGTAGTCGTCGGCATCGAACGCCAGGAAGGCGAAGTTGCTTGACTTCACATTCTCCGCTAGTGCAGACTATTACCGTAGGGCAACGTGACCCACAGCGAGATGCGGTGGGAGTCCGGGAGCTGCGAGGAGAGGCAGCCGTCGAGAACTACGATGTGGTACTTGCCGATGGTCATGGCGCCGACCTTGATGTCGTCGGAGATGCACTTGGTGTGGCCCGACTCTAGGTCGAACCGTAGGGCGCTGACGGAGAGGGCACCGGCGAGGAGGAGGACAAGCAAAAGGGATTTGAGGACGCACGTCCATGGCGGATGGAGGAGGTGAGGAGATCGGAGAAGCGCTGTGGTGTTCGAGATTTGTTTGGAGTTGGAAAAATATTTGAAGCTAGTCTTGTTATTAAACCTCTTTTAACCGTGTTGGATTGCGAGGAAATACTAATCATCTGACACCAGCCTCTAGTTTAACCAAATTACTCATCGAGTTCAAGAAAAGAAGCCTCTTTTTGGGGTCGATATCATTGTTCATACCAGATACCCTGCCCACCGGCGGCAACGCCGTATATCCGGCTTCTCTCCCCTCTTCTGTCATTCTTGACAGCATTAAGTGGGTGAGACTCGTTGATTTCTACAATTAATTTTAGTTTTTCTTTTTTTCCTTAGCTCAAGTTATTCTATTTTTTTTCTCTCCGACAAGTTCTCAATCAAATTTTCTTCACTTGGGTTCTACTAGATTGACTCACCCAGACAATTATCTTCTTACGGTAAGATCTGAAGTCTTCAGCAAAGAAGATAAAAAGTTTAGTATGTTCCTCGACTTGGTAACACGAGAACACCTAAAACCTTTAATGTAAAAGGTTGGGAACATACATACTTTATTATGAGCTATTAATATAAATCAGAACATCCTTGTAAAAAAACAAGTGGGTTGTGGAATAATGGCACACCCTCCAAAATGCAACTTCAGTCAACAATTTTTATTGAAATCTATGTTTCCAAAACATAAAGAAGGTGTAACATCATTAAGGTTCTCTTTGAGATAAATCTATTTACATAATTTACAAACGGTGAATCGAAATATTCATTGTGATATTAATGCCAGAGTTAAGATGGTTTGATTGTAGGCAATGGCTTGATTAAAGTACAAAATAATATTGCATTCATGATCTGAGCTACTCTCAACATAACAAGGTTTTCCTCACAGGAAAGATAC
Organism: Melocanna baccifera; assembly: GCA_036346265.1. NCBI lineage: Eukaryota > Viridiplantae > Streptophyta > Magnoliopsida > Poales > Poaceae > Melocanna > Melocanna baccifera. Next base: position 17,731,391 of record CM070693.1, read on the forward strand.
CAACATAACAAGGTTTGTCGAACTAGCAATGCCAGCGTCACAATGCTACAATCGTCATTATCATCATATCATGCTTACTCCATATGATAATTCGGTCGGATAGCATGCTGGTTAAGGGAGCAAAATAAGACGATAGGAACTCACATTCTAGACCACGTGTGCATTCTCCCATCCAACCCAAGGCTCATAACTAACCCACAGTCCCACAGCCATCAAACAGTAGTACGAAGAAACATCCATACCATCTATAATCTATTACATATGATATGTTACAGCACCATATCAGGGCTCGAGCCACAATGGCTCACACAATGCAAAGCAACTTCTATTTGCTACCAAGGACAGCAATGATGGGTTTTCTGGATTTTGAAAAGCAATCATGGAATTTCTGAAGACTCGTTATCATGGAATGGTGTTACAAAAATACCATTGTGAAGATCACATCGACACTTACGTAATTATTTGACATTCGTGTCCCCAGACATCTCTCATAATGCCATTGGAATCTTCAGGCAGAAGCTCATTACACAAAACAATAACACTAAGGCCATGTTGGTATTAGTTTCTATTTCTAATTCCTGCTTGAAAAAACTAAAACCAATACAAACACTTAGCTTCTCAGAACGACCTCTCCACTCCTATCATTACCGTCTCGCTACGAAGATAAAGCAGAGGGTCACAGATGCATCACACATCCCACTCACCTCGCTCCCATCACACGCACTCCTTACTTTTTTCACCGCTCACCCTCCACTTCTAAAAATCACTTCTTTCAGCTATTATTATTCATTTTCAACCAAATATCATAACCCACAGCTAAAAGCTATCAACAAAAGCCAATACAAACTCCCTCTGATGGCTAAAGTAAGGATACAAATACATGAGAACCATAAACATAAATTCTGACACCCCATCCTGCAATTTTTGAGACAACTGGAGATTCTAACTTAATTGAAATTGACATAATAGATGATGGAAACAAATGAAGAAATTTATTCGCAGTCATCAGCTCAAATATCAAACTTCTCTATGTGGTCCCAAGACAAATATGATCACATAGATTTCCATAATGGGGATGCATCAGGTGCTTAGATCTTGCCAAGGGCCTGAACAATGTCATTCTTCAGGTCCTCAAAATCCTCCACTCCAGTGCTGAACCTGATCAGGTTGTCCTTTATTCCATAGATGTCTCTCTGCTCCTTTGAATCCCTATTTACGAATCACAGCTCTAAAGTAAGCACAACTGGGCAATATCATTCATTTTAAATGATTGAATGTGATAAATATATAGTTCATACCAGTAAGACATGATGGCAGGCTGATCGATTATGCTCTCACAACCCCCAAATGAAGGGGCATGATAAGGTATCTTGACAGAATCAATAAATTTCCTAGTAGCATCGAAGTCTCCAGCAACCTTAATGCAAGGAAATTTAGAAATTAAAACATGTGATATTATCAATAAATCAGTACAATGGAACAAAGACAACAGATTACCTCAAAACTGACAACACCACCAAAGCCAGTCATTTGACTCTTGGCGATGTGATGTTCTGGGTGACTTGGCAAACCAGGATAGTAGACACGTGCAATCTAGGAATATGAAACAAGAGCTTCAGTTAAAACAACAAAAACATGGACGGCCAGTAGTTTGTGCTATGAATAAAAGGAACACAGTTTACACACCTTTGGATGTTCCTCCAAAAACTGGGCCATCCGCAGTGCAGTATTATTCTGGCATTGTACTCGGAGATGCAGTGTCTTCATGCCTCGAAGGATCAGGTAGGCAGCATTCTGATATCACAATGCAAAGAAATATAACAAACAAGAAATCAGAACATTCAGCAATGGTATATAAGACAGAAATAGGATGACATAGAAGAACATAAAGTATATTTGTGACTACTATTCAAATTGCTTTCAACAGGTTCAAGTCAACAATGTTGTAGAACAAGGAGAAGAATGTCAATAAAGCTAGAAGTTCAGTACCTGGTAGATCAAGCTTGTGAATATATGAAGTACCATACTAGTACATAATTTAGGAACACAAACTATAACAGCAATCATTTCATTTTGACCCATGCCAATATCTAGGAGTGAAAAACAAAGCTAGATGATTTTTACATATGTTGCAGTGAAGAGAACAGGATATTTTTGTTCTTTCCAGTTTAATTTGCTCTATGGAGGCTTGCAGGATACCACCATATGAGGCTGGCAACACAGGCATGGCAAAAAAGGTTAAACTCCTGGTATATAGTAATTTAACTAGCTAGATAGAATTAAACAATTTTTTAAGTTCTAACCATCAAAAAATAGAAGCTTGACTACTGTGACTACCTATAATGAATGCAAACTAGGTGCAAGAGATGGGAGAGAAATTTCACCAATCAAACTTACCGGATTAAGAACACCACCAACTACATGGTGATAAATGCGGACTTTGGAAACTAGCTCATCCCTGCCACTGATACAGCCTCCAATAACCTAAAAAAACTCTCATCAATGCAAATCTATATCTATAAAGAGAGTATAGGAAGTTTGGTCCATCAACTCACATCATTGTGCCCAGCAATGTACTTCGTTGCAGAATGAATAACTAGGTCAGCACCCAAAGTTAGTGCCTTCTGATTGATAGGGGAGGCAAAGGTACTATCAATACAAAGCAATGCTCCCTTGCTATGGCACATATTTGAGACGAGCTCAACATCAATGCATCTGAGGAATGGATTAGTAGGAGTCTCGGTGAAGAATAGAGATACCTGAAACATAGATCATTAACAAATTAGGCTATCAATTGATAAATAGATTTATGCCAACATTGGAGGTGTAGGAAATGACAAAGATCAGACTCACATTATTATTATCCAGTGCATTTTGGAGAGCACCCATGTCAGCAGGTCTAATAACAGTCATCTGGACATAAAGTGTAATCACAAGACAAGCAACAGATGGTAAACATATCTATAAAAACAGATGCAACAAAGTATTCTCGCAACATATCAAGATTAGTTAGCATTGCGCAGATCATGATTAATTAGTACAGACATCTGAAATCCTTGATCTTGAATGCAGTTCGCATTTTCTGCATGATGTTTAATCCTTCAGCGAGTATCCTATGATGCGCAGTACATTTTAGGCTTCTACAAATTGCTTGCAAACCACATGCCCTGACAGCAGTTACAGAATCAAGTATTTGTATGCAATAGTACTGCTATGAATGTCTCCTATTGGCTCTCACACAAGTAACTGGACTGTAAACAGACCATGTAATCATATTACTGAAACAACTACATGGGCATAAGGATAGCACATATTACTGAAATTCCCCTCTTAGGGAGCTCAGTCTCCATGTAAATTCTCGTCTTGCGGTAGCAATCGGTGGTGGTCACAATGTGCCCACCCGCTGGAACTAGTGCGCTGAGCATAGCCACACTTGCATACATCCCTGACGCCACAAAGACAGTGGACTCAGCTTTCTCCAGTGCACTGCAGCATCAAAACTCACAACTATCAAAATCCCCACCCAATGCAACCAACAAGGCATAAAACATTTCATCCACAAAGAGGCAGAATAAACACTTCACCTCATCTTCTTCTCCAATGCCTCCGTGGTCGGGTTCCCATACCTCCCGTACTCGAAGCTAGCATGCCTCCCCTCCTAACGAAAAGTAAGATTGGCATTTCCACAACAGATCTATCAAATTTGACAACCGCAACACCGAATATTTATCAAAAGCAAGATGTTTCGAACCTTGAAGTCGATTAGCTCCTGCGAGTTGTTGAACCAGTAGGCGGATGTGTTCACTACTGGCGTGGTGATCGCGTCTGTAGCGATCCTTCTCCCCAGCCTCTCGCCTTTTTAAGATCAAATCAGCAAACGGGCCAAAAACAAAAGCATGGCCGTAAGAAATAGTGCTAGATCTGACAGGGAAGAGGCGAGCGAGTGGGCTACCTGCGTGGACGGCGAGGCTGGCGTCAGAACCGAGCAGGGAGCGCTCGGCCAATGCGGCGGCGGATGGCTGCGCGAGCTTGGCGTTGGGGATTGCGCCAACCTCGGCCGCCGCCGCCGCGGAGGCGGCGGCGGATGCGGCCGCGGCGTGGGAGACGGCGCCGCGGACGCAGCCGCCGCCGCCGGAGTGGGAGGGGCCGGCGGGGCGGTCAGACCACGCGGCGGCGACGATCTGCGCGACGCCGATGTTGCTGCAGTTGCGGCGGGACTTGGTGCTGAGCTGGCGGACGAAGTTGGGCGGGAAGCGGAGGATGGTGGAGGAGGCGAGGGCACCACCGGAGTCGACGGCAAAGGACGCCGGGGAGGAGAGGGAGACGGTGGCCATGGGGGGCTAGGGTTTGGGTAGCGGCGCGGGGCGCTTGCGGGCTTGCGGCTTCGGAATGGGTAGGTGGGTGGCGCTCGTGTGGCCTTTCGAAATAGGGAGCGGCGTATTTGCAGTGAAGTCAGGTCGACGGCATTCCTCGGTAGTAAGCTCACGTTTATCGCTACGTGCACCAAGAGAAACGAAATTAATTATTTGCGAGGTTCGGGTAAAAAACCGTCTCAAAGCCTGTTTGTTCACATGAATTTTTCAGAAATTTTATATAAAATAGTTAAATTCTTGTATGAATCAAGAACTACTCCTGTGTTCCAAACCAGCCTCAGCTTCTCTCAGTTCTCACATTTGGGTCTGGCAAGCATCCCCTCTCCACTTTGGTTTGTAACGTAAGCAATGTTTTTATCGATGTAGTATAAATAGTGCTCAACAATTAAACGTATAAGATACCACTAAAGTATAATTAAATATATATAACATTTTTCACAAATATATATATATATAATTTATTTGAATTATGAATATATGTACATACACTAATAGAAATGCAAAATCATTCTCAAAATTATAATATATTGAAACAATCCCAAACGATGCATAGGAAGGTTATGGATATGTTTGTTTCGTAACTTCTTTCGCCTTACTAAAATTGATCTCGCGAAAGAAAACTTTACTGGAATTGAGGCTATCAAATTTTGGCTATACAACCAAACTTAATAGCTAACGCTTAGCTCGTGTCCCTAATTTTAGTACACGACATTTACACCAAATAGCTTATTTATCTTGTCCAGTCGGGGCAAACAGCGGGTTTTTGCTTGTCCCGCTTCTGCTTTTGGCTCTAGTCAGGCCGTCTGGGTGGGGTGGGTTAGAATCAATTGGGGCTGAAAATGAGCTGATTCGAGCCAGCTCGAGTTAAACTTGTCCAAGTTCGACTGAAATCGTGGCTCAACTCAGCTTGTTATAGAACAAAGACAAGTACTTCGCTCACCTTGGCTTGAAATGTGGCTCATGTAAGGCACAAACTAGTATGCTAGCCGAGCTGCCAATGTCATTGGCCCATTACCCATTGCCTTGTGCTGGTGTCCTATGTAATGGGTCATTGGCCGAGCCTAACAAGCTACCTAACAGCTCGAGCTCGACTCATTAATGAAGCGAGCTAAGATGGGGTTTGGCTTAGCTTATGTACGCCACAAGTCAAGTTGAGCTTTTTCTAAGCCTAAGCGGCTCATTAGCCTCGAGTTTTTTTAGCCATATAATCAAGGGGGCATTTATATTGGCTATATCTGATCGTATTTGGCTGAAAATGAATAGTAGTGACTGAAAGAAGTCTTTTAAAAGGAGGGACAAGCGGTGGGGAAAGTAAAAAAAAGATGTATGCGCAAGATGAGAGCGAAATGAGTAAGACGTGTGATGTTGCCAATTTGCCATGATCCCCTATATAATCTCTGGAGCGAGATGGAAACAAGAGGAGTGGAGAAACCGTTTTGAGAAATCAGGTATTCATATTAATTTTTAGCTTATCTAAATAAAAATTAGAAGCTAATATAAACGGAACCTAATCAAACTATGCTATGTCCGGTTGAGTTGAATTTTAAGTTGGATGCATTCTCGAGCATAAAAAACAATCTTCACTAAATTTGATAGGTCATGGTCGACAACCCACATCTAGCGAAAAAAAATTCTACGGCACCGGTGCATCTCATATGGCACTACCCCTTGAATGAGGACACGTGGCAATCATGAATACTCAAATTCATCCAATGCGGACTCAGCCCCGTTCCAACCGGCTACCACTTTCGTCTATTAGTTTTTTTTGTTAAAATTATACTATAGTAACTGTTAATTTTTTCTGAACCATTTAATTAAAAAATAAAGAAAAATATAAAAACACCATTATATCTCTACTGACAATACAAAGTAAAAAAGGGCTAAAGCAAAAATAAAAAACTAAAATTAAGAGACCAATGTGTTTATTTTGGTTTCTAATTTCTAGAAGTCAAAAGAGAAAATCTAGCCACCTCGAGCGGGACCTTAATCATGCCACAAATTGCTAGAACCAAAACCATGGGACAAATCTAATTGCAGGACGACATTATTCTTTGGATACTGTCGGCCGACATCACAACCTTACCGGTTACTCAATGAGATGGTCGGAGAGAGGGACCAGCGAGCCCTGCGCTGGTGATTGGGGAGCGCGTAACCTAATCAACTAATCGCGATTGTTTAGTGTCTGCTACGTCGGCTTGCAGGATAACGAACCCTCGTAACCTAATCAACTAATCGCGATTGGGGAGCCCTTGTTTAGTGTCTGCTACGTCGGCTTGCACGTAATTTAGAAAACTACCAACACTTGTACAAACGGCTAAAATTCTATAAGTTTCCTTAATCTTCTTTCCCTGAAATAGGCATAAATTCATGATTTCCCGGCGATAGGTAATCCATTACTTCCTCTAATGTTGATCTTCTCATTTCAACATACATATTAGGCAAATAAAACCTAAGAAACATAAAGATGCAAAAAAAACCAACTCCTACACTACTCTGGGACTACATGCCCAACTACGCTCGAGAACTCACTCCTGAGACCGCCTAAATCTGCGTGTTTGGGATCACGCTCAGAGCTTACCTCTGAGTGCAAACCTACACTACCCTGGATCTTCGTGTCCAGACACGCCCTAGAACTCGCTCTCGAGATCACTCAAAACTGCGCGTTTAGGACCACGCTTAGGGCTCATCCCTGAGTACACCCAAGACTTCGTTCCTGGGTACGCCCGAAACTTACGCATTCGGGAGCACCACGGACCACTCATCCGAGAAATCTCATATGCAAAAGTGCAGGAAGGCAATTTTATTTTTGGGCCATCTGACATCATTAGGGATTATACCCGTCATATTTCTATACTTGCCTCTACTTGATTTTTAGTGATGACAGATGAGTTCATTTAGTTACAAGAGTGAAAAGGTACGGGGTCTCAAAGTTTGGTTCACTTCTAAACCATTGTAACTGGTAATATTTGTCCTAAATCGCCCTATGTCGCTATTGTTAAGAAAATAGAACAACAATTATATATTGACTGAAATGTAATAATTTAAATGCATAACATCTAATTGCTATGAAAATTAACTATTAGTTACTTGCCTATCTAGAATACTGCAATTACACTCATTTTATGACAAGACCCTAAGTTCATAATTATCATTATATTGTTTACTAATTACTACTAGAATTTTGCAGAGACTTAAACACTGCTAAAGATAGAAAGAATTATGGCAAGACCCTAAGTTCATAATTAACATTATATTGTTTACTAATTACTACTAGAATTTTGCAGAGACTTAAACACTACTAAAGATAGAAAGAATTAATACCATAATTTAGATCGTCATAACGATTATTATCATCGTTCCCCTCCGTGCTACCCACTACGACTATACTTAGATGTGGTGGTCAAAGATGAGGGATATTAAAGGCTACTTAATGCCATATAGCAAGAAAGGTCATACCTATGTCCAAAAACCGCCTATAGTTATATGTGTGGCCTTCAAACCATTGCTCTGATACCATTTGAAACGACCCACATAATTACCGTGGGGTAATAATGCTAGTCAATGGATTATTATTCGTTTTAACCGATAGAACATCGCGTTAACGAATAATAAACACATTAGAGTGTTGCAATGGAACAATAATTAGAGACAAAATACAATATTACAAGAATATCACCACGTAGGGCTGAAGTTCATTACAAAGCCGCAAGGGCTCGAATATTATAATATTTAGGAATGAAAAAGGTTCTAACTATTGTCTACATAAATCGAAGAAAATATACCTACACCTTATTACAATTGGATTCCCGAGGAACAATTCCGGTCATCGCATCTGCCTCCTACTCTTCGTATTACGAGTATATAGTATTCCACCCGGGCGGTACTTAAATCCATTCATGTAGTCTTCACCAGATTGTAGCAATCCTTCGGTCTAACATACGCCTAAACAAAGGAAGATAATAGCAAGGATGAGTACAAAATTACTCAGCAAGCGTTATTAGCAAAATGCACTGGATGCTCTTCTACCTCTCTAAGAATATACATTCATATTCCATATCTCTTGTTCATCCTCAATTTCTTTCTCATTCTCATTCTCTTTCTTACGATTGTAGAAAATAAGTTTTGTTGTTAGGTTTGGAAAGAAATCCATATTATTAATTTAGAAAACTACCGAACACATGTACGAACGGCTAAAACCCCATAAGTTTCTGTAATCTCCTTCCCCGGAGACAGACATGAATTCATGATTTGTCTAGCATTGCACAAGCTTGTACCACTTTACCCATCATCACTCTGATCCTAATGGCTCATGGATCTTCCGCATTGCCTAAGATGTGGTGCCTAGATCAAAGTATAAAACTTTTACATCTATCTCAGCATATTATATCTCCACCCAACTACTCTTAATCGGTAGCCTGGGGGGTGTACCACCCTCACCCAGACCCACCAAAAGTGACATAGCTGTTGGCTAGGGTGGTTTCTGACCCTTGTCCAACACCCAACTACATAATATATCGTCTTCGCGTACCCCGCTTCTGGTACTCGATTAGTCCTGAGTTCTTACGATCCGCATCCCCCACTTCTGGCCTACTTACCAGTTCTGGGTTCTTGCTGTTATGGATGCTGGCTCTGGGTTCTCCCCTAATTAATACTTACCCGTGTGGAGAATGTAATAACCTTGATAGAATTACTGATTCTGTCTGTCCTCAGACGAAATGTTGGTTGATACATTTAGTACAGTCCTTTCACACAGATGAAGACTGGTTAACCTTATGTCTTATCCCTATGCAGAAGATCCCATACCTGCCCTTTTTCTCCTGCCCTGTGGATCTTCCACCCATTTATTTATTGGCCTGACAATGGCTTCTCCAACTGTCTGCCTAATCTCTTTCTTTTCTTTCTCACCACAATCATTCGATTTAAACATGATTTTCATTTTCATGCATGGTGATAATAACTGAATAGGGAAACACTTTATTTTATTGAAGATACTCTGATCATAAGCTCAAAAGGAATGCTTGCCTGAACTTAACCACATATTCGGATTCAAGTAGGATCAGATGAAGTCCTTCCTGTAGTTCGGATTGTTGCCTGCAATTAAATACATCGGCTACCACTTAATTCATGAAAATATAATAAAATACGAGGTGTCGATGTGCTTGTGCTCCTAGGGTGAGGCTTCGCTCAATTTCACTCAGTCGCGGTAATCAAGATTAATTTCTATACGATACTCGTTATTTGACATTATCGTACTAACGTCAGGAAATACGATCTATCTAGGATGTATGTCCAGTGTTTTATTGATTTTAGGCAATTTATCGATTAAACATGATTAAATAGATGCACGTACAAATATATAATAGCGAATAATATTCCTAGTCGATTTCACGTATGCAATTATGTCTATTTCATTTCTCGTAGATGAGTATGCAATTATCTACCTCTCTAATGGATTTGAAGTCTCAGGGTTATTTAGATATATTCTTTCTTTTTTGGTACCGATGCTTTTCTCGTATTTATAATGCGCGTGACGAGTTAACTTATAGATATAAAAGAAATCATATTTTAATTAGATAAGTAAATAAATTATGCTAAGGCATCCCTATGCGATCCCCGAATTTCATTTTAGCTAGTTGCGGATTTTTACAACTTAAATGCTATTTAAATCGCCGCGTACAAGTTTAATCGATGCGCGCGATTTTAATCATCGTGCACTATTTTAAATCGACACGTGTTATTCTAATCATCACGAATAGTTTTAAATCTTCTAATGGCCATTAATTTATTCTATAATTAATAATACTTATTGTTGAGTTTCTACAATTTAAATGCAACTAACAAGATTACCTGTGTATTTAAATATGTCGTAGAGTGGTCTACATGTCGGTACCGATTTTAATAAATACGCGTAAACCATCGGGTCTCCTAACGGCACTAAGTTGATTTTTAACAATCATAAGTATTTAGTAGTGGAGTTTTATAAGTTAATATGATTAGCAAAAATTACCTAAGTATTTAATTGTGCAATGAGTGATTTAAACGATAACATATCCATTTAATTGGTATGAGCTAAACTTTAAATCTACTGATGACACTAAAATGATTTTTAATAGTAACCAATATTTGTTAGTGGGGTGTTGTAGTTTCATGCTTAACAATATTTTATTGAATAATCTAGCATACATTAGAATGTTAGGGTTTAAGATTTGCGAGAAATATTTATCGCGCGCGCTAAATTTTCCTTTCCCCTATTCTATTTTTCTTCCTGTCCATTTTCTCTCTCTTTCCTTATCCATCCGGCCGAAACTTCCAGGCTCTCCATTCCCATTCCCCATTCCCCATTCTTGCTCCCCTCCTCATCCATTTGATCCTCCCACTGCCGCCCCTCTGCTCGGCTCCGGCCGCCACTCGGGATCTCCCTGTTCCCCTGCTGCTAGCCACCGCATGTGGTTGTGCCTTGCGCTTTTGCCGCCCGACTGCCGGTACACCCATGCCTTTGCGCCACAGCCCCACGGGCCTCCAGCCTCTGCGCCGCCGCCATCTCCTCCTGGACAGACTCCAGCTCGGCTCCCCCTCCAGCGACATGGCCGCCTACCACTCCCTAGGCACCGCCTTCTTCGGCTCCTCGCTTGGCCATCGCCCCTAACTTTGGTGCCTCCAGTCGGTTTGCCTCCTAGTGCCTCCTCCATTCGGATTCGGCCAGATCCATGGCTGGCTCACCTATACTTTTAGGCCCAACCCCGACCAGTTAGGCTCTGACCCTTGCTACCTGCGCCATTGCCTGGCTCGGTCCCGACTATCGCTACCTGCCCGTCGGCCTCCTCTGGCTCGTGCCTCCCCTGCATCCTTGGCTCCAACAGCCAATTCCCTCGCGCCACTTCACTCGACCTCCAGCCGCTGCGCCGGCCTACTCGGCTCCGGCCACGGCGATCTTCATGATTCCCTTCTCCCCACTAATTTATTTTCTTATGCTCTTGTATGCTTTTAGTTGTTTTTGATTGTGGATTTGATGTGTTGCTTTCTTGGGGATAAAAAAGATAGTGGTGGTGGTGTGCAACAGGGTATGCTACGACAGAGCTCGAGGTCTTCCCGTGCACCAGGGAGCACGGGGTGGCTGTCGGGTGCGCGTGCTTACCAGTGACGGCACGCCATCACCGCTGCGATCTCACCTAGGTATACTCCCTTCCCTTCTACTCCTCCCTTCCCCCTATTGCTATGTGATGCTACTACTCTTGTTGGATGGTGGTGCGTTCTGTGATGGTTTGGGTGATGCCATGGTTATTGTTGGATGTGTCATCTAGCTAGTTTAATGCACATGATGTGGTTCCTATGAATCAATGGTAGAGAAGGTGAATGATGGTGGTTTACCTTGGTGGTTTGTCGATTCGGTTTGGGATGGGGATCACAGCTTGACTCATCTGTCGCTGTCTTGACTTGATGCTTGCTTGTGATGACTTGTGAAGGCTTGTCTGTCCTCTTGATGTCCTCAGCTTAGTTGGTGTGCTTCCTTGGCCTGGCTCCTCTTGCCGTGGCCGAATAGGTTTGGAGATGGGCTTCGGCTGGTGTCTTGGCTGGTAGTTGTGATGGTGGTCGCCTCTTCCTAGAGTTGTCATCCGGTTGCTTCTACCTTCTCCTGGCGTCCTCTCCTCTCCGTCGTGTTGCCGAGCCCTTCCTCTTGGCTAGCTTGATGGTGGTGGCTTTGGGTGAGAAAGGGCAATTGGTTTTGGCTTTGCTGGGGCTGTGGCCGGCGATGGTGTTGGCTACGGTTTTGTTGGCAGTGGTGGTGAACAAATTGGGTTTTGCTTCCTTATGGCTTGGCTGGCTTTGGCTTTGCCACCTCTCGGTGCTTTCATGGTGAGGTGTGGTTTTACTGTGCGACAAGGGATAAAGATGATATTTGTGGGCTGGCTTAACAGGGATTCTTGGGGAAAATTTTATTCAGGTTTGTTTTTATTGCCGAATGATGACCTAATGATTGTAAGAGGTGCCGACTGGCCCCCGGATGGTATGGGAGCCTTGATGACCAAAATGCCCTACTCGAAATTAAATTCTAGGGCTCTGATGGCAATCCTTTCTTTTAATTACTTTTTTGTTCGGTCTTTTCGGTATTTCTAGATTAACTTTTCTCGCAATTGAAACTGCAGTTGCTTTGGAAATAAGGTGATTGTAATTGTTGTTTGAAATGATATGACTATACTTTATATTTTTCACAGCTCTTGGTTAATTATAAATGTATGAAATGCATACAATGTAAACTTATGTTTATATTTGATGTAATACTACAACGGACACAATTACAGGTTTCGGTGAGTTGTAATATTTGTATTTAACTTAATGTAATTATTAATTGTCATTTAATGGATGCAATTGATTTATTGCATGAGAGCTTTAATTAATTAACTGTTGTATCACGGACTGATAAATGTATATAATTTAATTAAGTTGAATATTTTTATTTGTCGTGCAATTGAATTTAGTTTCTCACTCTAATCTATGTCAATTGTTTTTATCCTCGTTAAACGAATTGTGAAAGTAACATATTCATTTATCGTTCGCCGGTTTCAATTTGGATGATTACACAAAAAGTTTAAATTCCTCCGTATTTTAGATCATTAGCTATATAATTAATCTTACTTAGCCTCGTAACACGCCACTTAAGGTTAATCAAAGACGCAGGGCGTTTCATATAGCCAAAAGATTTTGAATTTAAAACCCGGTTGTTGTAATTTAAAAACCAATAAAAATCTACACATGAGGAGGGATGTTAAAGTATAAATAAATTGTCCTAGGTTTTTAGGTAAACTGACTAGTATATATAATTCAAACACATAGATCGCAACATATTTCACTGAACACACATCTATGTATTCTGGTTAAATAAAATGACAGACGTCCTCGTCAGGTAACTAAATTTTGAGTTGTGGCTGCTTGCCATGCAAAACGGGCATGCTGCTACTTTGGTGTAGAGATGGAAATGGCAGAAGGGGGAAACGAACCAACAAGGCTTTTTTTAAGTCATGACGAGTTTATTCATGCGGCAGCGGCTGTCAAGAAACTGACCGGCGTCCAATTCAAAGACATGAATCGCAATTAAGGGGCTTAATCAACTAACAACTAACAGACGTTGTTGTTGTTGTTGTTGTCTCTACTAATATATTCTCTCTGTTTAAGTTTATAGAGCATATTTTTAAATAATCTTATTCATAAATACAAGACATACTTCATGTTCTAATATAAAATTAGTATAATATTCTCTTTATATCTCTAATAAATATATAATTTTATTTACTATTTTCTATATGTATGTATTGAATATAGTTCTTAGAGATAATAATTTAGCTATTTTTATTATTTTTGTTTATATATTAAGAAAAAATACGACTTATAGATCTGGAGGTTCAGTGTGCTGTATGTAGTGTGAGATTGCACGAGAAAGTTCATTTAGGCGGTTTTGTTGTAAATATTAGCAGTTCAGGAATGGCCCTTCACGAGTACCTATCATGTGTGATGCCCATTTCTGTGGATCATTGCAGTGAGCAGGCTAAAAAAGCGCATTCTTATTGTGGATTAGTGGGTTGTTTGATGTGTAATATTTGCTCTAGATATCCCATTTTGGGTAATTGGAGGGATGGTTTGGTGCAAATTGCGTCCCCTTTCGTGCTTCTATTATGCGCGGGTAGGGGTGGATATCGGCTCGGCTCGGTAAGGCTTGATAAAATAGTGACTCGGCTCGGCTCAGCTCGTTAGACTAACGAGCTAAAAAATAGGCTCGGCTCGGCTCGGTAAAAAGCTCGGGCTCGGCTCGTTAGGCTCGTTAGTAATTGAATATACAAAGAAGAAGATAAACAAAGAAGCAGAACAACGGCGAAGAACAACAAAGAAGAAGATAAACAAGAAGAATAAAGAATAAAGAAGAAGAAGGACAGGACGGGAAGGGAGCTAGCTAGCAGCAGAAGTCCCCTCCAAAGACCTAGCAAAGGCATAAACAAGCAGAAGAATACATACAAAGAGAGCACAAAGAATACAAGCAAACGCGCAAACAATAAAGAACAACAAAGAAGAAGATAAACGGCGATAGCAAATGATAATAAAGAAGCATAAACAAAGAATGATAACGATAATATGTTTAACAGCAATGCGGGCGATGGGCTGATGATGGGCTGGCCCGAGCCTCCCGACCGAGCTAAACGAGCTAACCGAGTGGCTCGCGAGCCAGCTCGGGCTCGGCTCGTTAAGAGCCACGAGCTCAATCTCCGGCTCGGCTCGGCTCAGCTCGTTAATGCCACGAGCCGAGCCGAGCCGAGCCGAGCCGAGCCGAGCCTGTTTCGAGCCGAGCCGAGCCGCGAGCCAAATTTCCACCCCTATGCACGGGGCATAGTTTACCAGTCTCAGTATGATTGTATGTTTTACCTAACATGATATGATTCCGGATGGCTTTGCTTGTTTGCCATTTAACGGATCATTCCGTGAGAGAGCACCTGTTTCATAGATTCCTCTAAGTAATGCAGTGTAATTTGGCATTGTTTGTCCATTTCGCTCTTGCATGTATAGTAATCCTGCTCTGTTGGCATGGACTGGTGGAGTGATTGAGTTTGGTGGCTGGAAGCTTGGGGCTACTATGCAATTGCTCTCGGATACAAGCTACCACCTTTCCTTGTGTGACACTGATCATCTTCCAATTCTTCGAATTGGCAATGAAATGGAAGTTGGTTTTGGATGTTTTGTTCAGCTATTAATCCTACCTGATGTAGTGAAATAAGTCTGTTCTCAGGGATTGTGTTTGTCCATCCAAATTAGTCTTCGATTTTAGATGCATTCTGTGTTTCTTAGATCTATCACAGTGGTCATTTTGTGTTAAGAGGATAGTTATTTTTAACCAATATAGAGGGAACAAGATCAAATCTGGAAAAGCCCAACCATACAAAAAGCTCATATCATTATTTCTGGAAACAGAAGTTCCCTATTAAATCTTACCCAATCCTGGGCATCCTGGTGTAACACAGAGATGAGAAAAATGATTACAGTTCCAATTGCAGAAAGCAACGTGTGAATTTTTCTAGGTTTGTTGTGATTGATATTATCTGCCTTGCCTTGAATCATCTGTTAATTCTTGCTCCTGTAGCAAAGTACAATAATACAATATGTACGTTTATGTTTGGTTTGATGAAGTTTTGAATAATTAGAACATTTGTTGGGAAGTTGTACATAAATTGGTTCTATACCAGCCAAAGATGTTGACTTTAGGAAAATACCATTGAAACTTGTTGGATCACTTTTAATACCATCATACTTCCACACAGTTAGTTTTCAGATTCTTGGTTCTATTGTTCTCTGTACCACTTATTGATTGCCTCTGTATCCAGCTTCTATTTGGGTTTTGTTTACTCACTGTAGGCACTCCAGCTTATGTTAGTTTTTATTATTTTTGTTGGACTTAATGTATTGAGTACACAATTATGTGGCTTTTGTTCTTTGCAGAGCTTTCGTTGAGAATAAAGGAGTTATTCCACTGGATCAATTGCAGGATAAGCAAAATGAGCCGGAAAAAGAAGCAAATGAGTTTCTGAACACCAATTCAATGACAGTTCTTGCATCGTGTTATTCTTTTTCATTTTCTTTCTGATTCACTGATTTAACGTTCTTTGATAGGTTGGCTGGGATGAGTCTGCAGCAAGTGAAACGTGGAACAGAGTTTCGATCTGCGATATTGAACTGGTTACTGCTCCTTTTTTCATATGCCCCCAGCCATTTTTTGGTGTGAAGCGCCCTAGACAATTAGTATGTCTGGTGTTAGTATGACAAACTAGAATGCTAGATAGTGATTTTCTTCAAATCACCATGTAACTAAAAGTATGGAATGTAAGGAGTATTTAAATAACTAATCAAATAATCTCTACACTTTCACAATCAAAACATGCTTTTCCACGCTTGCTTGAATCAGTTAGCCTTTCACTATATAACGAATAATCTTGCATTGTGCCATAATCACCGCATGCATTGATTGGAGGTAAAGAGCTTTTTCACTTTTCTATTATGCACATGGTTTTTTTCTAATGTCTAGTTAACTATATCTATATGACAGTGGCTAGGTGTGTTGATTTAATATGATTTTTTTAGTCCAAAACAAAGCACGGCATTGAACTAGTGATAACATAACAAATAACTAAATGGATTACCGACGCATCACCAAGCTATTTCGGACCCCAACTTGACCGAAGTAGGAACATATCAGAGAAATTACCCAGAATGCAAAGACGAGGACCAAGAAACGGAGGTGCTCGACGTATATACCTCGACCAGCTCGACGGAGCCGGCCTGCTCGAAGAGCCCGGCGAGCTGGGCGCTGTCAACGCTGAAGGGGAGGTTGCCGACGAATACCCTCAGGTCCTCGAAGAACTCCCCGCTAGAACCCTCCACGTCCTCCGTCTCGACCTCGGACGAGACGGCCACGGGCACGAGTGGGTGCCTCCAGCCAGCGGCGGCGAGCACGCGGAGCTGCGGCAGCTTAGAGGGGAAGGGGGCGGAGGGGGTGGGCTTGGAGAAGGAGGAGGGGGAGAGAAACTGAGGGGAGAGGGAGGTGGAGAAGAGCGTGGCCGCCATGGGTGGCGGATAGGAAGGATTGGGATTGATAGGGTTTTTTTTTTTTTTTGAACTGGACCACTAAGGGTTCCACTAACCAGTGGCACTGGACATATCGCCAGCGATCAAACTGGCCACAAATTCGGGGATCTGGTCCATAAACACCTCAGAACCAGAGCGCATAACGCTCGCCCCATAAGCAGCAAGGCTATCAGCCACTTTGTTGCAAGATCTCGGGCAGGACCGGACCTCAAGTGAACAAAAGATTCATTCATAAGAGCCTTAATACGCCGAAAGATGCAACCTTCTGGACTCCTGTCCAAAGAGTCAGACCTCAGAGCCTTCTCCAAATTTGTTACATCAGTCTCAAGAATAATTCTGGTCATTCCCAGTTGTACCACCCTCTTAAGACTTCTCAAAGCTGCAAGTGCTTCAGCATGTATGGGGCTTGTGAGACGCTCAAGATGTCCACATCCCCCCTCCAAGAACTCACCGTTGCTGTTGCGGGCAACAAAGCCCCAACCACCCAACCCCGTTGTAGCACGATAGGAGGCATCGATATTGATCTTGTAGCAGTCAGGATGTGGTGGCGCCCATTTCTGTTCTTTCCTAGGTCTTTTCTCTCCTTTCCTTTTCTTCAGCTTCTCAAAATCTATCACATAGTAACTCACAGTTGAATATAATTCTGCTGCAGACATTCTTTTTTCCCCTACGTTTGTTTTGTTTCTGGCCGACCACCATTTCCAGAGCAGCACCCAGACTTTCAGTTGTGTATCAGCATTCAATTTCCAAATTTCCATAATAGCTTCCTTTCCTGATTTGCACTCTGCCAGCTTCAACCTGATTTGCTCGAGGTCCATTAGCCGCCAAATTTCTTTAACCCCATGGCATTTGAAAAAAAAGGTGGCCACAATCTTCATCCATCCTATGGCACATGGGGCAAATTGTTTCACGCTTCACTCCTCTTCTAGCTATGTTTCTTCGGACTGCCAAGCTATTATGTACAAACCGCCATAAGAACATCTTGACTTTGTTTGGTAGCGGTAAATTCCATAGTTTCTTCCAACCAAAAGCTTCCTGGCTTTGTCCCCCCATTTCTGAAGCTGACGCATCTCTACCTCTTTCATGCTCTCTTCGCTTTACAGCCACCTTGTATGCAGATTTTACAGAGAATTCCCCTTTCGGATTGTAGTGCCAAGCTGGCCAATCATCCGTACTATCATCCGTCGCCATTGACAAAATCATATCTGCATCCTGCTGCCAAAAGGTATCCTTCACTAGCTCTTCATCCCAAGTGCCAGTAACCGGGTTAACGAGTTCAGCAACTGTAGTCAATAAAGAGGTGCCTCTCGGGGTGGCCAGCTGACGTGTAGCCCCAAGTGGAATCCATGGATCCTCCCAAATATCCAGAGAATTTCCATTACCCACCCGCCATATAATCCCCTCCCTGAGGAGTTGAACGCCATGAAGGATGCTCCTCCAGGTGTAAGAAATGCCCTCTCGTGCCTTGCATTGCAAAATATTGCTGTTAGTAAAATACTTTGCCTTGAGAAGCTGGCTGCAAAGATTGTCAGGGTTGGTTAGAATTCTCCATGCTTGTCTTGCTAGCATGGCCAGGTTGAATAAATGTAAATCCCTGAACCCCAAACCACCCTCCTTCTTTGGCAAAGTTAAATTATCCCAGCTTAACCAGTGGATTTTGTTCTCCTTGTCATTTTGATTCCACCACCACCTGTCAATTAAAGAGTTCAACTCCTCACATAGACCTTTTGTGAGATCAAAACAAGACATGGCATAAGTAGGGATAGCTTGTGCCACTGCTTTAATCAACACCTCCTTTCCTGCCGTGGAGAGCATCTTTTCCTGCCAACCTTGTATCTGCACCCAGATCTTCCTTTTTATATAATCAAAGGCCTTCTTTCGAGATTTGCCAATTGAGACTGGGAGGCCTAGATATCTCTCGTTTTTTGCTTCTGACTCAATGTGCAAGTCAAGATTTACCTGCTCCCTGTTTACTTGCTTTGTGTTGGGACTGAACAAGACAGAGGACTTGTCTCTATTAATCATCTGACCCAAAGCTCTTTCATACACATCAAGGATTCTTTGTAGTTCTTTGGCATCCTCTGTTCTTGCTCTCATCAGGACAAGGGAGTCGTCAGCAAAGAATAAATGATTGATTCTAGGTGCCGCCTCACACACTTTGATTCCTTCAATTTTCCCATCAGTTTCAGCTTGTTGCAGCATGGCAGAGAGGGCTTCCGCACAGATAATAAACAGGTATGGGCTTAAAGGATCCCCTTGCCGGAGTCCCCGCTGCGGATTCACTGTACTGGTGTAGTCATCATTAACCTTAATGCGATATGAGGCTGTTGTGACACATTGCATGATCAATTCGATCCACCTCTCATGGAAGCCTAATTTCTCTATCATTTTCCTCAAAAAGGTCCACTCCACCCGGTCATAGGCTTTACTCATGTCCAGTTTTATTGCTGCCACTCCTACTTTACCTCTTTTTCGCTGGTTCAGGTAGTGAGTTAGCTCATAGGCTATCAGCACATTACCAGTGGATTGATAGGGTTTGGGGGTAAGGAGGGTGGTGGCTTCACCTTTGCTTGGGTTGGGGTAGGAGGTAGGACTGGCTACTAAAGTGCTTAACGAGCTATTAACAAATTTATTTTAAAATTAAGGTAGTTTAATATAAAATTATTTTATTTATCATTTAAATGATTACTTTAAATTTAAGCTAACAAGTTACTATCGAGCTAATCCTTATTGATATTTTTCGTTTGAAATGGACTTGTTTCAATTTTAAACCTATTAATTATTGTAATCGAAATAATTTTAATTCAAGTCTTAACGAGCTTTTTGTCAGCCCTAGTCGGAGGCGAATGCAGTAGCGAAAAGTGCAAAGGCAAGAAATAGATATTTTCATCAGTAGGACATGCATAACTACATAAAATATATTTGTGTGTGTGTGTGTATGTATGTATGTATCTTTGTTGATATTTTTTTGCAAAGAAACTAAAATTGTTGTGATTAATAACATGTTTTACTTAACAAGTGGTCTTTCCACCTCGCATCTCCACTGGTGCCGACGCTCTTATGATAGGTTTACTCAAATTTCGTCACCTTTTTGAGTGGCATGCTAGGAGGTTGCCTCGGGTTAGGAGTCTTGGGTGTGGGTAATTAACAACGGTTTTGCCTGCTCGTTGGAAAACCTACTTATGTCCAATTGTAGTTGCTATTAAGATACATTCTAAAAAATGATGGCATGCTTTTTAAGTACTATTATGAATGTTTTTATATTTAACAAAAGATCTCCCCATTGTGTTAGATGCTAATAATAATCTAACATTTTTTACGATGGACCCCTTTTTAGTCGAAGTATGAACCAAGGATAATTCAAAAGGGTGTACCCATGTTCCATACAAACTAGGAACTGCAAAACGGAAAAAACGAAAGTGGCACTAAGGCTGTAAACGAGGTGAGCACGAGCAAGTTTGAGATTGACATCGAGCTCGTTCAACTCATGTAGGCTCGGTAGCGTATGAATCAGTAAAAACCGAGCAAACCCTCACAATCACTATAGGTTCACAACCACCCCATATACACAAGTAACACAATCATCCAACAATCACCATCATATATCCATTGCAGAGCATAAGGAGGGTAATACAGGGGAAAAGGAGTAGAGATGAGAGGGAGCACCGAGGGTTGGTGTTGGTGGACGACGGTTGGGGGAGCCGGGCGAGTAGCGCGAGGAGACAGCGCTAGAAGGCCAAGCCAACCGAAGGCGCGGGGAAGGCAAGCAGACCAAAGCCGGTTGGAGGGGCGGTGACCTAGGGTCAGGTTGAAGGGCAACTGCAGGGGGCGGGCCAGTCATAGATCTTGTTGGATTCGGGTAAGGGGAGTCGGAGGGTGCCACGTCGGAGGTTGGGAAGCACACCAGCGGATGGGCGAGCTGGAGCTGAAGGCGGCGTAGGGGTGGTCGAGCCGACACACAAAGTAGGGCAGTGTAGAGGAGAGGCGGCGGCCAAGGTAGAGCCGTGCAGGTGCGCTGGCACCGAAAGGCCGGTAGTCGGGCCAAGGAGGCGAGAGGGCCAACCCCAGCAAGAAGTGGGGAGTCGAGAGAAGAAAAGAGAGAAGAAGAGAGAGGTAGAGAAGAGATAGGGAGTCGGGCAGGAGTGATAAGGAGAGAGGAGATGGGGAGTCAGTCGGGAGCAAGTCTTCAGTGTTCAGTCCCCACGCGCTCCGCCGAACTATTTTTGACGCAATGCAACAAGCTCCGCCAAACTATTCGGGCTCGGTTCAAAGGCCTAGGGTTAGGTTGAAGGGTAGCTGTAGGGGCAGGCCAGTCATGGATCTGGTTGGATCGGGTACAGGGAGTCGAAGGGCGCCGCATCAGAGGTTGGGAAGCGCAACGATGAATGGGCGAGCTGGAGCTGGAGGCGGCGTAAGGGTGGCTGAGCCGACACACAGAGTAGGGCAATGTAGAGGAGAGGCAACGGCCAAGGTAGAGCCGAGCGGGTGCGTTGGCACCGAAAGGCCAGTGGTCGGGCCAAGGAGGTGAGGGGGCCAACGCCAGCAAGAAGTGGGTGGTCGAGAGAAGAAAAGAGATAAGAAGAGAGAGAGGGAGAGAAGAGATGGGGAGTCGGGCGGGCAAGAGTGACAAGGAGAGAGGAGATGGGGACTCGGTCGGGAGCAGGTCTTCCGTGTTCAGTCTCCACGCGCTCCGCTGAACTATTTTTGACACAACCCAACAAGCTCCGCCGAACTATTCGGGCTCGGTTCGAATAGGCTCGCGAGCTTCAAACCAGGCTTGACTCGAATCGAGCTTACACCGAGCCAAGCTCAAATAGCTCATGAGCCTCGAGTTATTTTTACAGCACTAAATGACCCATGTAGGTCTCGAACTTGTGCTCTAACCAACCTAGCTAATAGGCCAGTTGCGTGTATTCATCCTGTTTTTCCTTACAGAATTGATGAGAAACTAGATGCAAATCAGAGGGATCACCAATGGTGTGCTCCCAACTTCGGAGAATAGCGAAGTGGTGACACTGCACATTCACAGTTGACACACGATGGTGCGGACAATTATGAAAGGGTACCGATAAACATTATCTAGATGTTTTTTCTTAACTATCATTCAGATTTATATCCATTAAATTAAAAATCCAATAACCGCAAATTCTCCACCCCTCATAAAAAATTCATCTTTCAAAAAAAGACCCGTTAGATCTCTAATTCAATAACCACAAATTTAAATAATTATTTGAAAGAAACATTTGAATGATGCTTATACACACCCTTACGAAAATCGATTAGAAGCAACGGCAGTAATAATCCCACAATGTCAAAAAAAAAAAAAAGACTAAGCAAGCTGCGGATATACCAGCTTGAGTGCTTGACGATGCTCATCCCATACCCATTCGCAGTTGTCACACGATAGTGTGGACACGAATATCGAACCATAAACAATATGCTGATTACATTATTCTGAACATCAGCAATGACAAATATCTAGGTAAATCCTATTAAAAAATGATGAGCATCACAATCATCGGCCGGTTCCTTCCAAACAAACGTGCAGCTTCTCCACCACCGTTTTAAAACGGTTTACCGAGACAGCTCTTTCGAGACAACTTATCAGTATTCGATTCGATTGCACAAACGCTCATGCTAATGTAAAAAATCATCAGCCGTAGTCATAAACCATCAACCGCAGCGAAAAGAACACACCTATCAACGACAACGCTCATCCAAGTAAATCACGTACAAACGAATTTAAGAATGTTCAGCTTCATCATAGCCAAGTGATCAAATCGAATGGAACTAATTCTACCAAAGACTTTCCTGGTCAAAATATAATACTGCTACGTTGCATTCACATACATAGACTAGCAGAAACATATACAATCACAACACAACAGCTGTCCTGCTACTGCGCCTACTTCGAAGATAGAAACTAAAATATTTGACCAATGAAAAGTACGGCAGCAACGGTCTGCAACTCCAGGAATAGTTCCTTTTAGCTGCAAATAAATTCGGCAATAGCAGCGTATTGTGTATGCTCATGTGTCTTCCTGGTTAATAAGGATAAAGAAAAGGCTACAAACACAAACAAACTCAAAACTTGGTAAGAATCTAGATCCTGTAAACTGAAGAACTTCTATGTACAACCTGGAAAAGTTGGGACTGCAGCTGCATTGTCATCCATGCACTTCAGGCAAAATTCAGCATACAGTTTATCCGACATGATAATGCATAATCACAATTTTGTAACTTGCCAATACTTATTTGAGCATCTGAGCAGCTCATGCATATCGGGTCAAAGGGTATGTAAGATGATGTGAATGCCTACGGCATGCTAAGGCATTTATGATCTAAATCAACAAAAGCAAAAGCTTCCAAGTAATTTAGATTATGATCCCAATTACCCAAGTGCAGCTAACAGGCTAATACTTCAGAACATCATGGCGAAATTGGTTATAGGAAAACTAGACTTTATGCTAGCACATTTTGAGCTCACTGACTCTGAGGATATTCAGGATTCCAAGTTGTAAGTTGTTGTGGTAGAGTTGTCCCAGGAGAACTATTTGCAGATAGGAACAAGCATTGGTATACGTGATCTCAGGTGAACTATTTCCAAGAATGGCAATTATGTGTATCATTGATGAAGCCAACCACATCTTTCAAGCAAGGGCAAGTAGCATCTTACTAGTTTTTGGATGGTGAATAGTAGGGAACCAAGTCTTTCAACACAAACTACTAAGCTGAAGCAGCTTTCAAGATCACGTACACGCAGTCTCGAATGTGACCTTTCAATACATAGGTTCAGAACAGTTACGGCAGGGCTTCAAACACAGGCCCAAAGGAAAATATAAGTAAATGTAGTAGGTGAGGGAAATCAGATGGACTATGGCATCCAGACAGGTCCTCTTAAGCAAAGCTTCCAGGTTGGGCCATACTCTTGGTCATCTGGTTTGGGTAGGGGCTCCAATAAGCAGGCTCCAGCTTCATTTGTCTTGGCTGTTTTAAGTAGGGGAGGGGCAGGCGGGCAAAGGTGAAAAGAACAGGTTCATCAGAAGATAGCTGAGCTGGGTTAAATGTGCTTAAAAGGCAGAGATGTGGTAAGAAGCAAGTATTTGATCACGTAATCATTCTGTACATGTCAAGAAGTATTTGATCACGTAATCATTCTGTAGATGTCAATAAGTATTTGATCACGTAATCATTCTGTACATGTCAATAAGTATTTGATCACGTAATCATTCTGTACATGTCAATAAGTATTTGATCACGTAATCATTCTGTACATGTCAAGACAAGGTGGAAGAACCATACCTGGTGTATTCGAAAATCTAAATGCTAATAACCATGGCGCTTCCCATAGGAAAGAGAACTATGACCAGATAACCTGATAAAAATTATTTTTAATTAGAAAGTGCTAAATGAGCAAAATATATATGAAATAAAAGATCAATGAAATATTAAGTAGACTTGGACTGCACCAAAGTTGACACAAATTGATTTCTAGGGGGCATGATACCCCAAGGTAAAGAAACATTAAAATTTGCTATAATGAATTATGATCATCACAGCGAAATATCCATACTGGTGACTAAAAAAATATTGCCATCCTTACCCACTGCTCCCAGAACGACCACTGTACCCACTATAAGCCCCATAGCCTCCTCCAGAGACCTAGAGAAAGTTTCAGTTTATTTTATGGAATAAAAATCTTGACATGAAGCTGGTTGGCAGGATTAGCAAAGAATACAAAGTGAAGGGGAAGCTGTACCTGGGAGCTGCCATAATTTGCATAACTGTCAACAGGAACCATATCGTCAGATGGACGATATCCACTCGAATATGGATAATCATGCCCAGCAGGCTTAGTGTCTCTGCCTGGATACTTTGGCCCATCAGAAACACTAGCAGGCAAAGGATGGTAAGGGATCACAGGTGGAAAACCTGATAAAGCACTCTCTCTTTCAAAGAAATTGGCTTTCAGCCTTGTAGTTATTTGCACAAGAGCATGTCTTGCGACATCAAGGTCTCCACTGATCTGTTGTACAGGCAAATTACAAAGTTGAATATGTGTTGCAGTGACAGACTCGTAAAAAACAATATCAGAAGTTGAAATTGTTACCTGAACCATCTCTTCATCTTCAGCTGCTACTTTTGGAACATTCTCCTTCGAAAGGATACGTATGTTTGCCCTTGATGTTCTCCGTATCTCAGTAATGATTGAACCACCTTTGCCAATCAGGCACCCAATACGTGATGTTGACACCAACAAGCGTGTTGTATATGATGGCTCCCCCGATTCTGTATCAGTTTTCTCACTGCACCTTGGTTGTAAATGAACTGCAGCATTAATTGTTGGAGAGACAGGATCTTCAAAGAACTGCATGGCAAAAAAGTAGAGTTGATTACGATATATAACTAAGTATGTAAGCTTACTAAACAAGAACCAAAGGAGAAAGAAATTACCTCCTTTGCCGAAACTGTGATTATGCAGTCATCTTCAGCGTTTGAACTATCCACTTTGATAAAAGCTCCAGATTCCTGCCTAATCTGTCTAATAACTCCACCACCCTTTCCAATTACACCACCCACACTCGATGCAGCACAAAGCAGACGCAAGCTAAACTCCTTAGCAGAGCTCTCCTCCCTCCGTGGTTGGTATATAGAAGGCCAATCTCCTGCCACATCACCTTTGTATCCTCCGTAAGGACTAATCATAGGAGTAATCCCTACAACCGGTGCAGTTGAGGAACTACCAAGGTGGGAGCCCACTGGATAAGGTTGGGTCAAGCTGGATGCAAGAAGATGCTGTGACCTTGATGGGTTGTCATGGAGGCGAGATGACACTTGAAGAAGAGCTGTTCTGACAACTATCGGGTCCCCAGATATCTAGTTCCAAAAAGATGAAAGCATTATCAATATTAATATTGACAAATTCGCAGATGACAATGCAAAACAATCCAGCATATATTAAACTACACTGAAGAAAAACATTTTTTTCATTCGGGGGACACCCCCATCTCCATTTAACTGAGAAACAGAAACATCGTTCTTCCATCCAGAACCATAGGAAATAGCCTACTGCGCCTAAAGAAAAAAAGTTTTTTTGTTGTTGTTGTAGACAACTAGTAAAGCTACAGATACCACCTGTACTATACAAAAAGACAGAATAGAGACACATATGCCTATAGGAATACAGCATGTACATGTAATGCATGAAATAGATGGGGAAAATGACCATTGACCAACCTGGAGAAGTTCATCACCGCTAATGGCACATGCAGGGATATGTTCATTACTAAGCACGCGTATTTGTGCACCAGTGTCACTGCGGATTCCCTGGATGATATGCCCACCTTTTCCAATAATGCATCCAATCTGATCTGATGGCACAAGCAAGCGAACAGTAACTTGAGCTACACCTTCTTCATTTTCTTCGTTCCCAGGACCATCATCAGTGGCGAGCTTCTCATGAACTCTGAAGAGAGCATCTTGAGCAGGGCAAACCTTATCTTCAGTATCTTCGAGGGTATTAGTTTCCCTGCTTGAGCTAAATATTGTGATGACTCGCTCGTCGCAGCCAGGGACACTCTCACCAATCCTTATCTTAGCTTGAGTATCGGCCCTCAACTGCTTCGCAATTTCTCCACCCCTCCCAATGATACTCCCTATTTTTCTAGAAGGGCAGAGGTAGCGATAGACAGTATCATCCGGACCAGGAGCATAGGTATCATCACCAGGATTTCTTCTCTTGCCACCACCATTTTCAGCATAATCAGAGTGCCGCTTTCCATAACTGTTTCGGTGTCCAGGCCCAACCATTATCTAAAACCAGAGATAAAATAGTCAACAACACAGAATATAGCACCAAATAAATGCAAAGTTCAATAACAATATGTAATGCCAATAATAGCAGAGCATGTTAAGTGGTACGATTAGAACCCTTCAAGGCAGTCTTTTACATTTCAAAAAACCTTTTCCAAATCAAATCCCACATGACCTCATCTACCAAACTATCAACTATGACCTCCAATACCATCCAACAAAAATAAGACGTTATCTTTCATAACAAAAGCACACATTAACTGTCCCTACATTTGTTATGGATGCGTGATAGCCTATATTATTGCGGCAAACACTTAGTTAATCCACATGGGCATGGCAACATTAATCCCAGCCAAAAATCCTTAAGAAATCCAATATAAGGGCATCTCCAATGGTGCTAAGTCTGCTGGCTATTTGCATGTACACATCAACATATATCCTATGTAAAGGAAAGAGAGTATGCAAAACACAAACAGCTAGCTACTATTTCGTCTCTAGTCTATAACGCAAAACAAGGTAGGCTCTATAAATGACTGTGTGTGCATGTAAATATCAAATAGCTATCCTTATAGATAGTTCTTTGGAATGCTAGCTTTTAGTGTGTACTCTATAGATGATGTGAAATCCTTATAGATAGTACTTAGCTAGGACCATTAGAGATGCCCTAAATCAAAACATATGGTTCGGACCAGAGAACAGACGATTGAAAAAGAAAATAACACCATTTGTCCTCTTCTATTCATGGTCTGCTCGTAAGAAAACCTCTTTCTGGACAACTCAATTAACTGAAAAGATCTAATCTTTCCAAAAATCTAAACCCAAAAATCTAAACAAAACAACCCCAACCACGCGCATCCGACAGCGAAACATGCAAGCGTCTACCCAAAATTAAGCCCAAAACAGTCATCTCCCCAAGAGCTGAACCTCGCGCATTACAGGAGCACCTTCCTTGAGCGAGAATCACCCAAATAGCTGCCCCAAACCCTCAACTCGCCTAACTACATATAAAAGAACCGAACTTTTCGCACGAAACGTCAGCGTGTCTCCATCAAGTATCCCCGGATGCGGCCATCCAGCGCGTCAAGAACCCCCAAAACCCGCAGCAAGGCGCAAACATGGCACGAAACGGGGAGCCTCCGGAGGGCACGGATCTGGCGACACACGTCGAATTGGTACGCGCGGATCGGGGAATTCGCCGGGGAGTGTGCGGACGCGAGGACTAGGAACGTTGGGAGGGGGCACTGACCTTGGCGCTGCGGATTCGGCGAACCCTAGGCGCTAGGGAGCTTCGCCTTTGGCTTTGGCACCGCGTGAAGACGAACAGAGGTGTGAAGTCACGATCCACGAAACGAAGGCGGCGAGATGTTGAGAAGGGGAGGAAACGATAATATAGCCCGTGGGTTTCCGAGTGGATATCTATCCCACGTGGAGCGTGACCTTAGAGGGCTGGGCTGGGCTGGGCCCAAGGACCCAAAAGCCCAGGCGGGATGCGGCAAGAGGATGAAGCAAGAGAGCTGCAGACCTGCAGTAACTGTGACTTTGGTCCAATCTCAGCCGGATGGGCCTGCTCAAGCTGAGTTATACTTTTGACTTCTTTTTAATTTTATCTCTTTTTTATTTTTAAATTTTTCGTATTCCTTTACATTGTTCATAATGAGAGAATTTTTTTATTTTTTATTTTTTTAAATTTAATTACATTAAAAAAATTTGCAGCAACTACAGTGAAAAAAACTCAAACAATACCAAACAGTGCCAAATAAGCCCAAAAACCGAAAGTATGAGCCCAAATGAGCATCCCCGCTACAACAGAGATACATTATCATAGTTACAATACTCTCGCTATAGTACTAAAACAGGTCTCAACCTTAGCCGTTTGATCCGATGGCTAGCAAGCAAAGGGCCTGTTTGATATGGCTGCGGCTTACGGTTTTTGGTTGAAATTTTTGAATTTTAGCTGTTTGCGATAGAGATTATGAAGAGAGATACTTACTTGCGATTTTGGATGGTACAGATGTTGGGTTTTTAACGTGTACTATAATTAACTTGTAGACCCCGTCTTAAAAAAATGCTCCGTTTAAAAATTAGATACTGTAACAAAAGTCAAAAGTCGTTTTAAGAAGTCGAAAAGAACAGACCCAAAGTCATGGTACTATTGTAGCACCATGATTTTACTTCACAAAGCTTAACAATTCAGAATTCAAGGAGGAGAGAGCCTCCTCCTCTCGGGTGCCGTGCCGCCTCGCCGAATAACACCCTATGCACATAGTCATTGCAAGACCTCTTCTTTTTGCAGCTTTTGCTTTTGGCTTTTCTATTGTAACTAATTTTCAAACTGAGTGTCTTTTAAAAATGGGGTCTACAAATTGATTGTAGCACACATTATAGCGACTTAATTTATATCGACAAAAGTTATCGCGAGTTTCTATTATTCCGTATCCTCTCACAAAAATATAAAAATAATAAGCTGCAGCCTGAAAAATAGGCCCATAATCCGCTCAAAAGAAAACATACATACATTACAATAAACACAAGACATAGGGCATGTTTGTTTTGCTTGTAGCTTATGGATTTTGGCTGAAATTTTTAAATTTTAGCTGTTTACGACAGAGATTACAGAAAGAGAGATATTCGCTTGCGATTTTGGATGGTATAGATGTTGGGCTTTTAACGTGTAATATAATTAACTTGTAGACTCTATCTTAAAAAAATACTCCGTTTGAAAGTTGGGTACTGTAGCAAAAGCCAAAAGCCGTTTTGAAAACCTGAAAAGAACAGACCCTATAGTTTTTTCCATGGATCAAAGAACAAGTTTACTAGAAAAGAAAATTCCCATCTTAATATGCATAACAAAACCCAAAAAGTGATCACAGATGAACTAAAATCAAGACCCAAAAGATCAGATTGAAATCATGAACATGACAAGTAACCAAAAGATTCAATCCAAGCAAAGACAAGTGAGAAACAAGAGGTCAGAGAACCATTGGGAGCATACCTCACCGTCTGTAAGGGAAGTAGATCTATGGCTACACCATGTTACTGTTAGTGATATGCCCTAGAGGCAACATGGAGATATTGTATATATCACATACTATGTTTATGATACATTACTTTGTTCCTTGGAATAGACATCATCATTATTGATCAATGAGTATGTGACTTATTCATGAGACTCTTAAATACTAAAATGTTGCTATTTCTAAATGATCCCTGATCGTATATCATATGAGGAACAAATATGATTCAAAGACAAAGATCAGCATATGTATTGATTGATGATCATGTCTCATGGATCATGGTATGGTGATACCAAATCAATAATATGGACATGTGTTAGTGAACATATGTTGGATAGACCTGCCATGAGACACTGCAGAGATTTTATGTGTCATCAGTTGGTCTCGAGTAGTGTTTATGTAGAATCCTTAGACTTGAGATCATCATGGTTCCCAACATGAGTAGTAGCTTATTTTGGGACTACTAAACACTACTCAAATGAATCGGGTAGTCATAAAATTAGTCTTCGGATTTACCATGAAACATGTAGTGGGATGTGAATGATCAAGATAGAATTTGCCCCTCCTTATGGGAGAGATATCTCTGGGCCCCTCGATGTAATGGATTATAAAAGTGCATGGCCATGCCAAGGTGATTGAGGAGTCAATCACAAGTTTATAATCCATCACGGAATCGAGAGAGTGATTGAGCTATTAAGAGGATGACACAGGTCTCGCCTTGAGCTCAATCTATATCGTGAGGCAAAGGGATTCGTACATGAGAGAACATTACGAGTTCAAATTGATATGATCTTTACATATACTTTGGGGTTAATATGTCTTACTAGATGCCGCTATTAACGGGGTGACCGGAAGGCGTTTCAGTGTCACGACCAAGTATACGTGAACCTCTGTGGTCGCACGCTTAACGGGTTGGAACACCGATTCGAATATGATTCGGATATGGGCTCAATTCGGATAAAGATCCGAATAGACTCCTAATGGGCCTTGGTCCGCAAGGCCCACATGAGGAGGTCTATATATATGGAGGCGAGGGGCTGAGGGGATTCGTCTCTGTTAACATCTAGCAAAACCCTACCCACCACCTCCCGAGCCAAACCCTAACTGCTCACGAGTGCTAGTACACTCGCGATCGGCGTTCAACCCGGGCGTGTGGATACGGTGGAGGCGCTGCTCGTTGCGATCTTGATCGGCGTGCGTGGAGGAGAGACGATCTACGATCGGCTACTTCCACTACTACCTCGGCGCGCGTGATTGGATCGGTTTCCAATTCTTCTTCATTGCACAAGGCGTCTAAGTGGTAACGATCCATGATCCTTCCTTAGCATGATGTTCTTGGGTGCGCGGTAGAAAAGTTTTATTTTCTGCTTCCGTAGCCTACGCGTATTCCTTTAGTTACCACTATAAAAAAATAAGTGGGCCATCCGGTGTCGGAGCCAGGATTTTGATGATAAGAGTGCAAGCTTAAGACACATCTATTCTAATAAAAATTCAAATGACATAATACAAAAATTTATTATATGTAACTAAGCAATCATTCAAATATTGTTCACCTATGTTATTTCTTAACTTATTAGGATTGATCATAACTCCTATAATTCTATTTTAGATTTTGATTCTTGGGATCATCCTTTTAAACCCAAAAGTAAAAAAAGGAGCAATTTACTTTCTTGTGCCCTAGATCAATCTATATACTACAATCTATGACTACCTTAAAAACTACCCCATCAGAGTCTTTTGCATCCTCATTAGATCACTAAACCCCGTAATAAGAAAACCCCCAATACACCATCCTGCGTCATACAAGCTCACAAATTAGTATACCAAAACTCAAATTAATACCATAGAACCATCCAAAGATGTATCTTGTTGCCCCATAATAATCTAATCATATCTTAATTTGGACAATTCACAAGGATTTAGTAGCATTATTAGCACCACTGAATTGGCATCTAGTTGATACATGAACACCAGGAAACGATCCACCAGCATTCAAATTCAATATGCTAATCGACATCAAGTACTTAGGTACATAGAAGATCTGGGCAATAAAAAATAAGACATAATAAGTTAGGAGCGTAGGGGACCTAAGGAGGCGAGTGTAGAAGAGCTGCTTGGAGAGCTCCTTGCACTTCTTGATGGTGGGCGGGTTGATGACATACTGCTTGTTCCTCTCCATGAGCATCTTGTGGAATGTGCACCCGTGCTTGGCCGCCAACCTTGTCGTCTCGCACGCCTTGGACTGTAGATACGCCAGCTTCGACGCCAACGCCGCAATGGATCTGTCGCTATTTCACAGTTAAACCAAAGCAATGTAGATGAGAAAAATCTAAATAACATATCTACAGATTAGGAAGCATGGGATCGAGACTTGGCTCGATGACTTCTTTGGTTTACCTTTTTCTCTCTGGTGCCTAGTGGTCGCTGGCAGCAATGGGGGCTCCAGCCTTCGGGGAGCGCAGCAGCGGGGGCTCCGACCTATGGGGAGTGCAGCGGCGGTGATGAGTTGTGCGTGAGCAGAGCCACGTGCTAGAGCTCGAGCTTGGCTACTACACTAGGGCAAAAGCCTAAAGGATTTGGCCGATTGGGAATCTCTAGTGGGGGTGGCCGATCGATTGAGAAAGTGAGGATGGCGTGAGGACTTAGGCTAATAGGCTTGACTTGTTGTTTGTTAGGCCTAATGTGCTGCTAGAAGTATGTTAGTATGTATAGTGTATACTTCTGTGTATTAAGAGAGTATATATCATATTTTTGTACAAAATTTTTTGGGTGTAGCTGTACCTCCATGTATTATGGTGGCTCCGCCACTAGAGCCATCGCTTGCGAGATGTGGCACCATAAAGCATGTGGCATAGTGAACAATACAACAGCGGAATTGAATGTGTTTCTACCTTCCATGTGCACAGATCACCCCAAGAATCCCTGCTTCCACACCTCTTACCCAGGGTTGGCAACGGGCATAAACCCGCTGGGTTTTGCCGTCCCAAACTCGTGCCCGCGAAAGTTGGGCGTGCCCGCTAAAAAACCCATGCCCGTTACGGGTACAAATTTTTGCCCAAACCCATGCCCACTGGGGTAACGGGTACCCACGGGTCGCCCATGCCCAGACTCATGCCCACTGAGTTCATTGTTCACTGAGTTCATACCATACTAATAGAACAGGCAGCTCAAAATGAAAAAGTACTAAAATTGCTTATAAAGGCAAACTACAATGGTAGCTAAGTTCTCAAAAGCCAACACAGTTTGTGTACTTCGTACATCATATTCATTGCTAGCCAAAAGTCCAAAACCTGTCAAGGATTGCCCAGCTCTTCTTACTCCCAAGCAGCAAATGAACGATGGCAAGTTCCTCAAATTGCAAGTTCCTAAATGAGCAGAAAACAGCACACTAATTAGCTATCTAATCTCACTAGGACAAACATTACTAAATGCGAACACATTACATCACCTGAAGGCCCTCTTGAATATCCTGAAGGCAAGACCAAAAGGTAGCAGGCTTTTTATTCTTGTCATCAACTACAGAACAAAAATGAATTAGTAAAAAAATGCATAAATGAATAGGACAGCAAGTTCAATATATTAAGAGATCATGTTAATATACCTTTGAACTTGTTTCTAAGCCAATCTTGGGAGCACATGAGAGCCTCCAACATCTTGGAAGTGAGTCTGCTGCGATGCTCATTAAGGACTCTGCCACCGGTGCTGAAAACGGACTCTGAAGCAACAGTGGTAACAGGGATAGCATATATGTCCCTTGCAATCTTCCTCAAAGTAGGATATCGAGTCCCTGTCACCCTCCACCAATCTAAAACATTGAACTTCTTTGTATGCATACTCACCATTTCTTCATCTAAGTAGCGGTCTAGCTCAGACTTGAATCCCATCATGCTTGCTGGCCTTCGACTTGCAATATGTGCACTGATGTCAGATAAGAAGTCATCATTGTTGTCAAGGGAAAGTGCTGATGGTTCACCATCATCCACATCCTCTACCACATGGTACTTAGCCATCAATTCAGCTAACAAGTTCTTGACCTTAATAACCTTGTCCTCACATGCTATACCAGGAACACCAAGCAAGTCCTCATAACAAATCTGTAGCACTGTAGTCTTGAATCGAGGATTAAGAATAGTTGCAATACCCATTAACCCTTGAATGTCAGTCCAGTACTTATCAAACTTGGTTATCATATTAGCTAACATTTCTTCAACTAATGGATTGCCACAAGTTGACCACTGCCTGATTTGCTTTCTAATCTTAGCAATTCTAGTGAAGTAGATATTTGTAGTCACATAATCAGTTCCAGAAAATAATGCAGTGATGTCATAAAACAATCTAAGCCTCTCCACAACATCCTCAGCGAATTTCCACTCTTCCTCACTTGGCAAAGAAGTGTACTGCCTGTCTACATAACTTGCTCTAATGAAAACAGCCTTGTAGGGCAGAACAGTGTTAAGCATGTTAAAAGTTGAATTCCACCTAGTTCTGCAATCAAGTCCTATCTTTGTCTTCATATCAACTTTAACAAACTTAGCTATCTCCTCAAGCTTTTCAATCCTTTTTGGAGTGGCTGTCCAATAAGTTACACTATCACGAATGTTCTCAATTGCATCTTTCAACACTTCTAGTCCATCTTTTACTATCAAATTAAGGATATGGACAGAACAACGCATGTGTAACAGTTTCCCATCATTGAGAAGCTTATGCTTCCCAATGTTCCTCACAAGGTAAGGGATTACCGCATCATTTGTAGTGCAGTTGTCTAGAGTCACCGAGGATATCTTCTCATCAAGATTCCACTCAACCAATGAATCATACAGTTCTTCACCAATGACTTCAACAGTATGAGGAGCAGGAACATAAATAAACCTACATTTGAATAGTGAATAGTATAAGTGACCAGATCTGAAATAGCATAAGTGAATAGTATAAATGACCTACATTTGAATAGTGAATAGTATAACAACAAATGCAGACAAACAGAGGAGGATTTGAGTAACAATCAAGTTCAGATCTGAAATAGCATAAGTGACCAGATCTGAACAACAGTCATTACCTCATGATAATATTTCTAAGAGTCCAGGACTCATCAATGAAGTGGGCTGTGATAGCCATGTAACCTCTCTTTTGGTTATCAGAGGTCCACAAGTCAGTTGTGATAGCCACCCTAGATTGAATTCCAGCCATGTACTCAATGGCCTTTTCCCTCTACCTCATAATGAGCCATAATATCAGATCTGGAATAAAAACAAAAAACATTAGAGAGGACCATTTAACACTAGGATATGCAATTGACAATAAGAGATGCATTCATAACTCTAACACCTTATTGTGTTTCTTGTTCCAATTTTGAATAGTGGCTGAAGTGCACCTACGAATCTTCTAAAGTCAACATGATCAACCATACTTAAGGGGTACTCATGTAGTACTATCATTGCACCAAGCTCTCTTCTAGCTATCTCTTGATCAAATATGTAATTCTCAACTAAAACAGCCCCCACATCTGTTTTATCAAATCTCAAAGTACCTTGCGCTATAGACTTTCCATTCAACTTGATCTTTCTCTGCATGCAGCCCTTCAAATGAGTATGAAGGTGCTTGGTCCCATTTTGTACTTGTTCCTGAAAGCTGCTTGAAGCAATACATGCACTTCGTCCGGACTGTGCCATTCAACTTCACTCTCTTAAACTCTTTCCAAACAGCCGAGGTGAGCTTCCTCTTAGAACCAGCTTCAACTCCATCTTCCTCCTCTTCTTCTACTTCAATGTTATCATCATCATCAATGTCAATTGGCACTGAGTCATTTACAGATTCAGGCTGAGGCGATGCAGAAAGTGGAAGTGACTCTGATGGTGCTTCTGATGCTAGAGAAATTGGGGATTGGCTGCTACTGGTTGTAGACATTTTTTTAAATCTGTACAGGCACATCAGATCACTCAATGACAGCATTACACCAGTAATAACATATGGAAAAATTCATACAGATTACTGCATGAACTTTGGCAATCATTCATACATTCCTCTAATTTCAGTACATTCATACATTCATTCATACACACTCTAGTATTAGAATAGATAATAGAACTCGGTCACAGATAACATATGAAACAAGAAGCAAACTTTGACTACACTTAAGACTTGGGGAAAACAATAATAGAACTTAGTCACATATTTCACAGATGCAATAACCTGAATATATCCTATGGGTGTAAACTGCTAATTCCCAGCAATAAAATTGCAAATTTAAACTCTATCCATGAACTCATCTGCTGTCAAGAACTCATCAACAGATCATCAACAACAACAGGGTGACAAGGCCAACCAGAAGGAAAAGCTGAAGTTCATACATTCTTTTTCTTACCCCAAAGAACGCACGATGTTGCCCCCTGCAGGTGAAGTCGGAGAGACAGGAGGCTGTCCGTTCTTGGTTGTTGCAGCAGCCGCAGGCTTAACGAGGCGTCCGTTCTTCTCAGTAACTACGCCAGGCTTCGGCTTCGGGTCCGGCGACACTCGGTCAGCTTCGGATGCGCCCCTTCGAAAAGGGACCGTCGGCTGCGGGGTCAGTAATGTGAGCTGCAACAATGGTTAATGGAGAGGAGGAAGAAGTTCACCGACCATCTTCGTTGGAGCCGAAGGGTAGCGCCATGGCCAAGGGCGTACTGCTGCGAGGCGCGTTGGCCGGAGGGCGACGGGCTGTCGCCGTGGGGGTGGCGCGCTAACTGGAAGGCGACGACGAGGGCGTGCGGGAGGGCGAGCGAGAGCAGGAGCGGCCAAGCGGGACGGGAGGGCAAGCGTGGAGAGCCGGAGAGCGGAGAGCGTGGAGAGCAGGGACGCCGGGGAGCCAGATGCTGAGATGCGCCGCCACTGCGGGGAACGGGAACCGAGTAGAGTGAGTCGAGTGACCGAGATCGAGTGTGTGTGTGTCTGAGGCTCTGATCTAGGGTTACCGGATGGGGGGATGGATCAGGCTATGGGCTATGCCGTTGGGTTGTTGATTAGTTGGGCCATCCGACCATACCATATGGGGCTATGGGCTGGTTTACTGGGTTTATAACTCCTATGGGCAGGGTTTATATTACCCATGGGTTTATGGGTTCGGGTACTATAAGAACGTACCTGAACCCGGTAGACCCGATAGGTTAGACTTTTTGCCTATTAAGAGACCCATGTGTTAGGAAATTGACTCAGATCTATGCCCTAATAGAGTAAAAACCCACCGGGTATTGGGTTTCGGGTACCCATTGCCACCTCTACTCTTACCGGAGTTAATGTAGACACATAGACATAGGGACCAAGGATGGGAGGAGGTAAGATATGTGGGGATGACTAAGAGGAGGGAGGCGACAGTGCATACGGTGTCGTCAATGGGGGATTATAGCGTGGGACTAGGGTAAAACAGGGGTAGGTAGAGAAAATTTTCACAGGTAAAAATAGGCTAGACCATAACATAAAAAAAGGAAAAATTCAAGTGGGGAGAGGGATTTAATCGAAAAGCGATGGCGCTGATTAATGTGATCCACCTGTTTGGCACCGATTTTAGGAGGAGGGGTGTTTGCTTGAGAGGATTTTGGCAAAAACGAATAACCTGTTCTTTTGGACCATGGCTAATGGTTTTTGTCTACGTTTTTTGAGACGGTAGCGAACGTAGCACATAGTTTTGACCTCGAAAAGTTATTTGGAGAATCCATTTCAGGAAGATGTCCTGTTTGTTTTGATTTCAGAGAAGCCAAAAGAATATGGTTTATGGTTTTTTGCCCTAGTGCGAGTATTTGTGCGAACGAACCAAACACCGATAAGCCGCTTCGAAAGGGCTATCCCAATAAGCTACTTCAAAAAGACGACGAATAAGTCATCCTATTTGTTTGTTCAGAAAAAATCATAAGCCATAAATTGAAAAAGAAGGGGCTATATCGTAATCCCTTTTTATAAGTGACTTTTTTTCCAGGTGCCAGCTATTGGCTTCAGGTGTAGAGCTATAGCTACTAGGAAAAGTTGGCCAAACTTCATGCTGTAGCTTCTCTAAAGCTTGGGTGGGTTCTTTTTGACTGTGACTTATGATTTATAGTCACGGTTTATGGTTTTTGGCCCTAACGTGAACGTATGTGTGAACGAACTGAATACCGATAATCTGCTTCAAAAAAATACCAATAAGTTGTTTCGAAATAATAATTGATATACTATTTTATTTATTTATTTAAGAGAAACAATAAATACCGAAAAAACAGTCATAATAAGAAGAGAAGAAAAGAACACGACCTCAACCGGAGCGAGTACTGGTTGGGAGCCACGAGGAAGGGAAGGTACTGGAATGCTTGTGGAGCTTGCAGAGGACATCCGAACACAATCAAACAGATGAGCCGTCTCGTCAGATTTGAGCCACCATGTTTGCATTCGCACCGGTATGCCTTGCCGTCGTCAAATTCGCAACGATAAACTGAATTCACATCGCCAGATCTTGTTGGCCAGTGTCTGTCGCCGGTAGTTGTTCTCGGATCTTTCTTAAAAAAAAAGAAAAAATAAAAAAATAAAAAAAAGAGGATAGAGTAGTTGTTGGATCCAGGGTATTGGGCTGGCTTCTCCTAGAGCCGGCTTCTGCTGAAGCCCGGGCCTATCAGGAGAGAGAGAACTAGAGATACACGCAGACGCACCCCCACAAGGCCACGAGCTCCTCCAAACCTAACACAGCCTCTCGCCCCCTAGGCGAACGGCCGAACCCTAGCGAGATGTCGTCGTCGGCCGGCGGCGGGCAGCAGTTCCGGTACACGCAGACACCGTCCAAGGTGCTGCACCTGCGGAACCTGCCGTGGGAGTGCGCCGAGGAGGAGCTCGTCGAGCTCTGCAAGCCCTTCGGCCGCATCGTCAACACCAAGTGCGGCGTCGGCGCCAACCGCAACCAGGCCTTCGTCGAGTTCGTAAGCCCCTCCTCCCCTGGCCCCCCCTCCCTCTCAAGTCAAAACCCCCTTTCCCCCGTCGATCTCCGCGATCCGGTCGGGAATTCGGGATGAGCTCGCCGCTGGATGGTCTTCCGTGTAGTTGCTTGTGAATCACCTGATCCAGCTAGCTTTTATTTGTGCGATAGTGGGATTTTTTAAAAAAGCTCTGCGGATATGGATTTGATGTTGCAGAGGGTCGAAAAGCTTCCCATGTATCCACGCGTAACTTGGGCAGATAGATCATATCTGTTTGGTTTATTTGCCATGCGCGTCAAGCATCGCCGGATTTAACCTGGTGTGGGATTGGTTAATATATGAGGTTGCATGGTAATGATTTGTTGAGTTGTATGGATTAGGCATATCAGGGGGTTTGGTGTCTCACATGCCATTCAGACATCTAATTGGTTTGTCTGGTTCGCTTTGGGACTGGTGAAGAAGGAGTTGCTATAGGATTCAGATGGATTGATATGTTGGGGCTGTGGAATTTATTCGAGATTGGATCTTGATTTTTTTAAACAGTTTCGGATGGGTATTGAGGTGTTCAGATTGGAGTTAATGGAAGTTAGTTGTATAGTAGTGGAATGTTATATCATATAAATCTGTTGGGGATTGATGTGAAGCATACTAGCATATCACCAAGCATCTGCAGCTAGGTTCTTTTGTGGTTGTAAAATCCTGTCAGGCAGTCACTATTCATGTTGTTTTATGACAGGATGCTCTGCAGGATTTAGTGATCTATATGGCTGGTAGGAATTTTTTTTTTTGTGGAATTTGGATGTGTAGTAGTGGGGACTGTAGAATTACTGGAGCAAAGTGCTATTTTGTGGCATTAATGGCTTTTGAGTATGATTGGTTAGCTTGTAAATGCATGTGTATCTTCTGACTCCTAAGGCAGGCATAATTTGGAAACTTTCTCTTGTTAGAAATCAAATCACTGTGTACATTAATCATTTTTTTTGTTTGATTGCTTTAGTTCTAAATGTTATATGTTTTGAAATAGATGATGCCAGGATTACTTATGTGAAGCCATTTATTCTTTGCAGACCGACACCAATCAAGCTATTTCAATGGTTTCTTACTTTGCATCATCTTCGGAACCAGCGCAAATCCGAGGCAAAACTGTTTACATTCAGTATTCAAATAGGCAAGAAATAATTAACAACAAGAGCCCTGGTGAGACTGCTGGAAATGTGTTGCTTGTTACCATAGAAGGTGTTCAAGCTAGTGATGTCACCATTGATGTGATCCATTTGGTGAGTTCTAAAATTTAATTTTTCTTGTCTTAAAAAATACTTTGATGGTTTAGTTAGTAAGATAACAACAAACTGAAGTGTGTCTGTTGCTATATTGATTTGTCATTGACCGAAGAGATCCAAGGGAGTCTACCTGACCTGATCCTTGTAAATAAAAGATTATACTTGGTTGCTGATCTCGTAGTAACGTATTCTGCATGAATCAGCAGGCCCATGTTAACACGGAGAAAATCTCGTTATCAACACCTGCAATTGGAGAGATACCATGTTTGTTTTGCTGCCTGTCTTCTAACTATTACATTTGAAGTTTTAATGAACTCTCATCTGGAGGATGTCATTTTCTAATTATCCTTCATCACCATGCTTATCTCCGGTGTAGGGCACCTCCCTGTTTATCCAAGTTATTGATGAAAGGTTAAATCCCCAACCTTTAGAAAATTAGTATCTCTTTGGTGCTTCTTTTGAGATCATTTTGTGGTCATTTATTTCCAGCCAGTTGTTAACACTAAACAGTATAGTTTAATTCTCATTCATTGGCTGATGTGTTTCTCTCTCTTAAGACTTTTCTCGCTTGTTCTGTTGTTGAAAAGGGATAGGCTTCAAGAGTTAATTTCCTTTGTTACGAAATGTGGTTCCTGCATCATTCCATCATGAAATAGAATATTTACAGTAGATTGACCTCTAGTTCCTGGACTAGTTTTCTTCTTTTACTCCTATATAATGACCCTTTTCCCCTGTTGTATTTCAGGTTTTCTCAGCTTTTGGATATGTTCATAAAATAGCCACTTTTGAGAAGGCGGCAGGTTTTCAGGTCAATTAGAATTTTATTTTGTTTCAAATACTTGATTCATTACGAAAGGCGAAGCCCCCATCTTAATTTTTCCCACAGGCATTGATCCAGTACACTGATTCACCCACTGCTTCAGCAGCAAGAGAAGCCTTAGATGGAAGAAGCATTCCAAGGTGACATCTGTTATTCTTTCCTTGTATAATCCATTGTTGAATAATGTTTCTTTCCTTGTATAATTCATCGTAATAATGTTTATACTTTCTTGTGCCTCTTATAAACTGAAGTTCTTTGAGACTTGACTGTAATGTAGGTACTTGCTTCCGGAGCATGTAACATCCTGCTGCCTGCGAATTTCTTTCTCTGCACATAAGGATTTGAACATCAAGTTCCAATCACACCGCAGCAGGTATCATTTGTAATTTATTTCCCTGAGTTAATTGGTCATTGCTATTTCTGGTAAAGTATTTATCCCTATAAGTTGTTTCCTACAAGTCATTTGATCATTCACTGGTTTGTGGTGTTGCTAAATTAGCTTTTGTTTTCGGTCTGCAGTTGTTAACGGTTTATTTTTGTTTTTATTTTGCAGAGATTACACCAACCCTTACCTTCCAGTTAATTCTTCTGCTATTGATAGTACGTTGCAGGTATTACTTCTGCAAAGGAGATCACAAACATTGTATTCTTTTAATTCAGTCTGTGTTTTGCCATTGTATATGACCTTGCCGTTTTTGCACAAACTGCCCTTTGATGTGCCTTGGCACTGGCAGCCTGCTGTTGGTGCCGATGGAAGGAAAGTGGAGGCTGAGGGCAATGTTCTTCTTGCGTCAGTTGAGAATATGCAATATGCTGTTACAGTGGATGTT
This sequence comes from Melocanna baccifera, assembly GCA_036346265.1. Lineage (NCBI taxonomy): Eukaryota > Viridiplantae > Streptophyta > Magnoliopsida > Poales > Poaceae > Melocanna > Melocanna baccifera. The sequence goes on from CM070693.1 coordinate 17,773,051, forward strand.
CTCCATACCGTAAGTAAAATAGGGAAAACACCTATTCAAAGATGCTCCAAGGTTTTGTTGCCATGCGATTAATTTGTGCTGACTATGATTAATTAAAATCCAGGTGTTCTCTGCATTTGGTACAGTCCAGAAAATTGCTATTTTTGAGAAGAACGGTGGAACACAAGCTTTGATTCAGTACCCTGGTAAGAACTTTAGAATATGTCATCTTATGTGTTAAATTACCAAGTACTCCATCAGTTTTGTGTTGAACTAGTGTGTGAGCTAGCATAGCACCCTTTGAAAGCTCAAAATCCTTATTCCCTTTACAGTAATGATATACTAATTTTTATCACCAAAATCCTTATATCTCAATACTTATTATATTAAGTTCTGTGAACTAATCAATGCAAACACTCTTTTCCTGTACTGTACCCTGAATTAAGAGGCTTTGCATATGCTGTGACCCTGCAATGAAATCAATTAATCTGGTAATGCTGCCATTCATTCTATGTTGGCTAAACATGTGACTGATTCTGTTTATAATTCCATGTGCTTTTATGTAGAAATAGTTCTTCATTACCTGATTATTTCATCACATTGCCATTCAGATGTAACTACAGCTGCAGTTGCGAAGGAAGCATTAGAAGGGCATTGCATCTACGATGGTGGCTACTGTAAGCTTCACCTGTCATACTCTCGTCATACTGATCTCAATGTAAAGGTATAATAGGTTCATTTTCTTCAGTGTGTATTGGGCATGAAAACCAGTTAGACTATTCGAATTACTGCCTTTATAAAACCCTCCGTTTTTGTAACACAAACTCCTATTTTGACTTGCCTGCCATATGAAAGCGTACATCTCTTTGTCCTTCAGGCACACAGTGACAAGAGCAGGGATTACACAATCCCAGAAGGAGCAATCCAAGCAGTACCACAACCACCTGGTGTACCAGCTACATCTGCCGGGTGGCAAGGTAATCCGCAAGCAGCTGGAGCATACGCACCACCTGGTGTCGTTGCCCAGAACCACAGCACGAACGGGCCAGTGCCAAATTGGAATCCCGGCAACTCAGGGTACCCCCCAGCTCCAGGAGCATATCCAGGCCAGATGTACTCAACCCCGATGCAGTACGCAGCATCAGGGGCCTTCTCTGCCCCCCCTCACGAGTTGCATGCTTCGCAGCAGATGCCGCCTCCGCACCCTGGAAATCAGCCGAGACCAGCAGGTGCACCTGGAACCGGCCAACCGCCTCCATATTACCGTTAACTTAAATATGCTCTCATAACTGGGCCGTTTCTCATTCAGTTCTGGTGTTATGTAATTGTGCAATACCGCTATCCAAGTTACGTTTTCCCTTCTGCTTTCCCACGAAACATTATTTTCAATGTACTCACCCTGCGGTTTTCATCAGTACGAGAAAAATGAAGGAAAGCTGTTTGCGTCAAAATGCAAGAGGGTATTTATTTATCAATTTGTTGCTTCCTTTTCTTGGTAGCCACTGGCAATTTATTTGTTACTACCTATTTACTACTGGCCAACACATAATTTCTTGTCTGTTTTGTCTGTCGGCAATGAAGGTGGAAAGAACAGTAGAGCTCGAATTTTTTTTAACTAAATAGTCTTTTTTAACAATATTTAATAATAACCCTTTGTAATTTTATTTTCACATTTGATGCTTTTGATCACGCCAAAACCCATGGTGCGGCTAAAGCACCATGCCACACTAAGCACCCTGCCACGGCATGTCGGCTGGCACGTCCAAAGCTTGCCTAGCCAGTGTGGAGGCTCCTGTGGACGCTGACGTATCACCGGTTTCCACTTGCCACGTCGAGTATTTTAGCATGGCAAAGCCGACTTGCTACGCCAATATGAATGTTGTGGCAGGTGTCTACTGTTACGCCATGGTTTGTTATCGAACAGGATGGGTGTTTTGAGAAATCCATGGAGAGTAGATGAATAGTAACATAATTCATACAATTAATCATCAATATGCAATAGATCAATCACATGATATATAATTGAGAGAGAACACCAGAGCGTAGTCTTTATTGATTCTCATATCTATTTTATATGGTACAATGTTTCTCTATTTAAGTATAAACCTACTAGGGGCAATTCTGTTATTTGCCCATACTGGAACTTTCTAGATTTCGTAACACTCCCCTTTGGACGAATATCATGGTATGTACACGCCTCATCAAAAATTTCTCCTAAAAAATCCAGTGGGAAAAATGATAAAGAAAAGAATACATTGCATCCATTCCTTGTGACATTTTTTCCTCATTAAAAATATTTACGTGAAAAAATTTAGGAAAAACTCACAAAGAGAAAAAAAGTGCAACATTTAGATCTTCCGAATCATGTAAGTCTTCTGATATTACATATGGGCTATGATTTAGAGATTCACTCCCCTCTGAATCTTGTAATTCTTTAAACCATCTCATATCTATGCCTTGTACACATTTATGGAAACTAGAGACTGTGAGTGATTTTGTAAATAAATTTACTAGATTATCACAAGACTTAGCTTTTAATACTTTTATCTCTCCGTTCTTTTGAAGCTCATGAGGATAAAAGAATTTAGGAGTAATAGAATTTAGGAGTAATATGCTTCGTGATATTATTCTTAACATATTTCATTTACATCTGTGTAATACAAGTAGCATTATCTTCATAGATAATAGTGGAGTCATTGTAACATCCTGTTTTTATGGAGTTCTTAAAGCCTGGAATTTAAAAATTAATTTTATGGAATTAATTCAAGCTTTAAATGAATTTTTAGAAATTAAAATAATTTAATATAATTAAACTAAACATTAACATAAGCTAAAAATATTTTATTTGAGTTCCTCAGATCTCAAGAAATTTTCTGATATTTTTGGTGAATTTTTGGGATTTATCTGCTATTTTCTAGAGTTTTTAGATATTTATTTGAATTTCTGGAAAAGGAAAGAAAAAGAGAAAAGCCCCGCCCGTCCGATCCACCGCCGCCCACGCATCGGCCATCTGCCCCGCCGCCTCGCGCCCATGCCCGCGCTCTCGCGCCTAACCCTAGCGCCGCCACCGCGCAGTCGTCCGATCGGCCACGTGGCAGCACCAGTGCTGCTCCCGCCCTTGCCCGCTCCGCGTCGTTTGATCACCCCCCGCGCTCGCATCTTGACTGTCCACGTGTCTCGACCGAGTTTCGAACCGCCCCGCGCCGTCTTCGAATTGGACTGTCTCGGTTCGCGTGTTTTTAACGCTGCCGCCTCGGTTCGTGCGCCTACCATCTCGGTTCGCGTGCACTTCGACCGTCGCCGCCTTCCCCCTCTCACACCGTCGTTCCTCGCCGCCGCCGCCGTCTTCGCCAGAGCCACCGCTGTCGTCCCCGTCTCCCGCCCCGCCGGAGCCGCTGGCGACCTCGTCCCTGTCGGTGAGCCCCCGCGCCATCCCCGTCGCCCGCGTTGCCTCTCCCGTCACCTTTGAAATTTCGGTACTACCAATTTCTATGAGTCTAAGTCCCCTTTGAGGGTGCTCTCTGGAAAAAACGTACCGCACAAAATCCGGTACTACCGAAGTCCGGTAGTTCCTCTATTTACATGCCGAAACTACCGCACTTCAGTAGTTCCGTAAGTGCCTGCGGTACTACCTATTTTACTGAGAGAGTATAATGAGTTTTCAAACTTATTTTCATGTGCATACATAATCCTAAATTGATCCAATGTGCACTAAAACATGCTTTCAAGTTAGTTTCAATGATCTCTCTTAATAGTACGGCATCTAACCTATAATCCGGTCTTCCACCTTTTCTTCTAAGACCGGCAAAATAAAAAAATGATCCTATATTTCATGTATCTTTGTCTTGATCCTTCTCAAGTTAATTTTTCATGCAGCTTGTTCTTGTCCATTGCATACATAAAAATCTTGTCTATACAATTTTAATCAAACACATTAGTCCCATATTCATAAATAGTCATTAATTACCAAAACCCAATTTTAGAGGCCTAGATGCTTTCACAAAGCACAAATTTAACTCCAAATATGACACCAACTAGCACAACGTTCATCCTAGACAATCATATAATGAATAACTTTAAGGGCTTAGAAATACAAATAATCTCCAAATATGCCACCAACTAGAATGATTAAGTAAAATATAACTAGATATATAGCAACCCAAGGCAGCAACAACAAACTAAAATGGTTCCTCCTTAAACATCAGTGATAGTAGAATCATTGTCCTCTTGAAAATAAAAATTTAAAGGCCGTAGCAAGAACTAATGGCACCAAGAACTAACAAAGTTACAACTACTACAAGGATCAATCATTTTCCATTACCTGATGTTGGTTACGTGAAAGATATTTGAAGCAGCTAACAAGAACTAACATGAATCGAGTGTTTCCTTGTGTCCTTGCTACTAATCCTTGCAGTTTATGGGTGGATCTGAGGTGGCTTCTCGTGTTCCTCACAGATCTGTAGCTCCTTGTCTTCTCCATTGAATCACTAGGACTCACCAGAAGTCTAGGAATCGGGATTGGGAGAGATCAAGAAGAGAGTCTGAGTCTCCGAGAGAATAGAATGGGGGGAGGGAGTTGGAGAATAGGGACTGGTTTGTGGCAGCAGTGGCTGCCCCTTGTGGCCTGGTATGGGCAGTGGGTTTGTGTTGTGGGTACTGGATAGAGTTAGGTTTTAACACACTTATATATCTCCCTCAAAAAAACCTATATAAGATATATATTTATTTTTTAGCCCCCCGTACGGTAAGAACGACCTGGTCCAACCCTGATATAATAATGCCCACCCCGCTAGCCCCGGGGGAGAGGGGAGACAATGGCCCCGACTCCAACCCCATGGCGATCTGTCGGGAAATTGCCACCCCTACATCTTACTTTGATTTACTACTCCATCGAGCTGTGGTGTCAACCATTGTTCTGTTGGGGATTATGAGTTAAGTCTCGGTTTTCCCTGGTTTGCTGTGCCTTTCTCCTCAATTTAGATGAAATAGTGAGTTAATGGTGCTAAGCACTTAAGCTAGCCTAGCTACTACTTGTTTTGCACATTGAGATGCATGATCATTAATCGAGGAACCAAAGTATAAATACATTTTGCAAATTAGTCCTATAAACTAATGAACTGATTTGGCAAATTCTTGTAGTAGTACCAGTAGTGCCTAATGACAGAGGAAAAGAGTAGAAGACAGCCAAGAAATAATTCAATCTCTCTTCTAGCAGTACAGATAAGTTTTCCCCATAGTGCGATTTCTGTAAAGTATATGCTATGTGTATTCTAGCCCAACATGTATCTTGGCCCAATAGGCCCAATATGAATAGTGTTAGGGTTTGAGGTTGTACACACACACACACATATATTCATAGATGGAATAAAGAAAGTTGATAGGCATCATTTCTTTAACATGGTATTAGAGCTCTAGCAAGCCTGCGCTACCGTCTCGAGCCCACTCCATCACCGGCCTCTCCCGCCTCCTCTGCTGCACTGCCACCTTAAGCCCACACCATTGTCGGCTTCTCTGGCTGCTTCCGCCTCCTCTACTGCGCCGCCTTCTCCACTGCCTCTGCAGTCTCTGCGTCGGGTCACCTCTCCGCCCCGGGCCATCTCCACGGCTATCTCTCCGGCCGGGCCATCTCCGCCAAGGAGGATCTTGGCGGATCCTCTCCTATGGCCAAGTCTTCTTGCTAGATCCTCGTCAGCTCCAGCCGTCACTGCCATCAGCTCTGGCTGCCTCCGCCACCAGCTTCGGGCATCTTCACTGAGCTCCACCCGGAACCGGCTGCCACTACCACTACTTTGGTATCCACTGCTGTTTCCGCATAAGGTTCCTTCTCTTCCTCTGGATAGCGCATGGCGAGGCTTTTGTTTGATGTAGTTGGGTGCATAGCGGCGGTCCCAGGAATTTGTGGCATGACAGGTCTGCACCACAGTGTGCTAGTGGAGAGAACCTACCCTTGCTGTGTTGGGGGCAACTATTATGAAGAAGGCTACTGCCTCTCCTTACCGACGTCTTACCATCCTATTTTTCTATTTGTAGTGTTGCTTGCCACTGCTTAGACATCTCTTTTTCACATCATGACCACTACTGATCCATTCCTTGGAGGTGGTACTCTTTTAGTCTTAGATATCAAGCTTAATGGTTAGAACTATTGTGAGTGGGCATCGTCTGTTTGTATGCTTCTCAGATTGATCGGGCTTGCTTCACACCTCATTGAAGAACCCCTTGATCTTTATGCGGTAGATCCATCAGCTGCTCAAGCCTACAGGATTGCTGATGATCGTGTGATGGGCATCCTATGCATGAGTGCTGAGATATCCATTCGAATGAGCTTCATTGATCTTTCATTAGCTCAAAAAATGTGGGAGTATCTTTAGTAGTGCTACCAGCAGAGCAGTGACGCTCTTCGCTTCTCTCTTCGTCAGAGCCTTCAGAATCTCCAATAGCAGCAAGACATGACTATGGAGGATTTTTATAGTGCTTTCACATGTCTTTTGAGTCATCTAGACTCTATGGTGCCCTCGACACACTCTGGATGCAGGGCTTGTGCTGCCAAGGAAAAGTATGATCAACATAATCTCATGTTTGATTTTGTAATGAGGCTTCGTTCAGAGTTTGAGCCCATTCGGGCTCAGTTTCTTGGTCATTCTACATTAACAACTATGGTTGAAGCTCTCAGTGTTCTGATTGCTGAGGAGACTCATCTTCGATCACTTGCTATCTCTGTACCTCATACTATTCTAGCAACCTCTCAGCAAACTGGTGTTACCATGGACTCTTCTTCTAAAGAACTCATTTGTTCTCATTGCAAGAGGCCTGACCATAGCATTCAACATTGCTTTAAGCTTCATCCTGAGTTATTGGTTGAGTTAAGGGTCAAGCATGGTTCATCTCATCATAGCACGACTGCTAGTGCCTCTTCTACTGACACGGCTGCTATTGCTACTTCTGCTAGCTCTATAGGGCTCATTACTACTGAGTCTCAACCCCAGTCAGGTGGATCTGTTGTATCCCTCTCTGCATCAGGTATTGCTCTTCCTTGGATATTGGTTCAGTGGCCTCTTTTCATATGACTACTGATAGCTCCCAGCTAGCATCATGCAAACCTGTCACCGATGGTACTCAGGTTCAAACAGCTGATGTCACTACCTCTTCTGTTACCCATCAAGGCACTTTTTCCACTTCATAACTTGTTGTTCCAGAAGTTTCTCTTATGCCTCAACTCTCTATGAATCTGTTGTCTCTTGGTCAGCTCACTGATATGAATATGTTTGTTGGTTTTGATGATTCTTCGTGTTTTGTGCAGAATCGTCGGACCTGAGCTCTCGTTGGTACTGGCCATCGCCATAAAGATTCTTGGGGACTCTACATTCTAGATCAACTGAGTCTCTCTCTCCATCTACATGGTCCATCGCTTTGCTGTCATCATCTGCTTTGGCGTTGGCTTCCACTTCTTCTTTAATTTCCCCAATAGCATCATCGTTTAGATCATCTATGTGGTCACACCTATCTACTTTAGTTCGTCAGGGTGTCCTAGGTTATGTTCCTATTGATACTAGTTATAATTGTAAGGGTTGTAAACTTAGCAAAGAGATACAACTCTCATATCCCTTTATGATTCTAGATCTAGTCAGCCTTTTGATTTGGTCCATTCTGATGTCTGGAGACCTGCTTCTTTTGTATCCCAAGGTGATCACAAGTACTATATAATTTTTATTGATGATCATTCTCGTTACGCTTGGATATATTTTGTGAAGCATCATTCTCAATTGTTGTCTATATATCAGTCCATTGCTAAGATGATTCACACTTAGTTTTCTTCTGCCATTCATATTTTTCGTTCTGATTCCGGGGGAGAGTATTTGTCCACTATTTTTTTTTGTATATTTTGTCTTCTAAAGGTACTCTTCCTCAGCTCTCCTGCCCTGGTGGTCATGCACAAAATAGTGTTGCTGAACGTAAGCATCATCACATAATTGAGATTGCTCATACTCTTTTAATTGCATCCTTTGTTCTTTCTTATTTTTGGGCAGAAGCTATCTCTACAGCTGTTTATCTCATCAATCTTCAACCCTCCTCTCACCTTCAGGGCAAATGCTCTAGAGAGGTCTTGTTTGGATCTCCTCTGAGTTACGATCATCTTTGTGTCTTTGGTTGTACTTATTATGTTTTACTTGCTCCTAGAGAACGCACCAAACTGAGGGCTTAGTCCGTAAAGTATGTTTTTCTTGGATATAGCCTTGGGCATAAGGGTTATCATTGCTATGATTCCTCTGCATGTCGCATGGAACATCCGATTGGATAGTACTCTGAAGGAACTCGGTTTTCAGAAATGTCCCCATGAGCAAGCTCTCTACAAGAGAAGCATAGGGTCTGAGCTGTTGGTGGTTGGAGTATATGTGGATAATTTGATTGTTACCAGCACAAGCATTGACCAGATACATTTGTTCAAGCAACAAATGATGAAGGAATATGAGATGAGTGATCTTGGACTTCTCTCATACTACCTGGGAATCGAGGTAGAACAGAAGAAAGGAGATATCATCTTGAAGCAATCAGCATATGCCAAGAAGGTGTTGCAAGTGGCTGATATGTGGGAGTTCAATTCGGCAAAAGTTCCTATGGAACCAAAATTGCATTTGAGCAAAAAATGGGGAGGGAGTCTCAGTAGATGCCACTAACTTCCGTCACATAGTTGGAAGTTTGAGGTATCTCACACACACACGACCGGATTTGGCTTACTTTGTGGGCATCTTGAGCAAGTTTATGCAAGCACCCAAGGAGTCGCACCTCTAGGCAGTCAAGCAGGTCCTAAGATATGTAAAGGGTACCATTAACTCTGGTTTGGAGTATACAAAAGGAGGACTCTTGACAGGCTACATCGACAGTGATCTCGCTGGGGATGTGGAAGACAGGAAGAGCACCAGTGGTTTCGCTTTTTACCACTCCGAAAGCCTGATAGCATGGAGCTCATAGAAATAGAAGACTGTTGCACTCTCCTCATGTGAAGCCGAGTTCATGGCGGCAACAGGTGTAGCTTGTTAGGCAATCTGGCTCAGAAGCCTAATAATCATGAACCTGATGAATATTACACAAGAACCCTCAAACCACTGGACAAATGCTTAACCTCCTCATCTCTCTTGTTTGTGTGTGCTGCCCTATCACTCCTTGCTCTCACCTGCTAGGATGCCCCGATTCGCGATACGGGTACGGCGATACGGATACGCCGATATGGTGATACTATATTTTCTAAAAACAAGGATACGTCAATACGGAAAGTGTATATATATATATATATATATATATATATATATATATATATATATATGAAAATAAAACAATTGTAAACATGTTTCTAATAGTATAACTATCAATACTTGGCTAGTAGTGAAAAAAATACAAATTGCAAAGTTTGAATGACATACCTCCGTGGTAAAAGCTTCAGCGGTCATTGGGTTGCTGGAAAAAATCTACTACCTCCCCGTCGGACATTTGACCATGTCGTCTCGTGCACTGCAGGCTGGCAGGCAGCATATAAAAAAATAGCTGGCGTTGTCCGAGTCGAACCCAAAGTCTGGTCTCGAAGCAAATGCCTCGCAAAACCCAACAATTGCTCGCGCTCGCCCAAATCGATGGCGACTGCGCTGACGCCGATGCAGCGCTAGGCGGCGGGCGCCTTGCTGGCACTTGCGCTGCGCCAGGCCCAGATCCACCAGTTCGTCCTCCTCGGCTCCCCCTCCGCCCACGACGCCGACGACGAACACACCAGCCAGTGGCGGTGGAGGATGAGGAGAAACGACGCATCGGTGCCCTCCAGGTGACTGCAGCGAGGGAGAGGCGACGGACTTCCAGGAAATGGATCGGTGATAGGATCGACGGATCTCTAGGCGATGGAATCGGCGAGCTCCAGGCGACGAGATCGACAGCGGCTGGCCGGTGGCCTCCGGCCAGTGCCGCGGAGGATGAGGCGGTAGAGGGGATCCGGCCTTCCCGCCGTCGTCCACCGCTCCGCCTCCAGATCCGACGGCCTCCAGGCCGGATCCGGCTGCTGCCGCCCTCGTCCCACTCGGATCTGAGCACCTCCACGCTGAATCCGACCGAGCTCGCTCGCGCCACATCTGCCTCCGGCCTCCTCCGTGCGAATCCGGCCGCTGCCGCCCTCGCCTCGCCGGATCGAGCACCTCATGGCTGATCGTCGGCCTTCCTGCTTCGCGCGCACCCACCTCCGGCCTCCGTGCGAATCCGGCCGCTGCCGCCGTCGCCCTGCCCGGATTTGAGTGCCTCCGCGCTGGATCTGGCCGAGCTCGCTCGCGCCGCACCCGCCTCTGGCCTCCTCTATACGGATCCGGCGCCAGGCCGCAGCACCCGCGCCTCTCCTCTGGACGCCGGAGAAGGACCATGTCCTCGTCTATTGAGGACAACGTGAATGAGGAGACGCTCGGTGCGTTCGGTTATCGCGAGGGTGGCGGCGTGGGCGTGCGTGATCGGTGGCGATATTCGACGTGTCAAACGTATTGGTATATTTTTCATTTATTTTTTAAGCGAAATTCTCCGATACTCCGCCGATACCGTATCGCGCCGTATTGATATGTATCACCATATCGGATACGTATCGAGTACGGATACGACGTGCAACCTGCGTATCGGTGCTTTCTAGCTCACCTGAGCAAGAGCTTGGGTTTCTGATAACTTTCTCTTCCCTAGGAGGCATCACAACCATTGATCGCAAGGGGAATCAATGGTTCACACACATAGACCATTCTTGAGCTCTTGGCTATTCGTCTTCCCGAGTGGAGAAAATTCAACCCATCACATTCAACATACCCTTTAGCAGTTTTGCTTAGCTCCCTTCCATACCAAAAGGAACCAGCAACTCCAGAAATTAGGTTTTTTTTTTAAACTAGCGGTGTACCGCAGATTCTCCGCAATGACTTAGTTCTCTATAAGCAGACCTGTGACTATTATATATTGATATTTTTGTGACTATACAAAATACAAATAAAACCCCTTTCTCAAAAAAAGGCACCATCTGTGAGGTAATCTATAGCCTGAAGTACTTTCTGGAGAAATTTAAACACAGAAAAGAATCACAGATCAAATGGAAGAAGCGGAAGCAGATTGATTGCTCATAAGCAGCAACGACAAGTTCCAACGCAGTTGAGCCCCAGAAGGAAGAAGGCTAATCCTTGGAGATATAGATTTATGTAGTAGCTGGTCTTTCCATGGAAGACAAGGTTGTAGGATGCACAGAAGGTGAGGAACATTGAGAGTCCAATCTCTGGAAGATTGACTCTGCAGCAAAGAACTATGTCAGTTTTAGTACATACGAAATTACAAGTTTACAACATCGACCAGTTTATCTGAAGATTGCTGTAGCACTTGTAGATAGAATTTACCTGTTTCTTAACCTTTTTCTCGCCTTTTGAAGTAACGGAATCTCACCATTCTCCTCAAAATCATTGTTCCCCACTTTCTGCGTCACGATCCATTGGTTAAATTCTGGCAATTCCAGCAGACCAGCTACTGCAGCTCTCAAGCGGTGCATGGACATGACACTCTCAAAAAAAATCCACAGTGGCATTATGTGCAGATTTCTGCAGAGACAAAAAAAAGAAGCACATTAAAAATTTTAGTATCCAAGGGAGAAGGGATTAACAACATATTAGAGATATAATGCTTGTAAGAGAGACTAACTCTGAATTTCTTATGGCAGTGACAATCGTGAACGCTGTAGGAATATAGGCGACGCCCCAGATTGGTAGGAAGATTTCTGGGATAATGACTGATACAGGAATGATAACATTGTAGAGAATAAAGGCAACAGTAGGAGCAACGACTCTCCGCACCAGGAAGAAGCTATATATCATGTAGAACTTCTTTAAGGGTGACACTTGCTGATGGAGAAACAATGGTCGTTACTTCTTTCAGAATTGTTTGTTCTGGTTTGTCAAAGAAGAAGAATAGATAGTACCTTAGCAGCCAAGATCTCCCATGTCATCTTTCGGAACAAGTTTGCACTGCCACAAGCCCATCGAAACTGCTGTCGACAGTAGGCTTCATAAGTGGTTGGAAGCTCACTCTTTACCTATGAAATGTTTGCTTTATCAGATGCTACCATTGTGTTCTTTTAATCATTAGAGGCTGGGGTGCAATTGTATTATTTTAATCAAACAAAATAAATTTAGGATTTGGTTTTCTTACTCTGACGTCCCCTACATAGATGAATTTCCAACCCTTTATGGTTGCTCGGACAGCTAAGTCCATGTCTTCAACTGTAGTTCGATCCTTCCAACCTCCCGCATCATTGATAGCTTCTATGCGCCATACACCAGCAGTCCCTACAATAGCAATGTTTAGAAGTGCCTGGAGTCATCTTGTTCTCTTGGTGATCTATAGAAAGCATATATTTTCAAGATGTGTACCATTGAAACTGAAGAAGGCAAATGTTGCCGATCCTGCTTCCTGCTCGACTTTGAAGTGGTAATCCAGGAATGTCTTCTGTATCCTTGTCAGAAGGCTTGCTCTGTCATTCACTGCAAAAATCTGTCAATTAAAAATTGGATAGATCAGAATAAATAAAATGTGTGATGTTTGAGGGTTCAATAATGTGTCAGCATCCTCTCAAGCGAAAATTTTAGTGTCATTTGCCATGCCTTCTCATAATCATACATGAAAAGGGTATACAAAAAGAAGCAGCATGCATCCCAAAAACTCATTAACAGAGAAGGGCTGCTTGTTTCAAACAAGCTTGGGGGATAACAGTTATTGCTGAAATAAGTCGGTTATGTGAATGTGATTGATTGATAGTGATGTTGTGTGATGGGGGGGTGGTGATTTTAGAGTTATGTGTGCATGCGTGTGTTGTGGTCTAGCACAACAAGGGGGTAACCATCCGTCGAAGAGAGGTCGGACAACGACGACTTGAAGTAGAACGACGCTAGATGAAGGAGAGCACCGATTGAGGGAGAAATAGATTTAGAACAGCCGGTCAAGGGAATGACCACAACTAGACTTTAGAGACTAGAGATTTGTTTATTCATCTTTGCTTCCTTCAAGAAGATACAATGGTATCACTTTTATATAGATAACTTGATTTGACCTCTAAGAAATAATCTCTAATTTAAAGAAACAAACTAACCAAAGATAAACTTCCAAACTAACCAAATCAATCTAATCTCTAAGAAAGAAAACAAATCGCGGTTGCTACAGTAACCATGTGAACAGTGCGCGCCGCGGTTGCTACAGTAACCATATGAAGAGTACGCTCATGCTGCGGTACACCGTACACGTAACATTGCACCCCTCCCGGTGAAACAGCACGTCCTTGAGTTGTAACATAGGATGAAAAACTCCTCCGATAGGGGTGGCTAAATATGTCGGTGCATGATTTTCAATTTCATCATCATCTGCTCCATTAGTTGTCTAGTAGGAATAACTCGTTAGTAGAAGCCATGGTGTTGGCTTTGATATCAATTACTGTGGTCTAGCATAACAAGGGGGTAATCATCCGTCGGAGAGAGGTCGAATGATGACGACTTGAAGTATAACGGTGCTAGACGAATGGGAGTACCGATTGGAGAAGGAATAGATCTAGAATAGCCGGTCAAAAGAACGGCCATAGCTGGACTTTAGGAATTAGGGACTTGTTTATCCATCTTTGTTTCCTTCAAGAAGATACAAGAATATCCTTTTTATAGGGATAACTTGATTTGACCCCTAAGAAACATTTAAAGAAATAAACTAATCGAAGATAAGCTTTTAAACTAACCAAATCAATCTAATATCTAAAAAAAGGAAACTAAGCACGGTTGCTACAGTATCACATGAACAGTGCGCATCGCGGTTGCTACAGTAACCATATAAACAGTGCGCATATGCTGCGGTACCGTGCATGTAACAGCGTGTTTCTTCTGAGACAGAGCAACACTTCTAGTTCAGCGGGATCAATAATTTTAGCTCAGCTTCAAGTTAAAGGAATTATATATAATGCCTGCATTGACTTCACAAATTAGGTGATTGCTTGCATAAAAAATTCTCGGAAATATCTGACAATTATGATAAGACAGGTCAAGCACAAAGTAGCAAACTCCTGCTTAAGATTTTCCACTGGCACATGGCAATAGCTGTGATGAGTAAGCTGCAATGCTCAAAAGATGAGGCCTTACCAAAAACCCACCGAGCTTGAACAAGGGCAACATTCTGATTGTGCACGAGGAATGGGACAGTTCTGAGGAGGAAATCCGGTTCTGGCTGGTAATCAGCATCAAATATGGCAACATATTCACATTGCTTGGCGTAGTCCCACTCCATTCCCTTCTTCAAGGCTCCCGCTTTGAACCCTTTGTGACCATTTCTGGTGGCATATTTAATGTTTATGCCTTTGCTTGCCCAAGTCTCACATTCTAGCTCAACCAAATTCTGCAGCATCAAGTAATTCATCGTCAATTCCTTGTGCATCTTGAGATTACATTTTTACATGCAAGATGATTGATTTCTTTTTATTTTGTGAAATGCTTTGGATGGAAAATATAGGAAAACTAAAATGCCATACACCAATGAATCGAAATCATATATATTGAAACAAATTCATGGACCGCCCTCCAGGAATTCTCACAAACATGAGGAACGAAAATAACAGCAAGCTTGGTCTTAGCTGGTACGATCATACTGCAGTGCTATTTGTAATGATTAAGGGTTGAATATTTCAAATTGATGCATACTGCTAATAGTATATATACAAAGGATTCCCATTTCCCCGTGACTTCTAGAATAGATGGGTTTACAAATGTTTGTATTAGCCAGAAGTAGGTGAGTCAAATAAATAATTCAATTCAGAAATTAGTTTCAGGTATTTAATTTGATGTTTTCATCCTATAGGACACATACATGAAAAATGGAACAAGCTGTTTGATAAGTAAAATTTGTGCCAACTGTCTATTTCTGGATGACTGGATCCAAGATTATTATGGTATCCCTTGGCTTGTTCCTGGATAATAATTTGCCATTATATGTTTTCTCATGAAAACTTTATTCAATTTCTTAGTTCTGGAGCACTACTGTTTAATTTTGCAACTTACATATATATGATAGCACTACAACCCATATAGGTGGCATGCACCTGGCATGCTCATGTGATTGGTACAGCCTAATAAGTAATAACCAGTCCACCTTTGGTTTTTAACTTTGCTGTAGCCCCCTAGCCAAAACTGCATGTAGCAACAGGAAATACTGCTCAATGCCTTGTATTTCATATGGTTGAGGAAGGCAGGAAGTAACTGTTAGGGACTAAAGATTTTTATTTTGAACGAAGCTTAAGGGCTAAGGATGACTCCGGTTGAATATGCAATTGTTTTCATCTTTCACATTTGGATAATGAATAAATGATGCATGTGAGTGAAAGGTGACATCAGTCGGTTCACCTGATGCCAAATGCTAAGATATCTTTTACCCAACTAATCTCATGAAGTGGCACAAAATATTATGAGCCAACAAAAACACATACAAAAACGATAGCAGTTAGTCTAATTAGGATATTCTAGGCACCTCAGTTATCTAAGAGAACTACTTATTTATCTAAATGAAGATCCTTGAAGCAATTAAAACGTTTCTACATGAAAAAAATCATCTTAGAACTTTTCAACCATTTAAGACACTGCTGATTTTTTTACAACCACAAGGCATGTCCCGATCCCAGTTTTTAATGCTGCTGCTGAATCACGTGTGTTTCATACTGTCCAGGTACAAGACATAACTTTCAAGGCGGGTCTAGATACTTAACCTTCCTATGACGAAATGTAGTTGTCTTGTTTCTTTTCGTTTGGATAGTGATGCATGAAAGTGAAAAGCAGTGTCATTCAGTCCTGTTGACACTTCTGTACAACTAGTATCATTTGTTGGCTCGTACACAGAACTATATTGAGCGTAAGAAGCAACCAGAAAAAGTGATATTGTATAGTAATTTACTATATAAATTTTCGGACATCTGAACCATTATGAATAGCTAAGTCTTTTTATCTGATTTGAAAAATCCTAAAAGCAACTAGAATCCTCTACATGGAAGAAAAATTCAGTCAGGAATTTGCCTAACCATGGAAAATGGAGAGCTACCTTGATAAATGGATCCGTGGAATCATCCAGCACCTGGACTATCAGCCTCTCCTTTGGCCACTTGAGCTCGCACGCTGCTCCAATTGAGAGCTTGTACACCTAAACAACCCATCTCTATTCTCATTAAAAAAATCCTCAAAGAAATAAGAACAAAAAAATCACTGATTAATCATTTAGAATTCTTCAGTTTTCTTTAAAAAAATCTCATGGATTTACCTCTAGCTCATTGTACATGGGTATCTGAACCATGACCATGGGGTAAGCACCAGTATCCTCCCCCTTCTCCTCATCATCGCTGCCACCGAGGGGCTCCCACTTGAACCGCCGCTCCGGCCTCCAGCCGACGAGTTTGACGCCGACGCTGACGGCGGAGCTGTAGGTGGCCTCCACCACCAGCATCACCGACATTACCATGCACACCCACACCGCAGCCTGCAGCGCCGGCGCCACCGCGTGCGACCGCACCCGCACCCAGACCTCGTACCACGCGCTCCATGGGGGGGAGGAGGAGGAGGAGGGAGACGATCCATCAGCGACAACTTGGAACGAAGAAGAGCCCTCTGGTGAGCAAGAAACCGCTTCGAAAACAAGAAGTGGGGGAGGGGAAATCATAGAGGGTACCTGTGACGAGGTAGGTGAAGTCGACTGCGCCGGTGGCAACGGCGGCGGCCACGGCGGAGGCGGCGGCGAGGAGGAAGAGGAGGGCGCCGGCTGCTTCTCCGGCCTCCATTTGCTGGCCGCGCGCTCCTGCTGTGGATGCGGAGGCAAAGGAGCGTTGGTTTCTTGTGTGGTTCTCTGCTGTGCAGGTGACATGCGGTTTCTGGTGTGGGATTTTGTCGGGTACAAGCGGACGCACACAACCGTACACGTTCTCTACATACATGATTAGTTTTTGAATAGATCTGTGAGGCTGGATTCTAATTTTTGAATAGACCCTAAAGCTGAATTCTTTTGGCTTAAAGTTAATTTATATTATTTATAGTAACTAGCTTTTAAATAATATATTTTTTAAATAAGATCAATAAGAAAATTATAGTAAAAAATATACTAAGTTTAGCTATATTGGTCAAAATCGTATATAACTATTTTGTTGTACGTACTGCCTCTCACAAATAGATAAAATTTAAATATTTAAAATATAAGTTCAAAAAAATCACCCATAGTTAAGTGGCTCAGAATCGAGCCTGGGCATGAGACCGCACGATGGCAAGGCTTCACCTCATTGTATTGGGGTTCTGATGTGAGGACTCCGGAGCAGGGGAGGAAGATGGTTCATACCTCAATGGCAACTTGGAGTTATGTGGGCCTGATTTTTTTTTTTTGCTTTATCTTCTTCGAAAACTGAAATAAATAAGATAGCTTCTCCAAATAGCTTCTTACTTCAAACGGCTTCCCGAGCTTAAAATCATGTGCGTTGTCTAAATCGGTTTATCTACCATCTATCGTCATCTCAAAAAGCGTAGACAAAACCATCAGCTATATCCTAAAGGAACATGGTCATTGTATTTTGCAAAAGAAAAAAAAAAGAAAGAAGAAAAAGTCTGTTTAAACTTCTAGGCTTCAAGTATGGCTTGAATTGTGACAAATATGCACATGAAGAGAGGAAGCACTGCCATTTGGGCAATGACCAATGATTTGGATGGAGTGTATTATGGATCGCTGGATTACTTTGTTCAAATTCAACTGCTCCAGCTTGGCAAATATATTGATGGCTACAAGGGATGGTCGCTCCCTCCGAGTATAAATATAAATTATTTTTGATTTTTTATAACCTATAAAATCTATATACTTGTGAAAATATAGTTTTTTAAGATAAATCTAATAACATTATTTTTGCATGATCAGTCTATATACTTTGGCAGCTGTTCTTGGGGCAATTTGGAGGATACACGACCACTAGTGCTCCTACGGGCCTATAAAAAAGCAAGTAAGCAAAAAAAAAGAGATGAAATTAACAAGTTAGAAGTTAGAAGCTAAAAGCTGAATCCGTTTTGAGTGGGATCGTTGTGTAATCCACCGGAAGTAGTTGTTCAAATTGTTGTCTTGTTACAGGAGGAGGGCCGCAAAGATCGACAAGAAACGGCATCAGTGATGCCAAGCTTAGTGTGTGTACAAGCAAATTTAGGATATGCTTTTTGGCTACGGTTTATAACTTATAATTTTTATCTATGGACGGACACGGTTTGGGACACGTGGATAGCCGCAATGGCGACGCGCGGTGCGGGGCGGATCCAACGGCCATGACGGGCGTGAGGGAGGCGGCGCTAGGGTTAGGGCGAGGCGCGGGTGCGGGCGGCCGAGACGGCGCCACGTGGAGGGGCGAGGATCAGGCGGCGGAGACGGGGCGGTGCGTGGCCGTGAGGGAGGCGGGTGGATGGCCGACGCGTAGGGGAGAGAGGATCGGACGGCGGGAAAGCAGTCCGAGGGTTTTGGGAAGGGTTTTCTCCGATTCTTTTTCCAAAAAAATTCAAATAAATTCTAAAAAGCTCTAAAAAAATAGCAGATAAATCCCAAAAATTCATCAAAAATACCAAAAAAATTCCTTGAGACCTGAGGAACTCAAATAAAATACTTTTAAGCTCATGTTAAAGTTTATTTTAATCATATTAAATTATTTTAAATTCTAAAAATTTATTTTAAGCTTGTTTTAATTCCAGAAAATTTATTTATGAAAACAGGGCTTTTAAAACTCCATAAAAACAGGATGTTACATCGGACCCTAATTCAAGTTTGCTCAAGCTCGGCTCGAATTTCTATCGAGCTCAAGCTTGGAGACCAGGCTCACTCGAGCTCGGCTTGTTTACAACCCTAAGTTCATGGATGTAGTCCTAGAACAAATAACAACTTATAGTGTGGACTTGTGGTTGTGGGCTGCAATCTGCAAGGGCAATGCGATTAATAGCTTGGTTGTGGCCGGTTGGGGAGAGAGAGAGTTGCTGCACCCATTGACACTTCTTTGAGCAAGTGTGAGGTCCTTCTTTTAATTGTGTATGTGTTGCACCTTGTGAGCAAGAAAGAAAGCTCTAGATTGCATTTATTGCATCTAGAGATGAATTGAGTATCCCCTTGATGTTGTGCATTCGTTGCACGTGGTGAAAGTCAAACGAGGGTCTTGACTTGTTACTTTTGGAGTTTGTCGATTCCTAGATGACATTAGAAGTGTAGTGCGCGGTGATTTTCTTAAAGAAAATTGTGAGAAGACTCGACGAAGTGTGAAGGTTAGAGCTCACCTACCTGGAGCGGGAAAGAGCTACCACTAGTGGATTTGAGGTGGAAGGCTGAATTCGTGAAGCCGGTCTAATTCATTTGGGTTTACCTCAACGTAGGCTAAGAAAAACTGGCAAGTCTCCGAATACCATGGTAAAAAAACAAACTGTGCATTTGTGGTTTGTTTTCTTGTACTCAATTTACATTCAAGTAATTTACATTTATAGAATTAAATTGATTGCTTGTCATCCTAAGATTGCGAACATAGACTTAGGTTGTTAGTGCACTTAAGTGAATATTATTGATTTAGGCATTATTTGTGCTAAACCATTTTGAGTTAAACTTTCATGTTATATACTTGGTTTAGCCAAATAAAAATTGATATTAATTGAAAGAGAATTTTTAAGACTGTCTATTCACCTCTCTCTAGTTGGCCTCCTCGATCTTGCTAGTGATATCAGAGCTTGATCTCTTATTCATTAGGCTTCACCTCCTAGAGAGTGAAAGGATGGCGACTAGTAATATAGTGCATCTAGATGAATTTCCTCTATTTGATGGCGCCAATTATAATAATTTAAAAAATCCGCATGATTTGTTATTTTAAGGTCATGAGCCCAAAAATATGGTGAATTGTAGATGTGGGCTTTTCTCCTCCACTAGATCCTCTTGCTCTAATAATTGAGGAAAATAGCGAATCTCCGTATCCACTAGATCCTCTTGCTCTAATAATCCTTTATATATATATATATATATATATATATATATATATATATATATATATATATATATATGTGTGTGTGTGTGTGTGTGTCAGTATTTTTAGGAAAATAGTGAATCTCCGTATCCATGTCGTATTGTGTCAAATATGCATGCCCGTGCCCGCACAACAGAGCTTTAGGTATTGAACTACGCATCTCCAGATATTTTTCATAAGAAGATACATTCCTCTATCTCTCATGGAGCAACACCGTGCGCTATTCTTTATAGTACTACCTAGATTAAGGCAGGGGGATTCCCGGCCCCCCTAGTGTGCAACCTCACTAGTTTTGCAAAAAAGTCCTCTGGTTTCTCGAAATTACGTAAAGGTTCTTAATTTTTTTTTGCAGAAAGGTCCTGTCACATCAGTACTTTCGTGGAAAAACCCTTTATTTTTCAAAGATTACATATGGGCCTTTGGTTTTTTTAGGGAAGCCCTCCTTTGATGTGATAAAGCCCTACGCTTTTTCCAAAAATACGTATTGGTCCTTGATTTTATGGAAAAAAAATAGTTTCAGGTTGCATCCACACGCTGTAGTGCGGACAAATTTTGAAAGCATCCATCACAGTTGCCACCTTTGGGATCCGGTTGCATCCATCACACTTGTTGCCTTTGAGATCCGGTTAAGGAGAAGAAATCAATGTTGAAAAATATATATGGTAGCAAACCAGCAATGCAAACTCATGCATGCATGCCTATCGTATCTCCCTAGCGTCAATGCTGATATACAGTTTGGTTTGCTAGCTGATCAAGAATACCCTCTCCTTTTAAATAGGAGCGCGCGTACGTGCGTAGATCGATTGAGATTAGGGCTGGTCCTATCATTTGGTAGGCATATGGGAAAATTAGAACCCTCATTTATATATCCTAAAATAAA
The DNA here is from genome assembly GCA_036346265.1 of Melocanna baccifera. NCBI lineage: Eukaryota > Viridiplantae > Streptophyta > Magnoliopsida > Poales > Poaceae > Melocanna > Melocanna baccifera. The sequence continues at coordinate 17,793,969 of CM070693.1, forward strand.
TTTTACTTGTAAAATATATTTTGGACTATTTAAAATTGTGCATCTTTCAATTCCAAATGAATTAATGCTACTTTTGTTTACAATTTTTTTTGTATTTAATGCTTTGTATGTTTTAAAGTATGAAGATAACATGGTTACATCCATAGATAAAATACTATTACAGTATTACAATATTATGATATGTAGTAATTTACTCTAACATTGAATACTACTGTATGTCAAAAGTTGTAATGTTGCAAAACACAACAAATAAATGGGCAAAGTTTTCAAATTTATTCCTCACGGCATATTTTTTCACTTCTCCACTACAGATATAGGATGAGTACTAGAAAGTAGAGAAATATCCATACATAGTGCTCAAGTGAATGTGCTATAGATATTTCTCTTTGCTTTAGAGAAGATAGATATTTTCACCCAAGAATGATATCGGTTCAACAAACACTACAAATATCCTCAAGTGATCATTAATAAGAAAATGTAGAAAGTTATTTAATTTTGAAGGTTTAGATTGATAGTTGGCTTAGAGATATAAGAATTTAAAATAATTTAATAAATGAAGCATATTACTCTTATTTTGATGGACACTTATTTTAAATGCTTACATCTATATTACTAAAACAGAGTTGAAATGAGCTTTCACATCCACTATAAGAGATTACAAATTTCTGTCTTAATCGAATTAAAAAAGACAAAGATCTACATTATTTATTCAGTGGGTATATGTTATGACAATGCAAATTAATCAATGTAGATAGGATATGGAACAATTCTATAAGCAATACAACTACATTTTCAACCATAAACATTATAGTTGTATATCAAATACAACTCTATTTTTACACGTAAATATAAGTATCCAGCCGTGCAATTGTACATGCACTTTGGCTAATTTTCTTAGTTGCTTGTTGGTGGTAACGCTACTTATATAGTTATTATCTAATACTAGTACATAGTTTGGGTATTCTGCAACATGTATATATCTTTACATGTATACATAGTTAGATCCTTGTTGGTATTGGGCCCTAGGGTGATAGTGTTGGACCCTAGGTACATACCCCGGTTGCCTTGACCCAGGGCTAGAGCTGATTGAGATCGACACGTATGTAGTCGTTAAGGTTAATGTGGCGAGTGATCGATCGACCATGCGGAGCGGCGGCAGCGGCGTGAGCAGCGATGGATTGGTCGGGAAGAAGAGGAAGGCAGCTGGCGACCTTGGCTCCAGGGACGTGCCAGCGAGACAGGAGCCGAAGCGAGGGCTCGGCATGGCGGAGCTAGAGATGATCAGGGTGCAGCTCGAGACGGCGGATAGTCTCACTACTACACAAAATGTTATCACAGACGGTTGAAAAACGTCATCACAGACAGTTACGTGAGCTATCTGAATCAAATATTACAGACGGTTTGTAGCTAAAACCGTCTATAATATTTTATCACAAGCGATTTTTGTTAAAAACCGTCCGTGATATTATTTTCTTCTCCTAAATCTATTTCCCTTTGTTGGTTAGCCTCAGAAAATGTTAGTTATGCCCTCTGAAACAAGCAGATCAACATGTACATGTATACATCCAATTCACATCTCAATTTATTTCAGTAAATATCACATCTATTTTGCAAATACATATGTACAATTAAGGTAACATTTGCACTTAGAAGGTAACATGCATTTGCAATTAAGGTAACATTTGCACTTGCACTTGTACTTAGAAGGTAACATGCATTTACAATTAAGGTAACATTTGCACTTGCACTTGCACTTGCACTTAGAAGGTATAACTTGCATTTGCACTTAGAAGGTAACACGCCTTATTTTCCATGATAAACAGGCAATCGCTCATCCAAGTATTGCTTGTGCGGCCTGACAAGTTCGTTGATTATGGATCTGTTCCTTTCACAAGATCTCGATTTCGGAGTGATAAATATCTATACCAATCAAAAGATAGCGATTGCATTTGCACTTAGAAGGTAACACGACTTTTCTTCCATCATAAACAGGCAATCGTCCATCCAATTATTGCTTGTGCGGCCTGACAAGTTCGTTGATTATGAATCTATTCCTTTCATGAGACCTCGATTTCGGAGTTATAGATACCTATACCAATAAAAAAGATAGCGATTACATTTGCACTTAGAAGGTATTATGTATAATGATATCTTTGAAGTATTTCACAAATTTTTTGACCCTACTTGCCTAGAATGATTCTTGAAAATATTCTACACTCAGCGCTTCCTGCAAGAGCCCGATTGTAGGATTTTACCCACCCTACTCGCAGGATTGCTTGCTCGTGCTCCTTTCTCTATTGCCCGCATATATATATCAATATAAAAATAAAACATCTACATGAATAACAGAAACATTAAACATGCATCTACATAAAACATGAATCTATATGAAACAATAATTATTCTACATAAAACATGCGTCTGGGAAGTATTACATCATCACAAATCTTCTTCACCTCGCGGGGGAGGAGGACGCTGGAGTCGGGGAGGAAGGCGCTGGAGTCGGGGAGGAGGGCGCCGACCTCACGGGGGAGGAGGGCACCGAGCTCGCGAGGGAGGCGGTGCCGGGCGGGCTCAGGGAAGTCGGCAACGGCTTGAGGGAGGAGGAGGGGGCGTCTAGATTTGGATCGAATTGAAGATAGATATGGATCTGAGCGACGCAAACAATATATAACAGATTATCACAGACGGTTTTTAATAAAAACCGTCTGTGATAATTCACATCTTATCACAGATGATTTTTAATAAAAATCGTCTGTAATACTTTACAGAACCGTCTGTGATATTAACTCTACACAGACGGTTTCACAAAACCGTCTGTGAGGTTACATCTACTAATAGTATTTCTATAGTAGTGTCTCTACCCAGTCCCGTCGCTGTCGACGCCGGTAGCAGCGCCACCGCCTCTGGTTGGACACTTGCCCGGCGTGCGACACGATCGATGCGTACGTCCTGTGCAATGCAATCGTAGCTTAAATCAGTTTATTCAGATGCATATGCGTGCGTACGTGCATCAGGAGTAATTTTCACTGCAAGAATTTCTTACTTTACCCATGAAGAAAGAATTTCTGTTAGCAATTGTTAACCTGGTGTGCGTCCGTGTAATACATACAGGTTGGGAATGGAGCTGTGCAGAGAGATGATTATATTCCGTATTACCGCGCCCGGCATTATACTAATGGTGTTTTGCCCAGGTACATACATACATCGTCCCTTCTGCAATATATCCTGTTGCTCAACTAGTTATGATGGCGTTCTGATCGACCAACATTGTTTGGTACTGCGAAAGTTAAGAGAAAAAAACTTGCTTTACACTTATTCTCATCCTCCTCCAATGTTCCCTCCTTCTTGTTGTGTATTAATAAGCAGGTTCATGGCATCAAACTGCCATGCTTTCCTGCGTCAGGTCGATCAGGCTGATCAGGACGTCGTTACTGCGATCCATCCCCTGAAACAGCCTGCATCATCTGAGGTACATTGTCATTACGCATGCATGCTACCGTCGTACAGGCTGTTGATTTTATTCATGTATTTAGGTTCGTTTATATTGGTTTTTAGTTAACTTATAAGTAGTAATAACTTGTAGACAGCTTCAAAGTCAGAAAGAAAATAGAGGGTGGGCTCAAAGCATACTGGTGGTGAGAAATATCAGCGAAGTCATACTCGAAAACATCATAATCTACACGTGAAAAGTGACCTAAACAAAATAAAATCAAATAAAAATAAATTCAAAAAATATAAAATAGGCACTTAGAAGTATATTACGAATTTAGATGAATTTAAAAATTTGAACCACTTAATTCAGAGTATGGATGGCAGAGAACGGGTAATTGGAAGGTTTGCCGGATGAGACAATATAAAATAAGATAAAGGAGACAATGTGCAGTGGTGCTGTTTTTGTGGGTGATGTCTATTGATATAGCTAATCAGCACAGTTTTTGGAATAAGTTTATCATGATTTTGATTTGGTTTTGGTAAACTGAGAAGGAATCGCACCATAGAAAGTAACAATAACTTTTGCTCTTGAGTAACAGAAACACGTAGAGCGGAGAGAATGGCAAGAAGTAAGCAAGCAAAATGGCAAGTATTACTAAAAGTGGGTTGTTACCAATGGCAGAAGGTTTTTGATTTACTTTGCTTGTTGCTTTGCTTTGCTCAAGCAAAATGGCAAACAGCAAGTAATGTGAGGACAACAAGTAAATATACAAAATCGTTTTTGCTTTACATATTAGTTGCCAGCAAGAAAGGTGAGGCTTAAACCTCACTACGCCCCCCGCTGGCTACGCCCCTGCTTGTAGATAGAAATGTGCATACGATTTTGATCTATATAAATGAAGTCACTATATTGTATACTAAAATCAACTAGTAGACCTTGTCTTACAAAGATACTCTATTTAAAAGTTAAATACTATAAAAAAGTTATTTACTATAGAAAAATAGCTTTTAAAAGTTAATACAAACAGTACCTTAAACTATATTTTCTTGAACTTTTGTCTTTTTAGCTTTTGATTTCTCTCAAAATAATCGAGATGGTTTCTTAAATTAGATTTTTAAATAATTTCTCGAACTTAAAATTATGTGTAATGTCCTCATCGTCATCTCACCGTCTCAAAAACTGCCGCAGCCAAAAACATCGTGACCTTAAAAATCAACACTTGGGCACAATGTTACAACTTGATTTGCCGTACGTACATGCAGGAGTTGTGCAAGCTGAAGCTGCAGCTGCAGGATCACCGTCGTCGACCGCAGCCACAGCAGCATGGCCAGATGAGGAGGCCCCAGGTTGCCTTTGTGGACCTCGTCGACTCCGACGACGAGGACGCCGCCGCCGAGGAGGAACTGGACCTGGAGCTCAAGCTCTAGATCGATTTATTTGTTAGTATATTGTGGCAAGATCCACCATGCATTTTGTCAGATCGATGGAACCAACCAGGGGCGGATTTGGGCGGTGCAGCGGCACCCCAAATTTTTTAGGAGAAAAACAAGTTTATAATATATATATACACACACATTAGAGTACCTTATAATTAGTACATAAGTATATCCAAAATGATAAAGGAGTATTTCAAATATATTTAAGTGGTATATTAGAGGTGGATGTAATTACACCCGGGTGTAAAAGAAGTTTTTCCTATATATATATATATTTGATTTATTTGCACTTCTTATCTGATTTCAGTCTAAAAACATCTTCCTTGTGGATTTTATGTTTTGTATTTTCATTGTAATTCACAAAGTTGTAATTGTTATATTTAGACTCTTGTACTATATCCTTTAAATTTTTAAATTCACAGTTTTACATCCATATTACTCAAATCCTTGATCCAACACTAGAACCAACGAATGAATTCTAATTTGTTCTTTGCATAGAATTAGCTGTAGCAGTGCCGGAATGTAGATGTACCTGTCTCGATCATTGTGATGGAAATAAGAATACATTGGCGTTTTCAGCGTTTATTATTTATTACTCCCTCCGGTAAAAAAAAAAGGTTCTAGAACAAGTACAGTCACACCTTATCAATTTTGACTAAAGATATTGCTTAAAATGTATATTTTGAATAAATGAAAATGGTATGAGTGAATTTGTTATAAAAATTTCAAAATATTGTAATTTTATAATTTTTTGAATATATGATGAAAAAAATTAGCAGTCAAATAAACATCTTGTTGACTTTAAAAAATCAATAACGTCCCTCTTTTGCAATCGGAGTACTCTGGATTGTTCATTCATATACTAGTAGCGGCGGTGGGCAAGCTACCGTGTGGACCAAAATAAAAGAGCTAACAATTCATGAGAAGAGTTTTTTTTATAAAAATCAAGGATCTGTACGTAATTCTGGAAAAATTGAATGTCTTTTTTGAAAAAAACAAAGGATCCGTACATAATTTTTGAAAAATTACGAGGCTTTATCAAGCAAAACGAGGGATTTCCTGAAGAATTTAAGAGGGATTTCCTGAAGAATTTAAGGGTCCATGCGTAATTTCTGCAAAATAGATAGCCTTTCTATGAAATTGCTAACGTGGCAAGGATC